>JANCMC010033613.1:47270905-47322679 GCA_024363005.1 Charaxes varanes
CCTTTGTAGGAATGAATCAATCAACAATGAGCAGTTTATGCGCCTACTCGCATTTGTCCAAAAATTGGCCTGAAATTGAGTGGTTGTGCCCTCTACCTTTTATGTAGGCTGGATCCGCGCCTGCTGTATGTCTGTGTATGGCCAAAGTGGTTGCAATTTGGATACGGTTTGTTGCTGCAGCTTTGTATGTATCACCTACCTTCATAATTTGTTTGGATAACGCGAAAGGGTGAAGGGTAAAATAATTACTTGACGTGAACCTTCTAATGCCTGGCACCCACGTTACGGTGAACCGGACGGGTTTTTGTTCAGATTTGCCTACGCAGTGCGACGGCACGCCGGTACCGTTTATGGCGACGTTTCGGTGTACCGTAGAAAATATACTGAAAATTGATATTCGATTTTGCACCGGTCGCCTACTCAGGTTAAAATGACTTCCCCATACACGCTTCGGTCTATCTGCACAGGTATGCATGTACAGCAAGCAGTTACAATAGATTTTACTAGCAATAACGATAGGGCCTTTTGATCCGCCTGAATAAAAAAATAAGAATGGCCTCTACAGAAGACCGTAACGTGGATGTCAGGAATTTGTGGGTAAAGGAACGCACGTGGTGTAAGCTGTCGGCATTTTAAGGTCGTTTTTTAACCTCTACAAATACTAGTTTTTGACTGCTATTAAGTCTACGTATGTATTTATGCATACAAGCTATGGAAATTAGAATATAAGGAGGACCATCACAATGTATTACAGTGTCCGTGAAATCGCCATATAAAGGGACATCAGAATGAGGAAAAATTTTAAAGGTTTTTATTGGTCAATTCATTGCTACATTCATACCATACCGCGCCGTTCTGGAAGGCTATCGGTCATTTCATTCTACACCAGCGCCACTTCGGTGAACCTTCGAACGATAATTTGCTGTTTACAAATGGCCACTTATTCAACGAGTCTCTCAAAGAAGATGATTCTCCATATATTCTAATCTCCATAATACAAGCTGAAAAAAAGAAGGTTCTTGAAAATCTTAATACTGGAGGTTGACATGTTTTACAATTAAAAGTATTGGATATTGTCTATTATATTTTAAATCAATAAATATCTGCTTACCTTACGAATCATTAAATTATTAAAGCATTATCAATGTTTGTAAGTTTTTTATTTATCAAATATAGCTTAAGTATAGGATAAATAATTTATTCATAAAGAGCTGTCAATTCCATAGCCAAAAATATTTTTTTGTTTTAAGTATACATTTTTATATTTCAAACAAATAAAGATATATAACAATAATCTTTGTTTGATTTAATTGAAAATTGGTAGGATTGTTAAAAACATCATCATAAATGATACTTAATAATTACTCATCAATCCGAGACATGGAAAAAAAATTCTTGTCAGAAGTCCCAAAAATCTGTTCTTCGCGATTTAATTGTTAATAAATACCATCAATAATATATATTGAGTTATCCATGATTACCTGAAACAAGAAAAACGTGTTTTATTATATTAAAAATTTAGTATATATTAAGAGTATTCCCCATTTCTGATAGGTACATAATTATGTCTCTTAGTAAGTGTTGCTAGTACGAAAAGATAAACTCCATCAAAATTAATCAAAGCTAAAGTGAAGTTCCATGAATCCCGTGCTGCATTCACTTAAGCACCACATTTTTTTTAAATTAACAAATAGCTGGATTTCCCTTACATTAAAATCCTATTTGGACTTGCAGCGCTGCTTACATTTTTTTGTCTTAAATATTTTTAGCTATTTTTAAACGCAAATCACACATGTTGAGGTTTTCCTCGTCCATTAATAGCTTTACACAACACACAATATAAATCCGATATCCATGTAATTAAGAAAATGGCATACAATATTTCAACAATTTAAAAAAAAAACTTTTACTTGTATGAAATCAGTATTTTTATTTTCTTATTTTATCCGTATTACAGGCAATAGATTTTCAGATTCAGTTTCATTATGCGCTATTAGTGCATAAGGATCTGCATCTGAGCTAGTTGACTGTAGGTGTCTCCTGGCATCCTGTATGCAATATTCCCAGCAAATGTGTTAAGAACTTCAGCTTGCTCTCGTAGCCATTCCAATTGCTGTAAAAAAAAATAAACAACTGAGTTTGTCTAACTTAATAAATAAGTGAAATAAGTATTTTTTTATATAAGGATAAAAAAAATATGTACGAAAAAAGTACATATATTTTTAACATGGGATTAAAGGTACTTTCAATACCTATGCGGTGAAAGATCTTTAATCTTATATTTTTAAAAAGAAAAAAAATTAAAACATTTTACAAAAAAATGCTTTCATGTGCAATTTCATTGCACGCGAGTATACATACATATGTATTTAATGTTCATTATTGTATTTAATGTCTTTGGATGTATTAATTTAATCTTATCATTTCAAATTGGACACTCGCTGATGCGTTGCCGGCTCTTTTCTTTAAACCGCCTAAGTCGTATCGGTTATGAAATTTTGGGTCTGAAAATCCAAAATAATCAAAAATCCGTATTTAACAAGAAACATTTGATTTTCTTTAATTTTGAATTTATCATGCACGATAATAAGGTTTTCGAATATCTAACGTAACTAGACCTAACGTAACGTAGACTTTACGAATAACCTTTGTAGAGTCTATCTCCTGATGATGCTTCGGTGTCGAAGCGAAACGTGCGTTGAGGCTCTAGTATTTGGTGCAGTCGTTCGGAAGTTATGCGCTTCTAAACATTTTTGATTTCATCTTTATATAAATTTAAAGATGGATAGAAGTTATACTATCACTCTACGGACTGCAAAAAGAACCAATATATACATTCTCAAACAACTAAAATTATAACCACTGCTTTAAACCAATAAGTTCAAAACTATTTAACTCATATCATCCCTAAAAATCAAATTATCTCTTGATAATTTATAAATTTAATTAAATTAAAATCTATAATTAATATAATTCTTGATAAGATTCTCTAGGCATTACTTGCCTTGCACAACGTTTTTGTGAAAGTTACCAGCTCCGGATTATCTCGACTTAAAGATTTTCAAGAAAAAAATCACGCTTAATGCTCAATGCACGTACCCTTTGTGTGTATGGTCAGCAAAAGTCAGTTATCGTCAGCAAACAAAGTTCTTAACTTTGCGAATAACCTTTGTAGAGTCTATCTGTAGCGAAACGTGCGTTGAGGCACATCGGAAAGTCAGTGTAGTGCTGTGCTTTGGTGGCGGATTCGGTGGTGTAGCTTCACTGGCACACTTAGTGACGGGTAATACGTGTATTGTACGATTCATAATGCGAAGTGTTCTACAGTAGATTTCTATAAAATCCATCTGCACACCTATTTTTAATAGTAAGACTTTGTTAAATCACGGAATCAAGATAATGTGTATCTTATTATACATATATATAGAGCTTTATTATATCTAATCTGTTTATTTGTAATCCTGTATTTAATCTCACATTTGGGAGTTGGAGCTCCTTTTGATCTATCCAGATCTTGGGATCCTCCGCGCAGTATGATAGTCACATGGAAAGCGGCAAGCGACGCCGTAAGACTTCAGGCTGTATCGCAGTGCGAAAGTGCTAAGTCTTAGTTATGTATAGATCTCAATGATTTCAACACACTCATTACGTTACGTTATTGACAACACTATCATTACGTTACGGAACTTTCAACACTATTTTAAGTCATTCGACCATAAACAATTTTATTTATACGAATCAAGTATAATAACTCAAATTAATAGAGGTAAGGTGATGCACATTCGAATTATACAAAGACTTAGTAAGAAAAATCGGACTATTTGAAAATTAATGTATTTCTTATCTAAATGAAAAAGAAGGCCATATTTCTGATCTTTTTTATGCTTATGTTACAAGACGAAGACTTTAAGAAAATGATGAATTTAAATTAAAGTTTGATGTAGATGATGATGATCATGGTGATGGTGATTATGGTGGTGGTGGTGGCGGTGATGATGATGATGATGATGGTGGTGGCGATGACGATGAATTTAAATAGAAATTGAACGTATTTAGAGAAAGCTTTGCTTATATGACATTACAAATTTCTTACAATTTTTACAATACTATAAGTGTTAAACTTTAAACACATGGATATAAAGATGTCTGGATGTATGTTTGACGCTCTTTCACGTAAAAACTACGTAATGGATTTTAATAAAACTTTATAATACTATCGTTTATTCGTCAGAATAACACATAGGCTATAAAATTAACTTTATAGTTTATATGTGAATTGTCTAAATTATAACGATAAATGTCAAGTAAGTAGGAGAAAATTCTGCCATCAGCGAGCTATTCTGGCGTGCGCTGCAAAAACCATTAGCGTTAGATCAGTTGTCAACGTTGTCCTAATTTTAAGTTACATTTGTTCCTGTAAACAGTTTTTCTAATAAATTTTCATTTTCAATTTTCATTTTCATTTTGTCCTATTTAATTGAATTCTATGGAAAATTTTCAACAGGGGGGCTCTAATTAAAAATAAAATGTTTATAAAAAAACTATGGGTCGTTTGCTGGTTTTTCCCGTTGGAACAATTTTTTTGAAATTGCTATCTATTTTGTAACCTTGAATTGCAATTGGATATTTTGTAATGTTTCGTTTCCTGTTTAGCATTAATGATTTATAGGTCTTAATAATAATGGTTTGATGTGGTTAACCACAAATGTGAAACCAATATATTATTGCCATCTAACAACAGCATGTGGAGATGAAAAAATTCATACTTAATCAATTTTCTAGCGAAATTTTTTAGTATAACATCTATTGGTCGATATGTATACAATTTTTACAATATATTTTTATCAATAACAAATCTAAAAAAAAAAAAGCGATTAACATACAAACGTCTGACATTTAAAACTCAGGTGTTGTAACCGGTACAACCAGTTTTTGGACATATTATTTTCCTCTTTTTTTAGTATAAAAACGTCTTCATTTCATTATAGGGATTATCATATGTGACTTTAAAATCTTTATAAGAATCATCTTTTCATATTGTATTGTACTAAAAACTGTCACAATTTCGAATATGTCAACGTGAAAAATTGACATTATTCGAATATCGTATATACTTATTATATATAGTTGTTCAGTAGAGGAAATCTTTTACAATGATCTTTGTTGTCAACAAGTTTTGCAATACTCCTTTGTTTTCATATTAAATTATGTTATTCCTTTGTCGTCATTAGGATGAATATAATAACTATAAAGTCATCAAGTAAATTTGGAACTACCGAAACATATATTCCTAATTTCCTTTTTTTTTAAATAAAAAAAATGGTATAAATATTTCTAATCCTTTTCATTAATTAACTTTTTTGTAATATGTGTAGATCCCAGATGCCTGTAAATAAAGATTTTAATATTATTATTATTATTATTTATTATAACAGAAATATGTTAAAATGTGTGCACAATGTAAAAGCGTTAATTAGTATTACTGTTGTATTCTTTCTGTGTCACAATTTGCTTCAAAATATACGTTGATTTCTTAAAATGTGTATTACTAGTTGTTATTGTTATTTATATTATAATAGTACGTGTACTTCTTCTTAGCGTTTCGTTGGCAAGCACTAAATTGTGTCGGTCCAGAACTTAGCCGCATCAACTGCGTTATGAGTGGCAGCCATCAGGTCCTCTTGCATGCAGGTATTAGGGCACGCAGGGCACGATATAAGATGGCACATTGTTTGAGTTGCACCGCACAAACAGCTCAGATTCACCAATACGACAGGATCTTAAAGAAAATAATAAACTTAAAGGCCGGTAACGCATCTGCGAGCTTTTTGATAGGGCAGAACGTTAGCGTCAGCAGTCACTTATAATCATATTTTATTTGCCCGTTTGCCTCTTATCACATGAAAATCATTTAATTGCTGTAAATACAGATACATGTCTGTTTAAATTAAATAAATAAATACGATAAATAAATATATACAGGACTATATGAAACACGGACGTCTGTTCCTAAGGTAGACAACTTAATGCCTGTGTTATAGTCCTTTACAACCGTATGGGAAATGTGACATAAGCGGCCATATCTTTTGATTGCGTACACTTAGAGGTTTGATTTTTTAATAGTTTCAAGGGAACACATATCTCAATATTTGGTATTAATTTCAACTTTATTACTCTACGAGTAATAATTACTAAGCGATATTGTGACCAAGATAAAGGTAATACGCAGTTTTTCTTTAAAATTATTAAGTAGGTATTCTTCCTATGTTATTTATATATCAGAACAAAATACCGAAAATATTTCGGGTGCCCGCGCCGTGTTTTACGTGCCTTCCGAAACACGGAGGAGGTCGGATATCAAATATAAACCAGTGCTAGAATGTGTCACCCATCTATAACCCGGTCACAGCCAGAGCAACTTAACTTAGCGATCGACTCAAATGCCGATCACTGATTAGGCCATGACCTTCTCAAATAATATATAAATAAGAAAGGTTTGAGTTAAAACTACTTCTCATTAGCCTTTTATTGGAAGTACAAACCTTCATAGTAAATTTCAAGAAATTTGAATATTAATTGCTAGAGTTTTGTCTTGCCATTAGAGTTTAAATTCAGCCAGGAATTAAAAATACTCCTTTCTGTTCCTGTTTTGGGATTTCTAATTTTCTTAACTGCACTCTCCATTTTGGATGGTTTATTGCTACGTTCTTTTGTCATTTAATGTATTTACTTCATGGCTATAGTTTATCTAAAGTAATTTGAATATTATCAATGGCCACTAATTTCGTCCTGAATCGGACGCCAATTGTGTTTGTGATAAATTAGCAAACAGGCGCGGATCCACCGTGGTGGGAACGGTGGGCATGCCCACCAACAGCCACAACAAGAACCTAGTTGAGTGGTGTACATTTACTGAAACTTCTCTAAATTGTTTACAATTGCTACGCGGGAGGCAATTCAACGAGCTGGTGAAACCGATTGGACTGCCTGAACAAGATACGCCAGCTGGAGCTGATCTAATACTAACTGGGTGGGGAAGGATTTCGGTAAGAAAAGTATTTAATCCACTGCGTTTATCTATATGATGATAGATATATATCTGTTATCATGAGGAGACCTACGTTCTGCAATGGACGCTCCCAGGCTGAAATGATGATAGATCTATCTATCTATCATTATCGTTATTTCAGCCTGGGAGCGTCTGCTGCTGAACGTACCACGTTTCCACGAATGATGGCGGTGTTGCGCCGCTTGTATCCAACGGCTTCCTGCGACCCTTTCTATACGAATATATAAAGCTGAAGAGTTTATTTGTTTGTTTACTTGAACGCGCTAATATCAGGAACTACTGGTCCGATTTGAAAAATTCTTGCAATGTTACATAGCCCATTTATCGACGAAGGTTTTATATAGGCTATATATCATCACGCTAAAAATTTTCACCTAATTTTACGCGGACGAAGACGGGGATAACAACTATCCATTTATAAAACTATTATATAGTATGTTACATATAAAAACCCGTAGTTCACATCTTGATAGGGGTGGCCAAATGAAGGTGGTGAATGAACCTGTATTGTTCAACATACAAAGGATTAATTCATCTAAAAACAAACCAGGGCTAACGTGTGCAAAGTGGAATTACTAACGTGATGGATTTGCATTTGTAAATCACACAAGATACCGTATTTATGCGATTTTTTATTTATTTATTGCTATCTAACTAGTGTAATAGCCGCGATCAACCGTTTCACTATCACAAAAAAAAAATTAAACAAAATTAGGAAATATTAAAACATATTCAAGTACTCAAAACCCATTAACTATTACTAAACAAAATTGTTAACAACAATTACGTAATTCATTACACGACGCAGAAAAAAGTTATTTCCGATATTGACTCTACCGGAAATTGACACCACGCGTATGCCATACGGATATTCGATGACACTCGCTTATTTGAACGAAAAATATGATACGCGTAAAAAAATACGCCTAGTAGATTTTCCCTGTGGTTTAGCATATTCTTGTATATGTCATATACGAAATAGTAATGGCGAATTCAACAATATTACTGCATTTATCAAATCATTAACGATTCATTGAATCGTTCAGAAATGTAACCTTTTACCAATATTATGTGGATAAATAATTGATATTTTATCGAGCAATTAACAACCATACCATAACGTGTTTTTAGTACAAAGTGTGGAGATTAGAATAGAAGGAGTAACATTTCTGTATATTAAAAATGTCCGTCGCATTACGAAAATAAAGTGGGGCGCTACATCTGCTTCATCGTGAATTTCATTCATACTTTCATTTGCCTACACCAACCAGCGGCATTCTGGGAGGTTATTAGTCAATTTATCTACAATTGCCACGCTCATATCATACATACATTTGGGTACCAGCGCCATTCTGGGCGATTTTTGAACTAGTATCTTAACTCTAATGTTGGACACTTTTTCAACTTTTCTTCCATAAAAGATGTCATTCCTTATATTCTAATCTCCATAGTACAAAGTAAACTGAGTAGCTGAATTTGTTAAGTCGTTTAGATTCTCCACAACTAAAGTCGTCAAAATATGATCTCATCTATGTAAATGTATCCAAATAACAGCCACGAAACAGGAGCGTAACTAGAACACGTCAAATAGATATTTTGTTAGTCGTGACACTTTAATTAAAGTGACAATAGATGTTGTTATACAAGGATAAAGGTCAGCTGTCTAAAATATTAATAACGTCGCGTTAGTTCAAATTGGTTTGGGTGACAGTAGAATGTAGGCCTCCGCCATACAATGTTATGAATATTGAACTCTTGATCTGGACCCTAGAATCCTGATGATAATGACATTTGAGGTATATTTTTAATGACTTTTCTTGATTTAATTAGGTTATGTTGAAAAAAAAATTATGTTATTGTTAAACATAGACTATATTTATTTTTATTAGCTAATAATCAAATTTCTATTTTTTGCTAAGTTTATTGATGCTTTTCTCTTCCCATGAACGCAGTATAAGTAGAGTATTGGACCTTGAGTTCAAGAAAAACAGGAAGAACATTTTAGAGTGTTTTTGATCTGTGGGCCGCGACCCTTAGGGAGGTCGCATGGCATGACTCGGGAAGATCGTCGGCCCGAGGAAAAATGCAACAAAGCAAAGACTGTACAGACATAAACATTTAAATTTTTAATTATTAGTCTTTTAAAATACCATTTTTCCAGTCGGGGTCGCCAGAATTGTTCAACCTGTCGAAGGGTCGCGTTTCCAAAAAGATTGAAAAACACTGTTTTAGACGATTACTTTTTCAAACGTACAAAAACAGAACCTTCGACTTTTTTAAACTTAAGTTAAAGTGGCAAAAAAAGAATAATATGTAACAGTAATCAATAAACATTTAAAAATTATTAACTTACATTGATTATCTGTTTCGTAGAGGTTTGAAATTTCGTACTGATCCGTGGCACATCTCTCTTTCTTTAAACTATTTATCATTTATTGGTAGCAAAAGAGGATAAATCACACGCCACCTCTAATACCTGGCAAACCTTACAAGAGCAATAATTCAAGACAATACTTTCTAAGAAACATTACGTAATATCCACAGTAGTATTTTTCCACGAGTGGTTTAAGTGGTTGGCAGCTAAACCGCAAATGTAGAGACAAATGATACCTTTAATATTGCTGTTATTATAGCCCTTATAGCACTACACACGTATCTATAAATAGTTGCGAAAAAACTGTACAATTTAAACTGCGCAGTTTTATCGATACATGTGTACGAGAAATCGTTCTCGATTAAATTGCACAGTTTTATCGGTGCGTTTCTTTTTTTTTTATGTTACAAGGGGGCAGACGAGCAGGCAGCAGGCACCGAAGTGCCTACCGGCGCCCATGGACAAATTTTTATTCTATATAATTGACAGACGTTTAAATATTAGTACATAATTCAAGTCCAAAAATAAAATATGTCAGATTTTGTTAAAATAAATCAATTAAATTATAGAAAGAAATCACGTGACAGTGAACAGTAATCTGAGGGCATGACGTCACTTCTTGTCAAACAGATTGTTGTTGCTAACATGTTCCAATCACACTCAAGTTATCAAGAACAGCTGTTTGGCAAACGTTACGTCATACCACTTCATAGTCATAGTAGTCGAGAATGTATGGTCGCCATGCTGTTGGTCCGCGGTGTAATTATAAGACATAAATATTATAAAGTTAGATGTGTTTATGCGACTTTGTCTTTAAACTTCTAATTATAATATTTCAGGCCGCGGTCTTAAATAAATTGAAATTTGGACCGGGACTTTGTGTTATCATTCTTTCACTGAAAACATTATTATTTCTGTTATAAAACTGCTTCCTGTGTGACTTCACAAAATCCCTTATTAATTTCGATGTTTACTGTGGACGAGCAAAAATCATAAAAACACACAAACCGGGATAAAGGGTGGTAAAATTCCTTTATTCCTTACCGCCGTTTAAATAAATAACTATATATGTCATATATATATCGTATATATGACACACGGACGTCTGTTCCTAAGGTACACAACTTCATACCTGTGTTATAGGTAACAGACGTCTGTTATACACAAATATTTTTTTGTAGAAATATATAAATACAAACATATGGATAATACACCCAGACTCGAGGCAGGAATCGAACCCACGACCCCCAGAGTGGAAGGCCGGATCACTCCGGGCGTCGTGGGTTCGATTCATGTCCAAGTAATTGATAGAATCAGGCGTTACTTTGCGGAAATCCATGACATGCATGAGAAGCTAAACTACTATGCTTTCATCTGCGAATGAATACGAGGGAAAATCGTTATTCGTAAAGTGTACACACTTTACCAATAACCTTTGTAGAGTCTATCACCTGATGATGCTTCGGTGTCGAAGCGAAACGTGCGTTGAGGCACATCGTAAGGTCAGTGTAGTGCTGTGCTTTGGTGGCGGATTCGGTGGTGTAGCTTTCGGGTTGCAGCATTACACCGATTTTCCTTACTGAATTAACAGTATTGCAGATGAGCCAGATCAGTACTGGGAACTTATGATCTAAGTGTAGATCACTTTAAAGTGTACACTTATTTCACTAAGAGAGAATAGGTATCCTTTAGGCAAGCATTATAAATCTTAAAACTTTTATTTTATAAATGTCTTCATATGAAACTTTTTTTTATGCCAACTATCATCATATGTACCTTGTACAACCTAAGTAGAAAAGTCTATTACAAAAGCGAAAAAAGCAAAGCAAAGAAGTTTAATTTTAAATGAACAAAAATCTGAATTTCTATTAAAACTTGAACGCGTCGCCCTGTCGAAGGCGGTCACGTATTTTATTCGACTTTAATTTAAATTCAAAAACAGGTTTTTCGGTGTTGTACTTTTTAATTTAGTAAGGATTAGCTATTATTTAATTTATTTTATTGATTATTTATATATTAATACGTGAAGCGAAAATTTTAGGCATCATTTTACTACCTATATTTTTAGCTCGGTCGATTATTGCTTAAGTATAAGTTTGTTTGCCTTACGAAAACACGTTAACATGTACTTTTTGATACCTGATTGACTTAAAAAACATATGAACGAAATGATCTTGTTGCGGGATCTTAGAGACTTAGACCATAAATGATACTTAGGAAGAGCATCTCTTTCTATACATTTTGCTCTTTACATTTTAACCATAAGTTAATATTTTATTTAGACCTTATTTATTTATGGCAGCAAGAAAATATAAATATGTAAACTTTTATGGCTATTTGTATCTCCTTGGATTCACAAGTAATAAAACTGTACAATTTCTGTGGACATTAATTAAGTTCATATAAGATAACAAATGTCATATATAAGATACATAAACGTTTATTGTATTGTATATAAACCATCGATGTACCTAAATTAAATAAAATTATCATATAAATTGTTTTTTTTTTTAATTTTTATTTTGGTCGAGTTTTAAAGAGAGTTTATAAAAGCATCTTGGTTGTATTTGTGTTTGTCCTGTTAAGAGGTTGTCGCCACTTGGGTGCCTATTTTGATGAGTATTATTTGAATTTTTATTTCATGTTTTATCAGTAGGTGTTATTTTTACCCACATTTGTCGTCGCTTTTTAATTTAGCCTGTATTTTTTATGTTTACATTTTCTTTCTCTTTTTAATGTTTAACATTTTATTTTTAGAACAATGTTGTGCATTCCAGTGAGTTAGGGCCATATAATGACATGATTCAAATTTTTTTTCAGTATATTTATAGCCTTTAAGGAAATAAAAAAACACGAAAGTCCATTATTAGCAGAAAAACATTAATTACCTATAAATAAGTGCGCAAAAATTCAAGGGAATCCCTATTTTCAATGCTAGCCGAACAATTTAGTAGTGTTGTAGTGTATAGCTTCATCTGAATAATCATTTCAATGATCATATAGTGTGGCTGGGGACCTTGTGTAGCTACGTAGTACTTATGGTACTTTGTAGTCTTGAAGGAAAAAAATGTGCAAACACTTTGAGCTATGTGTGGCTCAGGCATTAAAGTAAATTGTATACATGTGTGTGTAAATTATTTAGTATTGGTGCGAGCGTGGTTTTGTTTTAATAATTTTATACATTAATATTGCATATTTTACAAAAATATTAGTAATCGCACACCATCCTGTGCATAAATTGTAATTACAGTCGTTCAAGTCTCAATAAAATCGCATTTCAAAGGATTGGAAATCTTACTGCATTTTGCCAGCGGTTGAAACTTATATCTCTCGCTTGCAATTTATGCATTTTAATATTGCACATGTGTGAATATTGCTGTTATTAGGGCTCCGTACCTCCAAAGGAAAAAAGGAACCCTTATAGAATCACTTCGTTGTCCGTTTGCCTGTCAAGGCCCTTTTTCGAAGCAACGCGTGGAGCTATAAAGTTTGAATTAATACCAAATACTTGGAGTCTATGAACCGTTAAATCTGTGTAAAAATCGACAGCATTGCCGCCACTTCACGCCGATCTTATGTAAAGAAAGAGGTACTGGTAGCCGGACGCGCCGGCCCAATTCGGCTACAAGCATTGCGCTACCTCTAATAAGTTTGTTTAATTACAAGCGGAATGGTAAGATCAAGTCCGTATTTTGCTACTTTTGTTTTCTATAAGGAAATGTGGACACCGAGACTTGAAGAAGAAAACAAGCTTATGGTAACCGAGCGTAGGATTCTTCGCAAGATCTTGAATCCGGCAAAGAGAGAAGATGGAAGCTTCCGAATACTTAAAAATTTGGAAATACGAGATCTTTCTACCGATCCAAACATCATCGGAAAACCAAGGGTCATCGTCTGCGCTGGCAAGGCCACATAGTGAGAATGGGTGACGAGCGCGGCATCAAGAAGACATATTTGGGACAACCGATTAATCGAGGACCAGTTGGGCGATCCAGGTATCGCTGGCGCGACATCGTAAAGGCTGGCGTACTGGCAAGAATCATTATGGGTTTCTGAGCCGCTACAGTAAGTAAGTTTACTATATGACAACAAAAAAAGGTTTTACTTGACAATATTAAACTTTATAATTCGCCCTAAGTATGCCAAAGCGGTCTAGAAGGCGGTGGCGGACAAGAACGACTGCGGGCATAATATACCCATGGTATACAGTGCCTGCTTATCATCAAGCAAGCCTTACTTGCCACTTTAGTTACACAAAAAGGCATTAACAAAAAAGGCCCCTTAATTAATAAATCACAAGTATCTCCAAGTTTACGCTGACTGAACATTTTGGGGGTTGGCACAATGAAGGATGGGGAAAGGTCTTTACCTCTACAGTCAAGTGAGCGCTTGACCTTTCATAAACAAAGGTTTCCAAATATAATCAACTGAAGAAACATGCGACATTTTATCGAAACACTTTCTCGACGAACAATATCTAAAGATTTATTTAAGTTAAAATTCTTTATTTTATAGCCTCAATAGTTCAAATGTAGAAAGAATGGACTAAAATCCATCACACCAAAAATATTTTCATGTATAACGTTGCCATGACAAGCAATACATACAAGCTTTAGTATCAAAATTTGTGCAAGTCTCATATAAACTTTCAACTCCTAATTAAAGGGGATAGGCTGTAAAAGTTCCCAATTTTATAATTAGTTAGTTGGTCTTGTATTACATTGACATACCAAATTTAACCTTTCTAGTACTTCAGGAAGTACCCTGTACGTTCTGATGATCGCTAGCGAGTCAGGGTCAAAATCGGAGGTTTTTAGATATCAATGAGATCTAAACCAGCGGTCAGCAACGCCTTTCTCGCGGGCCACTTGTGGCCCGCTGACCCCTCTCTTTGTGCGCCGCGGCTCTTTTATAAATGGCAAACTATTTCTTATAAACAAATAATAGTTAGTAATTTATATTACGCGAGTATACATTTTAACGTATTATACGAATACTTTTCAATATTGCTTACATGTTTACCTACATAAATTGATATTGAAATATAACTAGTCCATTGGCGCAGTGAGCAGTGAACCTGCCTTCCGCTCCAGGGTGGGTTCGATTCCCGCCTCGAGTCTGAGTGTATTATCTATATGTATGTATTTATATATTTCTACAAAAAAATATTTATGTATAACAGGCGACTGTTACCAATAACGCAGGCATTAAGTTGTCTACCTTAGGAACAGACGTCCGTGTGTCATATAGTCCTGTATATTATTATTATTTATAAATAAATGTCTCGACACCTGATTCCATATAATTATTTTACAATTGTGGCCCGCGTACATCAATTTCATAAAAATGTGGCCCGCCGGCATCGAGTTTGTTAACGATCTGGCCCTTGCCTGCCAACCCCCGACCTAAACTATAAGACTTATGTAATTGAAACTGGACATTTTCAAAAGGTCACTACTAACATCATATCTCGAGAATTTTGTTTGTCTAGTATATAATCCAATGCCAAGTTATGAAGGTTCAAAATCGATGAAGCGTTTCGGGAAAGGGTAGTTAGGTAGTGTCCTCGCGCTTCACTGGCCTCGTCGTGGGGATGACTATCCGTGACCCCAGATAAGGTATCCGCTTCAATATCCATTTTAATACTAAACGTATTTAGAGCTGAATTTAGATAGACGTCAGTCACTTTGCCGCCGGATCTTTGGTCCGCGCTGACCTTTAAGCTGCTTAGGCATCGCTTTACCGTGAAGATATACTTACGCTTGTGGTTGCGGGTTTTGACCGGTAATTTTTTAACGAGATCATCTTTCGCCGAGACTTTATAACGTCGTGTTAATCACGGTCCTGTGACGGAGACTTTAAAGTTGAATTTAGAATGTCGCTTTAATTAGTCCTCGTTCAGCGCTGACCCTAAGCGGCTTAAAGGGTTGCGAGCGGGCTTTTTTGCCGCGCTCTCTGGCACGGACGCAAAAACAAGCGAGACTTGCATGGCTGCCACCCTCTTTAATTAGTGGAGTCGGCACAACACAACTGCGACTGTTAAGTAACCCGCGCCATATAGAACCGAGTTTTATGTCGCAAAACGTATTTCAAAATGCATTAAAAGCATATGTATATACCTGCGGCCTTTTTAATGTGTGTGGTTGAAGTTTATTCTAGTTTAAAAATATATATACATTTTTAATTGGCATAATAATTGGTAGTTATAAATATTTAATTAGAACCATATGAATCACTTTGAAATATAATAATTAATTGCATAAAAAAGTTTGATTGAAATAATATTCTTTATAATACGTCATTCAAAATGTCTAGTAGGAACGTCATCCATCCAAATATTTGAATATTCTTAATCATCAAATAAATCTGTATTTTGAAATAATCTTTCAACTTTTCCTTTTTTATTTTCTTTTAAACCTTTCTTGAAATAGGAAAAGAGTACAAACAGAATATATATAGATCTAACAGTTTTCGAATTTTAGCGAGACTAATGAAGAACGATTGATTTTTATGTGTAGATTAGATATAACGGAGCCTCAATAGCTCAACGGTATCTTTCTCAGTGACCATGGCTACTTCTTGCTTCTCTTTGATTTCATTCGACGTATCTTTAGCGGAGTTCAGAATCTAATATGCAAATATTAGTTATTTTATTTGTTTAAAACTTATTGCACACAATAATAACAAACAATAATTTAAAACTAGTTAAGGTGCGCAAAGGCGGTCTATATCGCTTAAAGCGATCTCTTACGGATATTTACAAATAGTCTTAAACTTAAACATGTTTCTAAAACTGTTTGTTAAGGCTGGTTTTGTACATAATATTCTTCTTTTACTATTGCAAACACTTTATTGCTTTTTCTATACGGGAAAAAGTCTAGCAACGGGAAATAATACGACGCGAATAGATGTTTGAAACATACGCATTCGCCTTTCAGAGCCTTTCTTGTAAACAAGCGTTGCGGAAAGGAAGTTCAGACAACTATTTTTTTCTGCAATGAAAAGAGTTTGATTTTATTAGACAAGATTGCACCATTTGAACGTTAACCATTACAGTTTCAACTGTTTCACTATTAAGGACCGAAAGAACACTTAAAGTTAGTTGGTATTTTTGTCTAATGTTTCTTTCTACTATTAACTAGTATCTTCATTCGTGTTGAATTCAATGATTTTATCAAATTTACGTTCCTTATTTTTAACGCGATAACGTTCTTAAATAAACGCGATAGCGTTCAACTTGAACGCCGGCTGCATGCATGAAAAAGCATGACTCATTGTCACGTTCTGCCTGAGCTGAGTGTGCAAGTGGGGTACAAAGTTTAATATCGCTCAATTTTATGAATAAAGGGTAAACATTATTTTATTAGGATTGAGTTGTTTACACAATGCTTGTAACATTAATTTGAAAAAAAAAAATATCAAGAAGAATGTTACATTAAAGTAAGTTGTAATGTTATGGCGGCTTCACATTAGAGCCGTGAAGCTCCGTTAACAGACGTGAACGATAATGTGGACGGTTTTCGTGGTTTTTGCGCGCGTTCACGCCAGTTCCCCGATCAGAGTCGGTATTTTATCCCGCGGGTTTCGCGCCTCTTTCGCGCGGCGTTCTCAAGTACACATCCACATTCACGGCCCCGTGAAATTTAATTTCGCCACTGAGTTCAATGCATACACATACCTCAAAGGCCGGCAACGCATATGCGAGCCTCTTGGTACTGCAGTTGTCCATGGGCATCGGTAGTCACTCAGGGGGCCCGTTTGTTCGCTTGTTATTTTATATATAAAAAATACTACACTTGTAAGGTTGCATCCAGAAGAATTTGTGAATAGCTCCATTGGAAGTTTAACGAGCTAGTGTGCACGGTTCCTTAACTAAACTACCGCCAACACTCAATATCATTCACTAAACTTTGGTCTGTCGCAATTAGATTGCCCAGTGATGTAATGCGCGTGACTTTTTGTGTTTATGGTATTTTGGTCATTTTAGTTTGTCTTGCTGATTAAAATTTAACTTTGTAACAATTGTCTTTAAAACATTTAAAAATCGAACATACAAAATATAAAATTTACGGTTGTTTAGGGAGCTTTAAAAATTTTTGAATAGTGGTGTTTGAAACTTACATATTACTTCGTCATATATGACAAAATACATATATAAAAAACTCAGCCATTTAATAATAAGAAATAAGTCTCCGGCTCCGGGATCTCGTCTACAGGGTTATGAGCTACTGGATGATAGTGATGTAGGGATTATAATTTGGCTTTAAGAAGTGGTTGATAACTGAGTGTTAATTGGTTGCCCAATTTGCCAAACTAGATAGTAGTTGGTTAAGTCAGTTGCTCTGTGGGGTGAAGTGGAGTGGAGTGGAGTTTATTTATAAAATAGATATGATTGAGCTCATGTATTTTTTGCTACTAAAAGTCTTAGGTACAAGACTGTGTTAAGTTCAAAATATTTTTTTACTATTTCTTTTCCCGGCTAGTGTAGTCTGTATACCTATGTGAAAAACTAATTTCTGTAAGAACTATTTTTAAAAGAGTGGCTAACGAGTTTCTTGCTGATTCTTCTCGTGGCTCAATTCTTCCGAATCAGTGGTAGCTTTTAAAATATTTGACTATTCAAAAGAGCTTGTAAAAGTCTAGTTGAATAAAATATCATTTGAATTTGTCTATATACAGATACGCTCTATCCATATCATATCCTTAGCTCATCTTCGCCCACTTTCGTCCACCTTCGCCCTGCAAACACCTGATCTTAAGTATTGTTTGCAGTCTCTACGAACAGCAAATTAACCACAGAACGTAAGGCCACACTTTAACTAATTTTAAGGAAATTTGGTCAACAATTAAGTACCCATTTTTATTTTTTATTACATAATTATAACGAGAATGGATTACCGGGAACTCTCCTTACGTTTTTTATTTTATTTTACAAGGTGCAAACGAGCAGACAGCTAAGTTCTTACTGACACCCATGGTCATTTGCACAACCAGCAGGCAAGCAGATGCGTTGCCCGGCCTTTAATGAAGAGTTTAGGCCACCGGGAAGACTCACACCCTAAGTATTCTACAAATGCTCCCTCTACTTATAGACGTTCAACAATTGACAGCCTTATATGAAAAATACCTATCGCTTTAGAAGGAGTCCTGCCAACAGCTGGAAATGCTGGTGTTACTTATGGTTGCGGTAACGGTAACATCGCCATGGTCAGCGAGGATATCGCACCAGCCTACGGTCCTTACGGTTATGGACCTGAACTAGGATATGGATACCCAGGTGTTCCTTATGAAGCCGCCATTGCTGGACCAGCTTATGGGTACGGATACAACAGAGGATGCGGATGTGGTGGATACTAGGAGTGTTAATTAAAATTAAAAATTCTATTTTTTGTTAAAAAATATACACTATAAGTGTTAACTTTTTTGAATATATTAAATATCTATATAAAAATTAATAGACCCTTTTATTTGTCTTCTCTATTTCTTCTTTTTTTCTTTACATGGTTGTTCTGCCTTCTTTTTATTAATTGTCTAAGATTGTAATGATGCCTTTGTCTTAGTATTATAGGTTCGTTTAAATTAAAGTTTCCAGACTTACGTAACTTCAAGCTGTACACTGTATGATAAAACTAGCGGACCCGGCAGACGTCTAATTTATGGTGAGACGAAAAGTCCAGTACTAATGCCACCTTTTGGAAGTATTCCGACTAAGTTTGAGACTCAAAGCATTTGTTCCACTTTCAACATCCGTCAACCGACAAATAATGTTAAGACGATTGGACAGAAATCATATAAAGATAGATATATTACTTTTTATCCTGATGACTCACCGATCTAAAACGATCCTTGTCCTCCTTTATGAGGTTACACCAATTTAAAACCTTGTTCCACGCCGTGTGGTCTCTTTCCAGCAGCGGGCTAAAACTCGCGTAAATCTAACTGAAGGACATCGCTTGGTTAATATTAGTCAGAAGATAAGCGTATTAATATTAGTCAATATTTTTATATAAAGAAATTAATTACTTTATATAAAAATATTGATTAAATTATTATAACTTGTATATTTCTATTGAAGCATAAGAATACTCTGGCATGTATTAGGTAAATTTCCATTAACAAATTACCGTAAATCTTGTAGTTAGAATTAGTATGACAACAATCCAGTAGGTTAGTTAGGTCAACGGGAAGTGCCCTAGATTAGGTTCCCTTTGAAACATAAATGACTATATTTTTTATTGCGCATTCACTTTTAACAACATTTTTTACACTTAAACTTTAACTTCAAGAGAACGTAAACGTATTTGATATTAATTTCAGCTTTGTAGCTCTTCGCGTTCCTGAGAAAAAAGGTCTTAACAGACAGACAGACGGACATTGAAGTGATACTATAAGAATTCCTTCTTTTCCTTTAGAGGTACGGAACTCTATAAAATATATACCTCATGCATTTGCCAACACAATTACCATGCTTCTGCAACGAAAAATATAATTTCTAAAGCATATATTAATAAAAATATAAAATGGACAAGTGTGAGTCAGACTCGCGCACTGGGAGTTCCGTACCATCATGTAATACTTTATAAGGTTAGTTCATGAATTATTCTTTTCATAAGATTTCTTTTAATTTGATAATGTCGTTGCAATGTTTTTGGGACGGAACTACGGTTTTTGAATTTTTTCATATACTTGTACTTCATGGTTCTAGCTTCTTGAAAAATTTCATGATTCTAAGTCCACGGTAGGTAAAGCTTTTGATTCCCTTTTCGAATGTACTGGTATGAGAAATGTGACATAAATGATCATATCTTTTGTTTAAAGGTTTGATTTTTTTACAGCTTCAAGAGATCGTAAATCTCAATATTTGGTATTAATTTCAACTTTATACATTTACGCGTTTTTGAGAAGAGTCTAGACTGGCAGACACATAGATAGACAAGCAGACACCGATACCGCAACAAATTTGCAGTTTTCGAATTTTCCCCTATTCTTATGTTACAAGATATAGCTTCTTGCAAAATTTCACGATTCTAGGTCAACGTGAAGTCCTTATAGGTTTTGGTTCCCCTTGCAAATGTATGGGAAATGTGATACAAACGGGTCTTTTGATTGCGTACAATTGGGGGTTGATTCTTTCACGTCTTCGACGGACCGCAGACTTCAGTGTTTAGTATTCATTTAAACTTTGTAGTTATACGCGTTCTTGAGAAAAGGGTCTTGTCAAATAGACGGATGTAAGGGTTCCTTTTTTCATTTAGAAGTACGGAACCCTGAGAACAATTCGATCTCAGGATTACGAAAGGAAAAACGGTTATAATTTGTAAACAACTTTATTATTTCTCTTAAGGAATATAGTTAATAAATATTATATAATTAATTTTTACAGATTTATAGACAAGTAACTTTGATTCTTAATCAAAAAATATCAGTAATACGCCTTCCGACATCCACAACCGCAGGTACCAGAGATACTGACAGTGCCAGCGGCTGGCAGGTCACCAGTGAAGCGTACAGCACCAAGAATTGGTACTTGACCAGCGACTAATGTTGTACCAACGACTGGCATCTCTCCAGCAACTTCAACATCGCCCACACCAGCTCCACCGTATGCGCCAAGGTCTATAGGTGCTGGGGCTAACCCTATACCAAGACCGTCAAGTTCCACAGCCATTGGGGCTACACCGTATGGGGTACCCAGGCCATATGGGGCAAGACCTGCAGTAGAACCTATGTTTGCTCCGAAGCCATATCCGTTTATTGCCCCAAGACGTTGAGTAAATATATTCTGAAAAAAAAAAGTTTATTATTTAAATAGCCTTCTGTTAGCCCTTTGTACTTTTATTAGTAAGTAAAATGGTCTTCAATAAAATATTTTGTTTATTATTACAAACCAAGAAAAATACTATTAACAGGTCCTTTGTAAAGCTAGATTGTGTCCCGCTTAGAGTACGGTATAGAAAATCAGTTATCCATTTAGATTTTAGCAAAATACTACCTAATTTTTTATAAAATGGCGCCTGATTATATCAATTATTATTAGAAAGTTTAAATAAAAGGCATTTGCTATTGTCGATAAATCTATATCTATACTGAGGATTGAAAATGATCAACTATTTTAATCAAGATATATTTAAACATACTTTGGACTATCAATATCATATACAGTTACCTGTTACAAAATTCTGGTTTTGTGCAGATAACTTTTGTCCACTCTATGCGATGAGACCGCCCATGCGCACTACATAAAACTATGTTTTGTTATTTTTTCCTTTTTTTATGTTATAAGGCAAACTTTAAAAAACAAAGAAAGAAAGTAAAACTTAAAAGGATGATTTAAAATACAAAAAAAAAATACAGATTTGGACGCTACATATCTTCTCATTACAAAATAGTACGGTCGCTCAGCTGAACTTTTAACAGATGTTTTAAATAAAAGCTCATTTTATTTTCATTGGGATTTTTGAATACTTAACCCTCGATAGCTCAATGGTGAAAGGGTTAAGTAGAATTCTGCAAGATACCCGACATAACAGTACAAGCTTGTTATTTTATGCTTAGTCAAAGTCAAATAGAATACGAGGGAAAATCGGTGTAATGCTGCAACCCGAAAGCTACACCACCGAATCCGCCACCAAAGCACAGCACTAATAATAAAATATAACTGCTAATTATTCGGTAGGCCAATTTAAACTGATGAATTCCGAAGAATATAGCTTTATATACGTCCAAATTAACTAAGACCGTAAAGTGTGGTACAAACGGGGAGAAGCTAATACTCAGCAGTGGGAAAGAAAAGGCTGTAGATGATGATGATACGTTAAGTTAGTATAATTGTAACATTCGTTAAAATATAATTAACGAAAAAGGCACATTAGCGAGCAGAGAAAACTTAAAGTTAAAAATAGAAGGGCAAACGAGCAGAGCCGTGAAGCTGTGGCACTTTAGTTCGATATGAAAATATGAGATTATCTAATGTGATCTTAAAAAACTCTACTTATATATAAATAAGTAGATATTTTTCTTATGAATGAATAGATTAAAAAATTATGCGACTAGTGTTTATTGTTGGTATATAAAAAAAATTGTGGTTGTTTAAAAACTTAGCTCATCCAACTCAAAAGGTTGCCAATCCCTAGTTGAGACTCTTTAAGTTGATGTTGAAATACTGCCTTTTTTAAAGCCCTAAAACTAACCTTGAGTTAGAGTCTTAGTTTCAGTTACATAGTGAGCTTGAGCAAATTTAATAGACTGTTCCAATGTACTAAGTGGAAGGATCATCATATATATATATATATATTGACGTGTCTTAGTCTTGTCATGTAGAACTAAGAATGAGAAATATAAAATGAAAGGTGATATAATTTTTAGATACTTTAAAGGTAATGCGTTCGGATCTCTTGAATTTTTCAAAGGTTGTTTCTTTATTAAAATTAGCTATCAAAGTTAATAGAATTGCGGGAGAAAATAATATCTTTATTCTATATACATCTTTATCTATTTTATTGTTTTATTTATATATGCACACTAATTTTAGGGCCTAAATAATTCTTTCAGGCACATTATTACGAATACCTAAAAATCTAAAACTTAAAGAAAGGAAGTCTGTATTCACTCTTAAAAGACTTAGTTCAATGGAACCAATATTTGGGAATTTTAATAAATAAACAAAAAATGAACAGATGTAGAGAATTGTATGCCAATTCACAATTACTTTATTATAGTAAAGAGCGAGAGATCAGGATAGGTATTAGATTTAACATCAGCGTAATGTTTTATGTGTTTTGCACGGAAGACATTGCAAAAATGCTGAGCTGTTGTACCCATCCTTAAAACTTCTACAAACAGTCAACATGTGATTTTTTTTTTTATTTCTTGCTAAATTGTTAATTTATTGTGATATATTTATTTGTTAGCTGTTTTGCAGTATTTTTAAAGATTTTAAATTGTTTCATCTTTTGCCATTATTTTTACTCATAAATTATAAAATAATCATGAATGGCCGTCACACAAACAACCACAGATTCCCTGACACGATGACACAAGCAAGCATATATATATTTGTATACACAAATGTGTTATATAATGAGGTTTCTATTTCAATTTACATGTTTGTAGTTCTCTACAGTGAAGTTGGGAATTTGGGATTACAACTATTTACGTGGGAGGTATCGATATATCAGATAAAAAAATTAAAGAACAAGAAATAAAAAATAAAAATAAATGAACCATTCTAACAAAATATTACGTGGAAATTCCCTTTCGTGATTAAGGTACACTCTTTCATAAAAGTATATTGTCCTTTCGTGATCAAGGCTATTCGTAGAACTGAGGTTTGTGATGTTGAGGTTAGGTTGGTCTAAAATTCTTTATAAAGAGGTAAAAGAATAGTTTTATAGCTATAAGGAACACCTTTTACGTTTTTGAGCCATTTTAACTTAAATCATTAACAATAGTGACGAGTAGAAGTGTTTACATAACTTTCCATCAAACAGCAATGATTGCTTTACGAACAAAATCGTGTCGAAACATGTCGCGACATGAATCACATACTATAAGATTAAGAGTTATATATTGGTGGGAACTTTATATAAAGCCCTAACACGTGAAACCTTCTAGTTCGAAGATTTTCACTTTTATCCCCGTATGAATTAAAAAAAAAAACGTGGAACTATAAATATAGAGTTAATTAAACGATAAAAGAAAAAAGACAAAATAAAATATAATATAATAATTGGCACGGGCCTCATGACTGTGGTGCGAAAATTTAATGAAAAAAAAAAATCTTCTAGCTTCAACTAATGGTCAGCTTTCAACTGTAGCAACAAATCTTTTCCATGTAGCCGTGATAGTGATCTTCTCAATAATGAGCACAAAATAAAGATTGAGAAACTTCCTTATAATACACGCCATCTCAAGCAATACCGCCCCCTGCATCCGACTCTTGATCCCACTGTCAAGCGAGAGTTTTTTTAGGTGTTTATTAAAGCTCTTCGCTATAAGACCAATGACTGAAACAACAATCGGGAGAATGTCTATTGATTCAACCCGTTGTGGAATCCACATGGCAGTAATCTCACGAGCAAAGCCTAAATTTGATATGGTCTGTTTTAGCGGATATCTACTAATAATAATTAGTAGATATCCGCTAAAACAGATTTTTTGATAGGACCAGATTAAGGAGGTCTCTTAAAGGCTCTTGCCAATTTAATTTGACGTGAACGACGTCGCGGAAAAGAACTAGTACCTTATATAATAGTTAACTCTAGAGACAAGATTTTGAAGCTTAGCGGTTTCAGAATTTGAACCAAGGTTCTCACAATCCGTAGTCCGTACTACCAATTTTGAGCCTCCGAGGCTTTTTAACCATTGATTCTATTATGTCCAATCCTTTAAATTTTAGAATTTCAAATTACGAATACCACTTTGACAAAAGCATTGAAATTTCGGAATTCAAATGGGCTCCGGTCCCATATGGATATCACATAACTTTTCAGGACAGATAAAGACCTTTTATGTGCGACCCTTTCAAGGAAGGGTTTGCGGGGGTTCTTTCAATTTGGGGGTTGGGGTTGCCGATATTGTAACTGATAGTTATCAAAACTTAAGCCGATTCCCAACACAAATTAACGTTCTGAACAAACTTACAAACTTCTATCAACTTTACCCTCTCAAGAGGCCTTTGTACAATTTTCGTCTGTAAAACTTTACTAATAAGAATCAATGTCCCTTAATTGATATATTCGTTAAGTGCACATCAATTTTGTATTCTATTTCATAGAAACTGAAGTTCAATTTTGATTAGCCAAGTATTCCTGACTCAGATATATGCTTAGTCAAGCCTAGAAAGTCGTTATCAAATGATAACTCAACAGAAACAATTAATATAAATTTTGCGAGAGTTAAAATGACTAACTATGTACTTCGTTCATCGATTTTCAGTTATATAGCTTTGCCCAAGACTTAACGGAATTAGGTAAAAAAATGGATTCAATTTTAGCGTGATGCCTTCCTCGTTAAATGAGCTATCTAACACTGAAAGATTTTTTCAAATCGGACCAGTAGTTCCTGAGATTAGCGCATTCAAGTAAACAAACAAACTCTTCAGATTTATAGAACCCATTTAATGTCACTGACTGATGTTAGTCGTAAGGTTGTAGAGATCGTTGGGGTTCCGAGAATGACTTCAGATGGCAATCGGTCATCACATCAACTGCAATTTACGCTGACCCTGGTACTAGACCAGGTTAACGCTAGGAAAAAGAAGAGCTAATGGTATCTTTAGCATCTCTTTGATAACTAACGTCTTTAATTAGAGGTAGCGCCATGCTTGTAGCCGTATTGGGCCGGGGCGTCCGGGCACCAGTACCTCTTTCTCACACGAGATCGGCGAGAAGTGGAGGCAATGCCGTCACGTCAAGTGATGGTGCTGTTGTCGCGTTTCGTTCCATTTGTGAGACTTTCCGGTAGCCTAACCTCGTTATTAAAGGCCGTCAACGCATCTGCTAGCCTCATGTCCACGGGCGTCGGTAGGTCTGTGCTAAGTGCCTGCTGCCTGCTCCTTTGCCCCTTGTAACATAGAAAAAGATGCAAACGGGTAGGCGGTACAATCGAGTGACTACCGACGCCCATGGACAACTGCAACACCAGAGGGCTCACAGATACGTAGCCGGCATTTGAGGAATAAGTATGCTCTTTTCTTGAAGGTCCCTAAGTCGTATCCGTAGACCGGGATAACACTAGAAAGAAGAAGAAGACCTGTAATAAAGAGGAAATACATTTGTTTTTTTTTTGTAAATTCTGAAAAACACTAATAAAAGATTATGCTTTTCAACTCAGTTCTTAAGCCGTTAAAATCCGAACAAAATCAGGTGAGGCCCAATAAGGAAAACTCTGGGTTTGTGAAACAGATGAAAGGGAATGGAAAACACGCCCTTTGTGAGGCGAGCCCGGATTAGGGGCCAATTGCGTTAATCCTTAGATATTGGAAAGGTTTGTTTGGGTGCTGGTAGAGGGCAGATTTTGGCAATGGTAACCCTCTTGGTTATATTAATATTTGATATCCTCAAGCGCTAAAAGAATAACTATTAAAAGCTCATAGAATGGATTGAATACAAGTGATAATAAAATAAAGTGATAACAAAAAAAATATCCGACTGAGTTTGTAGCGGGCTCTTCTCAGTGCAGGGCGCATTAGAACCCTTATAAACTTAGCTTTTATATTGTAAATTTTATCACCAAATTATATAATAATCATAAAAAATAATAATAATTACGTACATACAACATTCATACGTACTGTAAAGCCTATTAGAAAAAAAAAACATTGAATTTGACTTTGACTTTGACATTGCTTTGTCTTTGTCTTTGACTTTTGACTTTTGACTTTCGACTTTGACTTTGAAATCAAAAATGCTTAAGTTAAAATATTCAAAATTAACTGATGCAAAAAGAAAAGTCGCAGATACTGATCTAGGGTACATAAAAATACATTTATTTATGCGCATCATCATAATTTTTATGTCTAATTAATAAGAGCTCGCTGCCAACAAACTGCTGTGAAGTTTGGCATTTAAGAAATGTGCAGACATTAATATAAATATTTATTTTTAATATTCGGCAGTAGCTAGAAGCTGAGTGCTGTTTGGTTACTGTCATTTGACGAATTTTTAATATTGATAAAGTTTTTATTGGCAGGGTTTGTACGAGTTTATTAAATGCGTAAAATTAAAATATCTGTCTGTGACGACGTAATATTTTTTTAGTAATTGCATTGGTCATATAATTAGGTATACGTTAATTACAAGTATGACAAAAAAAAATGGTCTTTTGGTCCGTCTGTCACACTATTTGTATTCTATGGGCAATCTCCGAAACGGCTCACGGGATTTCCACTGGCAGATAGCGTGATTGATTGAAAAATACTTGATTAATGTAATGTAATTTTTAATAATTTTAATGTCCAGTGCTTGTCAGAATAGCGTCTTCTTAGTGTCAATGTTGCTGATTTCTAGTCGATTAATTAATATCATAGCTTACAATGAAACTAATGGCACTTAAATGCATTAGGAAATAAATACAACATTAAAATTCTTACCGACGGCGGCGAGGTTGCAGTAAACCAGGTGCATAGTAAAGTTTGAGTATATCTTACAAGTTAAAATTAAAAAGGAAATAAATACAATGTATAACAGGCGTCTGTTACCTATAAAACAGGCATTAAGTTGTCTACCTTAGGAACAGACGTCCGTGTGTCATATATATGTGTATGTATATATTTATTATTATTTTTATTTATATTGAAACTGCGGGTTATTATCAATTCTATTTATATGTATGTCTAGTCGACCAAGAAAATGCTTTACCATTTTAGATGACAGGTCCTACTTAAAGAAAATTTTACTAAGGGTTATTGTTAGAAATTAACGTAATGCATAACAAGCAAAAATGAGCCTTATAACTCGTATTTTATTAATTATGACACTTAATGTAATTACATTTTTAAATTAATGTCGTACTAAGAAGTCAAATTATATAAGGGGAGGGTCCGATGTGGGCCCGGCACGAATATTTTCAAAGTCGAATCTTCGACTTCGATTCGATTTCGATTCGAAATGTTCGCGCTAGGGCTCTTAATGCGAGCCACAGAAGATGCTATTCGCTTGGCTGAGTTTCGGCACGGAACCGTTTGATGCGCCAACAATTTAAGAAAAATAAGTTACCTTCAATTTCTGCCACGCAGGCGGCTGTTACCTATAACACAGGCATTAAGTTGTCTACCTTAGGAACGGACGTCCGTGTGTCATATAGTCCTGTAAATATTTATTTATTCTATTTATTTTATCCATTTATTTTATTTCTTTATTCAGGGCTTACCGACTACAGCTATAGCTAGAATTTTTTATAATCATTTCGTTATATCACCCAAACTTACAGGAATGAAAGATTAAATTTAAAATAGCTCGTCGTATTGTATCAAACTCACACGCCGTTAAAACCACAGATTAAATAAAACAGTTACAAGCATGGCGCTACCTCTAATTACGATTAATATCACAAAGTGACGTTAATCGGGTCCCACTGTTTTACGTGCCTAGTAGAGATAAAGAAGATATAGAGTTATTAAATTTTTTATTTCGATTAAAAATCCTGAATATCAAAAACTCAAAAAGTTATTATAACAAACATTGCATACGAAAAGTATCATAGACAATTTTTTAAAGCATTGTATACATAAGAATTGCAAAGATAACCTAAACAAATTTATAACCGTTCCAAACTGCAGATACATTTTTCAGTTCTATGCGAAAATTCACATTTTTAAGGGTTTTCCAATTTTCATGAAGAACGACGATATTTCAAGTTATTTTCGATCTGAAAAACAGATCGGAAAGGTGTTTTTATTCGTTAAACATAACGAAACTAGAGTTGTTAAAAGCAAACTTTCAAAATTGTTGATTGTATATTCATGCCCTAAATATTAGACCCGTTATAAAGTCTTCTTCTTTGCTCATTCCCACGTTAAGTGGGGTCGGCTCTCCTAATTTTTGTGCGCCATGACATTCTGTCAAGGTCTTCCTCAATAAATGGGCTATCTAACAATATATGGAATAGTTTTTCAAATCGAGCCAGTAGTTCCTGAGATTAGCTCATTCAAGTAAACAAACCACGTCTTTAGCATTCACAACACATTTTATCTATACTTATTACTTATCTACCAAAATATATAATGATATATTTTGGTAGATAAGTAATAAGTATAGATATAGATATATATATAAATTATTCCTAGTATTCTTAAAGTAACTTAAATTAAATTAATATTATATCATTGTAATAACTTCTTAAATACATTTTTCAAATCGGACCAGTAGTTCCTGAGATTAGCGCGTTCAAGCAAACAAACAAACTCTTCAGCTTTATATATTATTATAGAAATAGATATGTAATATCTTTCCCGTTTCCCCTAGTCATACCATGAATTGAGAACGACTTGAGAACCAATATAAATATTTTTTTTAAATATTACTTGAAGTTTGTGACAGTTTCTTAGATTATTATTTTTTTCAGATCGGAATTCTTAAATCAGTACCTCGGTGGTAGCACGATATTTATGAAAGCAAAACGATCAGAAGGGGCTGTGGATGATGATCATGATGTTCATCAGAGATAACGTAGGTTGGAAAGTTCTTTCTTATGATGAAAGCATTTTTCAATCCGGCCCACTAGTTTCTGTGCTCATTCGTTGCAAAGATATCTTTCCTCTATATAATATTAGTTATACATATCTATATATTTATTTTGGCTTCGTCCGCGTAAAATTATGCAATATTTTTAGCATGATGATATATATCCTATAGTCTTCCTCGATAAATGGGCTATCTAACACTGAAAGAATTTTTCAAATCTATCTTATAATTTATAACCACTATCAAATTGTCTGTCTTGTTACGTCTGCTTTTTTAAAAACTTTAATCTTAACGATCGATAAGCAGAATTTTCTAGTTCAAGTAGTCTCTAAAATTCGATCAGTCAAAATCATTATTTTTTTACTACAAATACTTCTGAATCGCATATAAAGATATTATACATGTGTACAGTTTAATGAGAATGATTAATGAGAAGTCTACAAAGTTCTACGAAACTTTGCGCAGCTAAACAAAGTCCCCAGCCACACTACAAGATCTGATCAGCGCCGCCTAGCGGTAACGTTGTAACACTGATCAATCTCCATACAAATTGAAGTAAACTTTACCAACGCGTTAAAGTTAGAAAATCTCGCATTAAGCACTCTGTTTACTTCTATTATCCTACATCATCACCGTTCCCGTTCAAGTTCCCGTATTATTAGAAATAACGAATGACTACGAATCGTTTCTGTTTTGCGCAGCGGTAATAAAGTGCAAATTGATTCTTTGCCGTTAGGAACACTCCTTCATTGCTCAGACAACAGTCAGCGCTGTAAATTAATATGAACTTTATTGTACAGCGTTAAAGTTCAAATTGACTCTGCATTTTAGTTTGAAAAAGTTTGTATGGGATAAAGAAAACGGCTATTTTTAGGGTTTTCCCAGTAATTATTCGAATTTTTCATTTCATAACAGATAAAAAACTGCACTACCCGAATTTAATTGGGTAGTTATAAATTAGATTGATTTTGAATAATCTATATACCTTAAGCAAAAACTTTCAGTACCAATTTATGATAATTGAGTATGAAATTTGGCACAATTTTTATTTATTTAGACCATGATGTGCGAATGCTAATAATTTTACAGAATATGTATTATTAATACATTAAATTTTTAGACTAAAATCTCAATTTGTTTATTTGTTTGCTTGAACTCGCTAATCTCAGGAATCACTGGACCGATTTGAAAAATTATTTAAGTGTCAGATAGCCCATGTTCCACATCCAGGAAGGCTAGATGTCATCACGCTAACATTTTTTCACCGAATTTTTAGGCAGACGAAGTCGAAGGTAAGAACTAGTTCTTCGTAAAAAAAATGTATTTTGTATTATATAAATGCATGTGGCACGAATGAACCTTCAAAGGTGGGCCAATGTTGCGACTATATGGAGTCCCACCAATGGCCGCCGTAGACCAGGAGGGCCGAGGAAGAGGTGGCGCTAGAACTTGGACGCCTTTGCGGGAAAAGATTGAGCTGGTTTATCTCTGGATAGAGGAGAGTGGTCTAAAATTGGGAAGGCCTTTGCTCAGCAATGGGACATTACTGGCTAATTAAAAATATATATAAAAATACAGGAAATAATGTTTTGGGTTGGGCGTAAACTATTATAACGAGCTTTAAAAAACAAAGTTTCCTTAAATGGGTCGATGGGAGAAAAACTTGGACGATGGAGATATCTCATCAAAACAAATCTTAAAATTATAAAGAACTCGAGAGAGAGATCTTCGAGGATACTGTATTTAAATTCAACAGCAAATACTTTACGATAGACAAAGTGCTTTTGTTTATCTCTCAACTTTAAATAAGGGCTGCTAGCATATTTTTATTCTTGAGATAACTTATATAATCTAATACAAATTAAGTCTATATTTCACAATTAGTACAAAGAATTATTAGTGCAGATAGCTGGTCCGCCTGTCCCTAAACTAGGTAATTACCTGTATCTTAGGTAACAGAGCCCTCCTTATAAAGCAGGTCACTAAAAAATTATAGACATTCGAAAATTGAAAATGTGATGTTTATGTCTCAAAATTGATGTAGCGTGAAGGCATTAAATGTGTGTGTAATATCTATCTTTCGTGTGTATTGTGTTTATCTTGTATGTGTAGTGTTTTGTATAAATCTAAACAAAACACTTTTTTAATAAGAGCATGTTGTAACAGCTTGTTTGAGTTCAAATACTGAACAAAGATCATCTCCCTGAGAGTCAGACTTGACTCTGAACGATATTTGATAGCATATATATTTAGACTGGCCCCTTGGCGCAGTTGGCAGTGATCCTGCCTACCGCTCCAAGGGTTGTAGGTTCAATTCCCGCGTCTATTACTTATAACACAGGCATTAAGTCTATTTAAGCCGCAAAGGAGTCCAAGTTCTCGCGCCACCTCTTCCGCGGCCATTGGTGGGAGTCCATTTGGTCGCAACATTGTATTTAAATCATATTATCATTGCAACACCGTGTACACCATTCGTATTTTATATTTATATAATACTTATTTTAAATTCTTTTATCGGAAATCACCAACCTCGTTAACTTTTGGCACCCAATACGAAACATAGTTTGCCCGCTTCAAATTGGAACAATCGAAAGAATATTAAATAAAAACATTTAAACTTAGTTCCTCCTATACCGTCCGTGAGCGTAGTATCCGCATCCTTTTTCACCCTTCCATCTCTCTTTATATCCTTTTACTCCTACCCTTCCATTACTCCCATCTATTTCTATAATTTGAAGTATCGCTACACTTGCAGTTCTTTGGTCTGTAGCGGAATAAGACCGTCGCGTACGAGTACCAGTACTTCTTTCTCATATAAGATCGGTGTGAAGTAGTGGCAATGCTGTCACGTTAAGTATTGGTATTGTTGTCGCATTTCGTTCGGTTTGTGAGAGCCTTCTGGCTGTGCAGATGTCCATAGGCGTTTGTATTCACTCAGATGATGATCCTGCTCGTTTGCCCCTTGTAATATTAAAATTGAAGAGTTGTACTAGTAATTTTAATACGTATGATTTACATCTGCATTGTAATAGTAAATAAATATAAATATAATTAATTAAAATAATTTGTCACGTACGTTTTCCATGAATATTAAATTACTAAAATAAAACCTCACGCACACCAATGCCAAACGATTTACACACACATGTATACATTTTACTATAAGATTGGCCAAAGCGTGGTCTTGACGGCGATAAAAATATTGATTGTCAAATATTAGAATATCGTTGTACATAGAATTGAAATTTATATAATTTTATGTATATAGTTTCAAATACTACTATTATATTAGAGTACGAGACAGATCACCCATGCGATGGACTGACCAAATTAAGTCCGCTGTGGGCTGTCCCTTCCATGAATGCACCAAGCTATCGGGTATCACAGAGGACTGGCGAGATATCGTTAAGAAAATTAACAGCTTCTCTTCAGAGCGTGGCTATAATTGGAGATAGCGCCATGCTTGTAGCCGAATTGGGCCGGCGCGTCCGGATACCAGTACCTCTTTCTCACATGAGATCGGCGTGAATGCTTGATCAGCTTGACCGATTTTACTGAGTCTTTTTTTGTTGTGTTTGTTATTTTAAGAAGGTTCTTATAGAAGAACAAAATTAAGAAAATTTAAGAATACTTAATCACCATAATATATTATTTCTATATGTATACAATGCGTATAACTGCATCAAAGTTGAAACGGTACGGGAATGGAAATAATATTACAGGATAATAGACTTGAGGAGGTCGTGGCCTAATCAGTGGTCGGCATTTGAGTCGATCACTAAGTTAAGTTGCTCTGGCTGCAACCGGACGTTCAAAAGTTAAATTGCTCTAATTTGTGCAACTTATTGCACAGTGTCCTCCGCTTCAAAGTCACGGCGGAGCATCTCCTCGTAGTGATGAGCGGTGATAGTATCGATAAGTTATTTTTTTACGCTCTCAGTTTCAAATTATTCGATAGAATTAATTCTATCGAATAATTTCAAAAACTGGTGGCTAAAATGAGGTTTAATAGTTTATTATACTGTCCTCAGCAAAGAGATAAATTAACACTATTATTGGCCTAAATACAATAAACGTTACTAATTCATCCGTAGTAATCCGAAAAATTAGGTTAAAATTTTTAGCATGTTAATATCTAGCCTATAGCCTTCCTCGATAAATGGGCTATCTAACACTGAACGAGTTTTTCGAATGGGACCGGTAGTTTCTAAGATTAGCGCGTTCAAACATACAAACAAACTCTTCAGCTTTATATATTAGTATGTATAATTATATCTATATAAGTGGATGACAAAGCCTTACGGATTATATATTGTTATAGGATATGATATAATTCATTATTATATCATTAAAATAGGTTAATTTGTGGCAACAGGCACTAAGTTGTCTACCTTAGGAACAGATATCCGTGTGTCATATAGTCCTATATATTTATTTATTTATTTATTTATATCTTTATAGACAAGCGGACGAAGTCGCGGTAATCAGCTAGTTATTAATAAAGTAAATAATAATAAATCTTTATTCACAGACATCTAGGGCCAACAAATATTACAATTTACATTATACTCTTGCAGATTCGATCCTATTTCAATTAAAAAAATAAATAACCAGCTACAAAATAACGTTAAATATAACGTTGCTGGATGCAGGTTGCGAGATATAGGGGAGAGTAGCAGAAACAAAGGTAGCCTTATGCCCAGCTGTGGGCCATTAAATGCTAATAGATTGATAAAAAATTGTTGTCCAACTGGGATTCATTTAATCCCATTCCCATTGATCAAAGAAGAAAAGTAAGATATGATAATATTATGAGATCCTTTTCGATATTACCTTGTACAAAAGGGGTTCAGCAATGTAGATGAACCTTTACGTTAATAAATTATTTTTAAATAAAATACTCGCCCTCAAAAAGGCAATTTAAATTTAATTTCTATTATTAAACCATTAATAATATTATCACATACATAAGCCGTTTCCCGCGCCTAAGCCGTTCTTCTTAATCTCCTCCTATCGAGAAATCTGTTCCTAACACATGTCTAGTAACAATAAGCTAACCTCTTAACAAAGTTTCATCTTTGTACGTACCGCGGTTTTTGAGAGTCCGTGATGTGTGACCCGGTAATTTTTTTAAGAACTAGAAATCGACGGTTAGTCGAAATTCGGCCACAAATCTTTAGATTTACGGCCGAATTTCTTATGACGCATCACATATTTCACGTATTATACACGAAAAAAGCAGAGCTTTGAGATAGCTCGCATTGTTTTTTATGTGTTTGTACTATTTTGACCTTGAAGTCTACAAAGTTTTACAAAACTTTGTGAAGTAACACAAAGTCCTCGGCCATACTACATGATCATTGAAATGATCATTCAAATGAAGCTATGTCTGGCTGCAGTCATTATTGCTGTAGACACATAGGCAATGGCTTTGACCATCATTCCATTGTGAAAATTAAAAAAAAAATCCAAATTACCTGCTCGTTTGCCTCTTGAAATATAAAGAAATTGGACTTTTATACAAATACATTACCTTTATCTATCTATATATAAAAAAATGAATCGCAAAATGTGTTGGTAATCGCATAACTCAACAACGCCTGGACCAATTTAAACAATTCTTTTTTTTAATTTTCGTTAAAGTCCAAGGATTGTTTTTACAGCGAGAAAATATTGAATAATTGCCGGGAAAACCCTAAAAGCAGCCCTTTTTATTTTTCCCATAGAAACTCTTTCTAACTAAAATGTAGAGTCTATCACTCAAGTATGCTTCAATAACAATTCCATATATAACGATTAAATTGCATATGGCGGCACATACGGCTGTCAAGTAGATCAGATAAACGCACAAACAAAATGGGATCTGTACGTATAAAATTATAAAATAGTAAATTATGTATGACTGTGCTAGCAGAACAAAGTATAGCCGACCAAGAAATGGGTTTGCAACAACAACCGGCAGCTGAATTTCATCATAGGACATCCCGTCAAAATTTAAAATTCCACCCTCATCACCTCGATGTCCTAAAGTACATATTCTTTTATATAAACGTCAATTATACATAAATAAAGGATGGGTATCTTTTTAATTAAGAGTATTTTATTCATATGAATATTTTTTTAAATTTTCGTACAGGCACTACGTACATAGAACACCAACACCATTAATTGATCTATGTCAAAGAGTATAATATTTATCCATGTCAAAGAGTAGAATATTTTTTTTTTGTTAATTTATTTAGATCAGCAAAACAGTATGCTACTTAAAAGTAACACACCAAAAAATGTGACCTTAACATGCATACATATAGAAACATGAAATAATCACTGTATCCATGTGAAAAAGCTGGCTCATATACAAAATTTGTAGCACGACTACAGACTTGGTTTATTCATTGGTAGACAAGGACAAAACAAATTTTTGAAAAATCGAAATATTTTAAGTTTTTTTTTCAGTTCACAGAAAAACAGTAATTACCAAGACTAATGGAAATCAACATTACCAGACGACGCATAAACTATAGGCCAGTGGAGTCGAGAAAGATCGAGAAGACTTTAGAGCCGCTTTAAGAAAAGAGCATCCTTATTCCTCAAATGCCGGCTACGAATCCTCTGGCCCTCCGGTGTTGCAGTTGACCATAGACGTCGGTAGTCACATAGATGAACCACTTGTCCGTTTGCCCCATGTTTTATTAAAAAAAAAACAGAGAACCTAACGCATTTTAGTCCGTTCCTTCTACCGTTGAGCTATCCAGGTTTCTTTTATTCCAACTTGCCGTTAGCTATCTATCATGTTACATCGTAATGCCCGAGCCAGACATAGCTTCTTTTGAAAGATCATTTCAATGATGGTGTAGTTTTGTAGAACTGTACTTTTCAAGGACAAAAATTTACAAACACTTTCAGCTATGTCTCGCTAACATAACAAACGATATTAGATTTCGTCTTTTTATCACGCAGAAGCGACCTAAAAGGTAATGCCAACGAAAATACGCGCACAATCTATGAGAGTGCAGCGTGCGTTGGTTACTGCGCTTCCAAATAACGATTTTGCATCAAGCGATTCTCGGAACACGACCCGCATCGAATGAGGTCATAGAGTCGATTTACTGTTTTTAGCTCACACTCCATGATGACACCGAGGTTAATACAGGCAAATGACAAATGCACTACGGTCTAGAGTTATTACCGTGTTGTACAATGTACTTATGACACGATAGCCCAAAGGTAGGAGAGCAGACTGTAAAATATAAATCATTCATCAACTAGCGGACCTGGTAGAAGTTGTCCTGTCCGGAAGTAAAAAGCATTTCAAAGCAAAAATCATTCAAATCGGTCCAGCCGTTTAGGAGAAGTTCAGTGACATACACACTTACAGTAGAATTATATATATAAAGATAAAAAGAAACCCGCCTTCAAAGAACTCTAAGGAACTAAAAAGCAAATAAATAATTAATACTTTCATACGATTTAGTGGACACCTACTGACGTGATGAAGTCAGTACCAAGCCGAATTGGTTCCCCGGTAAAACGATGTAGGTGGTACCAAACTGATGGTGGTACTAGAATGAATACGAGGGAAAATCGGTGCAATGCTGCAACCCGAAAGCCACACCATCGAACCCACCTCCAAAGCACAACACTACACTGATTTTCCGATGTGCCTCAAGGCACGTTTCGTTTCGACACCGAAGCATCATCAGGAGATAGGAACTACAAAGGTAACTCGTATCACTTTACGAAAAATATAATCACTTGACGGAACGTGCGTTGGGTTAAAAACATATAGACCCTGCGTTCCAGTATTGGGGTAACGGATCTGGGGAAGCTGAAGTGGGAACGGGCTGGGAGTGTGGCTCGAGTGGAGCCGCAAAGGTGAGCCAATATCGCGACTTCCTGGATGCCCATCAATGGCCGCCGTAGACCCGGTAGGACGAGGAAGAGGCTGCGCGACGACTTGGACGCCTTTGCGGGAAGAATGGATTGGTTTGGTTAGAGGAGATTGGTGTAAGAAAGGGGAGGCCTTTGCCCAGTAGTGGAACATTACAGGCTAATTTAAAAAAATCAAAATAAAAACTATCCTATTTCTCAAATTGGGCCAAATTAAACATAAATCGATAGGTACCTCCCACGTAAATTGTTACATCCCCAAATTTCAAACTTCACAGTACAGCATTGTAAACACGTAAATTGAAATAAAATCCTCAATATAGAACACATTATATATTCTATAATTGCGTTTACATTATTGTATACAATAATACATTAAAGAGTAACTGTTATATTACAATCTTGTAGATTGTAACGTTCTACTGTAAAACTTGAAATTTGGGGTTACAACAACTTACGTGGAAGTTATCGAGATGCCAACATTCATGAATATCGGTTGACTTGCTAAGGAGTTCGCTAGAAACATCATAAAGACACTAGATTGCTATATATTAAGATCATATGAATATAGGTACTAATGGCAGATGCATAAAGAATGTCTTATTAATAAGAGGAGTGAGGACAGGACAGTTTTCCACGTACGCATCTGCATACATAGCTGGACGTGGAAACTTAATTATTTTCCTCCCCTTGTGTCCCCATGGAGCGTGACCATGGGGTGGCAATACGTGGGACGCATACGCAATTTCCGTATAGATTTCCGCTAGTATCGGCAGAAATCATCGACATTAGAAATCTTCTGACCTTATACGTATATGTCCCTAAATTGATGATAATGTAATTTTTGTATGTTTGAATGATTTTTAGATGATTCTTATTCACAATTTAAAACCTAAATGAGAGCAGAACGGAGAGAAGTCAATGAGGTGGTCGACACGAACTCCTAACTTTTTCGTCGTGGCCACTCCTATTAGAATATTTTAGAGAAGCTTAACCAGAAGAGTAACAAAAATATTAGGTAAGAGAGAATAGAAAGAGAAGAAGAGAAAATGTCTTTAGTTGGATACTTTTTTAAACAGTGAACTAAGAAAATACAAAGAGTACACTTAGGCATCTATTTAACAATTTTGTGTCTGCTTATATCTAGAAAAAGGTAAATACATAAGAATTTAACGACCGTAAACGGCTGCTACAATATTATGAATAATTGAATATAATATTAAACTGTAACATTTTACGGCTGCGTTACGAACACGGGCTATATTAAATATTAATTATGTATATGATTGAGACCCTAGCTCCCTCTTTATATTTAATCTATACTAATATAGAAAGCTGAAGAGTTTGTTTGCTTTAAGATGCTTATCTCAGGAACTATTTGGTCCGAACTGAAAACTTCTTTCAGTGTTAAATAGCCCATTTATCGAGGAAAGCTATAAGATATATATATAAGTCAATTGTTATAGATCATTAGTTTAAGATTATTCACAGTCTATGAAAGATTATTAATCGAAATAAAATTTGTTGTCAATTTTAGTCCATTTATGTTTTTTTTTTTTTAAATATCTCTTAAGATATTCTAGTCTATATAAAGCTTTGAAAGTATAATTGCAGCGCAAACGCTTGTAGTTATAGCAGGACGCAAAGCGTTAAATAGTGCCTGAGTTAGCGATGAACTGTTTTGGCGAAAAGCCAGACACTGTTAGGCGTTGAATTTGCTGCTTGTCTGTGTTACCTATAACACAGGCATTAAGTTGTCTACTTTAGGAACAGACGTCCGTGTGTCATATAGTCCTGTATATATATATTTATTTATTTGTTAAAATTCAATAATTAAAGAAATGCTATAAAATAACAAAATATTGAGGCTGTTTTTAGGGTTCCGTAGTACTAGAAGGAATCCTTATAATTTCGCTCTGTCTGTCCCCCTGTGGTCCCCCCCTAGCATTTCCAAACTATTAGACGTAGAGACTTGAAATTTTCCATGTTGATAGAACATGCTAAAAAATAGTTTGCGGTCTGCCTTATATTGTCACTATCTAGTTAAGCTTTTAGAAAAGCTTGTATTAAGAGTGGCCGTGACGTCACAGTTCATCATTTTCGTCGCCCAGCAGTGATGGAACCGATCACCGTGCCAATATCAATAACGAGGTTTGATATAGACAAGTACACACTTATAAGATCATTATAAATTCTCTTAAGAAAAAGAAAACATCTATAAAATGATACATAAATAATTCGTCAAAATAAAATGACCAAGAACGTATTAAGACACGCTTATATGGGGTACATATCTGTACACTCACTTCCAAACTTCGCTGAGAAGTCATGCTCTTTTGGGGCATCACACTATATATTATTGTCTAGCCTAAGTATTGTTAAATAAATTATAATGTTTCTAGTATAGAGCGATGTATCAAATAAATGTTTCTTTCTTTCTTTTCTTTCTTTGCTGTGACATATTTTTGACTGCTATCGCCAGGTATTTAGAATTACTTTATTAAATCTTCTTTCATTTCTACCCTCCAATTACGAAAAGAATCACATAGAAGTGGTATTCGAATATTGGAATACCACTTGATAACATGAGACTGATTGAAGGTTGAAAGATTTTAGCAATTTCTTTACACGACTTCCGTTTGGTTCTTCTGGAGGGACACATTCTGGTTTCTGAAAGGCAATGACAATTACTATATATCAGACGAACCACTCAAGACATATAATAAAAGCTGTATTAATATTTACTTAAATTTTTTTTAAATTTAAATACTTCTTTATGTCATAAATCGCAGGCTGAAATATTACCTTGACAGGCAAATCCCTGAAGAACAGGCGGGTTTTCTTCCTTCCTTCCTTCCTTCCTTCCTTCCTTCCTTCCTTCCTTCCTTCCTTCCTTCCTTCCTTCCTTCCTTCCATCCATGGGAAAATATCGGAACTCCGGATATTATGGGTTTATTTAACAATTTATTTAAATCCTTGTAATATGTTTCCTAAAACCATTAAATGTTTGATTATTTGATACTCGTCACGCCTATTGTATAATGTACCCAAGCGCCCATGTGTTGATATAAAAATCTTACAACGACAATAAAAGCCTTACTGAACTTCGTATAAAGTTTTCAAGTCAAGAAGCACCCAATATGGGTATTAAAATATCATACAACATCTGAGTAAACTAGTGGGAAGCCATTACATGGACCACGCGAAGAACAAACAGATAGATAGTATTTCTAATATGAACATTTGCGTATCGTAATTGCTTAGTACACAAATATTATTGTTGTTTTACGTACTAATAACAACATTGAGATAAATCTGTGAAGGCGCCAGCCTGGGAGTCGCTTAAAACAAAGTGGGAAAATAAGACAGATCAATTTGATATGGTGAAATAGTATCTCTTGCCAATTTGGGTTACGTATAACGACTTATTCGAACCAGATTTGGTTGATGAGTTTTTCGATTAATTGAGTAATGTCAAAGGTTTTATTATTTACATCGAACATTTTTGAATATGAGTATATTTAATCTGTATACTATACAGTGCAAGTTATAATTATAATTTAAATTATAAAAGAAGTTGTATTAACTTATCTCGAGCTTTAGAGCCTCAATAGCTCAACGGTATAAGGTATGAACTGAAATCCGCAAGGTACCCGGTTCAAACCCCACCGCCGTCATTAAGTTGTCTACCTTAGGAACAGACGTCCGTGTGTCATATAGTCCTGTATATATTTATTATTATTATTTATATACTGGAGGTTTAGAAAGCTTTTGTTATTTGTTTCACATTTTGTGCATCATAATAAAAGGTTTTTTTTTTTCTTTAATTATAGATAATTTTCTATGTATTTTCTCCCCTACTTTATTTTCTTCACTTAAATCTGCCTTTATATAATTTATTTAAAGAATAACTTATGGATATTTTAGGTATGTCAAATATTACTTTTTTCCACTTTAATAAGCTATATTAAATTTATATATACAAAATCGAAATTTCACCTATTTAGTATATATACTAGCGAATATATACTAGCGAATGTCTGCTACCTATAGGTAGCAGACATTCGCTAAGAACAGATATTTCGATAGGGTCAGATTAAAGAGGTCTAAGGGCTCTCGCAAGGTAAATTTTACGCAGACGAATTTGTAATCTGTATATAGGAATTTGGATAAACGTAAATATATATTATAATACTATAAGTGTTAAAGATAAATATGTCAATATAATAGTTCCAGCAATTATAACCATATAAACTCCTAATCTTGTACAACATAAAAAAAATAAAATCCTAGACCCGCATCCCCCCGATATCGCATAACGTTCAAATAAATCCGGTTAAGTAATTATTTTGAAGTTAGATGGTCTTTTAAAAAACCAGAATCAGAAAATATGCAGATTAGAGCGGCGTCCACATAAACGCATCGGACGCAACGTATGAAGCGGATTTTTTTTACAACGCGTCCACAGTATCAGCAGCGATCGGATTGCCGACGCCACTCTATTGAGATTTGCATTCCGTATGACGTCATCGGCACAAATTGTAGCATCGGCACAACAATTCATTCGATGCGATGCATCCATTCCGTAAGATGCGGACATGTGGACGTCTGCCCTTGTTCGATACTTGAGAACAGTCCAAATACCTGACTTTCGTGCTAGACCTATTTCATAAAACATTCGGCCAGTGTCAGGCTTTATGGAGAAGACATAAAGGACATTGCTGAATCAGCTAATAAGAGAAGAGCCTTATTTCGGGCAAGACAATGTCTGCCGCGTCCGCTATTCTATACTAATGTTATAAAGCTGAAGAGTTTATTTGTTTACTTGAACGCGCTAATCTCAGATACTACTGGACCGATTCGAGAAACTCTTTCAGTGTTAGATAACCCATTTGCTGAGGAAGGATATAAACTATATATCAACACGCTAAGATTTTAACACTAATTTACCGCGTACGAAGTAGCGGGTTACAACTAGTATGTAATAAAGACATCGCTTAATAAATAGCTGGTCATCGCGTGTAAATGTGTATGGTCTTTTGTTGAAGTTTTCAAAGTGGTATCGGCCCGATTTATCTCTGGTGGCAACTGGTTTCACAGTGATGCTGTAGGAGAAAACTTCAGGTTTTAACAAAAATTCATGATTATAGACCATTTTTACTCGAAACTGTGAAATTATTCGATCATTCTTGTTCATAAAAGCGTAGACGCGTGAAGGTTCGACAGGTAGAGAGCTCCTCAGTATGATGCTGTAGGAGGAAACTTCACGGACATATTGTAGCGGATCGCTTTGATTTTCTTGCACACGATGTGTTGTTTTCGCGGTTTTTACCGCAGGTTTTAACTAAAAGTTTGTTTGCCAGTGGCGTGGCCGTGATTGTTGACAATTTTCACCAGACACTGTCAAATTTTTTGATGTTCGTTGTTCATAAAAGCGTAGACGCGCGATGGTTCGACAGGTGAGGAGTTTCTGACGCGTAATATCCGCCCTGTAACGAGGTAATGGAGTTATTTTTAACTGCTGCTATTTTGTGAGACTTCGGTGTTCACCCGACCAACTGAAAAAGTAATGTTTACTAGACGTGAAGCTTACGACATCTTAGGTACACTCTGTGTACCTATCACTTACGTGTTATGTGTATATGTTCTTAAATTAGTTTATACGTGTATCCGTCCTTTTGATAGATACATACAATCACACGCACGCATGCAAGCAGGCACGCACACACACACACACATGCATAGGACTATATGACACAAGGACGTCTGTTCCTAAGGTGGACAACTTAATGACTGAGGTATAAGTAACATACGTTTGTAATACACAAATATTTTATGTATTTATATATTTCTAAAAGAATTAGAAATATATAAATACGTACATATATATAATACAACTAGACTTGAGGCGGGAATCGAACCCACAACCCACGGAGCGTAAGACAGGGTCACTGCCAACTGCGCTAACGGGTCAATACGCGTTTATGTGTATACAGTTTTTATTCATTACATTTTATTTGGGAAACGAACAGCATTATTTGCAATATTCAATAAACCAAATTAAAGTCCCTAATGCCACTTAATATTTCCACCAAAATTTAACACAGAGGAAGTGTAACAAAACATTTAATCTAGACCTGCTTTCCCCTACGTCAAACACTTAGGATAAGAGCAAGTCAGGATTATAATAACAGTAAGTGAATGTCAACACAACACAACACAGCGAATGTCAAACAACAATCACATTTAAACTTTTACACTCACGAAATTAGTCCGTAGTGGCCACATAGTTTTTGGACTCATTGTTGATGAAGTCAAAATACTGATATTTTTTATTATATTATATAAAAAGTATCAGTATTCACTTTAGTACACGTACTTATTATAAAGCAGTTTTTACAGTAATTAGTAGAACGCATGCGGGTACATCCATATCTATCAATAATTTTTACACCTTTCTGTAACGAATATATACAATAGATAGATCAACTTGTTTATGTAAGGAGATTCCTAACACAAGTAAAGTTTTACTTAAAAGAAATTCTCCAGCTGTAATTGCTGTAATTGATAGAACTAGTTACTGAAATAATTTAATGGAATAATTAATCCAATCTTCTTCCAGTAGCGTTATCCTGAGGGCCTAGCACGAACATTTTGAACCGAAGTCATTCGACGAGTCGATTTTACTTAAGATGAAAATGTTCGTGATTTGCGCATTGATTATAAGCGTGACGCAATTAAGACTCGCCTCCTGTGGGCTTAACACGAACATTTTCATGCTAAGTAACGAGTTCGAGAAATTCGTGCTTGGCCCACGTACACTTTCAAGTAAAAGTTTTTTTTTTTCAGCGATTCATAATGACGTGACAATAGCCTTTGAATTGGCCCTATTGAAAAATTCCCATAGATTCCAGTTAAATGGGACAAAAACCGCATATAAAACAATAAACCTAATTGGTTTCTGTGTGGATTTTGTCCCATTTAATTGGATTCTATGGGAATTTTTCAACGGGTGGGGATCTAACCAAGCACCTCACATTTTTCAGTCCGCACTCTTTCCGATTGGTACTAAACTTCTTGTAAATTAAAGGAAGTGCATCCATTCTGTTACCCGCAGAGTTATCGAAGCTTCTAAGAAACGACTTTTTATAAATTACTTTTTTAACACAATAACGTTTTATTATTATTTAAAGGTCTATCATTTATTCAATACACTTATTCTAAATACATTTTTAAATATTAGTATAAAAATAAAAACATTTAAATAACTAAACTTCTATTAGTCTGTCTTTTTGTCTTCTGTTGGTGAAAAAATTCCATTCTGATAAATTCGCAAAAAAGTGTCGCAGAGCTATATATAGAATACTTAAAAATTGGAAGATCATTGGATATTTCACTTTGTTCTAACAAATTTCGAAGTTTATTTCAAGCAAAGTGAAGATTGTCATGAATATCTTTACCGACAAAAACTACCTATGGTAGTTGGAAAGGTTCCAATAATATTTTAATAATTCGCAATAAGCGAAGCCGCTACTTCCAAATATTTTATATAGGAAAAGTTGTTCTGTGTACAATTGTGTTGCATGTAGTTGAAATAAATAAATTTCATTTCATTTCAAACTACCTCCTTGCCAAACTTAAATTTCGTACGTCCCGTGGTTTTTGAAATTTAGTGTTAGAGGACCAGATACTTCTTAGCTATAAATTATTATATCATAGAATTTATTTATTTTTATTTTATAACATTTATTTATTTATTAATGTTATGTTTGATTACATTCAGATAGGTTAACTAATATATGATAATTTTATATATATAGAAACTGGTGAATTAATTTACATTATACAAGCAATAAATAAATTTTAAATTATTACAATTATAACATCATGCTTGCATATATTTACGATTAACCTTATTCTCTTTTCTAATTAAAAACTATTTTGTTATAGTTATATGACTACTGCCTGCTTATTTTTAAGACTATATATATATAAAATACACTTCACAATCTATATATTACTATAGATTATGCCATTTTAGGGAAATTGCGAGGTCGGAGGTGTATGAAATTTGACACAATTATAGATTACATACAGATATGACTTTATAATAAGGGCTACTTTCATTATCTATTACAAGCGAAAGATTTGTCTATAGGTCCAGGAAAAGCGCTGCTTTGTAGCCGTTGATTCGATAAATTGTAACTAATACGGAAAAACGAGTCGCTCGTTGATTTTTTTAGGTTTAAACGACAAAAAATATTTCTGTCAGCGGTTTTTTTCGACAAGGCCGACTCGGTATACTCTATGCCTGTCCAAAAACGTTTCTGTTCTACGTTTCTAAAAGGAACTGATTTATATTTTATCGGATTTGCCCCTACTGTAACAACTCTCCAAAAACGGCCACTTTCTGTAAATATAGGTGTCTTAAAAAGTGCAATTAATTGCCAAGGCATTGCAGAAATAATCTCAGATCGATTAATTTTTTCCTTCATATAAAACACGCTATTAACACTACGCTTTTTTTTTTCATTTTTTTTATTGGAGATAGACAAGCGCTTGATCGTAGTTACACTTAATAAAGTGTAGATGCGGTCTACGGTGGAACTTTAATTATTATTCTATAAAATATTTCAAATCGAGATTAGTAGAGCATCTATCACCCGGTCGCAGCCAGAGCAACTTAACTTAGCGATCTATTCAAATGCCGACCACTGATTAGGCCACGACCTCCTCATTATTCTATAATATACAGGGTGTATATTTATAGAATAATGATGATAACGAGGTACATCGTAACGCAAACTTTGTGATAAGGCTACATTTAATGTCCTAAATAAGGTTACGATAATCGTTCATATCGGAAATGAGCGGTTACAGGTATTGCCATCTTCATCCCATGCTCGAGCGCGCAATGTATCGTGAATGGCGTTGAGATGGGAGAAAACCATTGAATTCGCCACATTGTTACCGTAACCAACACCAGCGCGTTGGGCATATTCTGAGATCGGAGAAAACAATTGAACTCGCGACACCGTTAACGTAACCGACGCCATGGCGTTGGGCATTTTTGAAATGGGAAAAAAACCATTTTTGATTTTGAGGAGGTCGTGGCCTAATAAGTGGTCGGCATTTGAGTCGATCGCTAAGTTACGTTGTTCTGGCTGCGACCGGGTGATAGATGGGTGACCCATTCTAGCACTGGTTTATTCTTTCCAGTATCCACGACGTACTTTACACCCGGTATGGTGAGCGACGTCTCTGCAACGTCTGTACTAACTACACATAGTCTGGCTCCGACCGGAGGGGGACTGAACACACGCGCTGTACAAGAAAACCGATCAATGGTACAAAGAATCAGATAGTTATATAAAAAAAGGTTTTAATAGCTTAAAACTCACCGCATTTTTTTCTTTCCAGTATCCACGACGTACTTTACACCCGGTATGGTGAGCGACGTCTCTGCAACGTCTGTACTAACTACACAAAAAAGTTTCTTGATATTCTATTCAGAGGAGAATTTAAGCCAAGGTTTGATTCAGCAATGTGTGTTGGGAACAATTTTTGGGTTGGGAGTTGGAGGGAAAAGTTGGGAAAAATTTTCTAGGTAATTTTAATGGAGTATTTACGAGAAGTTTTGTAATCTTCAAACGGAACTCTAAATGCCTTTGCATCAAAAAATAATTGCCAGAATCATGTGTTAACGGAAATCCACGACACGCAGGAAAAATTAAAATACTCAATGTCCTATTCGCGGACATATTAAAGTCGTTGACACTAATTTTTCGACAAAAGTGTCGAAAAATTAGTCTCGCATCTACATAAAGCCTTATTTTCACATCAGTCACTCGAATTTCGTTAAAACATTTTAAAAGTTGATAAAATACCATTATTATTATGCCGGAGCCAGACGTAGCTTCATTTGAATGTTCATGTAGTGTGGCCGGGGACTTTGGTTAAATTTCTGAATGAATTTAAATCATTTTTTTTTAATATATTTTAGTGTAAGATGCACAACAATTTTTGAAATTGTTAGATATAGTATTTCTCTGTGGAATCAGTTGCCAGCTTCGGTATTTCCGAACGGATAAGACTTAGGGACCTTCAAGAAAAGAGCATATTCATTTCTCAATGGCTGGCAACGGATCTGCGGTCCCTCTGGTGTTACAGGTGTCCATGGGCGTTGGTAGTCACTTACGTGAATGCCGCCTGCTCGTTTGCCCCATGTTTTATATACTGAAAGCCCGGCAACACATCTGCCAGTCCTCTGGTAATGTGGTTAATAACGGGCATCGATTGTATTAAGGGAAGACGACAGCCGAAAATAAAAAATATACTTAATAGAGAGAAATGTTTTTTCAAAATAAAAACGATTTAGTATATTGTCAAGAGGGACCAAACCGATTTTGATGCAAATTTAATTTATAGATTCAGGACCTTGTTTAGATGGTGGCCTTGTTTACACCTTTTTGTATTTACTTAGGATTTGCACGAAAAGGGGAAACAGGTATAGAAAATGGAGATTTGTGAATATGTAACACACATATTATGAACTAGCTGTGTTGTACCCCACAACTTAGTCCGCGTGTGCATCTTTTCACTTAGAAGTATAAAAATAGTTTTTAAATAGGATTAATATTATGTTTATAAAAAGACCATCACAAATAATGCATTATTTTAGAACAAATTTCATTAGCATAAAAAAATGTTTTACTGAGCCAACCTTAAAAGAAAGACATATGCTGTCGCGGACTTTTATTTACAACTTTTAAAGGGGAACAATTTTGCAATACATGACTTTTGCGAAACTTTAACTATTTAAGCAGCGCACGCAGTGGAAACTCTTTATTGGGAAAAAGAACCCCCGATTTTGAAACATTCTTCAATGGTGCTCCGCTCCTATTGGACTTAGCGTGATGATGTATACCCTATAACCTTCCTCGATAAATGACCTATCTAATACTGACAGAATTTTTGAATTGGGATATGTACTTCCTGAGATTAGCGTGTTCAAACAAACAAACAAACTCTTCAGCTTGATATATTAGTATAGATTTATGAAACATTCTGCTAATTGCGTCCTTCAAAGTAAGCGAAAGATGAAAGTGATCACGATTTGAGACTAAACGTACAATTATGTTTCATATCTGCATATATTAAAGCAAAAGGTCACTTATCACGAAATCTCGAAAACTGCGAGACGTACAAAGAAGAAATTTGGCAAGGAGCTACTTTATATTTAGTCGACATCCACGAAGAACTGACTTTTCGATTGCGGCCAAATTAAGGAGGTTTATTTTTTTATTTTATTTTCTGTATTAGGCCACCAATACAGTGCACATTTTAACACGATTTAAAAAGGTATTTAAACTTTGTATAGGGAGTTTAGCAATCTTGCAAGTTTAGTTACACGCGGACGAAGACGAATTTGCGGGAAAAAGCTAATGAGTATATAAAACCAAGTACGCAAGTATAACGTTGTAGATGATCATTTGCTATAAATGTCACGAAGATTTTTGTGTTTCTTTTAACATTTTAAAAATTATAGTGAAATGATTTTTTTTTAAATTTAACAGGCAAACGTTTTATTTATAAGTATTCAATGCAAAAAGTTTCTTATGTATGACGTGGAGGAAACGGTTGGGCAGTTAACCTGAATCTAAGTAGGGACACCCAAAAATAACTGCATTATCAGGTGACTCACAAATAAGGTTCCCTTTACCAGTCGAAACAAACTAATGTACACAACTTTTGTCTGCTCCATTAATATTAACTAGGAATCCCCGGCTGGTCGAAATTCGCCCACAAACTTTTTTGCGTACAGCGGCATATAGTGGGCTATTCACAGAAAAAAAAACTTGACAATTAATATAACATACGGTTGTCACGCTTCGACATTATCCAATACATGTGTGTGTAAATGGTGTAAAGCGTTAGGTGTTGGTGTGCGTGTGGTTTTATTTTAATAATTTAATATCGATTATAAAAATATATTAGCATTCGCACACCTTTCTCTATATTAATTACAATTGTGCCAAATGTCATACTCGTCCGTCGGCGCAACTTTCGTAAACTGGTACCTAAAGTTATCGCTTCACGTATTAATTTATAAACAAATATGAGAACATTGCAAAATGTAAATATAAAATATACTAATTCAAAAGCATTGTGTAATCTTCCTGTAATGCACATCACACGAGTTTTGTCTACATTAAGTCAAAATGATGCGATTTATTCAGTTTTATTACGTACACATGGTTGATTCGCATACGAGCTCAGACTCTATAAATGTAAATTCCGCTTAGATGAAACGTAATCTCATTTGAGACATGTTTCACACAAAACACACGAAATCCTCTCGAACCTTAATGGGTTGCAACTGTTTTTGTGTATTCAGAGAATGAATTAGTGTATTTTCATACTTTGAGTAAAACCAAGTCGCTTACGATCCTGTACGCTTAGATATTTAAACTATGCAACAGATTTAAATGCGGTTTTCGTAAATGAATGATGAATGTTTGAAGGGGAAGGTTTATATGTATAAAGGCACATCAGGATGGGAGAAGGGTCATCAGTGGGCGTACTTCAATACTACTGCTTTGGTTCGTTTGTCATCTTCCATAGCTGGGTTACCTCACACATCACTTGAAGTTGAAATCTAAAAGAGACTGATTTCTTAGAAATGCTCCATGGATTGAACGTGCGGGTATTGTATCCATCGTATTGCAGAGGAAGGAACCAGGGCAGTGTCTGGGACTTGTGACCCAAGTGTAACTTTGAGGGATCCCTTTAACGTGTACACGAACACTCACTTCCGCTGCCCCTGTTACCTTCTATGCTCAACCAGTTCCGATGTGATCTCATCCTATAAGGATATCTTTCTATTAATCTTCATCATGCTGATGATGGTCAATCTCCATTCTTCGAACGTCTTTAAGGTTGCTAATAGATGATACTTTACTAGATTACACCCTCCTACATATTTATAGAATAATAATTGCTGAAAATAAGGCTTTAATATTGGCTCAAATATGGGGCAGAAAAAGTAATTTTAATTTGAAACCAGACGTATATTCAGGAGGTATTATGTATAATGAAGTCATAATCTGGAGTCTTGACTATTGGCTGCTTGAGTCTTTGGCCTGGTTGGGTCGATATTTTTGGTAATGATGATATTTAAAATTATAAGGAGGAAGTAGTGGCCTAAAGTTTGAGTCGATCGCTAGATTTGTTCGCACTTGCTGCGACCGGGTGATACATAGGTAACCCACGTTCTAACACTGATTTATATTTGAATTCCGATCTCCTCCGTGTTTCGGTAGACACGTAAAACAGTGGAACCCTATGAATATCACTGAGTGATATTAGTCGTAAGTTTTCAGAGATCGTGGGGATATCGATTATGACGTCAGATGGCAATCGGTCATCTCAAGTCGCTCCACAGCGATATCCTCTGCAATCTAAGCGGATCCTGGTACTAGACCGGGATAACGCTAGGAAGAAGATTTAAATTGGTTTAAAATAAAAGATAATAATAATTCTTTACTTAAAGATATAGACTCTACATAGAGTCCCAAGTCGGTCGTAATTTATTTACTTCATCATGCAAAAGTATGAGAAACAACACAGTGTATCGCAGAAAAGCCACCACACCACTCGGGCCGAGAGTCGTTGAGATAATCTCTTTTGTGTCAACCCATAAGGGTGTCTCTATTATTTTGCAGAGCAAGCGATTTGCACCGTTTTAAAGTTCCGTGAGCTAATGCTTAAACGTTTTTGCTCCAGTATTAGACGATCTCAATAATTTTACACTTTCTACCTTTATTCAATATTAATTCATTATTTATATAACCAGTTCGTCTATAATACTAAGAAATGAAGAGTGACAAAAAAAGAAAGAATACTACATATACTACTTTGATTTTGTACGAGCATTAAGCCTGTGGTGGAAATTGAATAAGAAAAACTGTATTAGATATAAAGAACTGCAGTCTTACAGAATAAATATAACAGAGAAAACTAACTTACTAAATTAACCTATAGACTAAAAACTAATACAAAAGGCAACCTATTCAATAAATTTTAGTAGGTTGCGTGTGAAGATCGACAGTGACTAACAATTCTGAATAATAAAAAAAGTGATTATGAGTAAGTAGAAAAAAACAGGTTATCTAAACTGTATTTTTTTTTTTTAAACAAAGAATATTGGGAATAGTTTTTAAGTACGTTTAGTATTCCCTTTTCCCTTAAATGAACTT
>JANCMC010033613.1:47324274-47380427 GCA_024363005.1 Charaxes varanes
GTCCATGTAAAATTAGCCAACTATATATTTGGTCTGGCACAAGCTCAGTACAAACATGGACTCGATGTAGAGTTTTATTTAGCTACTGTTGCATTCAAATATAGCTGTTGCTTGCAAGATTTTAGTAATGTTTACTAACTGTTATATATATGAACTTTTAATATATTTTTTGTATAAGACAAGCGACAAACGGGCACCTAAGTTACCGACACCCATGGACAACTGCAGCAACTTTGAGAGAGGACCAGTAAATGTGTTCCGGGTGACTTCTCGATTTGTGTAACGATGTATGATGATTTAATCTTATTTACCGTAAAGTATATTATCTAGAAAGCTCTTGGCTAGCACGCTACCGTGGCACTCGGCTAATTCTTAGTTACATATTTTTTCATATGATCTAGAACTTGGCTAGCACGCCGCCGCGCACTCAACAGCGCACTCCATCTAGATAATGAGAAAACGCGAGAAAAAAGACCGAAGTAAAATGAATTAATCATATTGTGACGTCACCCTCATCCGGATGAAACCGCGGATGATGATAATTCTGGTTAAATTCTATTTTCCAATGGAAAATATACTTTTACTAAGTTTTTCCGGCAACTCTGTCCGTATTAACTTCGATATACAGTCAGTTCGGTGAGTTGTGATGTGAATGTGAACTCTTCTTAAATAGTACATTTTTTCTTGATTTCTGAATACATGACAACACGTAGGCGTCAAGATGTAGCGATCGCTGGTGACTGACCCTTCGCTCCGGGTTCGATTCCCCTCTTATTAGCCGGCATTAATCAGTTGCCGGCATTTGAGTCGATAGGTTTTGCAGCTCTTACCGGCCGAGTGATAGATGGGTGACTAATTGTAACACTGGTTTTCATATATCCGACTTCCTCCGTGTAAAATAGTGGGTCCCAATTACAGTGACTTCAATTGAGTGATATTAGTGTCGTGAGTTTGTAGAGAGAGTTACTGCGCCTGGGTAGGGTACAAAAAACGTTTGTGGACGCGAGTATACGCTTCTTGAACAAAATTCCAGGTACCATATTAAATCTGTCTATGGTTAAATTTAAACAGCATGTTAAAAACACGCTTTTTCGTATGGCGTATTATACAGTTGAAGACTATATTAGAGACAAAACTGATTGGAGTTTAGGCGCTCCAGTTTTGTACTTAATAGTTGATAAGCAAAAATGAAATTTAAACTCAGTTTTGTAAGAACTATTTTTAAAAGAGTGGCTAACTAGTTCCTTGCTGATTCTTCTCTTGGCTCGACTCTTCTGAATTCAGTAGCTTCTAAAATATTTGACGATTCAAGAGCTTGTAAAAGTCTACTTTAATAAACTATCATTTGAATTTGAATTTGAGATCCAGTGACGACGTCGGACGGCAGTCGGTCATGGTAACTCACCCCGTAGCCACATTTCCTGCATTCTAAGCGAGTCCTGGTACTAGACCAGGATATCGCTAAGTAGACGAAACTTTCTACAGTTGAGTCATTAAGGAAACAGGCTCACATTTTCTTATAATGTTACGATTTGCTTAAGTAAGCCTCCTCTCTTCTACTTCTTGCTTGAAATATCTTAACTTTATTTTCCGTCCTTTTCAGGTAAGTTGCAGTCAATTTGAAAGTCGATGTTCCGGACTACGTTCGTAAGTAACGTGATTTAAATATCCAAATCTTCTTACTGTCGGACTAATATATACTCCGAATTCGTCTGAATGGTTTTTTTTCCTTAATCTTTATAAATATATCCAGTGTAATTACAACTAAGCAAGTTCCTGAGAAGATTTTTTATCGTTGTCGATACATTGATATGCATGAGAAACTAAACTACTTTGCTTTAATCCGCGAATGAATACGAGGGAAAATCGGTGTAATGCTGCACGAACCCACGAAAGTTACTTTATGTAGGCTCCATTGTTCAATCCGTGATCCCATAGCCCCCCGTTCTTCCCGGAGGCCTTTGGCGGGGCCAACTCTATGTCGTTATGGTCGTACCCATTCTGACCATAGATTTTAAAGGAAAAACCTAATCTGGAGTAATAACGACGAGTAACAGGGATGATAGATCATGTACATGTTTAATGTGTATATATTTATATAAATTTTAGAGATGTTATTAGTATATAAGTTTCCTATGATACTGTTTTAGCAAATACTTATTAGATAATAAGATTTCAACATGTTTACATCGTTAGCATACATATATTTTAAAGTATTTTTGCATGCGAATGCCTGTCACATAGAATATTTATGCTTGTAATATTCTTAGAGTTAAGTTTGTGAACACGCTGTTGGCGTACCTAATTAAAAAAAATAGTAATTTTAAATTATTTTACTTACTTTTCGGCAACAACAGGAAAGGGAATTTGCCTCCAAAGATCTCGCAAAATCATCGCGAGGTAAAATCGACACAAAACTCTTTCAGGAACGTTCTGTAATATAAAAAATACATATATATTATGGATCACCAGCTTTATATATATTTATTTAATTATTAAGCAAAATTTTTAAAACTATTTTTTTTAATGGCCCACTATATTGTTAGCATTTTTTTCGTGTTAATGGGAAATTTGAAGGTAGATAATAAAAAATAACTTACCGTAATCGGTTTCCCCGTCATCATTCGTATTGCATTCATCTCGGTAATACCCAAAATTTTAGCAGTCTGAACACCTTCCTCATCTAGATTGCAATACTGGAATATAAACCATCGTCATTATTCTCCGCGTTCAATTCTCTTAATGATTCTAGATAGCATCATTTTCAGTTTATCTAACCATTAAAAAAATCCCATTTTTTTTTATTTATTTGGTAATATCCCACAGTGTTACAAAAATCAATTAGTTTTGCAATATATTTTTTAATACTAGGACCATTACAGGATAACACTATTAGTAAATAAACTAAATAAAAAGTGTATGAAGCCACTTGGACAAAGTTGGTGGGCCTTAAATTTAATAAATAGCTCGTACGACATATGGTACAAATCCATACATTTTTTACAAAAAATAGCTGGAAAAGATTAAGAGCCCTACCTCACTGAGACGCCATGGCGACGTCGCCATGGATAACTGCAGTTGCCAAATGCAGTGGCCGGTAGTATTCGTGGCAACACTTTTAAGTTGGCCACGTCGTTAAAACGTCGCCAAGTGAGTTACCTGCCCTAAATTTTAATGAAATGTTTGGATACGTAGCCGGCGACGTCGCCATGGAGTCTCGGTGATGTAGGCCACTAATACAATATTTAAAAATAAAAGCTTAATTTAATTTTTTTCTAGATACATAAATAAAAGAACAAGCCATAGATAACTTTACCAATGAATAATAATGTCTATAGTCAGGTTTGATGCCCGAGTCATGAGGAGTGACCAAATATAGCAAGTGCAAGCCACCCATCAGCACAAGGCTGCGCGAAGCCAACTCTAGGTCTTCTACCAGCTGCTTAGCTACATTAAGATCCATGCATCCTAAAAAAATTGCAACCAAAAATGCATCCAAAAAAAATTAGAAAATATCTGAAAGGGCAATAGCCATAATGGATAAGACTATTTTAATACGGTAAATAAAATTAAAATGCATCAAATATCTGTATTTATAAAAACGAAAGGTCAGCTAACAGGAAATCTCGAAGACCGCGGGACGGACAAAGATGAAATTTGTCAGGGAGATAGTTTAAAGCTAGTAGACATTCGCTAAGAGCAGATTTTTCTATAGGACCATAATAAGGAGATCTAAAGAGCTCTCGAAAGTTTATGCGGACAAAGTCGCGGGGAACAGCTTGTATAGCATAAGTGTAACCAGTAGTAATCGTGGCTACGCTTCTAATGTGGCGACGTCGCCAAACCGTTGCCAAGTCAGTTACTTGTTCTAAATTTTAATATGAATTGTTTGGATACGTAACCGGCGACGTCGCCATGGCGTCTCGGTGAGGTAGGGCTCTAAAAGTTAAAATCTAAGCAAAGTATCAAGTTATAGATCGAATCAACTATTTATAACACTGAAAAGTTACCTTTGATAGCTGCCTTTCCCAATTTGCTAACAGCGAGGCAGTAATTCCCATTTTCAATTTCGGATATTTGGCTCGTTTTTTCCAATGCTCCACTTTTTAACAGATAATCGATAGAATGGTCGCAAACATCGTCTAGGTCGATCGAACTAAATGTCGGGAAAAGTTTTGGGAAAACATAAAGTGAATGAATTTTAACTCGCAAAAGCTCGTGAAAGCAGGCGCTTACAGAAGCTGCATTTAAAATACTTGGAAAGTCCTTGTAGAATAGTAAATGGGCAGGTTAATTTTAAACACATTTACCATGTGCACTATCGGCAAATATATCGACTTTTTATTGTTACACACAACACTACAACAGTCCCATAATGCCTACAAGTTCGAGTGAGTGGTCCGATAAAAATAATTTAGACATAATTCGCACGTTTGCATTGGCCCAAGTATGACACCAAAAAGATGTCTTATTCAAGTATACCTTTATAAGCTCCTTTGAATCGTCAAATATTTTAAAAGCTACCGCTGATTCGGAAAAGTCGAGCCACGTGAAGAATCAACAAGAAACTCCTAACCTAAAACTTTTTTCTTCTTGCAAAAAATCTGTTTAATACACTTCCATGTTAACTATAAAGTACTAAAGCTGGAGCGACTCAACTCCAAAACAGTTTTATCATTAACATAGTCTTCAAATCACGAATAAGCGTGTTTTTAAAATGTCGCATAAATTTATCAATAGACAGCTACCGCAGGAATATATGAATATATTACCTGTGGCGTATGTATATTACCTGTATATATTAGCTGCAGTGTGTATATATTACCTGTAGTGTATGTATATTACCTGTAGTGTGTATATATTACCTGTAGTGTGTATATATTACCTGTAGTGTGTATATATTACCTGTAGTGTATCCACACAAAAAAAAACACAAAAAAAACCGATTTTTTTTTTTTTTTTTTTTATGTTTTTATATTTTGTAACGGTCATTCGGTACTGTTAAAATTTTGCTCACATTTTGCGATTTAAAAGAAGGAATATCCGTCTTGTGTATAACATTTTTTCATCCAATATATAAATCGATACCTCTCACGTAAATTGTAATAACCGCAAATTTCCAACTTCACAGTAGAGCGTTACAAACATGTAAATTGAAATAAAATTGTCATTATATAACACATTGGTGTATCTTGCCGCCACTTCACGCCGATCTCATGTGAGAAAGAGGTACTGGTACCCGGACGCGCCGGCCTAATTCGGCTACAAACATGGCGCTACCTCTATATAAATAAATAATTATAGCCCTCGAAACAACGGAACACAATTAAAAATAATAACTGCCCATCAATAATATAATTAATTATTTTATAGATTATTCATTACATATGAAAACCACTAATATAGAAGCCTACAGAAGAAATTAGCAGTTATGTCAAAATGATTCCAATAGCAAATAAAGAAATTAAGAACAACTTAACGAATTTTGAGGAATTTCGATATAAAGATAGATTGGACCTTGGAGGTGGACATAGACTACTTTTTTTTTAGCGACAATGAAATTTCCAAAATTTTCGTAAGTCAAAGAAAAGAGAGAGTTATAAACGTTACATAAATGAAGTGGAATTACTGAAATATGTCAGGTCGATTAATATTTTGAATGTAAAAATTATTCATGAGAAACTAAACTACTTTGCTTTAATCCGCGAATGAATACGAGGGAGAATCGGTGTAATGCTGCAACCCGAAATATATGTATATATAGACATACGTAGATATTTTTCTTATGAATAAATAGATAGGTTCTTTTTTATCAAAGACTTTATTTATGCGACTACTATTTATTGTTTGCATGAAAAAGTTTTGAGCCTCTTTGAAAACTTAGAAATTTTGTAAATTTAATTCGGGCAAGACAACGTCTGTCGGTTCCGACATGAGGTATCTAAATATATATAGTAAAAACTCTTATATGTATGTACAAAATATAATAATGTACAAAACTCTTCAATAGATTCAGCTTCATTCAAACATAATATTTTCTGAGATATACAATGCTAAAGATTAAAAAAGTTTAGAAATCTGTAATGTTTACGGCCAATTAAAGGTTGGATACTATTTCATTTAAATGATAGAATATTTTAAATACTAAATTGTTTAAGTTTTCCTCATATCTCCATTTATTATGCATATTTGAGTATCTTAAAAATTTACTTATTACACCAAGTAATGCCATCAAGGGGTTTATGTATGTGATGCTTTTAAAGTTTTATGTTTTATCTTGTAACATACTTTATGATGAAAGTGGGGGCAATGTTTGTATAAGGAATGGCAAAGCGAAAGCGAAAAGGAAATGGAACGGAAACGGAACGGGGACGGAAAATAACGTCATAGGATAATAAAGTGTAGTAAACAGTAAGTAATCCAACGCTTGGGCAAGACAATGTCCGCCAGGACACCTAGTTAAAAAAAAACTATCGTTAAATTAAGATATGAAAAGTGATATCTGAATTAAAATGCATGCATAGCTAGTACAACAACATAGTATAATAGTCCAGCAACCAGATGGATCGACGACATTATATCGATGTCTTCTTTTAATTGAAATAAAAATTGTATGTGAACTGTATTTAGTTTTTTTATTATATTTTTTTCAAATTCGCCATTCTTTCTGGCCCACCCTGTATTACATTTTTGTAATACAGTAGTTTTATTTTCGCCACCCTACGCTGCGGCCCAACTTAATTAGTATGACAACACTTAACAGAATCAAACATGAGGGTGTAGGTCAATGAAGATGTATGGAGTACACCAGGAAAAAAACGCCTTCACATGAAAACTGTTTCAAACTTGGATAGCTTTGACAGCTTCACCTCACAGACGTCACAACTCAGTCAGATCCAGCACAAAATTGGACATAATAAAGCGGCAAACAATTCGCTTCGCAAAGTACATAAATCCGACAATTTAGACGGCCATTTGTCGGTCGCGGACACGCCGGGTCAAAACTCCGGATTCGATCGTTTCCCAGCTTCATCTCACAGATGTCAAAACTCACTCAAATACAGCACAAAATTGGACATAACAAAGCGGCAAACAACTCGCCTCGCAAAGTCCATAAATCCGACAATTTAGACGGCCATTTGTAATTTTAATTTGAAGGTGGATTTAAATGTAATTTTATTTAATTTGGTAAAATGATTAAAAATTAAAATATGGTTCTCATTACTATTTTATTAACAACAAATGTCTTTCATCCTCACTAACCATTTTTGTCAAAGCTTTTTCCGCTAACGCATTCATTATCACAAATAGTATATATCCGCGAAAGGATATATGCGACCCACTTGAAAAATATAACCTTAATACAAAAAGAAACGGATTTTAGGGCAAGTAAAATGCTTTTACGTAAAAAATGTCAAGGACACCTTATAGTCTCGCTCTGTCCGTGCGCAAGGTAAGATTTCCAAACTATAAGACGTAGAGACTTGAAATTGCTAAAAACTCATTAGGATAATTATTTTGAAAGAAATTTTATCACGTATCAGATACGGAATCCTTCCATATAAGCGTGTGTTGACACGCTCTTCGCCACTTTCTTTTAAATTGATATGGAATGCTTTATATTTCCATACAATTAAACATTTGTCCACTATGATACAATAGATGGGTATCTTTTACAAGAACCGACTAGACTTCCCAGCTTTACAGTACAGCATTACAAACAACTGAATTATAAGATAACAGTCACTTATTAATATGTATATACAAACGCATTACATAATGAATTAAAATTAACTGGTACTCTTTGGTTGTATTGATGATTTATAAATCGCAATTTAAAAAAAAATGTAAGAACTTCCTACCTATCCATGTCCCAGTACAACGTTTTCACCCGCCACTAATTAGACAGTTATTAATAATAAAGTTTAATATTGAAGTTAAAACTAACAGAAATAGTAAATAAAATAAAAGTTGGCGTTATTAACCAGAAATGTAATGGTATTCAATTATTATAGAGATAAGAATTTACTTTTAAATAAGGTATTATATAAATTACATAATATACAATTCTATTATCAGATATTCTACTTATCAGATAGTTTACAGGAAAATACGAGACAACTGGGATAAAAATATTCACTAAATGTTTCTTACGTTTTACAGATTATGAAAATGTGATTGTTTTGTGTGGTTTCTGCTGTTGGCCTCATCGGCCTCGACAGCGTCACCGGTAGTTGGAGAGAGGGGGGGGCCTACTTTAATCTATATCTATCAATAAATAAAATAAAATAAAAAATAAAAATAGCCTTTATTTCTACTAAAACCTATTTGTACAAATTTTATAAAGTTTTAAATTTAAACAAAAACATTTTAACTACATGACTAAATTTAAATTATTCTTGAAAGTCAGGTTGTAGATTTTCGCCCCTGCGGCGTAGGCCTCCTCTAAATGTTTCCACATATCTCTTTCTCTTGCCTTTTGCATCCAATTCACTCCACATCTTTGACTAAATATGTCTCTCCATCTTTTAAAAATTAACAATATATTTTTAACATTAAAAAAGAGCCGTTAAACCACATAAGGTTTGTCTCGGCACTTCGGACAAACATTTCACACATTTTTTTTTCACAAGGAATCACATAACCTGCTTCTATTTTAAAAAACATTAGGGTTATACACAAAAAAAAACTCTCAAAATTTACCAAAATTACTGAAGCACACGAAGTCGTGGAATACATCTAGTCTTTAAATCTCATATCTTAATAAAATATTTCTTTTCATATGTAAATAAATGAAGTGAATTAATGCACTTTTGTTTCTATGTAAATACCGTCTCGTAAGACGTAAAGAGACGTCAATTGTATAGATTTGTCATGCGTGGTCATAAATAAAATATTTAGTTATGCATATTTGTTTATAACCTGTCTTTTATTACTATTTTACTTCTTCTGAACGTGAGGAACAAATATCTTTCGCATTTTTATCGATCGGTCACGACGGATTTCAAGTAAATATTTTAAAATTCAAATATTCATTTATACATTTAAGTTTTTCATTTGTAACTATCGGTCACGCTGGATTTCTGTAACGGAGTAGCCGCCGTTATTTTTGTAGCTACTGAGCTAAGGAAAAAGGGAATCGTTATCGCGTCGTTTTCCGTCCGTCTGTCTGTCTGTTAAGACCTTTTTTCTTAGAAACGCGTAGACGTATAGAGTTGAAGCGATTACCAAATACTGAGGTCCGCGGTCCCTTTAAGCTGTGAAAAAATCAACCCTCTAAGTGTACGCGATCAAAACATATGGGTTAATTGTAAATGATAATTGAGATAGAAAATAAATCTTACTTTTCTTTTCTTCTTTCTGCAACGCAAACTGCCGTCATGCTGCCTACAAATGTAATGTCCTTCATGAAGAAGGTGAGTCTTGTGAGTTTTTTTTTAATTATTTTTTCTTAAATAGTATTTAATGGATTGGGTTAGCTTTGGCTTGAGGAGAGTGTCTAAGAGAGGGGAAGCCTTTGCCCAGCAGTGGGACCTTAGAGGCCAATTAAAAAATATATTTAGTCTTTTTAGAACTTACTAATATAGTTCTTTTTTATGTATAGTGTTTTCTATAGATATTATTTATTGAGAAAATAATAGCCGGCAGCGCATCTGCTGGCCTTCTGGTCGTGCAGAAGTCCATGGGCGCCGGTAGGCACTTCGGTGCCTGCTGCCTACTCGTCTGCCCCCTTATAACTTTAGTTGTAAGTTAATTTTCATTATATCGTTTTATATTGTTATTTCGGGAGTCTGTGTGGCAACACTGGTAATCAGGCGGAGACTGAAAAGCAGCTCCTAGTGCTGAGTCTTACTGCCTTTTCTGTAGCATGTATAATTTTCTTGTTTATATGTCATACTAAAGATTTTTTGTTTTGTTGCGTAGAGACAGACGTCAAATGATACTGTAATTTCTAGAATTTATTTATTTAATTTTGATAGAAAAGCCATTTGAAATGCTTTCAATATTATCCAATTTATATATTATGTAGTTTTGGTGGCTATGGAAAACATGTCAAAATTTTACATACTAGTTTTTTTTATTAGAAGATATAAAAGAATTTTTGGAATACTTTTTTGTTGTCTAATATTCCCCTTTTCCCCTCCTACTAAGCTTAAATTAAAAGCTTGTATTAGGAGTGGGTGCGACAATACCCCGTAAGATTTTAATGATCGAACAGATCAAAATTTTAAACTTTTGCATCTAAATTTTATCTTAATCCAACATCGAGGACATCTTGGTGAGGCTCTTACTGCGAATAAAAAATTTTTTTGGAGATTTTTACCATACAAAAATAAATATAAATATTATTTATAATTGAAATGCAAACATAAGTACTATATATGGTGATGTTTCTTATATAAATTTAAATATCTTATTTATGATACGCTTGGATGCTATAACCATTTCTGGAAAAGCAGGTAAATATTTCAAAGTCGACTATGTCGAAAAGACAGGAGTAAAAAAATATTTATTTACTTTTCTTGGGACAAACGAGCTTACCAGTCACCTGAATATATATAAGTGACTCTCGGCACCGAATAACATACTATCCATACAACGTTAGGTACTTCTGACACAGAGTGTAGTTAAGTTATAAAAGCATAACAAACGAAAAGAACAGCGCGTTTATGTTATTGGGAAGGATAACTATGAAATATCGTATGAACGTCCATAAGGTACAATTTTTGTCGTAGCAACGTTTTTGTTCTTAATCACCCATAACCCACATGTCAAATCACTCAACAAAATTTTAACCACCTTTTCCAAGATGACCTCAAAGTCAAGCATTCGATGACGATGGCGTAAGTTTCACGCTTTTTGTTCTTTTGTTAATTTTCACTTCTATTTGGACTCGATAGTTTCTTCTAAGCAGTTATAAAAACCGTTATATTATTCGAAACTTGCTGTTGCCGAAAGCTACACCACCGAATCCGCCACCAACGAATTACGAATTCCTAAACTTTACCAATAACCTTTGTAGAGTCTATCACGTGCTTGTGTCTGAACATTACTTCGTCAATCCAGCATCAAACTACTCCAGCATTCAATTAAATTCAACAGGTATGTTAATTGGGATAGTGAAATTCAGCTGCTCATAGTAAGACAGTTTTACTTAGACTGGCGATTATCTTCGGTCTCGTAATGGTAACTTTAGAATGAGACTTTTTAATTCGGCTTACCAATGGAAATTGTAAATGCAGCTGCACCGCGGGTAAGGTGCAGGCACCCTGCGCAGGTAAACCGCGGGTACACGGCAGCGTCGTGGTCAGCAACTACTGGTCCAAGTTGAAAAATGATTTTAGTGTTAGATAGCCCATTTATCGAGGAAGGCTATATAGTATTGAGGTCGTCACGCTAAATGTTTTCACCTAATTTTAGACAGGATCGCGGGTACAGTTAGTTATAAAATACAAACCAAATAGACTTTTCTACTTATTGTACTTGATTACCTACGCCACCAGAAGGCTCGCTGAAGTGTTAAGAAAATATTAGTTTTGCTCCATTCTTGAAGCTACTTAAACCGTACGTAGAAGTTCGAAGGTATTTGATTCACAAATAAACTTGATAGTTGACGCTAAAATTGGGTTCCATTTCCTTTGACAACTTTCTACTGATTTAATTTAGCTGAAAATGTTTGTCATCATGCCTGTAATAGCTCAGTGCAGGGCACTAGGAGCCCTTGTTAACTTAGGCTTTTTAAATCTAATAACTAGTGGACCCAGCAGACATTGTCCTGCCCGAGCATTTGAATACTTACTATTTACTAAATTTATTATCTTAAAATATTATTCCCACGCCCTTTCCCAATGTTTTATATTTATAATAAGAACTCTTTCTGACCTCTGTCCAACATTTTAGGACTGTTTCATTGAAGATGATCTTAATATAACATTAAGTGCATCACGAAATTGCCACTTGCGATAAAAAAGTACCTTCGTTTTTATTTTTAATTTTGACGTTAAGTTGAATAAAAAAGGCACATTAATTGTGAATACGGTGTTCTTTATGTCAAGTATTTATCTATATTAATAATAGCGCATTTCTTTTGCAGTTGGAGTCTCATGAAATTAACATTTAAAACAAAACGTATATACGTTGACTTTCCTTTCTGTGCAATGCGATGGATCCGCTACCTCCACTTTCTGTGTGAGTTAACCCGCATATAAAAATGATAATCAAACCAAACAACTATGATTTAAATATAAATAATATATGCACGACTATATGACACACGGATGTCTGTTCCTAAGGTGGGCAACTTAATACCTGTTGTATCGGTAACAGACGCCTGTTATACACAAATATTTTTTTTTGTAGAAATGTATAAACACATACATATAGATAATAAACCCAGACTCAAGACGGGAGTCGAACCCAATACCTAATATGAGTAGAGTGGGCCAACATCTAATACCAAGAGCATCCCACATGCAGCTCTCAGCATCATTGACCACGGGATGGCGTATATTATACCTTTGCACAGCTGATAGGACATTGCCAGATACTTTCTCATTCGCAAACTTTGCACAGTGAACTCCAATCTATAACAAATAGTTGAATTACTTAGTATTTAACACTATTACAGTATTCTCTGATCCACCTTAATACAAGCTTTTAATTTAGACTTAGTGGGGAAACAAGAACATTAGACAAACACTTTGTTATTACATTGTTTTTTTTTTTTATTAACTAATATTATTTTCCAAATAGATAGGCAATTAAAAAGAAAAAGGCGCATGCAGCGGAAGCTATCAAATGGGAAAAAGAACCCCCGATTTTGAAACATTCTTTATTGGTGCTCCGCTCCTATTGGACTCAGCGTGTTGATACATAGCCTATAGCCTTCGTCGATAAATGACCTATATAAAATTGAAAGAATTTTTCAAATGGGACATGTATTTTTTGAGGTTAGCGCGTTCAAACAAACAAACAGGGGAACCGGCTGCCCTTTTGTTTTTTTTATTTAAAAAAACAAGAACATACACATATTGCGATTTAACACAATGCAATCTTCTCTTTCAATACTTGTTACGGTTTTTGGGAAAAGTCCCTTTCCGAAAACCGTATTTCCCAGTTTCAATTCGATTAGATTTCGATCAGTCTAGAGTTCTGGACGTTTTCAAAAAACGTTTTCAAAAGTTTCAGGTATTTATATATTTCTACAAAAAATATATATTTGTGTATAACATGCGTCTGTTACTTATAACACAGCATGTATAGTAAGATAAAAGGGTAAAGTTGAATTTGTCATGTTTGCATGTAATTTATAAAAAAAAACGACGTTATTTTAGGGTCGCCTGGGCTGACTTGATGGTTTCACCGAAAATCGAAGACGACAACAACGGTATGTAGTATGAATATGTAAATATTACCTCTTGGTTAACAAGTTGACTGAATTGCGCCGTCCCTATCGCCAGACTGTTTATCAACACTTCATATTGTCGACCCTCTAAAGTAGGATGCGCATTGGTCCAACTTTCGGTTCCGGTGTTTACCGGTTGTCTGTAAATATAATATACAAGTGAAGAAAAACTTTCAGTACAATTGTACGTTAAAATATTTTGTCTGTCTGTCTGTATGTATCGGGTAACCGCCAAAACAATTATATCTATTTAATAGGGAATAACGTTGGCTACTTTACTTTTAGCAAATTAATTAAGTTTCTGAACTAAAAAGATTAAAATCCTCAAAATATTCCAAAATCACTCAATTAATGCGGGCAAAGTCGAGGGAATTAGCTAGTTTAGACATAAAAGCAATTAAATATATATACCTGCAAATCGGATTTTCTGGATGGGGATTGATTGTGATTTTGCCGATCTAAAACAATTATAAAATTTATTACAATAAAGTAGATATAGTCGACCAAGAAATTGGTTTGCCACGCTAAGGTCGAATTTCGTTTGGACTTCAATTAGAAGACTTCAAATAAAAGGCTTATTTTTGCTTGTTATGCATTACGTTAATTTCTGGCAATAACCCTTAGCAAAATTATCTTTAACTAGGAGCTGTCATTCAAAACGGTAAAGCACTTTCTTGGTTGACTGTACAAAGCTTTCTGCACAAGGCTTAAGATATTCTTTATTAATAATAATATGCCAAGAGAAACATTACAGTCACCCTTGTCTTAAAACTAATTAATTATACTATAAACTAAAACTAACTAATATCAATTCTAATACTAGTAAGTATTCACTAATGCCACTAAATCTAAATCTAAAATAATGCCTCTACATTTGGCTTTATTTTGCTTATGATCTTAAAACAACGATCCATGTAAAATTCTAGATCCTTATCAGATATATTGACAATTTCTTATTTATTTCATAACGATTATTCTACTTAAAGCGAATACTGTCGTTAAATCGCTACAAAGAGTAATCAGTGCCATATGTACTTACATTAAAAAGAAATTCGTACGTTGAAAAGTTTACAGGTTAATAAAACAAGAGTATTTTCATGCATGTACAGTTTTATGCAAGTATACATACAACGAGCATCAGTGTATCGTCACTGGTATTCTTGGGGTCCTCTTCGCAAGTGAGTAGAAGACGCAGACTGCCCGTTGTGACGTAGCAGAAGGGCCATTGCAGCACCGCGGAACTGTTAAACAATTGTGTGTGACATACAAGGTTGGAAGTCGTTATAAAAACCTAATTCATGAGTGAATAAAAGAAACACAAAGTCATAAGGCCTGCCGACAGAATTGAATACATCTATACCAATATATAAAGCTGAAGAGTTTGTTTGTTTGTTTGAGCGCGCTAATCTCCGGAACTACTGGTTCGATTCGAAAAATTCTTTCAACGTTAGATAGCCCATTTATCAAGGAAGGTTTATATATCATCACGCTAAAATTTAATCTAATTTTTTTACCTAATTTAAGCGGACGAAGCGGCGAGAACAGCTAATACAACTATAAATAATCAACGTAAGTCGTCATACATGGATTCGCTGATTACATGGATTTCCTACCCAACCAATTCTACCCATAGGAGTTTTCACTTCAAATTTGTACGTGTTAGAACTAATTTCATAGATTTATGTTTTAAATCATTAATATTAATAAACTATTTTAATAAGGGATAGATATCACAGTTGGTGGTGTGATGGAAATGTGAGACTTCTCACGCACTGAAAGGATTTAGGAATAATATTATAATTAACATAAAAAAACAATGTAATTTAATATTAAATATTTAAGTACCAGCAAATGCAGGCGGCTCGCAAATTCGTCTCTCAAATATAAGGACTCAATTCGTGTGTTATATCGTACTTGTCTTCTGAAACACGGATGAGGTCGGATATTCGAAAATACTGTTATAATCGATCACCCACCCAATAACCGTCCGCGGTAACAACTGCTTAACCTAGACATCGACTCAAATGCCGTACGCTGTTTAAGCTACTACCTCCTACGTGAAATATATGCAATCAGAAATATTGCGATACCTACCAGTTAAGGAAACTCCATATTGCACATAAGCTATGGAGAATACAATAAGAAGTAACATCTCTTATAGGAAAAAAGTTGAAAAAGTGTCCAAAATTATTTTAGGTATGCTTTTTTTAAAGAATATTAGTGACACTTTTAATTATTAATCACACTTTGAAATATTAGTAACACTTTTAATTATTACTGACACTTTTAAATATTAGTGACACTTCTAAATATTATAGACACTATAAACTTACTAAGCTAAAATTAAAAACTTATATAAGGAGTGGGTGCGACAATGCCCCACTTCTTCAGGGTTTGAAGCGGATGCCTTGTGGATTTCTGTCCATCCCTTCTAACGTTGAAGTATAGGAGGCTCTAGAGCTTCATAGTTATACTCACACTTTTTCTGAACTCCGCCTCTCTCACTTTCTGTTCCCTTTCCAATTTCTTTCTATGCTCCATTTGAGTTAGCAGGGCTTCGTTGGTGTCATTTCTGACGAATTCAAGTTTGGCACGTTCAGCGATGTCATCCTGGACGTTCTTCTCCAAGAACTCTTGTTCCTGGAGGCTCTTTATGAGGTTCTCTCTCTCCATACGTTCTGCCTAAAGCAGTAAATACATTTAAAAAGTAACCAAAATTAAGAGGAATTGAAATTTTCATTATAAAAAAAGGCAGTTAAAAAAGTGACTTTCTTATAACTACATTTAAAAAGTAATAGAAATTTTTTTCGAAAAAGAATCCGGATTTTTAAAATTATTTCCAGCGTCTAATTTAATTATTGATAGTAAAAAGAATAAATAGTGTTAGAATGGATATCCCATCTACAACCCGGTCGTGGTAAGAACTGCTTAACCTAGCGATCGACTCAACAGTCAACCATTGATTAGGCTACAACCTTCTTATTTGCATAAACCCATTGAATCTAAAAATTTAAAGTGCTTATGCCGGAGCCAGATAGCTTCATTTGATTTATCACTTCAATGATCATGGTAGTATGACCGGGGACTTTGTGTAGCTGCGCAAAGTTTTGTAGTACTTTGTAGTCTTCAAGGACAAAATTGTACAAACACTTTGAGCTGTGATTATCCGCTGTAAATAAAAGTGCTTTGTACAGTCTGCGAGCAGAATATTGAACAGTTGGTGTTATTATTGATCTTCATCAATAACTCCCGGAAAAGACACCAACGTGTCCGTTACATGCATAATTACCATATTGTATAGAAATAATATTTATCTATAAATAGGTACGTATGAATAAAATTGAAATTTCTGTTCGTATTTGATGCACCTGGAAGGAAGTTGCGTTTGATAGATAATTTTTGTTCGGCATATTTACAACAGCTATGATATAATTATACTAGTCTTTTCCTTTTTCTGGTCGATAAATATGGTTTTGTTTTTTCTTTACTATATATATTATATGAGGCAAACGATTAACTATTAGAGAGAGTAGTAAAATAACTCCGGCAAATAAATTTCAAAAATATCTTGTCTTCAGCACTCAGAGTTCTTTTCAAGAGTAGTTCGGAACTCATATGTCGTCCAGCGGTGGGGAAAAAATATTTCTTACCCACAGTGCTTTCTCCAGTTTAGCCATTCGTTTGCTGGCGAAATGAAGGCCCATTATAGGTAGCTTAATGTTTCTAAAAGAAACTTCGTAATTATAATATATTTTTTATAACTACAAGTGGCAAACGAGCAGACAGTTCTTATGGAATCTGCATCAATCGCTATGCAGTCGCGTTGGCTCCTCATGCTACTTCTAGGGGAATGGCGTTAAGCTAATTATCTACATAAAAATCTTTGTATTATATATATGACAAATATATTAAGCAGGGAATTGATAAAAACACGCGTTATATAAACATGACGACCGGAGACCAGCGCAGTGCGTGTATCGGCGGCGAGAGATCCCTCGTATTCATTCGCGGATTAAAGCAAAGTAGTTTAGTTTCTCATGCATGTCATGGATTTCCGCAAAGTAACGCCGGTTTCTATCAATTATTCTTTCACAACGACAAGGCTATAATTGATAATTCATATACATATGGCTCTCATAACTTTGCCTTGACACAATCTTATAGTAAAATGTATACATGTGTGTGTAAATCGCTTGGCATTGGTGCGTGTGAGGTCTTATGTATTTCATCTTATATATTTAATGTATTTGTAATGCATTTTTTATAAAAATTTTTATCTTGAAATATTATTTCATCCTTTGGATCTTATATTTGAAGTAGTTTAGTTTCTCATGCATGTCATGGATTTCCGCAAAGTAACGCCTGATTCTATCAATTAGAAATGTATAAGTCGGACATACTTCTTAATATGATCTCCGAAACATAAAAAGGATAGATTCATAACTGGGTAAGTAATCCCGTAACATATTATAAATAAAACAACACTAGAATAGAGATCCTTCTCCATTCTTGAAGGTGGTAAACCTGACGTTAACCGTCGGGTAAACCATGTGCCTCAACGCACGTTTCGCTTCCACACCGAAGCATCATCAGGAGATAGACTCTACAAAGGTTATTCGTAAAGTCTTAACGAATAACCTATAGGAATGAAACTGACTTTACGAATGATGCTTTGGTGTCGAAGCGAAACGTGCGTTGAGGCACATCAGAAAGTCAGTGTGGTGCTGTGTTTTAGTAGCGGATTCGGTGGTGTAGCTTTCGGGTTGCAGCATTGCACCGATTTTCCCTCGTATTCATTCGCGGATTAAGGCAAAGTAGTTTAGTTTTAAGATGATTCAGTACTAGTTTTTACCCGTTACTTTGTCCGCATAAAATTAGGTGAAAAAATAGATTCAATTTTAGCATGATGATAGATAGCATATAGCCTTTCTCGATAAATGGGCTGTCTAACATTGAAAGAATTTTTTAACTCAAAGCTGAGTCCTGAGATTAGCGCGTCCAAACAAACAAACTCAGCTTCATATATCCGTTCTATAAAACTGCGCAGCTACATAAAATCCCCGGCCACACTACATGATCACTGAAATGAAGCTATGTCTGGCTCACTCACAGGCACAATTAACCACCCACCTTGATGTTCTCTCTTTTTTCAGAAATTGACTAATTCCGACCATATTTGGTGAGTCAGAACGTTTTAAGTAGCCGTCAAGGTAAAGAAAAACATAAAAAGATTTAAAAAACTTCTTTATTAACGGATTCACACAAAGTTTTGGTTTTTCGAAAAACTTCGACGAAAAATGTTGCGTCTAGTGGAATTTTTTACAGTTACAGACAGCAACAACCTTAATTTAAACAGTAAACACCCACTATGGCACTCTGCAATATTGGACAGAAGAACTGATCGCTAACCATAATGTTCCCAATTGACATCTATTTCGGATTGGCTCGGATTTACTGAGGTGCCACTATTGTTCCACTGACCTAATAACAAAAATATTAACCTGATTTACTGATGGAAGATAAAATAAGGATTTCATCATCATCATCATCATGACTTTCAGGCTTTGATAATCTACTGATGATTGACGAAGACAGAAAGAACGTAACATTTACTTCACCGCAAATGTCTAAGAAGAGCCTAATAGCCACACAGAAGTTGCCGCTCCTAAACCTACACCTGGGTCACAAGTCCCGGGCACTGCTATGGTTCCTTCCTCTGCAACGCGATGGACCCGGCGCCCGCACGGTGAATCCATGGAATGCGAAGAAATTCGTCTATCTCTCTCTAAGTACTATAGCGACATGTTATAATAAATGTAACTCACCGTCTCAAAATAATCTAAAGGTGGCTTCGTTTCCAGTGGGTTTGTATGTAATTTGACTTTGTGACGCGTGGCAGATTTCAAATCGAGAAAAAATAATGGTTCTATACATACAACACATTTGTATAAAGTAGTATAATTGTCACTGTGTTTCAGTAAGTGACTCAGCTCCATACATTCCTTCCTGAGTACTTGACCACAAATTCTACACGGGAAGGACAGTTTTGCAACACTCACATGCATTGTTACGAGAAGGTTTGATTTAAACTTTAGGCTACAGAACTCGCAGGAATTTGTCGCCGGTTTGTATTTGCAACTGTGCAGCAGTATAAAATGAAAATACTGATTACACTTTGCACATCTTCTGCAGGACCAGTCTGTCGGCACATCTGATCTGACACTGTGACGTAACACCATGTGCTGATCTAACTCGTGTTGAGACCAGTGCTTCACAGGACACAGAGCGCACGAAAAAGTTTTATCTACATCAATGCCTGAACTTTTATGCATAGATCTATAAACAGAACAATTACCCTCGTGCTCTCGCAGGAGGAAGCACGTATAAAATTTCTCCATACATCCACTACACCTGTAGCCCGTTGTCATGTGTGCTGACTTATCCTTTCCACACTTCCAACAATTACTACTTATCATAAGGTCCTTTGCATCTTTTGATGATCCCTGGTAGGCTACTATACTGCACTCGTGACAGTTTCTTTCCGTATCAAAACTTAATTTATTTATATGTCTTAAAATGTGCTGCCTAAAGTCATAAAAGTGCCACCAAGCGTTGTCACATACGTAGCATTTATACATAAGTGGTACGTCACGAATGTTTGGAAAACAATTACGCCAATTTTTCCATTTTTTTCTCAATAAATTCTGGATTGCTTCGTCATTTTCGCTGAATTTTATCGGTTGTAATTGAGATTCTCTGCCAAAATAATTCCTCATATGAGTTTCGATTAATTTGTCTGCATGACTAGTTGTGGTTTTGGATAATTTTACAAATTCTTTTTTTATCAGTTCTTCTGTAATGATAAACTGTTGAGTAACGTCAGGTTCTATCAAAATAGGCTTAGGTGCAGGGCTTGTATCACGTAAACCCTTTACTGAAGAGGCCTGAATGTCATTTCCTTCAGAATCGTCATCTACTTCTTCGACCTCTACTTTGACTGAAAATTCTACTGGTTTTTGGGGTGTCTCATAGTTTTGTTTCTTTGAAACTGATTGGTTTTTAATTCTTGCTAATGTTGCTTCAATCTGTTCCTGTAAAAAGACAATTTCAGTGTGATTAAGAACTAATAAAATTAAGTGTCTGTTTTAATATTGCATTAAAATTATTCATATACCATATATTTGTATGACTATATTATATTTGATACTAGCTGTTACCCGCAACATCATCCACATTATATTTGGGGATACTGTTAAACTCTTAACAGATTAATTTTTTGGGTGTTACCCTATTGCTTGTGGCATAAATAAGACTATGTTATTTCTTATAAAATCTACCTCTAAAAGTTCCATCACAATTTGAACCTGTTCGGGGTGACCCCTTTGGAGTACAATTTGCACAAAAGCTAAAGTAGATATTTACTCACTTTAAATTAGTAACCCAAGAACGAAATTTCATGTTTTTAGCTTTTAAAATGAAGGGCATTCATACAAATATTCAACTCATTTCAAATTTTATTTTCGCGACAAAAATTAGTTTATTTTCCTTCCCAAGATCCAATACATCAGGTTTAGGCATAATATTTGACACTAAATTAAACATAGTATGTTTGTTACGTATAAGCTCCTAAATAGCTAGACCAATTTCGATAAGACTCACTGACAGATAGCTATTAACACAAGTTAATAACATACGAAGAAGAAGAACCATTTAAAGTTGATTTAACATTTTAAAAACTTTCCCATTTAAAAGTCAAAGTAAACTCAAGGCAACAGCTTTGTCTCTTTTTTATTTTTATTAAGTATTAGAAATGTTACTACCTTTAATCAATTACTTTTTAAAGAAAAAAAAATTAAATTAATTACAATACTTTCTTATGAAGAGAAAAAGTTGTGGTTTATATTTCCTTCAGTAACATTGTAAAAAAAAAACTCAAATATGTAGATGATAGAGTGGTAATCTAAAGGAATGTACAGTGGAATCTAGATAACTCGAAACTCGTTAAGTCTTCTTCGAAGTCGAAATTCTTGATAATTCGAAAAAAAAAAACGTGCTGTTTGAAGACCAAATACTCTGCATCTCAATTTATTAAGCCTGTGTAACTCAAGCAATTATAATTCCCCTGCGTAGGCATTTTAGTACATATTTATAGTCCATAACTCAAATTTAAAAATCAGAGCCTGTAAGTTGAAGTTAATGAAACATAATGTTGTTTATGCACCAGACACTCCTTTTTAAAAATCAAAGCTGTTTGCAGCTATGATTTGTCAAAAAGGATAGTCTCGTGCGTTTATCCAAACTTTTAGTCGTTCTTATTTAAAACATTAATACTAGGTGCACGTGCGGGGACTATTATCAGCTGTAGCGACCATTCTTTTATGACCTCATTTAACAGTGTTATTTGCTTTTTAAGGAATAAGCATCTGCAAATTTTTACTTGCAGATTTTTCAAAACGTGTAATTGATTCCGATAAATAAGTAGCTACCATAAAACTTAAATCTAATTTCTATTTATTTTTTAAACTCAACACCTCGAAAAATATACACAATCATCACGCTTTCTTATGTCGAAATTTAAACCTATATCTCGAACCTCTTGTTAAGTCAGAGACGAATTTCTTAGCATTCCATGGATTCACCGTGCGGGTGCCGGGTCCATCGCGTTGCAGAGGAAGGAACCGTAGCAGTGCCGCATTGCACACACCAGTGCAAGAAGTGACTTGAGGTTTTCGGGTCAACGTGAGGACACAGACCTAGCCCACATATCCATCGCTGTTGCAGACCTGGAACCAGCAAATCTTGCATTAGACATCTGCAACTACAAGGCTTACGACCAAGGATCTCTGAGATAAAATTCTATTGCTTTCAAAATGATTAAAGTTAAACAATCATCTGAAATATAAGAATCCATAATAGTCTGCAGATTCTGTCTCGAGGACTTGGAAACGGCCAAGCACATCCTTTTTCACTCTCTTCTCTTTATGTCGTGAATTTGGTTATAGTGTTACGTTTTAACTCTATCCAAACAGATAATTTATTTTAGTTTCCGGTGCGAAAGTGACATTCGGTTCGTTATGAAACATTAATATCTACTTCAAAAAATATATTCAGCATCCCTTATAAGATATTAATTCCTTGTTAATTTACGTTTCTATGTATCGTGAATTTGAGAACAGTTACAGTGCCACGTTTTAATTCTCCGAGAAAAGGTGCATTCTTTGAGTTGTCGTAGCGAACTTTTGAAGATCATCGAAAAGATGATGTTCCATTCATTGTACGTCGGAGACAAAATTATTTATGATTGTTAGGAACGACGTGGAAGCTTCTCAGTCGGACGACTACTTGATATATTGTATGTATATTCTAAAACAGGGGTCGGCAATCTTTTGACATACAAGGGCCACATCGTTAAAAAATTTGATGCCGGCGGGCCACATTTTTAAGAAATCAGCTGTAAGCGGACCACACTTTTCAAATAATTGCATGTAAACAGGTGTTTAGTTGTTTAATTATGTAGGTATCGCGAAATCAGTGCCTACCGTTATAGACGAAGAGCCCTTGAACAACCAGATTTACGATATTTTGTAAGAGCTGAAAGTTTTTCAGCGCATGCTCTAATACAGGTAAGTCAAATGGCCCATTATTAAGTTTGAGTGATCGTGGCATTGGCAGGTATGCGGCACTAAACGTAAGAAAACTGTAAATTCACATTTTTCACACCTCTAGAGTCTAAAACTGCCAAAACCACGATCACTAAAAATCCATAATGAGCCATTGTTCTTACCTGTACAATAATAATAATAGTTTCGAGTAACACAATGGTTTTATAAGGTTTCATACAACACCGGTGGATCGGCGGTAGTGTGTTTTCAAAAACGGCCCTTCAGAATATTACTGCTTATAATTTTATTAGTGGAACCGGCAGATATCCTGCGTAAACTTTGGGTTACTTACTATTTACTACATTCTATCATCCTATAATAAATAAATATAAACAGGACTATATGACACACGGACTTCTCTTCCTAAGTTAGACAACTTAATGCTTGTGTTATAGGAAACAGATGCCTGTTACACCCACAGTGATATGAGTGGCATACGCGGATGAAGTCGCGGGATACAGCTAGTTTATATATAAAGAAATATAGATACAGAAGATAGTTACTTAAATATGGTATGAACTCTTATGACCCAAGCTCTTATAAGAAAGACTCAAGCACTGTACCCTAAATCATACGTAACCAGTCCTACCCGTTTTAAGTACAGGAAAGGCAAGTCTTTGTATTATCTCCATATTGGTTGGGCTTATGGAGTCGGTCATTAATCACGTTAATATATTTTAACAACTTTTTAAAAACCAAATCTCACTTTTTAAGCGGCATTAGGTAATTTTCAAAAGTAAAACATTCCAGCTGCCTCAAGAATAGACAAGAACGGGGGTATATATCAGCAGCATTCGCTCGTTCACCATAATTTTGTGATGATCATGTTCCCATCACCATTATTTTGAACTAGTGATGATGATGAAGACGTTTTCATCACCATAATGAAACCTTCATCTTGTAATACACGAAGTAAAGATTAAGGGAACTCCCATGAATGATTAACTTCATAAATTTAATTACACTAACTATATATCAATAAAACTCAAAAACGGCTGGACATATTTCAATTCTTTTTGTTTTTCTACATTCGCTTTAATATAGATAAATTTAAAAGCAATAAAAAAACACATGCCATGTCACGTTGGAAAAGATATAAAGGACATTGGTTAACTGGCTAGCAGCAAACAAGCCAAAATTTGTATAAGAGAACGTCTGCCGAGTCCACTAGTATCTTTACATACGTGAAACGAAAACATTCGGTACAATTTTGAGAAAATTGCGTGGACGGAGGAGCATAAAATCGTGGTTTCGCATCAACATGGAAAATTTCAAGTCAGTACATCTAATAGTTAGGAAATCCTAGAGAAGGCCACAAAGCGGGCGGACAGCCGTACGGACAAACGGTCGGGCGGACAAAGCTAATTTGTAATCGTTCATTATAGGACTACGGAACCCTAAAAAGTGACTACTAACTAACACAATATGTACAGTAAGTAGAAAAAAACAACTCTCGTGATTTATAGCCTAATTGTAAAATTATAATGGTTTCGCCACAGTAAAATCGCACCATAAAACGTGAGATAACACGACAGCACCAGGCACTGCCCGGCAGAATTATTAGGACAGATAGGAGCCTTGCCTTCTACTACTTAAAATAAATATGCATGAATGTGTAGATGAGGTAATGATATGGATAATTTTAAGATATATATCCATTTATATATAAAGACATAGACGTAAAAAAAAAGAAACATATAGTTAGATTAACTAGAAACATAAAAAAATACAACCGGACCTGTCCGGTAACTTTCTGAATGACCTAACCTGTTAGGTCATTCAGAAAGTTAGGTTACACGTCAATAACATGCTACAAGCATGGCGCTACCTCTAATTACAATTAATATCACAAAGTGACATTAATCGGGTCCCACTGTTTTACGTGCATAAAGTTAGTTAATTAAAATTATAAGAAAAATATACAAGTTTCGAAGACGAGTTAAGGCCACCGGGACGTCTCACAAGCCGAACGCGACAACAATACCTTCAGAAAATTAGATTACTTCTACTCGATTAGAGAACTTCTAATAAGCAAGATAAATTAGTTACTTCTACTAGTACTATTTACACGCGTGACTAATTCAAAGGCCTTTGATAACCTTTGGTAGTGTGACCACGTTAAATAGATTATTACCCGGGTTTAATTCCCGCTTCGAATTGTTTTTTTTAATTTTATATTACGAGGAGCAAACGTAATGCATTGCTGGTCTTTAAATAGGGGCTTAGGCTACCGGGAATTCTCGCAGACCGAACGAAACGTGACAGCAATGCCATCACGTGACGTGACAGCATTTTTCAAATTCAAATTTATTTATTGCGAACTTGGGTGACACAAAGTCTTAAAGCTAAAAGGTACATCCAAATTCCGCTTATAAGCATGCAATATAAAGTTAACCTTTAACACTAATTAAAACTTTAGCAATATACTAAGCAATGGAAACATGAAAATACTAATTTAATACTGTTATTAATGCAATTGTCATAATACAATTTTAGTTTGAAGTTAAAAATAACGTTAAAGATTTTTAATTGAAGTCTCACATCAAATCAAATCTTTTTTGCAAAGCATTGCCGCTACTTCCCGCCGATCTTATATAAGAAAGCGGTACTGGTATCCAAAAGCGCCGGCCCAATTCACCTACAAGCATGGCGCTGCTTTTAATTAAAAAGACAGGAGTAAAGGAAAGGAAAGGTGGCTAGACTACTAATCAAACACCATCAATAACAGTTGAAACCAATCAATATTTACGCGTAGATATCTTAATTAGAAGTCCGTTTCGCGTATGACAAATCGTCGAAACGCTATAATGATAAATTGTGAACATTATTGGTTGATAATTAATAATTGATTAATGGTCTAGAATAGAAATTGGGTCAAGCTGTTTAGGGTCGTTGAACCCGTATTGGGGTCAGAACCCCTGTGGTGCACGAAGTGGGTTTGATACAGTGAGATGGATTTATGAATCGAGGTATCGTTTGTGTCAAACTGGTTGGGTTGTGGTCAGTGAAGACCATATATGTATATCTATGTTCAAGGTATCTGTATTAAAGTTTAATTTATTATACACTAGCTGTACCCCGCGACTTCCCTCGCGTAATGTAAGGGAGTTCGCTAAATTTTGAGGAATCCTATTTATTTTTGCTATATTAATGTGCCTATATTACTCCACGTAATATCATCTATCTGTAAGTGAAAGTCCCATGAAAATCGGTCAAGCCGTTTCGGAGATTACCGTTAAATCTTAAGGAATCCTTTTTATTTTTCATAAAGTAAACTAGCCTATATTACTCCTTGTAATATCATCTATTTGTAAGTGTAAATCCCATCAAAATCTGTCCAGCCGTTTCGAAGGGTATCCGGATCAAACAGACATAACGACATTTTTTTAACTTGCGTTTTTGTTACAGGTTCGTCTATATAGTCATATGCAATTAATAAAAAGTTTCGGCGTTACAATCACCGAAGACGTTTCATACTTTGGAAGTTCAGAGCTTTTATCCCTATAAAAGACTTCAACGCGAGCTAAGCTCATAGAATAAAAAATGCTTAAAAATAACAAGTAATGTTAAGTTAATGGGGAGAGTGGCCAAAACAAAGGGGGCCTATGCCCAGTAGTGGGTTATCAAGGGCTGAAAATGATGATGATGATGAATGTTAAGTAATGCAGTTATTAAAAGTTTATCTATAGTCATTTCGATGATTTTTTTGTTAATTTTTTTATTACTTATTCTGTTATTTGAACAAATTAACGACATAAAAATTGTAACTTGTTTGTACTTTGACATTGCTTTATATACTAGCTGTTTCATGCGAGTTGATCCGCGTAAACAGGCAAGACTTCCTTGATCTGGTCCCATCGAAAAATCCGTTCTTAGCGGACGCCCACTAAATAGAAATTATCTCCTTGCTAGATTTTATCTTTGTACGTCCCGAACTTTTCATGATTTCATGATAGGAGACCTATCGCTTTTATATACATAGTAGCGGACCCGGCAGACGATGTCCTGCCCCAACGTTGGGCTAATTACTATTTACTTCTACTATCCTATATCATCCCCGTTCCCGTTCCCGTTCCCGTTTCCTTTCCCGTCCCCGTTCACGGTCCCGTATTATTAGATATAAATATAGATTTGTCTTTAACATTGAAGGTAGGAACTCTTAGGCACATTTACCGCCACTTAAAAATACCTAAGAATCAAATTTATTTTAACAAAATAAAGCTTTTTTTAATCCATAGTTTTTGTTAAAGTTTATGACGGCGTTTTATTACTGTTTTATAGCGATTACAATAAAACGAGCGTACACGAAAAGGGACATTTGGAATTCTTCATCAACAGGTACTGATTAACGATTTAAGAGGCATTTAACAAAACAAAACATTTATAATGTCTCCCCAAGCATTGACCATTACTTTCAGATTATTTTAAATCGGTGAGCATACGTTAATTTTTATGATCCTTGTGACACACGGACATTATGTTTGGATAGCCAAAAACTTGCTCATATGTTGAAAAATAATTAAACGCGCTATGTAACGATACAACGTAGTTGCGCCTTTTACTGTATTGATTTTATTATGGTCCTAAGTGATATTTATTAAAAAATACTACAGTAATTGTACAGCCCAAAAAACGCACAGACATATGTTTTGATATTGTGCCTAACTACCGCTTAACATTATTAACATTTTTATTATAAACTACATTTGTATGGGAAAAAGAAAAAGGCTGTTTTTAGGATTTTCCGGCAATTATTCCAATTTTTCTCGCCGTATAAACCATCCTTGGATTTCAACAAACATTTAAAAAAAGTATTGGTAAAATTGGTCCACGCGTTGTTGTTCCGCCCTGCAAAACCTTTGTCGGATTACCGGCAGTCCGCTGTACTGTAATGGTTTATTAGATTAATTGATTTTCGTAAACGTGATTCTGTTTAATGCGCGCTTCATATATCATCGTGAATAATGCATAAGTTATGTTTGTGTAGGATGATTGAATGTGTTTGTATTTTACGCCTGGTATAAAATAATAGCAATAATATTTTGCAAAGTGATTGCTATTATCACTTCGTGTGATTTAAGTTTTTATTTAAAAAAAAAAACAGAGAAATGTTGTTTGTTCAACAGACCTTTTTAACCGACTTCAAAAAAGGGGTAGGTTATTTGTTAGATGGCTCTATAGCTTATGTATAATCTATGCTCTTTACCGTAAGCGTCTTGTTAACTTGTGTCCAATTAAGGAGTTTGTGAAGTTGAAGTAATTTAAAATGCTCGATTTTTCTTCCTCAGGTATCCAAAAGTAAAACAGTGGTACGAAAATATGTCTGCGCAGGAATTTTGCCAAAGAATCAACCAACCAGGCGGAGATATACATATAGCAGGTCTAAAAGCATTTATCTATCAGGCACTTTATTTTTAAAAAAAAGGTATTTCATGGCGCTGTTGTAGAATGAATTGACCCATAGTCATCCAGAACGGCGCGGCATGGTATGACAGAATCTTTGATTCTCACTGGTAGCTTATGCCATTGTTATTGAAGGCGATGAGTCAGATGTGTTTTGGCTTAGTTTTCCTGATATAGCAAAATATTATAACACATATGTTAATAATTTTTTTTAGGTACATGTTGACATTACGCATGTGTTGAATCGGTTCATTATTATTATTATTATTATATTCTGGACATTTAATTGTTATATATACATTATGCTATAATATATATTTGTAAGTTTAGAGTGAATTTCTCACAAAGTCAACCGTGATTATTTACGTAAGTTGGAACTTGTTTGTAGTTTGGTCCAATTTGAAAAATAGGATATTTTTATTTTCATTAATGACCTTTTTTTAAATTGTCTTTTAAAGCCTGCTTAAATCATTCAGTGCGTGGCTGCATGGGTCTGCTAGTACATTATATCATTCTTTTTTATTAATTTTTCAACCATATTTAAATATTTCGCCCAACAGGCCAGTCAATTGTTTTCAAACGTTGCAATTGACATGGTCACAGGTTCGCAAGTTCCATTCCTTACTGCTTGCATCGGGTACTCGTGACACGGTCGTACTGTTGCAGGCGAGACAGCGCGCGAACGTGCTGAGGAGTACCGCAAGGAGTTCGAACCGCTGACCCGCTGGCTGGGTGCCAAGTTGAGCGAGTACGTGACGCGCGTGAGCGTGTCCCGTCGTCTGTCCCGCTCGCCCGCCGCGCTCTTCGCCACGGCCTTCGGCTGGACCGTGCCTGCTGCCTGCTCGTCTGCCCCCTTGTAACATAAAAAAAAAAAAAAAAAACTAGACGCTGTCCTGCCCGAACGCAGGGTTACTTGAGTACATATTTACTATATCCTATTTCTTATAATATTGTCCCCGTTCCCGTTTTCTGTGCCTTTCCCGTTCTCATTCTTTAATGGTTCAGTATTTTGGCGTTAATGGTTTAAATATGAATGATAGATATATGCTGTCGTGGGCTTTTTATAGAATTAGTTAAGATAAACATTTCCTTCATACCGTATATAAATTTTGCAGTTCACGCTTTATCGATGTTCGCTGGCGACATACCTACCTCAAATGCCACTTGGTTATGGTTTAAGTGGTATTAAACACTCCATAGTTTATATAAAACATATTTATTATAATATAGTAGAGTGCTTAAATACGAGGAGATCGTAGCTTAATCAGTGGCCGGTATTTGAGTCGATCTCTAAGTTAAGTAGCTCTTAACGCGGTCGGGTGATGGGCGACCAATTCTAAAAGCAGTTTCCTAATATCCGTCCCCCTCTTCTTTCATGTTTAAATGGACCGATTTTGATGCGGTTTTCTTATTTGAAAGCTAAAATGATCGAGATTCATACGTTTCCCCCGGCTTTACGGAGTTAAGAGGCCAAGAAATATTTTTATCTTTATATATTTAGAGTATATTTTACGGGATTTACTAAATTTCTATATTATTAGTGACATAAAGTAAACGGGCAGATATATATCAAATAAAATAATAAACCCTTTTTAGGGTTCCGTAGTCCTACAAGGTTTCGCTCTATCCATCTGTCCGACCTTGGATAGCTTTTTTCAAAAACCGAAAAGATTCATACTTATTCTGGCCAGCCCATCGCATTACCACTCTGAGATAGATTCTTAGCTATGTTTGGTGAAACTCGGTAAAACAGTTTGAAGTGCCCATTTCCAATATGATGTAAGGCAATTTGGACAAAAAATGAAATTATCATGCATTTGTTTGAACGATTTCTTAGTCCAGTGTGTTTTTGGCCTATGTTTGAAGAAAATTGATTTAGTCTTTAATTTGTTATTGGAGGAAATAGATAAACGTTAGGAAGCTATTCGCTTCCTAACGTAGCGTTATCCCTGTCTAGTACCAGGATCCGCTTAAATTGCAGAAGATGTGCCAGTGAGGCTAGTTAAGATCACCGACTGGCGATCTTCTACCATCATCCCCGGATCCCCTACAATCTCTTCAATATCACAACTAATATCATACAAGGAAATTAATCCGTACTCGGTATTCTGCGTGCCCTCGGAAACACGGAGGAGGTAGGTTATTTGACAACCAGTATTGTTCTAAAGGTCTCGCAACTCGGAAGCGGTTAGAATTTCTTAACCTAACGATGGACTCCGCCACTTCACGCCGATCTCATGTGAGAAAGAGGTACTGGTACCCGGACGCGCCGGCCCAATTCGGCTACAAGCATAACGCTACCTCTAATTAAATTGATAAAAGCGTGGTTTTTTTTTTGTATAGGGGACTATAAGAACTACAGGAATGAAAAGTGAAGACAACAAACAATATAACAGAGTACTTTCAAATGACACAGGCATTTAGCCTGTGGTGCAAATTGCAAAAGTAAAAAAAACAAAGCGTTGTTTTACGATTTATCTTAATGTCAATTATGTTTTCTTATTAAAATGAAAACAAATTTAATGTTGTAATTTTAACAGGATTTGTCGCTTTATTAAATCCGTTAATACTATTGTAATTTATTGTTTATAAGTTATTGATAAGACGACTCGTATTTGTGTACAATCTACTTCCATAATTAATCAATTTGATAAAGCGATAAAAAGTGGATATCCTGAATGCTTATTTGTATCTTTATCTTCTCGGAAATTATCTTTAAACATACTTTTTATGGAGCATATTCCAAATAGACACTTCAAAATTGTTTATTTGTGCATATAATTGTATAATACACTAGCTGTGCCCGCGACTTCGTCCGCATATAATTAGATAAAAAATATATATATTCAGTTGTTGCGTGGTGATATATGGCTTATAGCCTTCCTCGATAAATGGGCTATCTAACTGTGAAAGAATTTTACAAATCGGACCAGTAGTTCCTGAGATTAGCGCGTTCAAGCAAACAAACAAACTACAGCTTTATATATTAATATAGATTATCATCAGGAGATAGACTCTACAAAGGTTATTCGAAAATTCGACCTAGTACTCGTAGAGAACTTTCTTTCCGTTGGTCCCTTGTGATATATATAAATATATTTCTATATAATTAATTAAATATACCATGTATCATTATTTGCATTTTTAATCGCATCTTAATAATATTCCTGAAATATCATATCATCCGGTTCTTTGGTTTACAAAGGAGATCTTGCTTATAAAGCTCGTAAGGAAATCTAATAGCAAACTACTGTTGCCAATTAAGCTAAAGTTGAACGAGGTTTTGCACCAACTAACGGAGACTCGCACCTGGATGGTGTGAATGCAAATTAACTGCCGGCCCACCGCGCTTAGATGAGATTACATTTATATACAAGACTTCTACTGAGTCGCATCTATTACATGTATGAAGCCATCCTGCAGATCCTTCATATCAACTATTGTTTTTCTCATATTATAAGGGGCGGGAAAACATGCAGACGGTTCACCTAAGTGAATACCGATGTCCATGGACATCTACAATGCTCTCATGCGTTGCCGGCCTTTGAATAGGGGTATATATAATAATCGGGAACTCTCACAAACCGAACGAAACGTGTCGAAAATATTATGGATTAACGTAACAGCATTGCCACTACTTCACGCCGATCTTATGTGAGAAAGAGGTATTGGTACTCGCACGCGCCGGTCCAAATCGGCTGCAGACCACAAAGACTTCAAGCGTGGCGCTACTTTTAATAAGATAAATAGATAGGACTAAAATAATAAGGGAATAAAGGTAGATGGAAAGGAAAAAAAGATGCGCATACTAACGCCACGTAAGATATGAGTGACAAGCAGCTAGGATAGTCTAAGGTCATTTACCCGTAGTGACTCTGACCAGTTATAGGATAGATAAAAAAGAAATCCACCCACAGGACATCACTTTGGTTACTCTCAAACAAGATATTATCTTGGTATATAGTAAACAATGTCCATTGATAATGATAGTCATACTATACTTTGCTCTATTCATTCTGTGCACACTGTTAGTCATTCGAGGATTCAAAAGACATTGCTTCTATGGGTCATTCCGGTTTATGTAAAATAGGTTATCCTTATAAATGCAATAAGCGGGGCCCATATCTTTTCGATCAGCGAAAATTTCACTTGTATTTATCCGAGCTTTCGCCATAGCGCCTATACATGATAACTATAAATAAAGATTGAAGTTGTCGATGAATAAAGTACTTTCTCAAGTTTTGAATACATTGGTGAGAGTACAACTGATATTCATCTAACCGTACATGAATAATAATTGTATATATAAACTTATGTTGACAATGTAACTTTATTAAGATGTTATATGTATCTTCACAATGGTCTCTTACTTAATACAAATAACTATGTTATGATAGTTAGAGTGTGGTAAAGTTCTATACAGAAAATTATGTTACCGTGACAGTGACTTCGGAAGGAAAGTATAAGTGGTGCAAGATGGACACACTTGGACTGAACCCTATAATAAAAGGACCTTGTTTAGTTGTATAATCGATAAGAAAATAAATACAATATGCATTTAATAATGTTGTACCTTCCATCGAGAAAGTTTTATGACGACGAAGATCGATAACGATTATAATATCGATTTTATCTCAGAAAGCTCTCAATCCAAAAGCATCTTTGTAAGTACTGTTCTTGTTTTAAAACAAAGGCCGCCTGTTTTATTCACTCGATCTGGGCTTAAATTCAAAAGAACATCACTAGGCTTATAGCCCGAAATACGACATTTTGCTGCGTCTGTCCACTTATAAGATTAAAATCCTATTTTTATACTTAAGACACGCGTTTCTTCAAGACTATCCGAGCTGTCTTTAAAATTTTTTTAAGTTAAGAATACTTCATAAATTCGCTATTAAACCAGAAAAAAAACAATTTTTACAGAAGTTTGTTTCTCCTAAGCTACAGAGCTAGAGCTAAATATTTACAGGCGTAGTTTAAACGGTGAAAGGTCCCCAGGAAGTTTATCGCCGCCTACATATTCAAGCGATAATTCTTGCTGCATTATGGGACTTGTTTTCAAATAATAACGAAATTTACCTGATATATTCAAAAGGCATGAGTAAGCGAGAATAAATAAATTTAACTTAACTAGAGATCGCCGGAAGGCCAAAATTCGCCTACAAACCGTTTTGCGTACAACGACATAATAATATATTGTTCTATTCACAGAAAAATAAAATTTGGTAATGAATATAACACACGGTTGATGGCAACACAAGTGAACCACATTAACTACAATGCACCGAAATGTTCGTTTTTTAAGCAATTAAGAGACCCTCGACCGGGGTGGGTTTGTACATCTGTCGAGACGAAAAGGGCAAGCCACTTTGTTAGAGGTCGGTATTTGTACTATTATTATTATTAAATAGTATCGACTATCGACTAAAACCTATAACATTATTGGTATTCATCGTCGTTTTGTGATTTTGATGTCGGTTGGTGCAATAGCGTCTTGGCCTCCCCATCATCAGAGCAGGCCAAGATCATATATAGCACAATGATTGCATTTGTAGCATATTATAGATGCATAGCAATTATCTATACTATTATATAAAGCTGAAGAGTTTGTTTCTTTGTTTGCTTGAACGCGCTAATCCCAGGAACTACAGGTCCGATTTGAAAAGTTTTCTTAGCGTTAGATAGCCCATTTATCGCAGAAGGCTATATATCATCGCGCAAAAAAAATTCACCCAATTTTGCGCGGACAAGTTGCGGGTTACAACTGTACCGAAGCGTCCGGGTACCAGTGCTTCTTTCTTACAGATTTCGACGGACACTTTCATACATTGACATGGTCCTCCTTATTAGAATCTCCATAGGTAAAACTACGAGTTATGTCATCTATCAAATACTGGAAGTTCAGAAAATAACAATGTATTTTCTTAATTATGACATTTAATCTTATATAATTGCCAAATGTCGTTGTACTAATAAGAAAAAAAATCTTCTACTTCCTAGCGTTATCCCATGTTCTCGTTCATATTTAGGTTTTTCAGTCTCGCTAAAGTATGGTCTGATGTGGTGATCTGAAAAAAATGTCATGGACATCTGCACCACCAGAAGGCTAGCCGATGCGTTGCCGGTGTTTAATAACCACCGGAAAGTCTCACAAACCGTACGAAACGTGACAAGAATACAATCTTTTGACGTGACAGCATTGCCGCCACTTAACGCCGATCTTACTTGAGAAAAAGGTACTGGTACCCTGGCGTGACGACCAAATTTGGCTACAAACCAAAAGGACGCCTTACGGGCAGACGGTTGGACGGACGGACAGAGCGAAATTATAAGGGTTCCTTGTAGGACTACCGGAACCCTGATATTTGCAGAAGACGCCCCCTTTTATTAACCTTTTTTGATAATTAAAAAATAAGAATGCGTAATTTTTTTTTTATTATTACATTGGAACTTTTAACAATGTATTATAAAGATTCTTTGGCTGGCTCTGGATTCCGAGGTTTTGCTACTTTAACGTCTTACTATTGGGTCTAGTAATTTTGAAGATTACGTAATATGGGCCGCAAAGATGTCTTACTCATAGTTGCCTAGAGATACTCTCGATGGATGGTTTTCTTATCAACTTTAGGTGAAGTGAATGCGACCGGATGATAGATGGGTGACCCATTCTAGCGCTGGTTTATATTTGATATCCGACCCGCTTCGTGTTTCGGAAGGCACGTAAAACAGTGGGACCCGATTAATGTCATTTTATGATATAAGTGGTAAGGTTGTAGAGATCGTGAGGGTTTAGAGGATGACGTCAGATGGCAATCGGTCATCTTAACTGGCCCCACAGCCACATCCTCTGCAATCTTAGCGGACTCTGGTATTTAACCGGGATAACGCTAGGAAGAAAGAAGGTGTAAAAAAGATTGGATTTCGGCAATAAAGTCAAATATTTTGGGGATTTCGGAGATAAAGACAGATATATTGGGGATTTCGGCAGTAAAGTCAAACATTTTGGGGATTTCGGAGATAAAGACAGACATCTTAATAGCCATATCCTCTGCAATTTAAGCGCACCCTGTTACAAGACCGGGATAACGCTAGGTAGAAAAACAATAATCACTCTTAGTAATGGCCGCTACACACGTATCGATAAATCGTTGCGAAAAATCCCACAAAAAAAGTTTTGCTCATCCAACTGGAACTCGTTATATTTTGTCAAATTAACTGCGGTTGTCAAAATTTATCTGCGGAAATTCTAAGTATTTTAAGGATAATTGAGTCTCGGAGAACCTCGAATTTTTGAGGTACCTATTGACAAAAAAACTCTACCTACCGATACCTTTGTGATCGACCAAAATATATATCAGTAATTCTAAAGGTTAATTCAATACATTGATAAATAAAGATTGATCTATTTCTGCGGTGTTGATAATAGTAACGTTGATTTTATTAAGTAAAGAACAGTATAGGAATTGATGGGGTGAAAACATATTTTTAAATTTTATGGATGTAGGTATCATAAATAAAATTAATAAAAAACAGCAGTTGCAATGTATCTTGTTTAATTTTTTTAATATATTTTTCACATGACGTTAAAAAGCTTTTGACCCCCTCCTCCCTTGTCCCTCATCCTCATCTCAATAATTAGTTTGTACGCTTTGACTGACCCGTTGGCGCACTTGGCATGTATTTAACATTATAAAGCGACTATTCGTCCAAAAGTCCTTTAAATAAATATTTACTTATTTATTACATACTATATGCAATGATATAAAATACAGACCCCTCCTTGATGTCAACGTGGGCTACATTAGCATTGACTAAAAGCGTGCCACGATTAAGACTTGCCTTTTGTGGGCCTAGCGTGAAAATTGTCATCCTAAATACACGTCGAATCGTCGGCTTCGAACTGTTCGAAATATTCGTGCTAGGGCCTCTGGCTACTTTGTGAGTTGACACTCGCCAACATAAACTCTATGTTAGGTCAGCATCAAATATTTTCATATTAATTCCAGGATCAGTTCAGAATCAGTTGCCATTTTATTTCGTAAACATTAAAACAAGCTATAAAAATAGTGCGCTAATTCATGATCAATGTCATAATTTATATTATATTATATTCGAATCATTTGAAATTTTCTGAAATATTACTAGAGAACTTATTAAAAGAAGTCTTAGAAAAAGTATAATTTGGTAAGACTCACCCATTCGTCGAACCCAAACTATAAATCACAGTGGAATTCCAGGAGTGTGAAAGGTGTCGGTAACGGTGACGGTGTCGCCAGTTCAAGAATTTTTTCCAATCACAATAAATGTCCAACGCACCTAAAAAGGTACCGCTTCAATAATTTTTCAACTTTCCTGACGTTATATAGCAGATCCATTTTAGTCCAAACAACAACCCGTGCCTGTTTTCACAGTCACATCGGCATTTCCCATAGTTCACATGTCAACATTAAGAATGGATGTCTATTGTTCAACATTGTAAATCTAGCGTAGACAGAGGGCGTACAGCTTTCTGTGTCGTTAATAAACCAACCGTCGGTCGGGAATTTCTCACTGACGGGAAAAACACGTGCGCTCATGATAATGGGCACGCATTAAAAATATTTGGGGCTACGAAATATTAATGAGTAACGCCATCTTTGACTAACGATAGCGTTGTCGTGAGAGGGACAAATGGCTCTTTGTAATAAGTTCGGGGAAGTGGTTTGAGATATGTCATGTATATGGCTTATGAGGAAAAAAAAACACGACCAAATGTTGCTTTCATTGAAAACACATCTGAAAGAAAGCGAATTGTAAAGTCCATTCATATTCTTTGTGATTCTGCTCCTAGATTTCTGTAAATTGAGTATAGATTTTTGTAAATACTGGATTTTTTAGACTAATTTAAAATGTAATGATGCATGTTATTGCATGTGGTTTGTGAGAATAAGAAAACACGACCAACTTGTGTGTTTGTTGTTGTTGGCAATGTTTTTTGCAATTCTCTCGGTAGATTTCCGTAAATTGAGTATAGATTTTTGTAAATACTGAATTTTTAGACAAATTTCAAATGTAATGCTGCAGGATATTGTGTGTGACTTATGAGGACAAAAAAAAAAACACGACCAAATGTTGCTTTCGATGAAAACACATCTGAAAGAAAGCTTATGGCATCGTCCATTCATGTTTTTTGCGATTCTGCTGGTTGATTTATGTAAATTGAGTATAGATTGAGTTTAGAACTCCGTTTTAACTTTTCAGTTTTCTGTGTTTTACGTGTCGTTTATTTAATGGTAAAAAAAACCTGCCAGTCACAAACAGTACAACAAAAGAGGTTTTACTACAACATCTTACTCATTTTTTTAAATTAGCCTGTAACGTCCCACTGCTGGGCAAAGGCAATATTAATAGCGACGGATTGGAAAAACAACACTGACACTCTGGGGAGTCCCAATGGAAGTGAAAACGAGTCGTTGGGGAAGTGAAAATCTTAACATACAAAGGTTAGGCGTATGTACGGCAACGATGTCGAAATGGTTCTTTTTTTTCATCTTAGAAACACAACGCACCATAACTGTTCACTTAAAAACATCCTATTAACAATCATTCAGTTACCAGAGGGCTTAGCACGGACATTCTCGATAGTTTTACTTACTTTTACGTTCGAAACGATACGTCAAATGAAGGTTCGCGACTCCATTTTACACGACTCACGTGGCCGTAACGTTGAGGATTCGATCCGTGCGAGATCCGATTTCATTCGTGCCAGCAATATTTATCAATTGAGTTGTGTAAAACGATAGCATTAATGCTTCATTTGACGTTCGGTGTCCAACGTAAAAGTAAGTAAAACTATCGAGAATGTTCGTGCTAGGCTCTCAGCTTGGGTGTTTCCGAACCGATACGACTTAGGGACTTCACGCGCTCAACTCACAAAGGCCGCCAACGCATCTGTTAGCCTTCAGGTGGTGCAGTAGGTCAGGCGTCACTGAGGTGAACTGTTTTCTAAAAAAAATCAAATCTTCTTTCAGAGAGGAAGGCAACAATTACATAGCAATGGGCTCAATTAACGCGCTGTTCGTGCTGGGGCGCACCATCGGTCTGGTGGGGCACTACCTCGACCAGAAGCGCCTGAAGCAGCCCCTGTACCGCCACCCCTGGGACGACATCACCTACATGTCGCCACTCAACTAAACACATTCGGTACCAACACCAAAAGATGGCGCTACTTTACTAAATATATATATTATAACCTACCCGCCCCGGCTTCGCACGAATGCAATATATATGTACGCGTATTATCAACAAAATGCTTTTTCTCCTTCTTCTTCTCCTTGAATCGCCCTCTTTCTCAATGAAAATCGCATCAAAATCCGTCGCGTAGTTTTCAAGATCTACGCTTACTAGACGGGATGCTATTTTGTTATATACTACGTAAGGAAGATGTAAAATAATCTTTCATACTTATTTAAAAAACTGACTTCAAATTGTTAAAAAAACTGGACCAAATTTAAATGGGGCCACACGAAATGCACTAGCTTTCAAATGAAAAAAGAATCATCAAAATCGGTTTAGCCAGTCGTAGGTTCTGAGGTACTTCAACATAAAAAAATAGGGGAATTGAAAACCTTCTCCTTTTTTGCAGTCGTTTGAAAAGGAATATTAAAAATTGCAATTTATTAAAATATTAATATTGAAAACGAGGGATAATTAACGTCCCGTTATTTAATTTTGAAATTTAAAACGTCGCAAATTTTGTCCCAATAGCCAATGAAATCCAAAAAGAACCCGGTTCAAATCCGCTGAGCTATTGTTGAACTCTTGTTTAGAGAAAAATGAATAAAAAAAGCGCCTATAAGTTCTAAGAAAAAAAGGCAAAAGTTTGCTTGTTTCCATTCCGCGTTTAAATAGTTGTGGAACAGCGCCATCTCTTGGGCGTAAATAAGCTTGTATTAGCATTATTAGTAAATGTTTAGTTTTTGGGAAACAATTCACTAGTTTTATACTGACTTTCTATTTAATAATGGCCGACCGAGTCGTATATATGTATTATGATATTTTATCGTACGCATACTATTTTATGTATAGATGTGATGCGAATTTCACTTTTAGTGCCCTACCTCACCCGAAACGCCGCGTCAACGTCGCCGGCTATGTATCCAAACAATACACATTAAAATTTAGGACAGGTAATTCATTTGGCGACGGTTTGGCGACGTCGCCAAATTAGAAGCGTAGCCACGACTACTACTGGCTACTCCATTGGCGACCGCAGGTATCCATGGCTACGTAGCCAGCGTCGACGCCGTGGCGTCGAGGGGAAGTAAGAGTCTGACCGTGGAGGTATTGAGCATCGTAAACTGCACGACCAGGCTCGCAAATGCGTTACCGGCCTTTAATGAGGAGTTTAAGGCACCGGGTAGTCTCACAAACCGAACGAAATGAAACATATACCATCACTTGATGTGACGGTATTGCCGCCACTTCACGCCGATCTCATATGAGAAAGAAGTGGTACCCGGTAGAGAAAGAAGTGGAACTGGTACCCGGAGGCGCCGGCCCTATTCGGCTACAAGCGTGGTAATACCTCTAATTAGAAAGACAGGAGTAGGGGAAAGGGATGGAGAAAAGGGATATTTGGGAAGGGCTGGGCGCTTAGCGTAAATTTATTGCACTTTAAATTTGTGGACAACATTAATAATAGTGATATTTTCTACACATTTTTAACAAACAGAAAAAGGAAGAAGAGATACTCATCATTCATTTTGACAGATTTTTTTTGTGACCTTTTTGTTTAGAACTTGTTTCTATTATTCCCACTCCGAACGTCCACAATTTTCCACAGGTAATAAATTACTTTGTAAAGCGATTTGGATAATTTATATTATTTAAAACACAACATTGTCCTGGGATGAATTTTACTCGTAAAATAGCTTGTAAAAGTATTATGTGACAGTTTTTAACACAAAAGATCCAACAGGGTAGAGGTGCATCCACCATGCGGGCCCCCCACAATCATAACATTATGTGACAGTACGGAACTCTCAGTGCGCGAGTCTGATTTTACTACTAAATTGGTATTAATTTCAAATGTATAGCTCTATACATTCCCGAGAAAAAGGATCCTGACAGAGAGACAGACAGATCCCCAGAGGGTGGTTCTCAAATGAGATCGGCGTAAAGTGGTGGCAATACATGGAAATATTGCCGGTAATTCTTTGTTCCTTGGTATTCGTGAGACGTCGATTTCACTCCGCCTTCACATGTATGGAATATTTGGCTATTCTAAAGGAACAAAACTTTTAGAGCACGCCACTAGTAGCTCCATCTGAGATGTCGTCGGAGCGAAGGCAGGTTACCGAACGGGGCGGCCGGCGTCGAGCACGGAAATAAAACATCGGAGCACTATAAGTACAGTTTATTCAAGTCGCCGTCACATGCTTAACATTACGCATACCGACGTACAGATCTAAAAATTATACATTCAGAAAATTTTATACAGAAACAGGTTTGCCGAACGCGAAAAATAAATACAGGGACAATCTCGATACCTCCCACGTAAGTTGTTGTAACTCCAAATTCTTAACTTTACAAACAACTAAATTGTAATATAACAGTAATTTTTAATATGTTATTGTATACAATAATATAATCGTCATTACTGAATATAATATTTTATACACAAACGTGTTATATAATGACGATTTTATTTCAATTTACATGTTTGTAACGCTCTACTTAGAAGTTGGGTGACCGCTGGTGACCGCTTTTATCCTCAGTGGCATTACATGGGACCCACTGTTTTAAGTGCCTTCCGAAACTTAGAGGAGATTATATATTTAAAGACCAGAATTAGAATAAGTCACACATCTATCACCCGGCCGATATAAGAGCTACTTAACCTGGCGAATGTCTCAAATTCCGGCCACTCTATTAAGCTACTGCCTCCTCGAAGTTGAGTTGCACTCCGGAAATTATACCATTTTTAGCAATTCCCACGCACCGAAGTTTTCCAGCAGGATACACAATCTCATATTATCTAAATTCGCAATAAATATATTATGTGAACTGGCCGATGCATTCGTAACTTCGCTTTTGCAAACTTAAAATTTTATTCGCGCAACACGCGTTATTCGTATGGAAGGTTGTTTAATATTGTGCATGTTTGGTCTCTTTGACGGCATTTGTTTGAAACTTGTTTCTAGTTATTGTTGCAATAAATTTAAAATTGCAATGTTTTGGTTTTATATATCAAGGGACAAACGGGCAGGCGGTTCTCCTGAGCGACTACTCACGCCCATGGATGTGCTGTGGTCTTTTGTCTCTCCTATTTTTTCCACAACACTTCCCAGTTTTAAATTCCTTTGACTCTTTGATGCTAATTTCGAATAAATATCTCTGTCACATGCTTTTTCTCTTCTCATAATATCTCAATTGTATACTTGAAGATTTTTCCATCTTCGTTTTAGACGACCTAAATTTCACCTATAAATTAGATGGCCAAAGAGATAAATTTGACCTAGAAAGGCTAAATGCCTTTTTTGCGGACGCTACCAAATTACTGTACTGTGGCTTTTTGTCTGATTTTGAGTAAAAATTAAAAATATGATACTTTGATACCATCTATACATGCGAAGGAAGGTTTTACATATTTGAACCCCCATGATTTCTACAACCTTACGACTAATATCACAAAGTGACATTAATCGGGTCCCACTATTGTACGTGCCTTCCGAAACACGGAGGTCGGATATCAAACATAAACCAGTGCTAGTCACCCGATCGCAGCAAGAGCAACTTAACCTAGCGATCGAATCAAATGCCGACCACTGATTAGATCACGACCTGGTCAAGGTATTTTGTCGTACTCCCACGACAACTCCACCTGCGAAACAAAATCCTTAAGTTTTTTTCTAATTCCGTACCCTAGCTTTTAAATTAGCTTGACGAGCAAATAGCATATAATAGATATATCCATATAACGTATTTATACATAAGTATAAATTGGGTTTTAGCTATAAGCTCGATACATGCTCATTAAATCCATGAGCCACGCCAGATCCCAACTCCCCTGGATTATCGTCGCAGTCATTGACATATTCTATTGTTCGATTGGAATTACTTCCAAACCGATATTTTTATCGACGCTGTTGTAAACGGATGTTTCAGTCGGTCGTTGATCCAAGGCACCTAACTTTTGCTTCTGCAACAGTACGTAGAATTAATGTCAATAAACTACCCATAAACATTACACACTCAAGATTTTAATATTTTGTGTTAAACGTCTACAAAAAGGCTCAAAACAAATAGTGTCAAAAACCGCAAGACAAAAACTCAAGAACTGACACCTGACATCTATGACTGAGATCTTTGTGGTAAACAAGTTTTTTAACCGACTTCTAAAGCAAGAGGATAATTTCAACGGAGGACTTGAAATTTTTTCTTAATGTCTTGGAATGGAATGAAATGAAATTGGAATGTTAATGAATTCACTGGCAGGTTGTTGATGTTACAAGCAGGCTTTTTTTGTCACTTCTTTTTAGGGGGCATAAATTATTATAATTTTCAAGTCCATCACTTTTTTTCCCCTTTCGCCATCCTTGCCGCTGTGCAATATGTTTAAAACGAAGTATAACTTCAATCGAGTGGACAGAGTTCTAGGCACCCATTTAATTTTCAAATTCATTCGGTTTTTTTTTGTACTCTTTGTAGCAGCTTTTCGCTATTTTTGAATTTTCTTGGGAGCACTGCGTGCCCCTCCCGTGCCCTCAGACAAAAGTTACAAGGAACAACGTAACGGCAACTTTACTTTTATTATTACTTATATAATAGAATTCAATGTTGAAAAAAAAATACATTTAACTCACACAAATAAATGGGTTACTTTATACGAGTACTTAGCAACACAGAGCTTTCGTACGACTGTTTTCTGCTAATAAATAAATTTGAATTAGAGAGTTTCAAAAATTAATGTTGCCTGTTAAAAAAAAAATTGAATTTGAAAAATTAATTTAAGCATGACTGTTTTCGTTGTTATTCGTTTCCTAATTTGACATTAGAATTATTGTGTATATTGTGAGTAGTTATTTTGTTTTAGCGTCAATGGGATTATTAATATAATAATAAGTGAATTTGTTCATATTGAGGAAGATATGCGAATGCTAATATGCAATATTAATATATCACCATTAATAGATCAATTTTATTTAAAAGATAAAAGTATAAATTAAAACGGTTCTCAATTTAAATTTATTATTCATGACAAGTTTCAAGGTGAAGGAGAACATCCTGATGATACTTGAAGCTCTCCAACTTCGAATTATATGTAATCAAACCGCATTCGCCGGGGTATTCCGGCTTAGGGTCACCAACGATGGAAGAGTGGCGATCTATTAACGACAAACTAAATTCGACTCAAATTGCTTTTATATACGACTGTTATTGGCACCAAAACAAAACGGCGGTTAAGTTGCGTACCAGGGCCGGCCCTGCCAAAGAGCGAACGGAGCGGCCGCTCCAGGGACCGAGTCCCAGAGGGTGCCTCAGATACTCTTAATATGCGATTATAGTATATATATTTTATATTAGAAAATATAAACGGTCCAAGAAAGACGCCATCATTGAATTTCCCTCCAAACTAAAATTTACCTCGGGCCGGCACTGCGTAATGAAGCCGTTACAACTTACAGCCGTATGGCGAAGTATTTAAAGTTGAAATTAGATTGTCGGTAAGTTAGTCGCTTCGTCGCCACTTCTTTGAATAGTGCTGAGCAGACTCTTATAGTTTAAGCAGCACATTAACCTGACAATCTAGTAGTGTATAACTACATGATAATAAATAAACATCCATTGCTTTTTCATGGTAAAATTGTAATATTTTTAGCTTTTTTTAACTTCTTTATAGAAGGTAATCTGACCAATTTAGTGCAGCTTTTTTATACCGGAGCCAGACTTAGCTCAAAATGTTTGTACATTTTTGTCCTTGAAGACTACAACGTTCTACAAAACTTTGCGTAGTTACACAAAGTCCCCGACCACACTACATGTTCATTGAAATGATCATTCAAATGAAGCTATGTCTGGCTGCAGCATTATAACTTGCGTCTACGTATTGTCTTCCAGCGCTATCCCGGTATATAACCAGGGTCCACTTAGATTGCAGAGGATGTGGCTGTGAGGCAAGCTAAGATGACCGATTACCGTCTGTCGTTATCCCCGGAATCCCCATAATCTCAACAACCTCATGAACACTTTCACACATTAATCGGGAGCCACTGATTAACGTGCCGTGCGAAACACGGAGGAGGAAGGATATTTGAAAGCCTGTCTTAAAGTTGGTCACCCATCCATCAATAGGTCGCGGTAAGAACTGCTTAACCTAGCGATCGGAATAAATGCCGGCCACTCGTAAAGCTACGACCTCTTCGTGCGTCTGCGTTTTTGTATGATCGCAAAAATGATACAATATATGAGAGTGTCACGTAACACCATATCCCGTTTCTCATTCGTTGCCATGAATTATAGGGTGTTTCTAATAATTTATGGGGCAAGACAGACCATCGCATATTACGACCTATCCAGTTATGAGATTGTAAATTATTCCGTGCATTTATGCGTGGAAATAATGATTCTTTCATAATTGTGCGAGAAACAAGGTATATTTTTGAGTAATTTAAATGAAAATAATACTTATTAGCCAACTAACCCATCTCCTTTAAGTAAGTGAAGGATTCTAACGAAAAACCATCTTGGTTCGTTAGAATACCTGAAACTAAATTTATTTATTTATTGTAAGTGTTCGGAAATATGTTCGTTGTTATTAAACTCAGCTATTCGAATTGTCGACATTGAATGTATTTGTTGGAATCTGTGTCCCACGACTTGATTCGCGTTAGAATGGGTCACCCATCAGTCACCCGGTCGCGGCCAGAGGCAAGAGGTACTTAACTTAATCTAGCGATAGACTAAAGGGCCGGCCACTAACTAAATAATATCCCTCAAATCATTTTAAGTATCTCATGAAAAGAAGTTATTCAGGAAATTGTTCAAATTCCATCAAACATTCCATCCAAATATGTGGTACATTATTGATGATGTACCACATATTTTGATGGAATGTTTTTTTTTTATATGTTACAAGGGGGGCAAGAAAATATTCGTTATATCAAGATCTACACCACCAGGAGGCTCGCAGATGCGTTACCGGTCTTTTAAAGACAAGTTTAGGCCACCGGGAACACACACAAACCGAACGAAACCCGACAACAATACCATCGTTTGACGCAAAAGCATTGCCCCCACTTCAAGTCGAACTTATGTGAGGAAGAGGTACTGGTATCCGGACGCGTCGACCCAATTCGGTTGCAGACCAAAAGGACTGCAAGCGTGGCGCTATGTCACGTAAAATTAGATAAAAAAATAGGTAAAATTTTAGCGTACAACCTATAACGAACTATTCTTAACACATATGGACATAAATTCACTTCACTTCACTTCGAAATACTCCAAATCGATGATTTTCATACTACCTTTTGACTAACGTGTCATGCAATATTATTATTTCATAAAAGATACGACCAAACTTTTTCTTCTTCCTAGTAATCAGTGTCAAAGTTTTGGCACAATAATCACACTTTAAGTACTTAATTTGTAATTAATTTTACACTCCAGGTAAAGTTGTGTCACCCAAATGCAACGGTCATGACAGTTTGACTAGTTTTGGGGTAGAAGTAACTTCGGCCATCTGCGAGTTATTCTGGCGTGCGCGGCAAAAACCGTTAGAGTTACACGTGTATAATGTAGGAAGGAAATGCTTACCTTAAAGAGTTGTACAAAAAAGTCGGTGACAGCATTTTTCATGTTCAAGCCGTTAACACCATAATAGTGATCCATTATGAAACGGGACAATATTGTAGGATAATAGAATGTAGTAAATAGTAAGTAACCCAACGTTTGGGCAGGACAACGTCTGCTGGGTCCGCTAGTTCTTCATATTTCTTTTTAGTACTCCCAACACTTTCATTGAATATCGGTTTTACTTATGACACTTTCGTTGAATACCTTTTGTACTCACGACATTTTCGTCCAATACGTGTTGTACTCACAAAACTTTCGTTCAATACCTGTTGTACTCACGACACTTTCGTCCAATACGTGTTGTACTTACAACACTCGTTCAATATCTATAGTACTCACGACACGTCTATTCAATACCGGTTATACTCTCGACATTTTCGTTCAATACCTGTTGTACCCACGACACTTTCGTCCAACACATATCAGTGCCGACAGAAGAGAAAAAAGTTAACATACTAGAAGTGTCGGTAACGGTCACGGTGTCGCGTGTTCAATAGCCTTCACTTCAAAATTACTTGGTTCCAATGCATTGAAAGCCTTTTGCTGAATATATAACTAACTACTGGTCCGATTTCAGTGTTAGATAGCCCATTTATCGAGGAAGACTATAAGGTTATATATATTAGAGCCTCAATAGCTCAACGGTATGAGGTATGGACTGAAATCCGCAAGGTACCCGGTTCAAACCCCAGCGCCGATAGGGGCAACTAATGCGTCCTCACGTGACTAATGTAGCCAATTTTAACAGTGAATGTTCTTAAGCAGTTGCTACACGTGAGGACACCATTCACATAATTAAAATTTATATTGGAAGTTTTTTTTTGAACTCTTCCCTTATCAAATCCAGATCCCGTCTGATGTCGAATGTGTTTACGTTTTTGTGAACATCTCTGCTCCATTCAGACCGACTAGCGGTTTGGAGTTCCTATGTACACACACATCTTGTGCTAGAAATGTATTTTTCTAAAATATATCAAAAAGTTGCTTGAGACGGCACGTATAGTGAGGAGGTTCCTCTCTCTGGATCCCTGACCACCGGTGGCTTGAGGTTTTGCTCCGCTGCCGGTGGACATCTATTTTTTATATATTTTTAAATGTTTTTATTTTTATACTAATATTTAAAATTGTATTTAGAATAAGTGTATTGAATAAATGATAGACTTTTAAATCTACTCATTGCATCCACTAGTGGCCGGTTCAAAATGGTGTATGTCACGACTTTTATACTATTCGCAGTAGCGGTTCTTATTCCAGCTTTTTTGATTAAGACGTCCAGGATTAGCATCGACTTTAACTCCTAAAGAAGGAACTGTTCAAGAATGAATAACATCTCGTTTGTACGGCCCCGAATGCGCAGAATATAATATTATATATATATGATAATATTACTAGCTTTATTGAGCTGTACCCCGCGATCCTACTCGCATGGGCCACCCTTATCACTTAGGAGAATCAAAAATAGATAGTAGCCGATTCTCTGACCTACTGAATATGCATATAAAACTTCATACAAATCAGTCAAGCCGTTTCGGAGGAGGGCTTGCTGATAATTTTTACATAAAAAAGAATCATCGATATCGGTTCATAAATGGCGGAGTAATTGCGAAACATTTTGTACGTTTCGCATTACTCCGCCATTTAATAAACATTCGAATTGATAACCTTCCTTCCTCCAATATTTTGAAGTCGGTTAAAAAGGATATACACCCTAGTCCTTACCTCTTATTTTGTCAACACTGTAAACACTAATATGACTTATTGTCGGCACAATTTTATTATTACATTAGCTATCTGCCCACATAATAGTAACCTAAATCGTTCGGTTTGTGAGACTTCCCGGTGGCCTAAACTCGTCATTAAGGGCCGGCAGCGCATCTACTGGCCTTCTGGTCATGCAGATGTCCATGGGCGCTGGTAGGTACTTCGGTGCCTGCTGCCTGCTCGTCTGCCCTTATGTAACATAAAAAAAAACAAAAAGTTTTGGGCTGTATAATTTAACAGGTAATTAACCCATACTTCAGTAAATTAAAGAGAAACTTCGCTAGTACGGTCGTATGTCTGTTGCGCATATATATTTTTTTAAATTTAGTATTGTATTAAAAGGTCGAATCTCTCCCCCAGGTGACACGTAATCTACAGGGATTGTATTGAAATGCGTTCCTTCTTTGGATCGAACGAATCTTAGAAGCATTCTCTTTTGTGAAATGATCACCGCATACAATAGTACAATGCAAGGACGTATTTCGCCCAGTCTATTAAAATGCTATTATTGAATAGTACGAGAGCTGGCGACCACTTTACATTTTCAAGAAGACTTAAAGCACGTCTTTATACTGAGAAGCTTAGATCGAAATACTCTATAAAAAACTCTCCTATGACATTCGGGAGATGTCTTAAAATAAATTTAAACCTTATAAAAAGTAAACTCACTCAGAAATTCTCTTATAATGTAAATAGTTATTTGAATGATGTAAATGCATGGGAATAAATTACTCTAACCAAATCTGAATTACTGTGAAAGTTATAATAACAAAAAATTATTGGACTGAGTTTGTTGCGGGCTCTTGTCAGTGCAAGGTGCGAGGAACACTTTTATCAACAAATTTTATCACTAAATTATTAAATGATTAAAATAATACTAATAATATTTGACGTTCATAACTGCTTATAAAAAAGTCTATATGAATAAACGATTTTGATTTTGACTTTGACTTTGGGAACTCTAGAACGGTACTGCCGATGTTAATGACTTTATTGGGCTCGCGTTGTTTTCTTCGTCATTTATACAAACTTTCAAACCCTATCTTATTCTTTACGAATTCCTTCTCCAAAGTCCAAAAATAAATCCGCGAATGAAGTTCGCTCTTCATTCATGGATTTAAGCATAGTAGCTTAGTATTTCATATATGTCATAGATTTCCTTAAAGTAACGCCTGATTCTATCAATTATCTCTTTAGAGTTAATTTCGTTAAAATCGATTCAGCAGTTTATGCGTGAAAAGTACATAAGTCTTACTTTCAGATTTGCAACATTAGTAAGTTACTTTTTATTGCATTCTTAAGGAGGGCTATCTCTTAGCCTATTAACGTTTAGGCACATTGGCGAATAATACCTCTCATCCATCTCCTTATAATTATGTATATAAGGTTGAACTTTCTTCAGCAATGATTTTTAATTTGTTGCTGGGTATGTGGGTTCCACGATACAGGTATGTGCGCGTTGCCCATACATGGGAAATGTATTTGAATTCTTAGTGCTGGTGATAGGTACTTACGGTGCTGTCATATCGAGGTATGTTCTAGACCTTGTGACTCACTTGAATTCTTACTTTGTAGCCTGTATTAATTTTTAATTAATAGAAATACGTACATATACTTATAGCACAGTTTAACCTGTTTAACTATCAGCTAGATAACTTAAACTAAACTTAAGTACTCTTGAATGGTTACATATTAACTATTTGTAAGCTATGTTTTTAATAAGTGTAAGTGGATGTAAGTCCGTTTTTATTAAATAAATATATAAAAAAAAACTGCGAAAAAAATTTATATAAATAGGTGATATTATGTTTTTGTAAGTTTATGAAAACGAAATAAAGTATTTTTCGTTTATATTATTGTATATACAATAAAGCCTTCTTCGCCTTGGTCACGCCCTAACTTAAGAAGGCTGGACCAATGAAAGTAATTAAAAACGGCGATATAAAAAAAATTAAATGAAAAAGTTTGTTATAAATCGATAATGGAACTGTGCTGATTTCTTTTGGGTTGTTGCAAATCGAAATTAAAAAATATCGTATTGCTTTTTTGTAACTTTTGCGTAAAAGTACATAGTGTAATAGCATTATGTATAACTGTAATTACGTATTTTTTTATTTGAAATAAGAAATAAATAATTTGAGGATAGTCAATTAGAGCCTCAATAGCTCAACGGTATAAGGTATGGACTGAAATCCGCAAGGTGCCCGGTTCAAACCACACCGCCGTTGGGGTATTGTCGCTCCCACTTCAATACAAGCTTTTAATTTAAGCGTAGTAGGAGGGGATAAGTGGGATTATTAGACATACCTCGAAAGTATTCCTAAAATTCTTTATAAAAATATAACAGAATTTCCCCTTATAATTAAAGTTAAATCTTGTGATAGAAAAGAATGGAGGATCCTTGCGGATTCTAGGCCATCCTTTCTGCCATTATGCAATTGAGGCTCAAAGGTGTGTGTAATTCACACAAAGAGCCGTTTATCTGTAAATTGCTGTATCAAAAATGGTAACCCACAATGTGGTAACCAACCATAATAAATCCATCCATCCATATATGTATGATGCACGATTATGTGATTATCTAATTATGGGTTATCAACATTACGAAAAAAATGTTATTATCAGTGCATTACTTGATACACAGAGTAAGGTGAAGGCGTGTACACACTGGAGAGTTTTAAATTGTTTAATTGAAGCCTCGATACCACAACTGTATATGGTTGGACTGTCATCTGTGAGGTGCTCGGTTTATACCCTGCTACGCTGTCGGCGTGCCCACTCCTAATAGGTGCTTTTAAAATAAGCTCTAACAAAAAAAATGTTACATATTTTAAAATATTCCTCATGCTTAAAAAAATAAATAAAATAACTTTATTAGTGCATTACAAGACACAGAAATGCAATTTTCGATAGTAACCGCATTAGTTTAAAACTGTGGCCCAGTTACTAACGCCTACCCTCAGCGCTACGACCTTTAAATTTAATAATAGTTGAACTTTATTTGAGATATTAATTAAATAAATAAATATATACAGGACTATATGACACACGGACGTCTGTTCCTAAGGTAGACAACTTAATGCCTGACACGCATTTAGCTGAAAATCATCCAAAAATTAAGTGGCTGTGCACACCACCTTTTTAATAAATGCTAGATCCGCGCCTACTATGTTGTTATGTCCTAATTGTACTAACTACTAAGAATGACACCAAAAATCAAAAGTTCATTCAACCGCTTGCATTATTATGTAATTCAGAAATAAAACACATTCACATAATTATGTACGTGAACAGAACAAGTCTTTACTGTATTTACAGGGCATGTGAAATAATTTAAATAGAAGTAAAATAATAAAGGTTCGTCCCCAACCCCAAAACCACCTTGTAAAATCATTTCCGGGTAAAGCTATTATTGTTTTCCTTACGAGTAGTGTGAATTTTCATATAAAGCGTATAGGGCGCAAATAAATCACAATGTTGCAAATTTTTTATTAATTTCACATTTTATTAACAATTATTTAGTATTCCAAAGCATTCTCTTGTCTTTAGCTTATCTGATCCGTTGGCGCAGTCGGCAGTGACTGTACTCTTGCACCGGGGTTTTGGTTTCAATTCCCATTGGGAATTCGGTTCAATTATATGTTCCTGTGACACCCCACTGGGGCGACGGGGGTGGACCCTGAATTATTTTTTATTTATTTAAAATTAATTTATACAGCAAGTTATAAACAGCCCCAAATTGAAAAAAAAAAACTTATATACAGCTCCAAATTGAAAAAGTTATATACAGATCCAAAAACTCTCATAAGCTTATGGGGATGTGAATATTCCTCAGTATGCGATTACATAAAACAATAATACGCAGATATTAACAAAAGTTAATTCTTATGGTTTTTTGTGGGTAGTCCGGCAATTGGCATAATCAGAGTGTACTCTTAAAGGCGGCGACGCATCAGTGAGTCCTTGAGTATAGCAAGCGGTTTCGACATCGCTGGTCGGAGGAGATCTCTCGTTGCCAGGTCTCATCCACGCCATGCTTGCCAGTGAGATGGGATGAACTGCGGTCGTGTCCTTCTGCGAGAAAGTTATTTCGTAGAAGGAAGCATTGGAGAGGAAGAGGGAAGCTGCAGATGCGGCGCCACCTCTTCGACGGAGGCGAACTGGAGAAAGGAGGCGGAGATATGCTCACGCTCTAGCGTCACATTGATTAATATGGCGAGAGGCGGGGAACCAGTTTCGGCGGGTGCCTTTTTTTCGCACATTTTCGTACATTCCTCAATAAGAGACTCGATAACTCAGCAGTAGAAGGGATGGCCCGCGATCTGCAAGGTAACCCGGTTCAACTAGTGAAGTAGTCTATGTTATTTCCTATTAATGTATACTCTATAGTTGTATGCTCATATATAAAGCTGAAAAGTTTGTTTGTTTGCTTGAACGCGCTAATCTCAGGAACTACTGGTCCGATTTGAAAAATTCAATAATACCGGTTTTAGTTTGTTTGTTATCTTCCATAACTTGGCTAATTCACATTGCACTTGAAGTTGCAATCTAAGTGCCTTGCGGAATTCAGTTCATACCTTAGACCGTTAAGCTATTGAGGCTCTGGTATATACACTCATATATTGCGTGTATAAAGGAACATCAGGATGGGAGAAGGCTCATCAGTAGGCGTACTTCAATAATACCGGTTTTAGTTTGTTTGTTATCTTCCATAACTTGGCTAATTCACATTGCACTTGAAGTTGCAATCTAAAGGAAATGAGTCACTGTAATATGTGTCCAGTGACCATTTTATGATGACCTCTGGGAAAATGGTGATATTAAAATCGGTAGAAGTATATAGGATTAAATTAAAAAAAATCCTATATTACGGCACGACGATAGAGAAACGAGGTGGAAGATGGGGTTGAAAGAACCGCAATAGCTCAACGTTAGAATTGGGATGGCTTGAAATCCGCTAGGTACCCCGTTCACATTCTATGGAGCTATAGATTTTCCATGAAGTTATAGGTCGTCCATGGAGGTATAGATGTCATATTGGTTCGGAAACACCGTAAGCTGAGTCCATTCTAGGCAAGCGCGTCCCATCGTAGATCGTATCTACATTTCACATTTGGTATAATTGGAGTCAAGCGCATGCCTATTCCTCTGTAAAAAAATAGACCGGTTTATCTTATTTTATTGCTGTGTTTAATAATTTTTAAATTACAGTGTACTCTGGTAGCTGGGGCAAGCGATACTGGTTGTATTGGTCCACTATACAACGCACCCGCGAGTGGTAGTGCTCCAGAGTGCCCGCAGTCCACCACATGGGGGTCTAAGAATAGTGCGTCGCAAGTAGTGAGCCTAAGGCTCGCGCAGTTGGGGATCAGGGAAATTCCTCTCGGTTAGTCCGGTTTCAAGTAGTAATTATTAATGTACTTAATTACTTTTTTTAAAAAATTTTTTATTAGCACTCCTTGTATTGTGGTTGTATGCGTATAGTGTAGTTAATCAGGGTACGCGTTATTACTTGTATCTGGTGCCATATTTATTTCCTTTCATAAACTATCCTATTATTCCTGTTTTGTAAAAAAGAACGTAAGGCTCAAAGAATATGTTTGCAAGATATTGCCAATTTCCTAAAGGAAATAGGCTTATATAAGGGCCTTGTTTTAAAAAAAAAGTCCAATTAGCCGTAAGGGTTGTTGTCCTTGCAGTGGGCAGTGATCCTGCTTCCCGCTCCAGGAGTCGTTAGTTCGATTTCCGCCTCGTGTCTGGGTGTATTATTTATATGTATGTATTTATACATTTCATGTTACAAGGAGCAAATGAGCAGACAGCTAACTGCCTACTGATGCCCATGGACTTCTGCACGACCGGAGGGGAATAAGTCGTAAATGACAAAACGTTTTTTGCGATTTCCCAAAAAACTGCTTTTTTGAGTTATGTCAGTTTACGATTAAACGTGCGATTAGTTTATTCGATTTGGAAAATAAACAGGATGATAATGAAAAGTGGCTATCCTCTACTTGAGAAATAACCACAATATAACATGGGTCACGGTGACCACTTATCATCATGTGGACCTTCTGCCCGTTTCCCCTTTCTACTATAAGAAAAGTAAACGACACATTTTGTTGTATATAGATTTTTAAATAGACAATTTTCTGCACTTGATACTATTACGGTGAAAATGACGTTAACACACTTACAATATAAAAAAAAGTTACTTAGTAAATTAAGCAAGAAAATTAAAGATATAGAGAGTTACACTACAGATGTATTTATTATCCTAACTATCTTCCCTTCTAGAATAACCAACCTTTGCACACTAATATAATAAAGTTGGAGAGTTTGATCGTTTTTAAGTCCGCGGTTATCTCAAGAACTACCAATACCATTAAAAATGTAAGAAAGATTTTAAAGCTCTGTAACGTCACGGTAGAACGTCGAGCTTAGAAGTCGTATTAAGAAGAAATATCTGATCAAAATAAGGCTTAAATATTTAAATGTGCCTCAATTCTTGGCAAAGGGCATCCCCCTCTCAAAGTTTTTGATACCCTCGGCTACTTGAATCCCCATGTCTTTCCCGCAAAAGGCACCCAAGTAATGTCGGTACCTCTTCCTCTGTCTACCTGAGTAACTACTGACGTCCATGAACAACTTCACTACTTACCGCCCTTAGAGGAATGACTATGCTTTATTCTTGAAGGTTCCCATTGGTTTGGAAACACCGGAGCTGGCAGCAACAACACTTTTCCATTAACCCTTATGCCTTCCAAAGTTTATTTACATTACGACTTTCGAGAGAAGTTCACGCCAAACATCTTATAGATTTAGAACCACCATTCTACAGTAGATCTATCCTGGTTTCAAAAGTCACGTCACGTTAATAACAAAAAACTATAGATATGTGTTAACAAAATAGAATATCGTAAGTAGTAAAGTAAGTATGGGACAGTCATTTGTTAATGTAGTAACCTTTACCCCATTATTGATATAATTGCAAAGATAAAGAGATGATCGTTTTGTATTTATTGTGCACGAAATATCGTTCGAAGTCATTTCTCCGTGAATCTTCAGCCGGTAAGTTTATATAGTAAGTTTATTTTATATCATAAAGTAATTGCTAAGATTTCTGGCCTTTATTCATAAAAAAGAACATAGTTAATTCAAAACAGTGCTCTGCTAGCATATTCTTAAAATTTCTTAGTGTTTTGTTTTGTTTTGTTATCTCCCGCGGAATAATTATATTTATAATCAATGCTGCAATAGTATTTAAATATATTCTTAATCTTAATTGTATTTCAATTCAATAATGCATTACATGGTGTCTGTAACGTCGAAACAAATAAAATATTATATAGGTACAATAAAAAAGTATTACAATTTTGTTCAAAATGGCGGGGCGAGATTTTGACAGGTAGCTGATTTAACATTTTAATTTTAACAAAATAGTGAATGAAGGCTTCAGAATCGTTAAATCAAACGCGGACGAAGTCACTTACACAATATTGAAATGGCTGTGTGTAACATGTATCAAGTTTATTGTAAGAAATAATATGCCCTATAAACTATTAAGTAGATTTAACCATGTCTATTTAATCAGTATTTCAGTTATGAAAATCTTCGTAGGAGGTTTTTTTCATTTCCAGACGTATAATGCAAATAACATATATTTTTCTTTAGTAGTGATAAAACGCAAATTATTTTATTCAAACGAGACTTTGCAATCTAGTTTACGACTATTTAATATTTATAGGCGCTTTAGGTCATTTGCAATTGGTACATTGGAAACAGATTCCATTTATTATTAACTTAATTTTTCCTGAGGTATAGATGTCAATGAAGTAAAATTGCACAAACAATTCTGATACCTATTCGCGAAACTTTTGCATCCTTATCGTTAACATAAACATATCGTAACCCTATCATTGACATTTGACTTAACATTTAAATAAATAAAATTATAGGTAGATACTGCTATCAATTGTCTCGATGCTTCTTAAACTTTCAGTAGATATTATATTCGTTTATGCTAAGCTTATATATTTTTTATTATTACTTAAATACTTTCATGCGCCTTTTGACGGAGACGGTGAAGC
>JANCMC010033613.1:47380527-47502187 GCA_024363005.1 Charaxes varanes
ACTAAAATAGTTTTGAATATTTCAGATTTCAAAATGAGACTACTATACAGCGTTACACTTTTTTGTCTGTTTGGACTATTAGCAGCTGCGCCCACCTCCGACGATGACGAAAATGTTGTGATAACAAAAAATGTTTACGCTAAAGAACTTATTAAATATAAAGCAGACCATGACATCGTCAGTATTCTTGTACCCTTAAACTCCATCAACTTTGAAGGAGACTCAAGTTCATCAGAATCAACTGAGGACGATTTGGATCTCTACGTATTTTTCGTGGAAGCTGATATTGATGAAAATGGTAAACGTGTAGACCAAGGGCTATACGTTTTGAAGGACGGAAAGGCTAAGAAGTTGCTCGATAACGGTAGAGATGCTGCGGCATCAGGAGATGACAGCAAGATTGTATATTTAGGAGCTAACGATGGACTCTATACTTACAACCAAAAAACCGATTCAGCTGACAAGGTTGCTTCTGTAACAGACAGTATTATTGGACTAGCTAAGGAAAGAGAAGGAGATGTAATTTACATTTTAACTGAAGATCATCTTTTATACAAAGTTGCGGCAAAGAGTGGAATAAAAGAGAAAGTGGAAGACGTCGTCAATGCCAAACAAATTGTTTTAGATTATTCAAATAATCTTTACTTCTATTCAGATGACAAGCAAGTTTACGTACGGACCGTTGATGGTATTAACAAAATTTATGGTTTACCTGAAAATCCTTCAAGTGTAAATCTTATTAAACCGCCATTTATCTTAGAAGATTCAGTTCCGTTTGTCGTTGACGAAACCGTATACATAATATATGCTAATGGCACCAGCGAAACTGCTGGATTTGAATTCAAAGCAAAAGCAAAACCAACCGCCTACGCTCCAGAGGCAGGACTCATTCAGTACTACGCATACGACAAGAAGATCTATGAATACAATATTTTAGCTTTGATTTTGGAAGCGGCTTTGGAAGATTTATCTGATTTTTTCAAAACAAAGGCTGATGAAATTAAATCAATTGCATCAAAAAAGAAAGGTAATGGCCTAGTAAGCAAATCATAAATGTATAAAGCATGTGTTTTTCATGTGATTAACTCTGTTCTATAAAAAGTACAAACACTTTATATTTGTTTTATTTTGATATATTTAATAGTGCAATAATTTACTTATTCTTTTTTTTACTAAAATACAATTTTAATACATTTATAAAACAAAAATTATCTATTTGAGAATACCTTTAACGTTTAAACACTAGCATTAAATATATATTGATTGGCCTGTTGGCGAAGTTAACAGTGAGAGTAGTGGGTTCGATTCATACTTCGATTTTGGACGAATTGTGTGGTTTGTTTATAAAAAGTATATATACGTATTTGTTGTTAGTCAGTTGTTACACGGGCATTAGTTGTGTAAAGAAACAGATCGTAAGTTAGTCTAAAAAACTACGATATTTCATATTCTGCTATGATATAATTTAAAGTAAATATCAAAACAAACCTATGAGCTTAGAACTTTACCATTGCTATATTAGTAGGCACTTAGAGATCTTTACTAAAGTTATCTATAGGTTATGTGATAGACGTTTTCTTATACTTTTCAGTACAGATTCTTAAGCTTCTAATGGGTTATTTACACAAGAATTGTTCTTTTTATATCTCATAACACATCATCATGCCTATGATTTGGATGACGCGAACAAACATATTAACAGTAGTGGTAGTAAATAAGAATAAACGTTTTACTCAATATTTTTATTTAACAATTCTTATTAATACTACTAATAATATCTAGAATAAAAATTATTATGAAAAATTTTTACAGGTTAAGTTACCACAGTACATCAGTAATGAGTATTAAATAATCACATTGATCGAGACTTTTAATGGGTATTAATGATGTAAAATAGTGCCCCAATCTTTATATAATCCATCTTTTGTTGTTTCTATTATTGACATGATAATTTTCGTGAGATCTGATGACCCTCGTACCGCATAACCAAACATCGACTTAAGTGTTATCTCCATAACATTAAATTCGTAGATTTTGCCATTTAGAGCAGCAACCAAGTACAAAGCAGCATCCACACTGTACGCGGTCGGTCGTTCTCTGTGATACAGATCTTTCTTCTCACTCGTCCCATTTTCGTACAATATAAACAAATTGCCATCAGCAAAGAAAGGTATACACTTATCCATTATAAAAGCAGGTCGGAGGAGTTTTATTTCTTTAAAATCCTCAATTACACTTGGTGTAAAAGTTACCAAGTTTCCATCATCCTTGACAATACGTGGAAGACCATCACATTCTATGTAATAAATGTTATTCGCTGTATCCAAAACAAATTCGAGTGCACATACTATAGCCTGCACTCTAGTCTTGACTGTACCATTTTTTTCCAGTTTAAATATTTTGTGGGTGCTAGTCAAAAAATAAATTAGATCTTTACCATTCGCTTTTTGTATTTGGATAATGTCATCTCTAAATGGGCTGAATCTTTTGGCTGATAGACTATCTGGATCGTATTTGTAGACGCCGTCTTTTGCGCCGAAAAAAACTGTTTTGTCGGAACTGTAATCGGACGTGGAATCTCTTCCACCTTCAAGTATTTCGTAGGCTGCTAGGTCTTCTAATACATAAATACAACTACCTCCATCGAGTTTTGGATCAGATATTGTAAAGAATATGGACGGCATGTCTGAAAAATCCTTTTTAATGTAGGAGGATCCATCTGCAGGAACCAACAGTTTGGTGATATTGAAACCTGATGCAAATATTATCTGTTCAGCTTGAAACATCGTGGTGTATACGTCCTGGTGAGTCATGAATTTTGATAGTGACGATGATAACCAGCAAATCCCTAGTATCATAGACCAGAAATAGTCCATGTTTGAAGCTGCAAAACAAATTACTGATAAGTAATATCAATATTAAATAAATATAATAGTATGTTGCTAATCTATTTTCTAGTTTTGTGATGGTGATATATAATTTATATAATATCATAGATTTATATTTTTTGTATTTGATTAGCGTTACTGTCATGGTTCGAAGGAAGGTTTAACTTGTGAATAGAATTACATTTATAAAAAGTTATTTAGAGTAAATTATGAAAACAAAAAAAAAGAACATCTCGTCATTAAATATCCTAAGTACTTTATAAATGCATTTTTTATTTCCTAATTTATAGAAAGTTTTTGAGTAGCATAATCATAGTTACTAAATAACTATTATTAAAACATATCAAAACTGATACAATCACCGCCTGTTTACGTATATGTTGGATAACCTCTGCTCCGGCGCAAAGTTATCCAATCCTTAAATCTACAAAAAATAATGTTCATTACAATATAGCTAAGGTGACAAACGGCCAGCCTCATGTTAAGCAACCATCGTATTATGTACACCAGCGATGACAAATTCAAGTCACTGGTGGACCAAAATCATAAATACATTAAACTTAGTAATTTTAAACGCAACGCGGAGGATTTTATTTGAATTGTAATGTTTTAGGCAAATGGGCTGCTCACCTGATTATTATTAGTGCCTTGATTACTAACGCCCATGGACTAGAATCCCAATAGTAATCTTTTAACATTGCTTTAAACTATTAAGCTTACTGATTCGTTGTCGATCTTTAGGAAACAAGCATGCTATTTTCTCAAAGGTCCCTTGATCCTATCATGGACCAGGACTATCGAAAATAAAGTGATTAATAAAAATATACCATAAGAAAAAAAATTAAAAAAAAAGAAACAGACATTTATTGGCCAAACTAGTGCGATTCAAAAAGCATACAAGGTACTAAATAAGAAGTTGGAATGGACAACTAATCACACGGGCAAAAGCGGTACAACTTTATTGACAAGACCGGGTAAAATAAATGAAGCGATGGAATTTTACAAGGAGCTCTACAGAGATAGAAGATATGGATTAAAACTAGAAAACGTAATAGTCACGAACAAATTTATCTTGGAAGAAGTAGCATAGAATAGCGTTCTGAAAAAGCACATGCCATTGAAACTCAAAAGAAAAATAAAGCTCCAGTAAAAGATAATATCGATATAAAGATAATATCTGCAACTGCAAAAGCTGCTTCAGCTCTTGTTTGATAAAAATTAAGAAACTGGAACAGTAGCACAAGAGTGGTCAAAGTCAACTATCACCCTAATACACAAAAAAGCGACAAATACAATTGCCCTGGGATTTAGGAAATTACAGATCTTAAAGCAAATAAGCCTTAAGGCAAACCTGTACAAAGTATTTACATAAATTGTGGTTAGCAGACTAGTGCTAATATTATATGCAAATCAGACCCATGGAACAAGCTGGGTTCCGGAAAAAATATTAAACTGTAGATCATATTCAGGTAGTTACACAAATTATTGACACAGACAACGCATACGGCAAACCACTCTATGTCTATTGGCATTTGACTTTCTGTACTATACCTTAATCCGATTTGGTCAGCTCTAATGAAACAAGGAGTAAATGGACAATATAGTAACCTACTTCGTAATTAAATTCTAAATTTCGGGCCAATATAAGATTAGAATCTGATTTGGCGCTGATTTCCAAATAAAAATGGAGTCCGGTAAGGTGGCCAAATCTCCAAAAATTTTCTCATCTGATCTTGACTCTTTTCAGACATTTACACTAGGAGTCAAGAGGAGATAGGATCGATGGGGACTTTCGGAGTCACCGTTCACGGTTCACGAACGACATCGTGGTATTTGCTGAATGTGCGCCTGATTTAAAAAAACCAAAATCAACGAATTTTCAAAAGTACTAAAGTAGAACTAGTCATGTATGTATCCAAAACTAAAATTATCTCAAATTGCGAACAAACAGATAGAGTAGTAGAGGCTATCAAACTTGAATATGTGGAAGAGTACGTATACCTAGGACAGCTTATCTTTTTGTAAATACAAGGGAAGAAGGTACAAAGAGGAATTGCACTGCAGTCTGGAAAAAATACAGGATTCTAAAAGAGCTATTAAAGCACGAAAAATCTATGATGAAGATATACAAAAATTCTATTTCACCATGTCTAACCTACTAATGTCAAACCTGAGTAGCAAAAAGGAGAATACGAAAAAAATCAGCCCTTTCCTAACAGAAAATGGAAAGAAGCATGCTTAACATAAAGTTTTCAGACAATATTAGAAACCAAAGCTTAAGAGTTAGACAAAATTAAGGGATGTTAAGTTGGACTATAAGAGTAACGGACTGGATCCTGCGGAACGGGAAGAGAAGATCGGGAAGGCAAATAAAAATATGGCGAAATGTTTTCAATGAAAGGGTGGGACCGAATGTTGTCTCCTTGGCATAAGGCCAAGTAGACAACTGCTATAGTAGTAGATAATAAACTAGAATAATTAATACTCTATACACGCACTCGTTAGCTCTTGCATCTTTTACAGATACAGTTCGCAGTTATGAACGCAGTGTACGCTTCAAGTCATCATTAACCCTTCCCCGGTTAACATCCCTGAAACCCTCAACTAATTGCAGGATAACTTTAAATTGAAATAAAAATCTATACTTCTAACATTTTTATTTCTATTCTATTTTTTGCTACAATGCCAATGCAATAATTAATATTCATAAATAATTTTATATGTCACGTTCCAAATAAAAGTTTGAAACTTATTTGATCTTAGTATTTATTTACTATTCACCTCTTAAATCTTTTAATTGAAGTACTATTTTTGATTTTTCTTTAAGTACAAAATAAAGTGGAATTGATTGAGGAGGTAAGGGAGTAAGGTGGTAGGTGGACCACGTGAGAAGGATGGGTGTTTCCAAACCTCCCCGTGGTCCACCTTCCCGAGATCCTCAATTAAAAATATTAGTATATATTTTTAATTGAGCATATAAAAACTACACAAATAGAAAAAAAAAACAGACTTATTAACACATTCGACAATGAATTTTTAGTCATTTCTATTTATATACTAACTAAAATTATTTAATCGATGTACTCCTGAAATACATAAACGAGTATCTTGAAATTTTAAATACAGACGTACTATGTCCGAAGTGATAAAATCTGCGTAAGGTACTTTTCATCCACAAATGTATTCTGTTCCCAATCACTAGTTCCCATAAACTAGTGTATTTTTACAGTCTTAACTACTTAAATACATTAATTAAGAATTAGAAAATATTTACATCGGATAGATAAACTACGTGAATGATACTAAGAACAGTGACCAACAGCATATGGCATATGGCAAGCAAAAGCAATGTGTCAAATAAACGTGATTTCCTTTTTATGTGAAGGAAAATGAATTATTTTTCCGTAACTTACATAACTTTTTTTTTCATAAGATATAGAGATATCAACATATTTTCTACATATTTACTTTAAATAAACGTCGTGCCTGCTATCATAAACATTAATATTCATAGTCATTAAAGAATTATGACAGGTGTAATATATTCGCAGTCGTCAACTCATTGTCCATAAACATAAAATATATTGTGCAGACAAATAAATGAAAAATAAATTATGTCGTAAACTAATATGGGAAATTGTCGTTAATCTATACTAACATTATATAAAGGTGAAGAGTGTGTTTGTTTGTTTGAACGCGCTAATCACAGGAAATACATGTCCAATTTGAAAAATTCTTTCAATGTTAGATAGGTAATTTATCGAGGAAGGCTATATGCTATATATCATCACGCTAAGTCCAATAGGAGCGGAGCACCAATGAAGAATGTTTCAAAATCGGGGGTTCTTTTATCCATTTGAGAACTACTGCTGCGTGCGTTGCCTAAATAGTAAAAGTTTCGCAAACGTCATGTATGACAAAATTGTTCCCCTTTAAAAGTTTTAATTTATTTAAAACTTTCGCATCGGACGGAGGAGTACCGTCCGCGCAATTTTCATAAAATAATACCTTAAGTTTTCGCTTCTCTTATTAATATCTATATTACTTCGTGACCTAATCATACACAACCGTTTGTGCAATCGTGATTGACTTCTGGCACGCTAATCGCTATGATATACAGTATTATTCATTAATATGTTAATCTATACTACTATACTATAGTACTATACTAGGACACACACACACACACTAGTATATAAAGCTGAAGAGTTTATTTCTTTGTTTGCTTGAACGCGCTAATATCAGGAACTACTGGTCCGATTTGGAGAATTCTTTCGCTGTTAAATAGCCCATTTATCGAAGGAGGCGATGTCGGCTATATCATCACACTAAAATTTTTCACTTAATTTTACGCGGACAAGGTCCCAGGTACTATTCCTTGCATAAATAGGCCAAGATATTTGAGTATTATAATTGAGAGGTGAAAGGGCCTTATAATTAAAATAACCTAGGGCCAAATAACCATCGTAATCTGGCCCTGATTTAGGATTTAGAAGTAATATGATTACCGTAACGTTTATATCATACGGAACAACTCACATATTTAATTTTAAGACTAGCAGCCCGGCAAATGTTGTCCGGCCCGAACGGTGGGATACTTGCTATTTACTACATTTTATTATCCTAATATTTCATTAACGTTCACGTTCCCTTTTCCAATATTTTCGAAAATTACTCGTAACAAACAGACAGAGACAACATTTTTTAATTATGCAAACATTAACCTTACAATAACGAACGCAATAAAAAAGAATTATCCAATTTGGTGCAATTGTTAGGATGTGATGCGCTTACATACATTTTGGAAATTCATTTTTATTTATGTAGATGACTACAACCGAAGCATCTGTTTTAAACGATATTAATTTATTTAAATCCTCTTTGACGATATTCGCACCACGCAATCTGTAAATGATAAGTCAAGCGTCTTATGGTTGCATTAAAAAAATTTAAATTGTTAAATGTACTAAGGTTACAACAGAAATAATCTAATGAGCTGGTTAAGAATTCTTAATTTTTCTAATTTTTCGCGCAATTTTTTTTTCATAAGAACCTTCTCTTAATAATAAAACACAAAAAAAAGAATTAGCGAAATCGGTTCAGCCGTTCACGCGTAATGCCGTGACCAAGGGAAATTGGTTATATGAATATATCTAGATAGATCAATTGTTCTATATAGGTTAGGAAGTCTGGAGCTGGAACACTCGATACCCTATGCAATACTTTAAAGGTATACAGAAAAAACCCACGACCTAATTGCAAGGTGTCTATGAATCTAATGCGGACGCTGCATTTGATTCTAAATAATCATACAAGTGAAACTAATCTAAACAAACTCTCCCTTGCATAAGCATGGACACCATACTAAATAACTTGTTTCGTAAGTCTCGTCTAGATCGTGTAATAATTTATCTGACATAACGTTCAGATGCACCGGTATTTTTTTGAAGTGAAAACTTCTTAAGGGGCGTTGCGCAATATTTGAGACAAGGCGCGTATCATACTTTTTGAACTGTTTTACGTGCCTTCCGAAACACGTGGGCAGTCTGATATTTTAATACCAAAATTAAATTGGGTAACCCATCTGTCACCCGGCAGCGGAAGTAACTGCTTAACCTACTTATCGATTAAAATGCCGACCACTGATTAAGAGACCAGCTCTTCAATTACCAAGACGTAACGTAAAGGTTTGGTTTTAGCAAGTGGTTAGTCTCTTGGGAAGGACCAGGTGGTTATGAATCGATAGTACTAGGATCACACCTTCGCGAATGACTTCAAGACTTTTGTGAGTACGTTGTTGAATAGTTGGTTGAGGATCAAGAACCAACCAACTATTCATGGTTTGGTAGGTTGGCAAGACAACTTTAAGGGCTTGAACTGTCCTAATTGAGGTTACACACTGGCAGTAGCGTCACCTAAAGGATTCATGTTCTCTGCAAACCATTTACATTCATCCATCCAATGCCAGGTGGCAGTACTAGTGACGCTCACGGACTATCAAAAGGGTACCTTTTCTTTATTGACAACAGATTAAATACTAAAAACTTAATTACAATCTCATCTAATTTGGCCTCGATTAACGTCGTCGGTTTATCTAAGTGACTACCGACGCCCATGAACAACTGCAACACTGGAGGGCTCGCAGATGCGTTGCTGGCCTTTGAGAAATGAATATGCTCTTGTCTTGAAGGTCCCTAAGTCCTATCCGTTCGAAAATACCGAAGGTGGCAACTGATTCCACATAGAAATTGTGCGAGGCAGAGTTTCTAGAAAATCGCAGGTGTGGACTTTAGCACCCCCGCCCGTTGACGCTCACTCTGATCAACAGCATTACACGATCAGAAAACTCCTAGGGCGATTCACTCTAAAGCTATTACATGCTGACACTTATTGATATTAAGTTTATTAGTAGTTTAAGATTAGTATGACATTATATTGCCACGGATTTGGTCATATCCATGTTAACTTGTCATATTATGAGTCTGTCAGAAGCTCAGGGTAGGAATTATTCTTCCCACGTTGATGTAAGTGCATCCGAATCAATCAAAACACGGTTCGTCCTCTTTTTCTTGTATTCCGTAGTTAAACTTGCAGACGAATTATGCTTTAATCTGGGCCATGGAAAAATTCGTCAGATTATTGAAATGTAAACTCTATGTCCGTGTAATAAACTTATCTAATCTTAACCTGATGCACCAGAGTTTTTCTAAGGGTCCTAATAGGAGGCATCAAGAACCCTATATTAAGAGTTCACATTTAGTGGGGATACATTACACGATGCAAGGACTCTTTTTAGATTTCTTCTTTTTATTTCTTTTTTGATTTCTGACGCGCTCGAGTATCGCGCAAAACCCGCATTCGGGCTCCCTACTGCTAGTAAAATTTTGGTAGAATATGCTTTTGTTATTAATTGTTATTTATTAGTTCAATGTTTATAAGTTCAGATATTAATTGACACAACGTTAATGTAGGTTCAAAATACTAATAATGCTATCTGTCTACCTTGTTGTCATTCTATTATGTTATTTTGATTAGATAAGTAGCAAACAAGTTGCATTATTTAATTCTCACCAGGACTACGTTTCCAATCGAGCGGCTGCCAGTCTTCAAATTCAGAACCTCCCACGTCGAAGTTGTCGTCCACAAATTTCTGTATTTCTTCTTTGGTTGGCCGAAAATCAGCGCTGAAAAACCCATTTACATTGGTGTGCGTGAGGTTTTATTTTAATTATGTAATAAATTAATGCATATTTTCTCACACCATCATATACATAAACTGTCATTGTAGTTTCTTACTCCGCCGTTCGTACGCAATTTTCATTAAATGGTACCGAAAGTTTTCGCTTAACGTATTCATATAGATAAAACTAAGTCTCTTTTTATTCTTGTACGCGTAGATCTTTTAAATTACTCAACGGAAATGGAGAGCCCATGAGTAACTGTACTCAGGTACTCGCCGGCGGGCGGCGGCTCGGAGTGCTGGGCCGAGGGCAAGTGCTCCATTTCAGATTACATGTTAATATGTAAAAAAATTACGCATTCTAAATATTACACGGCCAGCTTAGTATTACAAGCTGTTTCCCGCAACTTCGTCTGCGTAAAACTAAACTTGTAAAGATATTTTAGAAGTCCCTAATCTAGCCCTTGAGAAAAATCCGTTCTCAGCGTAGATCCACTAACTACAATCGACCCTCTTGTCATTACATCTTTGCAAGGTCCATAGATTTCATATATATACCAGAAGGCTCGCAGAGGTGTTGCCGGCCTTTAAAGAGGGGTTTAAGCCACCGGGAATTCTCATAAACTGAACGAAACGCGACAACAATACCATCACTTGATGTGACGGCTTTGCCGCCACTTCACGCCGCTCTCATGTGAGAGGTTCTAGTATCCTGACGCGCAGGTATAATTCATAGATACATAGATAGAAGTAAAGGAAGGGTTGTATTCAAAAATATAGAGATAAATGGGAAACAAAAAAGGATGTGGATACAACCAGCTCTTCGCTCTAAGCCCGAAGGAAACGCGACAACAATACCATCATTTGACCTGACAGCATTGCCGCCACTTCACGCCGATCTTATGTGAGAAAGAGGTCGAGCGCCGATCTTATGTGAGTAAAAACCTTTAAAAAAATCTTCTTTATTCTAATGTGGCGCCCCCCTTATTTACGGATATTGACGGACGAGAATCTCCACTGTTGATATTGGTTCACCTTTGTATCTCTATTTTTATATGATGTTAAAAAGAATTTTCTGAACGCACTAGATATTTATTTCAAGCTGTAGGGACCGAAGAGACTAATTATGAGAATGGACATTGACGAAGAGTAGGTTTGAATAAATTGGATTTGGTTGCTTGTTATGGAGATAGAATAACAAAGTTGTTGCTTTTCTCTTCCGTAATATATGGCGCCTTCGAGCCGCATATTGTTTATTATATTTTTTTAATTTTTCTAAAATTGAAGCAGCCCATGTTAATGGTTGCAACATTAACTGTCTGCCAGTGAAAGTCCTTTCCAAATCGGTCTAGCCGTTTTGGACATTACCTGAAAAAAAAAACAGACATACAAAAAGACCGACAGACTAAATTTTTGCGTTTTTGTTATAGGTATCGTATATATCGATAGCTCCCACGTACAGTGTCGTAAGCCACATTTATGTCATATTCACTTTTTAAGTTTTCGAAACGACCTTGATGAGTTCTATTAATTCTATGAATTTCAATGTAAAATACATAAAAATACTTTGAAGTTAATAAAGAGAGCCTAGCACGAACATTCTCGATAGTTTTACTTACTTTTACGTTCGTAGCCAAACATTAAGTGAAGGTTCGTGCTTCCATTTTATACGATTGACATGGCCGTAACGTTGAGTGAGAGATCTGATTTCATTCGTGCTAGCAATATTTAGCATCTAAGTTGCGTAATGGCATTGTTTCATTTGACGTTTGGTTTCGAACGTAAAAGTAAGTACAACTATCGAGAACGTTCGTGCTAGACTTTCCGTTAATAAAACTCACCAAGTTCATTTAGAAAACGTAAAAAGAGAACACGACATGAATGTGGCTTACGATACTTTACGAGGAAGCCATTGATATAAAGTCATATGCAATAAGTTAAAAAAAAATTTGACGTTACAAACGGATATTTTTATTTTATGTATAATATGTAAAGAAGTGAAGATTATTTTTTGTTGGCAATTGTGATAGCGTCACCTTTTTTTTAAATGTAATTAAAAACAGAAAAAAACAGAGGTCACTTTAGCGTATAAAAAATAACGAGAAAACTAATTTTGATAGTTCAGTAAATTGACCTATAATAATTTTATTGAGTACAAGAATGACAAGAACAAAAACCACTTTAAATAGAATAATAAACAAAAAGAATAACAATAATAATAATGTCATGTAAATCCACAATATCTTATAATAAGCGTTAACAGCAATAACAAAGAAAAAAAAAACATTTTATACCTCATGAATCATTTTAAAATAAGTGTCTTTTCCTCGTATTCTTTAACACTACATTTTTATTTTCTGGGTGTAGGTATATGGCTAAATAAGGTGACTGATGTGGCTCAGCAACCAAAAATAAGTTTATCTTTTTGCCGAAAAGTTATGCGCTTAACTGTTATCACAAGTGATCTTATGTATTGATGCAGTCTTGTTTGGCTTCCGTCAAGAATTCGCGCCATTTGTCTATAGCACTGACACTTTTTTTTTTAATTTCAGTCCGCAAGCGTTCCATCGACGACCCAGAGCACGACTACATGCAGTTTGCCGGCAAACACGTGCAAGAGATAAAGATTGACAACCTGGCCGAAGTGCTTGAGTACGAGAAGAAACTCAAGATCTAAATATTTCACACCTGGAGTATGAACCAAAGCGTCTTTGTGGGAATTAAACCTGATATTTATATCTAGGCAAGATTTGTTTGATCCATTAAATCCCCAATATTTAGGTAAAACTAGACCTTTTGGAGACTTGATTGAATTATATCAGATTCCATTCAGAGTTAACGTCAAAATTTAAAGTAATCTGGGGTTCGGTCAGTTGATTTAGTTATTTGTTTAATGATAACGCCCAAAAGTATATATTACTGAATATTAAAAAAACAAATTGTATTTCTAAGTAATACAATAAAAAATCATAAATAGTTTTTAATGTTATTATTTATATTTTTAATTTAATTATAAATTTGCATCTTAATATGAAAAGTGCCCCATTGACAGAATATGTCAGAAATGTTACTCAAAATGGCGGTCAGTCAATGTAAGTGTTTCAGTGCTATCAAGTAGCCAAATTCAAAAATTGGGTCCACAGACTATATATAAACAAAGCGTTAGTTGTATTATTAAAAAAGTAAATATTATTTTGACAAAACCTTGCCTTGATCTATTTACCAAGTATGTTTCGCACAAAGACGTTGTTCAGGTCCTCGAAACATTTATAACTTAGAGGAAATCTGTCTAATATGCCGCATAATATGTAGTGTGGTTATATGTTCCATTCGTGGCACAATAGTATAGTGAAATATTACGTCAAACTTTTACTCTATAAGTGTCTAAATTATACCCTTTTCCCGCCGTCCGAAATAATATTTTGGTGTTACTAGGTGTTTTTAAACGTGGCGGGAAAAGTTAGGATATACTCTTTTAGTGTATAAGGGAGGAAACTTACCGGATATGGAGAAAAAGTAGGAAATATATGTACGTCTTGAAATAGATGACATTTATGATATTCTTTCGTCGCCAAAGAAAGTTTGTGTTGCGGATTAAAAAACACAATTATTATTTAATTAATCATTATACCTATTAGATATACATTAAAATTGAAAAGGTAAATAAAAAATATTGTATTTATGCTCTATATCATTTAAAAAACTATATATGCCTTCGTCCGTTTAACTAAATATATTACGTAACTAATAATTTAGCGATAGTCTTAAGAATATATTAAAATAAACTTTAACATTAACTCGAATTTTGATATTTTAGGTTATGTTTTAATGCGTTTCTTTTTTCCTATTTCAAAGGGGTAATTATATACTATAAAATATGAGTCAAAAGTAGTAAAAAAGTACTTCTAATATATTGAATTCTTCAGAATAAGACACTAAGAATGAAACCATCTTTAATATCTTGGCAGGTTTTTAAGAACTGTAAAATCAGTGTTCATTGTGACAATGGAATGGAATGTGAAGATCAATGATATCCTTTGGTATTCTATAGGGGTACTTTAAATGTTTGGTATCACTCAATAAACTGAGCTTACGATAAGAAAAAATTATTCAACTTAAAAATCTACCTGAAATTAATCTTATCTGAGCAAGGGCTTCTCGCAATATGTTCATCTTACATTTGTTTTTTAATAGTACAAGGTGCAAACGGGAAAGCTGTCCACCTACCTAATTAGTCACTTAGATGAACCGCCGCCCATGGACATCTGTACAACTAGACGGTTTCCAGAGGCCTTGCCGGCCTTTAAAGAAGAGTTTAGGTCACAGGAAACTCTTACAAACCGAACTAAACGCGACAACACTACCATCACTTGACGTTAGGCTACTTTTTGTCACGAAAATGAAATTTGAAAGGGTTTAAACGTCACTCTGCCTACCTCATTGTCGTTTCTGCAATATCGATACAATCGTAAATTAATGAATTATTGTCATTGTGCTCGGGATTTTCTTCATTAACGGTAAAAAAAAAATAAATAAACAATCGGCGGCCTTATACCGAGGTTTTGATGACCATCTTAAGAGACTACATGGCTTCTTAGCTGATTACGTGAGGAATAGATAAATGAATTTTATTGTCCTTATTGTCCTAGTGTTGTACTTACATTTGGTATATAGAAGACAATTTTGGCTGGCCCGTTGGATAAAGAAGTTTTGGGTTTGACTTCGCGTAGGCTATCAATGGAAATAGGATTCCCCGTAATAACTAAGTTATATCGCCTTGATTTATAAATTTGCAAAAAATGCTGCGTCGAACAAACACGTGCCTCGCATAGGTGTGCCAGTTACGTAATTTTGCAAATAACAAGTGCAATGTTCTTAAAGTCAGCGATTTTTAAGCTGCTGACGCAATAGTTTATCATGTAACATGACATGGGTAGGGTGCAAGAATCGTTTGTTAACGCGAGTATACATTTCTTTGGTGGGGAAAAGAATTTTACTACGACCCATATAAGGGGGGGGGGCGGAGGGGGGTGGGGAGCAAAAAACTAGTAATTCTTGAAATTTAAAATTTGAGGTTGTACATTTATGGCCTTAGTGACAATTGATTGGACAAAGTTTTGTGAGGTTATAGGAGTAGTGTTGGGGTGCAACAACTCCTTAAAGAGAAATATATGAAAATTAAAGGTAGGAAAGATAAGAGCTCTGCTACACTCAACTCACATCAAGTTAAAAGACATGACATATTTTTTAAACATCAGGGTGACCCATTCTAACAGTTTTTTTAATATATCAGACCTCATCGTGTTTCTAAGGGCAGTTAAAAATAGAAGAGAACAGACGGTCACGAATAATGTCACTATAAAGATTGTGGGGGCTCCTGGAATGACAACAGACGGCAGCCGGTCAATTGAACTCGCCCCACAACCACATACGGATGTGGTCTAATACCAGGGTTCGTTTAAATTACAAAGGTGTAATTTGATGTGTAAACAAGGTAGACCGCAGAAAAGGTGGGACGATGATCTAAGGCAAGGCTGTTAAGTAATATCAAGATCTCAGTAGAACATCCGGTCGCTTTAATTGCAAAAAGTTAACCCAAATAACTAGTTCATATTTATGTCCAATGTTTTGGCTGCATCAAAATACATGTCTGCGAGCCTGGCTTTGTTTTACGAGAATTTCTACTAAAATTTTATTTACTTAGGGACATACCACTAACAATTGGGGATCATCCATTTGACCGGCCCGTTGGCGCAGTGGGCAGTGACCCTGTCTTTCGCTCCGGGGGGCGTGGGGTCGATTCCCATCTCGACCACTACATAATGCACGGAAAAGTATAATAATAAAATATTAAATTAATGTAAACATTTACAAAATCATTACACTATATCTTCTGTAATAACGGCTTAGAGGCCTATAGTGGCGAATCTATCTCTATCCATGTACGGAGGTCCTAGCCCGAACATTTCGAACCCAAAAGTCCCCGACCATTCGACACGAAGTCGATGAGTCGACTTTAAAAATGTTCGTGCGAGGTCCACAGCGGACCCTTCTTAGCGCCAACGCGGGTAGCATTAGCATTGATTAGGCATCCGGACTGGAGTCCGGATGGTAGAATATGTTAAATCCTCGCCTCATAAGTAGGTGTAAAGCACGATTAAGGGCGTTGTAATATGCTTCGGTTATTGTGTTATCTGTCACACGGGTGCCAAGTGCGGTCTCTGAAAAATCTTGTTTTTTATCGTCAGACATTATTTAAGCGTAAAACGTGATAGTATCGTGAAAGCGAGAGACTAAACCAGAGGCACTGCCAGCCAATAACTAATGGGGGGCGATCAGAGAATTTGGATTTAAAATGTCCAATAATAATTCCCAGCTTTACAGTAGAGCGCTACAAACAACTAAATTGTAATATAACAGTCACTTTTTAAATATTAGTATATATAATATTGTAATCGTCATTATTGAATATATAATTTTATAGGTGTTGTGTAAATGACGATTTTATTTCAATTTACATGTTTGCTCTACATGGTGAAGTTGGGAATTTGTGGTTACAACAATTTACGTGGGAAGTATTGTCTTAGGAAAAGAAGAGAAATGCGGTCTTTTTAATGCTATACAGTCAGTTAAATTATATTTATAATTTCATCATTTGCATTGGTTACACCGAAGACAGCAATATCACTACCTTTATTAACATATTTACATATGTACTTTATCGACTTCACAGAATTACAATATTCCACATTGATGTGAGTCTCAAAAGCTTTGGACAATATTGGCGAGTATGGCACAATCCAACGATTGTCTAGATCAACATTTTGTCCTCTTAACTTCACAACTACCGATCGCAAGGCCAACAGATGCGCTGCCGGCCCTTAATGACGAGTTTAGGCCACCGGGAAGTCTCACAAACCGAAAGATATCTAATCGCTTAAAATGGACGACGCTTCACTAAAAAGATAAGAGTTCAGTTTATCATTTCATAATCCCGTTAATCAATAAAATCTGCTCTCATAACGTTCAAAGATGCGACTTGTTGCGCGGTATCATTTCATTCCTTACAAATAAATATTTCAATTATTTATTAATATTGCTTCAGTTTTATCTATATGATTATTATATTTACTTTACGTGTATACAAGGACGATGTCTACGTAAAGTACTATTAAGAAGTTACACTATTAATAAACAATTTTATTCGTCTCACCTTTTATATCCGTCTGTACGTATCATCTATAATGGATGATAAATTTTGTTAGGTACATACCTTTAACCAAAACAAAAATAGATAATTTTGTACATTTTTTTTTCTATCTATAAAGTTAATAAACAATCAATTATACGCAGCGATAGCTCTCAAAAGAGGAAAAAAAATCCCCGATTTTGAAACATCTTTCATTGGCGCTCCGCTCCTATTGGTCTTAGCATGATGATAATATATAGCCTATAACCTTCCTCGATAAAGGGACTAACTAACAATGAAAGATTTTTTAAAATTGGACTAGTAGTTCTGGAGATTAGTGCATTCAAGCAAACAAACAAACAAAATCTTCAGCTTTATATATTATTATATAGAGTCTTCTTCTTCCCAGCGTTATCCCGGTGTAGTAGCAGTGACCGCTTAGGTTGCAAAGGATGTGGCTGTGGGGCGACTTAAGATAACCGATGTCATCTGACGTCATCCTCGGAACCCCACTATTTCTATAACATTACAACTAATATCACAAAGTGACATTGATCGGGTCCCACTGTTTCACGTGCATTCCGAAACACGAAGGAGGTCAGATATCAAGTATAGTCTAATGCTAGAATGGGTCGCCCATCGTCGCAGCAAGAATGATTCTCTGATTTGGCCACGACCTCCTCATATTAGTATATAGAGTATAGAGCGATATTATTACATGACATGTCAGTCAAAAGGTCTTGTAGGAAGGTCATCTATTTGAATTATTCTGATGTATCGACCAAATCTGCATATTTCAATAAACTTTCGACTTTTTCTTTATTTCGTTTTTTTTTAAACCTTCCCTAAAATAAGGGAATACAAACTTATGTTTGAATTCCTTTATTTTATATCTTTTTATAGAGAGGCGTTAATAAACATAAAATAAGTTAAATAAAAAAAAATAACTTTAAATGTACTTTTCTTTTTAAAATAAAGTACGTTACGCACTTATATAGATAATTTAATGTACTTGGGATATGTTTCACTGCTTGCTTATTAAACTTGTTAGCAAACTAGCAAATAAATAACCCTATATTCTATAAATATTATCGTTTAATATAACCCTAACATTTGTGGATATAGACCCATATCCGCTATTAATATCAAAAATTAAAAAAAGCAATATAATACAATAATTATACATAATTAGCTCTATTTTTTTAATATTTTCAAAACATTTCTAAGGAACGTATGTGATTCAACAGAGAAGTTAACTATTATTTATCTTGAAAATATTTTCGTTACTCCTGGAGTTTTTACTCAAGTTAATCTCTAATTCGCAGAAGTCTCTCGATATCGGGGCATCAATCAACAAATACCCCATCCTGAACGGACGTCTATTAACTATAAACTGAAGGTAGTTTACCTACCTAATTTGATCATTATACATCCCGCGGTTTTCGAGATTTCAAGATAGGTGACCTTTCACTTTTATTTATAGAGGATAATTAATTACCAAGCCCCAAATAATCTTAAGACCTAACGATTCAAAATCTTTGATGTCGCTTCCACCACCAGCCAACAGCCTTTTCTCTCTTATGATCGGAAAAATTGTTTAATCTTATATATATAAGATTATATATAAATTACATTTTAAAGAGCTTTCACGATGTAAGACGAAATTGAAATAAGACAATGCAATAATGACTTTGTTTTGTCATCAGTGGTTTTTCTACAGTATATCGATAGATAAAGCTCGTGGTACCACGTCTGGCCGTTGAAGTGCGCAATTATCCGGCTATTATATTGTCCGACAAATGAGATATACTTATGTCCTCCATTTAGTACGTTGTTAGTGGAATGGAGACCATAAACGCCGTAGCCAAGCTGGAACGAAACAACCAACCAACTTCTGATTATATATAAAAAACAATAATCTCATTTCAAAATTAAATATAAATTAAATTAATTGTATAAAGGTACATGTCCAACTTGATATCTCAGCACAGGTTATTCCAGCGAGATATCCAGAGATACAAATATTCAAGGTGTTTCTCATACTAGTTGAAAATTAATATTGTAAACAACGGAATTTGTAATTATGAATGTAAATAAATAAACTTTTGAATTTGATTACAGCATATATTTATATATTACACTTGATAGGGAACTTATATGTCGGCAGGTATTAATGACTGCATTCTAATCCGAAGATGTAAAGACGAAATATCACTTAAAAAGAAAACTGGACAAGCGCAGGACTTACAATGATGAAATTTGTCAAGAAGGTAGTTGCATGAAATACGAAAATACTTTGCTTAAATCCGCGAATGAATACGAGGGAAAATTGGTGCAATGCTGCAACCCGAAAGCCACACCAAACACGCTACTAAAGCCCAGCACTACACAAACTTTCCGATGTGCCTCAACGCACGTTTGTTTCGCTTCGACACCAAAACATCATTCCGATCATAAGACAGAAATATTAAAAAATTTGATTTAAAGTACTGTCCATAACGATGCATCAATTTTTTTCTTAAAAGCTTGCAGTAAATTGATCCCCTACATCGATAAGTTCGAGACACACTGGAGAATTGATTATATAACAGGTCCCGGAATAAAATACTCCTGGGACAGATTATTTATTCGCAGGTGAAGCTGCGGTAATCTGCTAGTAGTTTAATGGATGCCGGTGTATTTTGATCAACGAGCAACGTGCAACAAGTAGCCGGGGAGGGGAGCGAAGTACGGCCCGTGCGTGCGCGCGCGCCCGGCACGCGCCCCTACTCGGAACCTAAGGTTCCATCCTGCAGAAAATTACTTAGGTTTTACGGCTCTAGGTTCTGGGTATATCTGGGTACCAGTACCTCTTTCTTACATAAGATCGACGTGAAGTGCCGGGCAAAGCCAGTCGCAAGTTATGGTATTAATGTCGCGTTTCGTACGGTGACAGTGCCCGATAGCCCAAATTTCTTGGTTGCAATAAAGGCCGGCAACGCATCTACGAGCATCTGTTGGTGAAGATGTCCATGGGCATCGGTAGTCACTCATCTGAACTGCCTCAATTATCAGGTACCCGAGTATAGTAAGTGTCTTACCAGTCAACCTGTATAAACATGATGCATATTGCAAAAGATTGCGTGATTTATGGGCAACCTAGCACTGACGCACACAATCACAACTTATTTAAGTATTTGATATATTTACGTAAGTATGTATTGTCAAGATTTATGCTTAGTAGTGTGCGGGCGTAGTAAATTTTAAAATTATGAATGACTGCTTAGTTTTACTACTATTTCTATTCAACCATACGTACTGTCAAGACGTTTTGTGTTTTGGCGGTGACCCTACCTTCTGCTCCGGGGGTCGTGGGTTCGATTCCCACTTAGAGTGTGGGTGTATTATCTATATTTCTAAAAAAAATATATTTGTGTATAACAGGCGGCTGTTACTTATAACACAGGCATTAAGTTGACTACCTTAGGAACAGACGTCCGTGTGTCATATAGTACTGTATATATTTATTTATTTAGGAACCATTTTTCGAGAAAGGAATATTCGCGTGAGGATATACCATAAATCGTCACGCGAAAATTGAATCTTTTTTTTACCTAATTACAAACAAACAACGTAACAGACGAGCAATAATTAGCTATAATTACGTGCTTAATCCAAACGCAAATAACCAATAACAAAAGGCTATCATAGAACTCCCTCTTTCTGTCTCTACTCTCTAACAAGTCCCTATTTAGAAATAAATGTTAGTGCAACAACTTATAATGTATTCACTACATACGTGAACAGAAGTATCTGTTTGTGATTACTGCATGTTAAAATATAGTGTCTTCAATTGTAACGTAGGAGTAATTGCAAATAAAACAGAAAATGGGGCATTTTGTTTTGCAAGAATAACATAAAAAACATGCACAAATTGTTTTTTAGAAATCATACGCGAGACTGTAAGCCTCTTTGTCGCATGAGATGCAAATAAAAATTATATCGAGTTTGTTTAAAGTAGGTTCCAGTACGAAATCAAGTAGCAAGCCTCTCTCCATCTTGGATACACATTGCAATTGGGCTGTTTCGATGAATACGTTCGAAAAACCCTATTAATTTTAGAATTTGCTGTTGCAATTATTCAATCATATGTAATTACTATTCTTAGAACATTATACTCAATTATAATGACAATTATGCAGTTTGAGGGTTTTTCATGTCAACTGTCTAAAGTCAACCTCCCTCGACGGAATATGGCTTATTAGACAGAAAACAACAGCTTCGCGAAAATAAATTATAAATGTGCGATTTTGAGAGAAGCCCTCAAACTGCATAATTATCATTGTAATAAATACTCTTATCCTCGTAAAATACGACGTATAAGATAGACCAAAAACAAAAGTTATTGCGGATGAGAATGGAAATAAATACATACATAAGCACACCGGCGTCTGGCAAATTGGCTGCAATAATGAGTCCTATCAGCCTATACCCCATTTTATAAGGGGCATAGATGCCTGTCTAAAAATGCAAGCCCCTCCACTAAATTAATTGCAACTCTTGCTTGTGTGTGTGCAGTGTTTTTATTGTAAACTCAAACTCGACCACACACTGTAAGCCTTATGATATCGACGAGCCCACGTGTTTGCGTCTCGACACGGCTATTTTGCATATAAAGGTGAATACTTTGGAGGGGCGTGCAGTGCAAGACTGTACACACTCTAGCAACAATGGTGGTGCGCGTTAAGATGAACGATTTCCATATGACGTCTTCCCCAGAACCCCCACAATCATTGAGTCCCACTGTTTTACGTGCCTTCCGAAACACGTAGGAGATCGGATATCAAATAAAAACCAGTCTTAGAATGTGTCGCAGCAAGAGCTACTTAACCTGGCGATCGACTCAAATACCGACCACTAATTAGGCCAGGACCTCTTCGGTGACTTCATTATTTGTTAATAAAATACTGACATCGCATCCATTCCAGCTTCTTGAAATCTTGTAAGAGGGTCGCAATGGCGGCATTAGTGACATGTCGTGTTTGCAGTGCTACCATCATTGATAACAGTATGATGTATTTCTATTGGTGGGCGTGTGGAAATAGTGGGTGCCTATAATGCCGGAGCCAGACATAGCTCAAAGTGTTTCTACATTTTTGTCCTTGACGACTAGTAAGTACAACAAAACTTTGCGCAGCTAAGTAAAGTCTCCGGCCACACTATATGATCATTGAAATGATCATTCAGATGAAGCTATGCGTGGCTCCGGCATAAAAGCAATATGTTACGTAAATAAGAGCTCTCGCACGTCGCGAGAAACAGCTAGTTTTGTATATTTTTGATGCTGAGTAATTACAAAGTTTATTGGAATAGTTCTAAAACTATATTTAAACACATTTTATTTATATACAGCAGTTTCTAGATTTTGTTTAAATTGATTAATATATTAATATACCTGTATTTATGTTTTCGCTTTCAAAATTTGTTGCAGATTTTATGCCATTTTTGTTGGGAGTTTTTTCACATACCACTTTTGTGTGAGAGTTGGTGGATACAAATGGGAACCACAAAGTTGAAAGTGGGACTAAGAAGAATAACTTATTTAAATTAATGTTTTGAAAATAAAAGGTTTTTTTAACTTATGGCCTCCCCCCCTCTCCTTTGGTGACTCCCTTAAATGGACGGGATGATTCTTGAAAAGTAAGCCGGTTTACCTATAAAAAAACTTTTCCCTTAAATCAAACGTAGCCAGATTTATTTTTAATATAATTATAATAAAAGCGACAAAAGGCTATTTATTATCTTTTAATGCGCCTTTACATTGTACGTAATTAAACATAACAAAGGCAACAATAAGTTAGTTAACAATACAGTAACAAGTATCATGACAATATCAGAAGTAAGTATAAACTTTAGAACACGCAATAAAAGCCCTTTACGGTAAGGTTACATAATGGCCGCTTCCTGAGCGCGTGCACCGGTGGTCAGGCGGGTTGTCCATCAGATAAAAGCGGCGTCCAGTTGCCGGCCGCTGATTTACAGCCCGCACTCTGGAAATGTTGCTCCTGTAATGATGCCGTTAGTTAAACATTTTATTAAAGGCTTTTTGCTCAAACGATGAGCAAAATGTTTTGAGGTAACGTTTTTCAAATGTCAGTTACTAGGAATTCTTCAATTGCATTTAATACTCTCATTTCACCTTCAAGTAGAGTTAAAAGTTTATGCTGTTAATGTTTGTGATAATGAATGCTGACTCGTGATTCGAACCACACTACATAAAAGATCTATATAATTCAACCGTTGAAATGCGAGGCTTCAAAAAGAAGCTACTAATTGATGAAGTCTGCCATCTTTTATCGTGCCCAACGTGCCCTAACACCTGCACGCAAGAGGATTTGATGGCTGCCACTGAAAAGGCAGTTGATGTGGCTAAGTCCTGGGCCTACACAATTTAGTGCTTGCCAACGAAACGGTAAGAAGAAGAAGATGAAGTCTTGAATTTGTTTTAAATTCAAACGAAATTTTCAAAGTACATTTATTTGCAAGAGATGCTACAGTTTAAGAGTAAATTAAAGATATAACTATATAGAGTTGATTAGCTTCAACTTTGTATCATCGATACTGTAAATTTAAATCTTTAAGTTAAGAATATGGTAGGTATGCACACCCATTACCTCCGATATTCCTGTTAGGATCATATAATAGTAAGTATCCATAATCTAAGCTTTGCTTTGCATAGTAGAGTAAATCCCTGCCAATTTACAGGTGCCACATATTAACCTCAGGATCTCGTTCCCAGCTAAATACAAAGTAAACCTGATACAACTGGAATCTGTTAAATCCAGTTCAAGCATTATTTAGGATCTGGCAAATTCTAGGGCTGGCACAAGCTTGGTTTATTCTCTGATATATTGACTTGATCTAACCATGTTACGTTTTATTTATGTTAATTAAAGCCATTAACCGAATGTTTATTTATTTGATCGTTTATTTTTAATACATTTTAAGAAATATAAAGTAATGCGTAAAAACAGAGATGCTGTTTTGATTCTGGAAACACCTTCTCTCATATTCTTAAATCCAGTTTAAGAATTATGTGTTTATTGGCCTGGTCTACCTTTATTGTAATAACTTTTAAATAAACAAACAAAAAATATGTAACAGAAAATTTATATTGTTTCAGGTAAGCCGACGCTATGCGTAATGAATTCTGTCTGTCCGTCTGTCCGCCCTTATTTATGCGGTGGCACGGACTTGTCTGTAAAGTGGGGAAGCACTTGTCAAAGGCAGGGGAGTTGCCAGCATAAACACAGGCTGGGGATCTCGTAATGTCCCCAGAAAAAGAGAGAGGGGAAAATGTATGTATTTTCAAATTTTTTGTCAAGAAAACTCTTTTAATAACACTATGAAAACAAAATTGAATGGAACAGATAGTGTTTATAATAAATCTGTATCAATGTATATAGGGGCCGATAAGGCAATGTTGATGAGATGCAGCGCTCTCGGCTAGTTCATTCGCCGCATCTCGTAAAGTCCTCAGAGAGTCCTTCGTCCCGTTAACGGGTGGTTATACGTGTCGAAGTGGTTGCCACTTTTATGAATACGGTTAATATTATGGATTATGACGAAAAATACTAAAAGACTATTTGGATTATCATCCTTTTAGTTATAAAATTAAAGCATTTTTTTGTGAAAAAGGTACTTTTGATTTTTTCGTACGTGCAAAATGTGGAATAAATTGCGTTCTTATGTATTCCCACAGTGTTGCAACTTGCAGATCTTTAAAAGGCGGAAAAACAGATTCCTCTAAAGCCGGCAGCGTACTAGCAGCTCCCCTGCTGCTGTAGGTGTCCATGGGCTACGATGATCACTTAAGTGGTAAGTTTGTTCGTTTGCCCGCTCCGCCAACAAAAAAATCGTATATTTTTAAATATACAATATACTTTCTAAGGAAGTACTAGTGGTGGAATTTTTATCATCGCGTTAAATAGATATTGGAGAAATTTTGACTGAATGCCTTAATGCTGGATTATCCTTTAACAAGCTTGACACTTAGCGGCACTTAACATGAGTATGAGCAGGTAGCTCAAACAGTGGCCGGCATTTAAGTCGATCACTAGGTTAAGTAGTTCTTGCCGCGGCCGGGTGATGGATGGGTGTCCAAAACTCTAACGCTAGTTTTCAAACATGACCTCCGTTAGAAGGGATGTGAAAAAATTGATCCCCATTAATGTAAGTGAGTGATATTTGTTTTCGCATTGCGTGGGCTCCGGTGATGACGTCAGACGGCAGTTGGACATCTTATGTCCTCACAGCCATATCCTTTGCAATTTAAGCGGTCTTGGAACTAGGCCTGGATAAAGCTAGATAGAAGAAGAAGAAAGTAGCGTGGGTATAGTATATTATTCTTAGTATTAAATTTAAGCCATGTCATCAAATATATTAAATATATATATATATATATTTATTTATTTATATACAAGAACTTCATATCTTTAATTGCAATTTAATATGCAATGCATTTCGATTAAATTAATACATTGAAAAATCATGCAAAGCGTTGAAGAAAGCTGAAGACTGGTCAATGTGGAAGAGTTTTGACCTTGGCGTATCAGCGACAGGAACTGCGGAAACATTATGTCATTGCGTAGCGAGCTCACTAGATAAGGGTTTCAGATTAAGGCCCTCGGAAGGTTTCGTAATTTGTTGGACAATTGATAAGTACTTGTGGATATACATCAGGCGACCCTTAAATACTACGAAAATTTTCAAGTGTATTCCTACCTTAAATAACATTAAAAGAAAACACCTAGGACTACTTTGAGGTATCTTTATAATATACTAGAGAGCGCCGAGTGGTCGAAATTCATCTTCAATTTAGTCATGAGCAGGAATGCTATTTTTTTTTTATATATATTACAAAAGGCAAACGAGCGGAGAGTAGAGGGTTTTATTCTTCTCTTTAATTATTGTCATTTATATAAATGAAATTAATAAAATATTTGAGGAGGTCTTAGCTCTTTCAGTGGCTGCCATTTGAGTCTATCGCTAGTTTAAGCAGATCTTACTGCGACCGGGTGATAGGTAGGTGACCCATTCTAACACTGGTTTTTCTAATATCCGACCTCCTACGTGTTTTAGAAGGCTACGTGCGTCTTCTAAGTGATCATCGTCGTCCATGGACACTTACAGCACCTGGTAGCTGGTAGTGCGCTACCGGCTCGATAGGGGAAAACATCTCTTTTGCAACCTCTGCGTAGGAGCGTCGGACAGGAGGGAACCGGGAGTAAGCCTCTAAGTATGAAATGTTGTCCTGGGACATAACTATTTTAATAGAATTTTGGCGTGAATGTTCTGGGCAATCTTTATCTGTCGCAAAATGAATTCCAGAACAATGTAAACAAGTTGAAGTATCCTTAGATACCTCGCCTCCCGTTATGGGGGCACATTTGTCTGTATAATGCAATGCCGATATTCATGGCACTTCTCAAATGTCCGCAAAAATTGTTTTCGATGAATATGTACTATGAATATGGCCTCTGGTCAAATAAATGTCTTATTGCAGCCTTTAGATGGACTGATTAAAGTTTCAAACTCATTTCGCTAGCAATATAGTTTCAAGAATGTCCAAGACTGTTCAGACAGATCTGTCGTTCATCTAATGACTTTTCAGACGGCCGAGCGATCTTCCTAAGTAACCACCATCGCAGGGGAAAAGGGGAATATCAGACATACCTAAAAAGTATTTCTAATATTCTTTATAAAAAAAAATAAATAAAATAAAACAAAATCCAACCTGGTAGCAATATTGTTACACGTACATGTATATACAGAAGTTTTACTTCAGCCGTGACACGCCCAAAGCACACTCGCTTTTTTCATGTATAAAATATTATTCCTTACAAAGATCTAGCAAAATATCACCTGCTTCTATCAATTCTCCTGCGATTGGTTATAATACCGGCCTTGTCGGTGTCTGTTAACAGTAGTGAGATTAACGGCAATTAATCTCACTCGCGTGCACTCACGGGGGAGTTTAAGGAGATTTATAAGTGCCAGAGTCACGTGACACTTGTAGTCCCAAAGAGCGCGCAATTCCGTTGCCGGTTTAAATAGTGACTAGTTTTTATTGAAAATCCCTACGTTGAGGAGGCCATGCTATAATCTGTGGCCTGCCTTTGAGGAGTTCGCTAAGTTAAGCATTGATTTTCTCCCAGGGGGTGGATCTTCCTTTATCTGTCCGATACTGGTCCGATCCACTACGGCTTCATTTGCCACTTTACTTCTTCTTCTTTGAGCCCGCTTAAAATTTCAGATGATGTGGCAGTGGAGCGAGTTGAGATGATCGACTGCCATCTGACGTCATCCTCGGAACCCCCACAGCCTTCGATAGCTGATATCACTCATTGACATTTATCGAGACCTTCTGAACCACTTTACTTGTAGACTAAAAGTTATGACATCATATTTTTTACTCTTCTATAAAATCAGTTTATTTGCCGGTATCCCATGGAAATCCACATGGTGCACATGAAGACTGGGCCATTAACAATAACTTAATATAGTCTTTAAGTATTCGTAAATTTTCTGATTTTTTTCGTTCATAAGAACCTTCTCCGTATATATATATATATATATATATATATATATATAAAGAAAGATAAAGATATAGATCTTTATTACAAGTATTAAATACTTATGTAATGTTTATTTACTTGAGTCAGTTTCCCACTTCATCTCTTTTTTACCAGTAACACTGATACTGAGTTCATGAAGTTCTGTGTGTGTGTTAACTGGGTCATTGCATATTGATGCAATGATACCGCCTGTCCGTTTGCCCCGTTTTCTATAAAAAAACTCTAACATTGATCACTTTATTATTTAATAGGAATAATAGAGGGTAAGAAAAGATTTTCTCAAAAATTCTTTTAAACTCTCGTTGTAGCTCCTTTATATTTTTGATAGTGATATTTAATTAATTTTTTGTAATATGTGTGGGCCCCAGATGTCTGTAAATAAATATTTATTATTATTATAACATAAATTCATGAATTATATCGAAGGAACCCGCGTTTGAAATCAAACAGACATTTAATAATTAGATAATAAAGTTAATACAATAATTATTTATATTAATAAGTTAATTAATCTTGCCACGACCTCCTCATAAACGTACTTTATGGCGGCTTATAAATCTCTGTTATCTTAAATATACCCCAATTCATTACCATATTTTCATTCACGGCAAAGCCCTGTAGATGCGTCATTGCGGCTTGTATTTATAACAAAAGTTCAAAACTCGCCAAAATTATTATGTTTTGAAACAATTGTACCTAGAAGTATTGTCATTTCCCTTACGACGTGTAAGCCCAAAAAGTTAGGAGACATGAAGTATAGCTTAAAAATATAGTTAAACGAAAACACGATGAAAATTGCAGAGGATGGGGCTTTGAAGCAAGTAAAGATGACCGACTGCTATCTGACATTATCCCCGGAACCCCTACAATCTCAAAACTAAGATCACTCAGTGACATTATTCGGGACCCACGGCTTTACGTGCTCCGTAAACGCTAGAATTTTTCCCCATCTATCACTCTGTGGTAAGAGCTGGTGCTGGTGTAAGGTGAAGTACCTAGCGATCGACTCAAATGTCAGAACACTGCTGTTTACGGAATAGTTAACGCTCATTATTATGAACTACTTTCCCCAACCGAAATATTACTGCGAATGTTTTGGAAACGTGCTAAATACTTAAAATTGCGAAGTGGAAATATGAAATGAAACATTTTGCTACAACTATAAATGTTCTACTTTTTTAAATGTTGTCAAACGACCAGGCAGCTGGCAGCTAAGTGCCTACTGACGCCCACGACCAGGAGGCTGACAGATGCGTTGCCGGACTTATCTATCTATACTAAAGCTGAAGAGTTTGTTTGGAAATGCTAGGGGAGACCACCTTACGGGCAGATAAATGGATAGAGCGAAATTATAAGGGTTCCTTGTAGTGCTACGGAACCCTTGAAAGCTTGTAAAAAAAACATTAATAATGCTACTGCATACCTGATATTTAGGGTTTGGCTACATTTTTTGTGTAAACAGCCATTTTTAACTCGCGTCCTATCACCCCCCTTTCGTTATACCAGAACGATATTTGTCCCCTTACCCCAGGGCAATATTTAAAATAAACTATACTTAGAATAAAACGACTATGCTCTACGTTCAAAATAGTGTGTAGAAGCGATACACACAAGCTTGTCAATGGCATTGGTTTATTAGTAACCTCACTTAATGTTAAGAACTAAGCGACAGTTAGTGTCGCGAAATCGCTTCGTAGCGAGCTTACGCACAGTTCGAAACTAGTCAGCCCAACCTGATATAACGTCAACATGAATGAAAAAACCCGTATTTTGTCATAATTATATATACTATTGAGGAGGTCGTGGCTTAATCAGTGATCGGCATTTGAGTCGATCGCTAAGTTAAGTTGCTGTAAAAATTTAGAAAATTTATATAATTATGGGTGATAGTGTAGGTGTGTATTCGTGTGTGTATGTGTTAGTGTGTGAATGTATTTATATGTTTGTGTTTGAAGTGTCCGTTTGTGAGTCCTTTTAGTATCTGTAATATAATAATTCCTCTACTTCTTCATAATTTAATTGACTTAGCCATGTTTATTTATGTAGTGTATGTATATTATATTGTATTGTTAAATTTTTTCAACAAGAGCCGGTCTGTTTTGATTGATCAGGTGATCAAAGTGCTGAGAGTCACTATAACGAAAAAAAAAAACAAAAAAATCACGTATTGTTCTTCAAAATAGTTTCAAAATTAAATTCTAGCTTAAGTAGTAAAAATCTTACTTGAATTACATTATTAATGACAAATACAGTCATTGTCATAACGACATCAAAAGGTCTACTCATTTGGTCGTAAAACTCATATTCGTCATAGCTCGTGACATTGCTATTAAAGAAGCAGGGACCTTTGATTGTTGACTGTAACTTTTTTTTATACTTTAAAGTGGCAAAGAAGCAAGCTTCCAATTAGGTCGCAGCTTCAACTCTGGTTGGCATTTGAGTCGATCGCTAGGTTAAGCAGTTTTTACCGCAGCCAGGTGATAGATGGGTGACCCATTCTGACAGTAGATTTCAAAATATCTGACCTCCGTGTTGCGGAAGACACTTTTGGGTCTCCAGTAATGTTACTGAGTGAAATTAGTCGTAGTCGAAATTGTGGGGTTTCCGGGGATGACGGAATACTACAATTCGTCATGTTCAAAATCATGTCAGCACCGTATTAGTTTTGGTAATTGTAATTAGGGTTCACGTGTGAGTGCGTGACTTTACTTATGTATGCACATATGTAAGAATAAAAGTCCTTGGGAGCGAAAGGCACATATATTTTAGATATCATAGTACGAAATACATATGGCATGCTTAATCATAAACTGAACGATTACATTATTGGGTAGGAAGGCATTATAGATCTCATGGTATGTGCCTAATAAAAAAATCTGATTCTGGTAAGGGTCCGACCACATTTGGAAACTCATATAAGACAGATTTTTGAATAAGGATCCTTCGTCCGCGTAAAATTATTTTGTATTATTAACTCACTTCAGACCTAAAGCGTCAGTTTATGATATATATATATTTAACGCTATATGTTATCCCAAACCTTATAAAGGTTCATTAATGATACATACTCGTATATGCTGTGATTATGCGGAAGGTCAATGACATTGTAAATTACTATGTTGTGAAATGACTCACGTGTCTCATATAAAAGCGAAAGGTTAGCTATCACGAAATATCGAAAACTGCGGTACTTATGATCTATTTATTTAGAGCCTATTTTTTCCTGCAGGGTAAAGGCCTCCACCGAGTGATAGATGGGCGACCCATTCTAGCACTGGTTTATATTTGATATCCGACCGCCTCCGTGTTTCGGAAGGCACGTAAAACAGTGGGACCGGATTAATGTCACTTTATAATATTAATCGTAAGCTTGTAGAGAACGTGGGGGTTCTCTACAAGTTCTCTACTCTCTCTCAGATGGCAATCAGTCATCTTAACTCGCCCCACAGCCAAATCCTCTGCAATCTAAGCGGACCCTGGTACTGTGATAACGCTAGGCAGTAGTCGTTTTCGCTTTACCGGTCACAAGTCCCAGGCACTGCTATGGTTCCTTCCTCTGCAACGCGATGGACCCGGCACCCGCACGGTGAATCCATGTAATGCTAAGAAATTCGTCTCTAGGGAAAATCAATCCCTACGTAACCTCAACGCTGCACAGCAACCGATGGGAATCACAGCACTGATTTACTGTTGCGCCTCAACAATACTCTCGCTCAGAAACTAAAGCATCATCAGAAGATAAACTCTCCTGTTGATGATGGTAAGGGTGGTATCATCGTTTCTATATGCTCCTGATGAAGCTGTTTTGAGCTAGCAACGCAAAATGCTGGAACTTGCACTAAGAAAATGCCAAAGTTAGGACCTTTTTAGGTGCTAGTTATGTGTTGAATTTAAAAATTCGTGGCTATAAACTTTCGTTGTTCCGGTCAGTTGAGATTTGTGTTGCTAGCAAAATGTTTAGCTAGCAATGTGTGCGTCAGGTTGCAATATGTTGCAGCTAGCAGTGGCAATAATAATTTTACGATGAATCCAATTAGTAGGAAATTAAGTGCCAATTAATTGCTGCAAGTATAATAAATAAAATACTATAAGAACACTACTAAGTACTAAAAAACTTTGCGCAGTTACAAAAATCCCCAGCCACACTACATGATCATTGAAGAGATCATTCAAATGAAGCTATGTGTGGCTCCGGCGTTATAATAAAAATTTTATTTTTTCTCTAATTTTGTGTAGTGGAAGACAACGTGCTCATACACGTAGTACGTCAGCTTACACCTGCGAAGGTCGGGGGTTCCGTCTTGCTGCGTTGCGATGTGTCACCTCAGTACGGCCTACCGGAAATCACGTGGTTACAGGATGGGCTACCATTATCATCTGGGTACAGAGGCGCTGGTAAGTAAAGTAACAACATGCAGGAGACTATTTTTAGCTTCTTAATTTTGTAAAATAATATAAGAACTTAATATTATAATCTCAGAACGAAGACCTATATTAAGTATCAACTCAACTTAGACATAATATATACATGCAAAGTAACTTTTCAGATATAAAATGGAATTAATCTCTCTCTCAGAACTGATATTTTTAGACAAACAAAAAAATTCGATATTTTGCTTAAATTTCCAGTGACAGACAACAAAACGAGTATGTAGGCTTTCTTTAAATGTCTCGTATTTTACATAAAAGAAATATATCAAAAACATTAGTGAAGTAATAAAAATATATATTTTTATACGCCCCTGCGGGAAAGAAACGGATTCAAATGGGTCAGGAAAGGAAGGTGTGGTTGGAGAAGGGGGATGCCTTTGCCCAGCTGTGGGAAAGTATAGACTAATTAAAAGATATGTATATTTTTAAAAATTTGAATAACTAATTTAATATTTAGAGTATCGGTATATATTTTTTCACTGCGGTCATTTAATATAAAGATGTTGAAATTTCATCACACAAAAACGTAAAAAGCTCCAGGGAAATCTCGCGTAAAAAATGGTTGCTTGTACATTCTGGTGATTTTGTAATTTATTTATAAAGCTATTGATATTGTACACAGGAAAAAAATACGTTATTTTAATTCAGTAGCCATATCAGGTCGTTAAATTGAAATAATTCCGCGTTTTTCCTTCTGGATTGTTTACTAAACTGCGATTATTTTGCAATTTCTATGTATTCTACATTTTGGTATGTCACTTGTTCAATGGCATTCGAAGATACCCTGATGCACTGCCTGTCCGTATGCTTCTTTGTAGGGTGCGCAACCCTACAAAGGAGTCCTATATGGATCCCTTAGCAGCGCTTTGGTAGCGCTTTGTCCGTCCGCTCGTCCGTCCGTCTCTCTGTCCGTCTGTCTAACTTTTACAATTATGTATAGTCCAAGAAATTGGTTTGCCACGCTAAGGTCCAATGTCGTTTGCACGTCAATTAGTTAGAAGGCTCATTTTTGCTTGTTATACATTATATTAATTTCTAACAATAACACATCCATTCCAAAATATTAGACGTAAAGACTTGAAATTTTCCATGTAGATAGAACACGTAAAAAACTCAATGGGAAAATTATTCTGAACGAAATCGGTCAACAATTTTTGAAGTTATTTGACAAATACGATAACAGTGTATCAGATACGGTACCCTACTATATAAACATGTCTTGACACGTTTTTGGCCATTTTTAACAAAGTAAAGGGAAGGTTTCATGCACAGATTTTTATTACGTATAACATTTTCTAGTAATTGATCTTTAAAGTGTTTTGCAAGGTGGTCCAACCCTACAATTTCCAAACTATTAGATGTAGACACTTGAAAATTCATTACGAAAATTGTTTTGCGCGAAAACGGACAATAAATTTTAAGTTCTTTAATAAATACCATTATCGCGTATCAGATACGGAAACCTTCTCGTATCGTGACACTTTTTTAGTAAAATAAAACTTCCTGGCCACCTATAAAGCTGTGTCGTATACTGTAGTATAGTATAATTACTGTATGTATAGTACAGTGTAAGCTTTGTTCAGAGAACCGTTGGATATCGGGCGCCGGCGGGCTGTTGCTTGGCACGGACCTCACACAGGCTGATATACAAGCAGAATATTCGTGTTTAGCGCTCGACACGCCCAGTCCAGCTTTGAAACTAACAACAGATGGTGAGTTTAGTTTACGATCTTTTAGCCAATATACGTACAGTATTATCAAATAATGGAATATTGGACGACAATAGGGCAAGAAAGACGAACCTCTGCATGAGTGTAGTAGAGCATAGTGCAGTAGATTACGAGAAATTGACTTATAAATTAAGTTTCATGTCAATGTATCACATAGGAGATAGATATTAAATAAATAATAAATTGATTAATAAATAAATATGTATATACAGGACTGTATGACACACGGGCGTTTGTTCCTAAAATAGACAACTTAATGCCTGTGTTATAAATAACAAAGGACTGTTCTTCACAAACATTCTTGTTTATGGAAATATATTACATACATATAGATGATACACCCAAACTCGAGGCGGGAATCGAACCCACGACCCCCGGAGCGGAAGGCAGGATACAATATAATCAGTGGTACTGGTATATTTAGGATCTGTATCTGTGCTGTTTTCATATTCTGTAGTTTTAGGTTCCAGAGTCTGTGTGGGCTCAACAGTTACAGTGCTAAGCTCTTCAGTTTGTGTAGTAGGCTCCACGGTTTGTGTGGTAGGTTGTACAGTTTGTGTAGTAGACTCTACGGTTTGTGTACTAAACTCTACAGTTTGTGTAGTAGGCTCTATGGATTGTGTGGTAGGCTCCATGGTTTGTATGGTGGTCCCTAGAGTCGGTGTGGTCCTATATATTTTGTTCATTTATGATTACCACTTTGTCACACTCTTGAAACCCCCTCCCCATTGGTGTGACGTCACATACTTTAAAAATAAAATAAAAAACGACAAATTCAATTTTTTTTATTGAGTAATTTATTTTGTTACAATATTTTAAATTTTAATATGTCACGGCACAAGGTTCCAGAGCCTTGTGACACCTAGTAGCCCTTGTCACACAATATCGCAATTTGTTGACCCCCTCCTCCCCCCTTAACGTGTGACGTAATTTATAGACCTTTAAGGTTGGACCGCTTTTCAGTTGAATATGATTTTTTTGTAGGTGTTGTATTCTCTGAGTCTTAAGATTTTAATTCACGATTGAAGTGGCTAGTTAGCGTTGCAATGGGGCTTAAGGTTTTTTATTTTAATATTCAAACAGGACAATGTCAGCTGTGTCTGTGTGTTTGGGTTATTGTAAAATGTTATGTTTCGTCATTCCAGAGAAAAGAACGGGACACCTTCGGTGAGCTCGATGTACCCGACGACAGGCTGTATGGCGCGCAAACTGTACGTTCTGTCAGTTCATCTGAGCCACAGACCCAGTTCATCCTCATATCATCTTTGCTGACTTCTTTCACACATTCATTACTCCTGTTATGGAACATAGGGTGGTTTTGCGAACTCCATCAGTTCTTTTTTACACCTTTTGTGCTGCGTTCCGTGGCCCTTTGGCAAACCTTGAGTCTTGACTTCTGTTAATGAACAAGTTTGTGCACTATTGTGCACAAACTTGTTAGGTTAGGACAGGCAGTATCCACAAGTCCAATTAGAGTCAAGTTTAATTAGAGGGAGCACCCCAAGCTCAATTATATTTGGTAGGTTAGTTATGCCGGTTATTTATAGGACTACCATGGCATTAGCTAACCCGGGACAGAATTAACTGACCGCAAATTTATTGCCGATAATTTGGATGGATATTTTTCTTTTATAATTTAAATTCGAATTATTCTTTCATATTCACTTTAGACTTTAACCTTTGTAGAGTCTACCTCCTGATGATGCTTTGGTGTCGAAGCGAAACATGCGTTTAGGCACATCGGAAAGTCAGTGTAGTGCTGTGCTTTGGTGGTGGATTCGTGTGTGAGAAAAACACTGCCTTTTAATTACCATACACCCCAACAACTAAAATATTTTGAATTTTAAAATACCGTGTGATCACGACAACATCGAATTCACGTTTTTTAGTTGGTTTGGTTGCGTCGATTGGATTGTGGTATATTAGGTGCGAATATATAAGGGATACATATATCATTACGCTGTTCCCGCGTCGAGTGCTTCGTCATCTTCGTTAATTTTTTTCTTAGACACAATTGGGCCACTATTACGCGTTGAGTGGCCGTCTACTTCAACCAACTTTAAAACGGAAGCCGATGGTTTCCCTCTTCCCATTTCTGCTACTACTATAGTTGGTTCTTTTGAATCTATTTTGTTTATTTAAAGCCTGTTGTTTCCCACTGTGGGGCCGAGGGCTCTTTCCATATGATTCTATCTAAGGCTACGCGTTGCCACTCTCTATTATAACGATCCAAGTTATTCCTCCATCTCATTATTGGTCTGACGCGAAGTTGTTTCCGATCTGGGTTCCATAAAGTAGAGATACAGAGACAGTTTGTCCCTTATGATATAAAAAATTCGATATAACGTGGATGGCCATCTAATGCTGATTTTTCACCCACGTTTCACGCGGCCGCGGTGAGAACTGCTTAACCTACCGATCGACGCGAATGACGGCCACTGATAAAGCTACTCATGGTTGTATTTTATGTTACACGAAAACTCTCTCTAGGTGGCTCAACTATTCTGAGGACCTAGCACAAAAATTTCGAACCATTCGTATTCGAAGGTTCGACTGTATTTAGGATGAAAATATTCATGCTGGGCCCACAGGAGGCAAGTCTTTATCGTGTTACGATATTTGATGATCATATAATATGACGAATAGAATTAACATTAAATGCAAATATAAAGTAACTACTACGTAAGATTAGAAGTAAGTTGACTAATTATGTACGGAAGGCATTTTTTTTTATGTTACAAGGGGGCAGACGAGCAGGCATCAGTCACCGAAGTGCCTACCGGCGCACGTGGACGTCTGCACGACCAGAAGGCCAGCAGATGCGCTGTCGGCCCTTAATGACGAGTTTAGGAATCTCGATTTAGTCCCTTTCAACACGGTTTTATTAAAGGTCCAGAGCAACTTAACCACGCACGGCCACGACCTCCTCAAACTCCTCAAAGTTGAAATTAATACGAAATACTGTAGTCTGTGATCCTTTGAAACAGTAAAAAAATCAACCCTATAAGTATGTATACGCAATCAAGAAATATGACCGTTTATGTCGCATTTTTCATACTAGTACATCGAAAAGGGAATCGAAACCTATAAGACACTGATGAAAGAATTTTTCAAATCGGTTTTGTAGTTTCAGAGCCAATGCAAACCAACAATCAAATCTTTTCTCCTTAAATATGCGTATAAAATATGATAAAAATCGGTCAAGCCGTTTCGGAGGAGTGCGGTAACTAACATTGTGACACGAGAATTTTATATATAAGACTAGCTGTGCCCCGCGACTGCGTCCGCGTGGGCCACCCTTATCGCTTAGGGGGATGAAAAATAGATGTTTATCGATTCTCAATCCTAGCCAATATGCAAGCAAAATTTCATGAAAATCGGTCAAGCCGTTTCCGAGGAGTGCGGTAACTAACATTGTGACACGAGAATTTTATATATAAGATTTAAATAAAGCCTCACGAACACCAACGCCAAATAATCTATGCTATTTACACACACGTGTATATGACGATGTCAGAGCGTTATCGTGACAGCCACGAAATATTTCTATCATCTGAGACCGTTTGTTATATTAATTGTCAAATTTTATTTTTCTGTGAACAGAACTAACATATGTACGCAAAAAGGTTTGTTGGCGATCACTAGTTCTTTCAAATTCTTTTTTGCTTTCTTAAAAAGAATATTAGGAATACTTTTTAGGTATGTCTAATATTCCCCTTTCCCCTCCTACTAAGTTTAAATTAAAAGCTTGTATTCGGAGTGGGTGCGACAATACCCCAGCGTCGGTGGGGTTGGAACCTGGTACCTTGCCGATTTCAGTCCATACCTTATACCGTTGAGCTATTCAAATTCAAATTGGCAATCAGGGGTGCAAAAAGGTTTTATTCTTACCAGTAAAGAACGAAAAAACACAGTATATTCCTTATTCACAATATTCCTTAGTTTATATGACACAAAGAAAACCAAAATAAATCACTCGCAAGCTTTTCTGTAATGCTTAACTATTTAGTCTCGTGACAAAACGCCATGGAGTAAAGAATTCGGTTATTCGAGAGCACTTTCAGTATCAATAAGGCTTCGCATGCCCTATATCCTTCATGGCTCGCTTTTTACAACCGGAACCGGAAACCGCTCGAGCCTTCAGGAAATGCTCGCGTGTTTGGCAAAAAGCTGGTGACACAATGAGTGATACAATATTATTGGAAATGCATCAGAGAGCTAAAATATGAAATTAGTATATATGTAAATATATTAATTATCTTCTCATACTTAAATTATAACAATAATATTGTAAAACTGCAATTTATAAAAATTGATTCTTGTTTCTTGTTTCTTTTACTTAGTAATTGGTTTGATTTTTTTCTTCTTAAACATTGATATTGAAAGTTATGAGCTGTATAAAAAGCTAGAACCAATAGTTGGTTAAATCTTAGAATTTAGCCTTGAAGTGTGTAAAATATTAGCCTTACAAATTGAAGGGTCCTTGCGAGTACTTTTTTTGTGAATCACACATTATTTTTGTGAAAAAAAAAATTATTTATTTTTTTATTATTCGTAATCTCTTCCCCGGTGTGTCTCAAACTTTAATCACATTGTCGTGATCACTCTCTGTCGTAGGCGGAAACACAAAAAGTAACGGTCGGAGGTTCCGTTACTATCTACAAGCATCTCGTTATAATTAGCATCCTTTAAAGCCTACTTTAAAGACTTATTTATACATAAGTCAATATATTCTTATATAGGCTGTTCCCCGCAACTTCGACCGCCTAAAATTTAACCTTCCCAAAATTACGTGTTAGGTGGCCTTTCCTTTTTATACATATAGCTTGAACTGGAGTCAATCTGCGACTCGGTTCGCGTAGCTTTTTTTTTCGACGTTTATACAAAATTTTAAAACCCACTTCACCCCTTTCTCCAAGTTCCAATCTATCTTCATGCCGAAATTCTTCAAAATATGTTCAGGGGTTTAGAAGGACCTAAACTCGTTGTTAAAGGCCGGCAACGCATCTGCTAACCTCCTGGTCGTGCAGATGTCAATGGGCGTCGGTAGTCACTTATATGGCTGCTGCCTGCTCGTTTGCCCCTTGCAACATAAATTAAAACGTAACAGTGTCACTTTACATTTATGCGCACATTAAGAGTAAAGTTGGATAAAAAGTCGTGAAAAGAAAAAGCTTTAGTAAACATTCTTGTATTCCTTCAAAAAAGAAATAGGTTTTATTTAATTTAAGTTTATAGAATAAATAAATATCCAGGACTATAAACACACGGTGGTCTGGTCTGATACACAAATATTTTTTAAATTAAATAAATACATACTTATATAGATATAGACCCAGAATCGAGGCGAGAATTGAAGCCACAGCCGCCGGAATGGAAGGAAAAGTCACTGTCAACTACGCCAACAGGCCAGAAAACGAGGTTGGTGAGTTCACGAATGAGATGCGAGTTCAGCGTTCAGAATAGGATCGCAGGTAGTGAAGCGTCGACAACACCGAATTTCACTTAGCAGAAACAGTATTATGTGCTCGAATATACTGATCGATTGCTCCGGCGTTGAACCTACTTGATTCCAGTTAAGTAATCTATACGTACATATATAAAATCTCGAAGACCTCGGGACGTTTCATTGTTAAGAAAACGGCATACCTAAGTGCATTTCTAGTATTAAAATTCTGTATCAAATTTTAAAGCTTTTTTTTATGTTACAAGGGGAAAATGAGCAGGCGGTTCACATAAGTGACTAACGACGCCCATGGACATCTGCACCACCAGGAGGCTAGGAGATTCGTTGCCGGCCTTTAATAGATAAGGCCATCCGGAAGTATCACAATCGAACGAAAATATCGTCACTTGACGTGACAGCATTTCCGCCCTTTCACGCCCATCTTATGTGAGAAAGAGGTACTGGTACCTGGACGCGCCAACCCAATTCGGCCATAGACCAAAATGACTGCAAGCATGGCTCGACCTCTAATTATTAACTATTTGCAAATTTTACATAATTTTTTTAACTATAAAGCACTCTAAAAGTCGAATGAGCATGTACAAATTAGCAACTGCATAAGTTTCTAAGCAAAATTTTGTATAATTTTTGACGAATTTTTTTTTTTTTTAAGAATATTAGAAATACTTTTTAGGTGTGTCTAATATTTCCTTTTCCCCTCCTACTAAGCTTAAGTTAAAGGCTTGTATTAGGAAGTAAGAAGTTTCTTGAGAATGGCATGGTTGTGGATTTGAGGGGCATTTTCACGACCAGGAGGCAGATGCGTTACTGGCCTTCAATGACGAATTCAGGCCACCGGAGAGTTTCACAAACCGAACGAAACGCGACAACAATACCATTACTTGACGTGACAGCATTGCCACTGCTTCACGCCGATCTTATGTAAGAAAGAGGTACTGGTACCCGGACCCGTCGTCCCAATTTGGCTACAACCATGGCGCTACCTCTAATTGATTGAAGGTGTAAAATTGAAGTATTCCGAACTCTATCAGTTTTATTTACATTTATGCTGCGTTCCATGGCATGTAATTTAGTAAAGCACCATCTATTAGCAACCTTAGACCTTGATCACCATCACCATGATGAAGACTTATAGAAGGATATCAGCAAAGGATAAGATCAGATCGGAACTGGTTGGACAAAGGAAGGTAAGACGGGCAATGGAGATGAGTGTTCGTGTAGAGTTTAAAAGGATCCCCCAAACCTACACTTGGGGTAAATATCCTCTAATAAGGTTCCGTAGAACCTCGTTTCATCGATAAATGGGCTGTCAAACAATGATGGAATTTTTCAAATTATACGAGTAGTTCCTAAGATTAGCGCGTTCAAGTAAACAAACAAACTCTTCAGCTTTATATATTACTTGCGGATACTATTGAATATTAAAATATAACGTCTATCTATTGGTCGCTCACCGAACCTACCGCCAGCTCCGGCTCCGTATATTAAATCTCTCATATTTCCTAAGATATTAATTTTAATGATATGCTATACAAAGCAATTTTGAACTACATAAAATGTGCATCGTAACTAAGCTGTTACGAAATTCAAAATCGACTATGACTGCACGAGGTCGTGACATCCGATTGAATTATCTGCCTAATCCACCATCGTTTCCGATTTTGACTGCGTTCCAATTTACATAAACCGTAGTTGAGACGAATCTATACTTAATATATAAAGCTGAGGACTTAACACGAACAATCTCGATAGTTTTACTTACTTTTAAGTTTGAATCCGAATGTCAAATGAATCATTAATGCAACCGTTTTACACAACTAAGTTGCTAAATATTGCTAGTACGAATTCACGCAGTCACTAACTTACTTTACTTGTCTTCTTCGGGCCAAGTATCCTGCCCAGTTCCCCTTATTTTTGTTCTACGATAAGCGGGGCATTGGTTGTCCTTAGCATCTGCCACCACTTAGTCACTGCCTTATTTTACTTGTTTTCGGCAGGCCAAGTATCTTGCCCAACTCCACTTATTTCTATGCTATGCTAAGCGGAGCATTGATCGTCCCCGGCTTCTGCCACCACTCCGTCATTGCCTTGCTGTACTTGTCTTCACTTCATCGGGCCAAGTATCAGTAATCTTCTCGTCTTTAATACTGAGATTATTTGTTTGAAAGGCAATTGAGCTATCGGGGTTCCTTAAGATATTAGCTTTTTGCACTGCAGCCGAATTGGGCCGGCGCGTCCGGGTGCCAGTGCCTCTTTCTAATTTAAGATCGGCGTGAAGTGGCGGCGATGCTGTCACGTCAAGTGAAGGTATTTTTGTCAAGTTTCGATTGGTTTGTGACAGTTTCCGGTGGCCTAAACTCGTCATTAAAAGCCGGCACCTATATGAAATTATACCAAGTTTAAAATCATGTATATTATCCTACTGTCCTATATATAGTACGCTAGTATTTGTAACAAGTTATACATAATTTATTTATATGCACGCGATTAGTTGACTTTGCCCTTCTCTGTTGAGTTTGACTTTACAATAAAATCGCTGTATGCATACGCAAGCAAGCATTGCAATTAATATATACACACTTTAAGCTTTTGAAACCGCGTGAGAACCGCGCGGTTCTTATTGATATAGACCGCTTAATAATCGCCGCCGTCTGAACACTCACGATTTTGCGATGTGAAAGTGACTCGTTTAGGGGGGACGAGAGGCTTTAAAATACTACTAGTATTGTCGCACACACTCCTGACACAAACTTTAAATTTATGGAGGGGAAACAGATATATATGACATAAGTAAAAATATTTTACGAATTTTTTTGTATTTCAGGTCGGTGGGACACGGATGCAGTTCCGATAGAAGACGTGGTGCGCTGCGCCCTCCTGATGGATGAGATAGCGGTAATGCAACCCAAGCTGCAAGTGCTGAGGGAATATATACCAGCTTGAATACGTTCTGGTTGACACTAAAATCTTTAATCTACGACCTGTTTTCCGCAATTTTGTGCGCGTAAATTTTAATTTTTGACTGACCTGTTGGCGCAATGGACAGTGACATGACACTGCCTTACGCTCCGTAACGTGGGTTCCATTCCCGCCTCGAGACTGAGTGTATTAATGACATGTGTGTGTTTATATCTTCCTAAAAAATACTTGTGTGTAACCTGTTACACACAGACGCCTGCGTCTGTTACCTATAACACAGGCATTAAGTTTTCTACCTTGGGAACAAGATATATATATTTTAGACTAAAACATCTCTACCAGCTTAAGTCGTAACGGCGCGGACGAATAGAATATTATGAGAGTCAGTCATTTTCTGGCGCATAATGTTGATTAGTGTAACAGTATGTAAATGACTCTCTTAGAAGACCATATTAGTATTGTTCGATCTTTGCGCAGTGGAAGGTAGGTGATAGCTTTAAGATTGCATTAATTCTGTGTCTACCTTCGTCTTCGAATGACTGTCGCGCCCGCCGCGCCCCCACCACTTTAGTCCCATCGTGGGAGCTCACTTCGCCCCCCTGGGAGTAAATTGATAGAGTCTTATGGTATTCTTTCTCTAGTCTTCATCATGGTGCTGGTGATGATCAAGCTTATTTCTTCAATTATTCTTCAAGGTCTTGAGAAGATGGGCGCTCAAAATAAACAGATACGCGTAACGCGTTCAACCAAAACAGATCCAAATCAAAGAGACCCAGTTGTTTTTGAATAATAGGGAACATGCCTAATTTAGGATATGTATATATACCGATACCGGCAGCGCCACCCACTGAGTCTAATGCCGGAATCAGACATAGCTTCATTTGAATGAGCATTTCAATGATCATGTAGTGTGGCCGGGAAGTTTATGTAGCTACGCTAAGTTTTATAGTACTTTGTAGTCTTCTAGGACAAAAATGTGTAAACACTGAGCTGTCTGGCCCCGACATAATTGTCTTTTCAAACGATCTATGAATCTCAATAATACTATACACATAAAATTGATACAGCTGGTTAGGAGTAGGGTGACAAAGGCTTGTGCAATCGATTATTATATACAACAAGCGGGCCCGGAAGACGTAGTCCTGTCCAAAATTTGACTCGTCTGCTATTAGTCAATTCGAACGCTTAATAATAAGCTGACCGATTATGTTTTAGGTCTAAAGTGAGTTAATGTTACATATAGCTTCCTTTCAACGTCCTCTATCAGCCAATATAAGAATTATTTCTTTACCTCCATCCAACACTGAGATGCATCTATGTTTGTCTTTTTAACTAAAATAAGTTTTTAGTTAAAAAGTCAAACAGGTAAAAAAATATCATTTCAATTCAATAATCACTACAGTGACTATTAATGAAATACATATTTTGTTACTATTATATCGTTTTTATCGAATTACAAGAAGAATATGTGGTAGATGACAAAACGTTTTTTGCGATTTCCCAAAAATCAGCTTTTTTGTGATAGGTCACTTTAATATTAAGCTTACGAATTAAGAAATGTACTTTAAGCAATGTCCTTAAAACGTGACACAGACCATTTATTTTATGAATTAAAAAAATATATTATTTTTCATGACACCTCAGTCAAAAGGTCTAGTACGAACATTATCTATTTGAAGTATTCTAAAGTAGCGACCAAATCTGCCTTTTTTGTATTTTAAAATAATATTTAGAATTTTCCTTCATTATTTTGAAACCTGCCCTGAAATAAAGGCATTGAAACAAAACAAAGATAATTGAAATCCGTATTCGAGTTTTCGAGTTTTTGCGAGACTGACGAACATCGATGTAATTTTATTTCTATTTTTTAAAATAAAGATATTATATATATAAAAAATATACCTATATTCTTCCAGCGCCATTTCCACCATTTTTAGGATATCAAGAAAGCTTTTCTCATAGAGTCGAAGCTTCAAGCACAATCTGACGTGTGCAGCCGCTCTAGGCCACTTTCTCACTGTTTTTGTTTTGCATAAGGGTTCCTTTACCTTTTCCTTCAATCGTTATCAATACGTAAATACGTGTAAATAAAATTGATTTGTCTGCCTGTAACTAATAGAATTGGGCGTTAATATGCGGAATTCGACGACAAGCAGGAAAAATTTAATTGCGAATAATTAGTATAATTTTTATGTAAAGTATTATATGCATACGTAGTTTTGCCAAAAAAAAAATTAAAATACCACAAATAATAGAGATAGTTTAGAATAGGCTAGTTGTTTTTTCTTCAGAAAACATTTATATTATACCTTGGAGTCAACTAAACCTAACGTATAAATACTTCGGCGAAAAAAACCTTTTTCCTGTCTAACTTTTTTAAATTAACTCCATTTAAATTTTAGCGCCAAAACGCTCTGAACTATCATGGCGTCTTTATGACGAAACGTCTTGCCAAACAAACAGCTGTACGTGAGTGTGATTGGAGTGTACATTAGGAACATCAATTTGTTTGGCAAGGTGGCGGTATTTCCGGACGGATATGTCTCAGGGACCTTCAAGAAAAGAGCATACATCATTTCTCAAAGGCCGGCAACGCATGTGCGAGCCCTCTGGTGTCACTTAGGTGAATCGCCTGCCTCTTTGCCCTTGTTTTATAAAAAAAAGTCATTGCTAAAAACTAAAACGCAAGAGATACGACCCGGCGCGTGAATATCCCAATATAACAATAAAAACAATACTGGCATCAATGATAATATAATGTTAAACATTTGATATATAAAGTGATTAAAGATGTCGAATGACATTTGCATTTTATTTTTTGCCAGTTTTAAGTCAATTTTCAAAAGAAACTATTTGAGGAAAGTTTTATCAGACATATTTGCCGTTAGGTATGACACCTAGTGTATACTGTTGATTGTACTATGCATGTAAGTTGCGTGCAAGTGCAAGCACTAAAGTTTTATCGCAGTCTGTTGAACGTTATGGCATGCATAAAAACCGAACAAACAAATAAAAAATATTAGATTTTATGTATGGGGTTAGTCGCATATTTCTTACACCTGAATGTAAAAATGAGATTTTATGTTCATAGCTAAATTTGATACGGTACTTTCTTACTCAGGTAAATGGTTAAATTTGCATACGAATAAACTAAAATCAACCGACGATAATCCTCGTATTTAAATGACTCAGAATAACCGGCTTCAGATGTCAACAAACGGAGTTTTTTCGTTTGAAACACTTCAACTCTCACCCGACATTTAGTTGGGAAAACCGGGATTTCTCGACCCCGCATTATGAGGTAAGACAGGTGAAGACAAGCGTCGGAAAAATGCAGGCAAGGATTCTTCACAGGAAAGTGGACGTCGTATTATGCCACTTAAAGAGGATAAAGCGAACTGCGGGAAGCTTACAGACTTATGAATGTTTTTGCTTGCGTTCTTGTTATTGTTCGTTGCGTTCTCGTTGTATATCACGTATACTAGAGCAAAGATTTGAAAATAATGTTAAATAACTTAACCTGTTAAATAATGTAGCAGGTAAGGGCGGAATACCTATACATTACAGTACATATAAATCAAGAATATCACTGATTTCATTATCTTTAAAAAATGCTTAACTGGAGTCTTAAAATATTTTCCCTTTTATAATATTAGGATAGAAGAAAGGATAAAGACTAACAATGTGTGTCTTTTCATAGAGGGGTCAAGGACCCGAATGAACACACTTATCCTGGACTTAAATTAATATATATAATTAATTAATTTAAATTTATTTCTTACAACAATAATCAATTCTTTACGCTGTGGAAGGACCCTTGACTCATCAAAATAAAAAAAAAATCGTTAGTAGAAAAAATAAACGGCAAATTTCCCTTACCCTAAACCCACTTGACGTCTCTCAGCCTTGGACACTTTCTTCAATGCGTATCCCCAAAATAAGTTATAGGTATAAACCACGTACAAAGTCGTGTAAAAATGACAATAAAATGACTTTAGTAATGTAACTCCAAGTATTAGTGGTGTAAGTCATAACTACTTGGCTAATGTTGCAACTCTGCAGACTCACGGGACAGAGTTGTCAGTGACACGCTGTTAGAGCTGACACACTGTCTAGAGCCGACAGACTACTAGAGTTGACACGCTAAACCCAGCTCGATTTTCTACTTTAAACAGCTGGATATATACAAAATATATTTTCATAGTTACATTATTAACAGAGGGAAGCAACTCCGTGCTCGCTGTGGTGTGGACTATCTTTTGTGAGAAAGTGGTACTGGTACCCGGATGCGCAGGCCCAATTTGGCTGCAGACCAAAAGAACTGCAAGCGTGGTGCTACCTCTACTTAGATAAATAGATAGGAGTAAAGGAATATGGGTTGGACTAGTGAGATATGAAGGTAGATGGAAAGGCGTGGCCACTAGATGTGACGTCACACGGCCTTGCCACACTTTTTTCCCAAAGTGGCTCACATAAGTGACTAAAATCGCCCATGGACCTGCACTACCAGGAGGCTAGCAGATGCGTTGCCGGCCTTTAAAGACGAGATTACGTCACCGGGAAGTCTCGCAAACCGAACGAAACGCGACAACAATACCATCACTTGAGGTGACAGCATTGCCGCCGCTTCACGCCGATCTTATGTGAGAAAGAGGTACTGGTACCCTATATGAAATTTTATTTCATTTAAACTTCATAATGAATTTAAAACTTTAATAGGACCAAATAGTTTTAATGGAACTTTTTTTCATCTGTTTATCAATTATGGACTTTACTATATTTGGATATGAAATATTCATACTATTATTAAGCATTTATTGTAATTATAACTCACCAAGTTAGTAAATGCACGCGTCGTACTTACACTGATCACAATGTACTTAGATAGTTGTTACCAAGTCAACGGTCGTGACACAACTCTCCTGTTTATCTGCGTGTATCTGTATTTATACTCTTACGAACAACTACCCTCATTTATGTATACAATACACATACAACTAGCAAGCGTAGTGTAGGGACCGAGATGTGCTGCGTCGGCGTTAATATGTACGGGTTATGCCATTTTATACCAGAGTTCCCACGATCAGTTTCCAGCTTCATTATCAAATCAACTCTATGTCATAGAGAATATCTGTGCTACCAACGAACTACCAAACCTATCTGAACTACTCCAGAATTATGAGATGATTATATAGCTGTCACAGTCACTCTTTCACTCGGTGTTGTGTCATGGTAGGAAAATATCGATCAATACATGGTACTCTAATAATGAGGATAATTATCGAATGATGGTACCCAGTCTAGTACCACGGACTCCTGGACCAATATGGACATGATAGCCCGGGGTCCTTGGTCTAACAACGCTAACTAACGCTTGTAACATAAAAGAAGAAGGTATATCAACGAGCAACACATTATTTTGCTGCGATATTTTTTGGAATCATTTAAAAAAAAAATCTCCCTTCGCAGATTACGTGGTGGAGAGGCGAGAGGACCGCGAAAGCTGGTCGAAGGTGATCACGTTATCGAGTGCCGTGTTTGGGCACCGCATTGAGAACTTGCGCACGCGAGAAGATTAGAAATTACTTGCGTGCAATTAAATACTAATGGAAACGTCTATACAACCGAAGCAGTTTGCCTTGTCTGTATTGGGTGATTCATTAGTTGCATTCATTAACCGACATTCAAAAATCAATATGAGGAGAAGAGGTAAGGCATATGCAGTCAATTTTAGACACAAATCGACCGATGATAGACCGATGGAATTACCGCTCGCGTAAATTGTCCTCGTTATTAAGGGCCGGCAGCGCATCTGCTGGCCTTCTGGTCGTGCAGATGTCCATGGGCGCCGTATGGTTCCTTCCTCTGCAACCCAATGGACCCAGCACCCGCACGGTGAATCCATGGAATGCTAAGAAATTCATCTCTCTCTGTGTGTAAATAGTGTAAATCGTTTCGCATTGGTGTGTATGTGGTTTTATTGTAATAATTTAATATATCAATATATTATATTGGACAGCCTCCTACCCGGTGGACTGATCATTTGGTACAGGTCGCAGGAAGCCGTTGGATACAAGCGGCGTAACACTGCCATTCGGGGAAATTGATGGAGGAGGCTTACATTCAGCACGCGCCGCAGGCTTTTTTTGGTGAGTTCATTCATTAGGTCAAAGTGGATGATCGTTTTTATCAGATGATCTTTAGGGAGGTTGGTTTCCCGTGGCCCATGTGAGCCCATTTATTTTATTCCTAAAATTCTTTAAAATATAAAAATATCAAAATGGTAGCTATTTACTTTCCCATCACCCTTTGGGTTGATAAATACGACGTAGTGACCACCGTGGTTGTCTCCCGAGTGAACCAGTACGGCATGCAGTGTGTAATGCGCCGGAGACTGGGGTATTTCCAACATGGGTATGACCACTAACCAAATAGACGAATTTATGTTTGCGCGATCGTATCGCCCTTAATTAGAACACTTCCTAGACAATATGTTTGATCGCATATTCGTTTGAGCTATGTGCGTTCGCTTCACTCATTTGCGTTGTATTAGGAGGACGCGTAACGTGATTCACGGACTATTGACGTTGAAAGCTTGTTAATATTTTATTATCTAATACCTTACATACAATAACAATGTATCAAAGTCATATATTTTATAGACATAACCTTTGTAGGAATGCACTATATCGATCATAAGGAAATTCATACGCCGACTCGTCTTGGGCCGAAAATCGGTTAAAAATTTTGTCTGCGCTCACCACCATTTATGAAGGCCGGATCCGCGCCTGACGCTTCTCATGAATAGACGCTTCCAAATGAAATAGGTACAGTTACGTACTTGTTAAGGTGTTTGGAATATGATTACGATTTGTTATGTGAATAAATTTTGTTTTTTATGTATTAGTAATACTTTTTAGATTTGTCTAATATTCTTGTATACTTCCCTATTTAGCTTGGGTGGATGCGATAGTGGATGCGGTAGCAGAGTTTGAACCGGGTACCTTACGGATATCAGTCCATTCTTTCTACCGTTGCGCTATTATAGTCCAGTAATATCAGATTTTTACTATAAAGTTGGACCTCGGTAGATGAAACATATATCAATGGGTTGAGAAAAATCCCTTATAATTAGCAAAAACAATATTATACAAATGAAAATTTGATATAAAATTAAAATGAAATTACCAGAAATTTCTAAAATTTTTAAGGAAAAAAAACATTAGCTTATAACTAATAATTCCTTCGAACTAGGAATTCATGCAAATTAATGCACCGTTTATTATAAAGTAGTAAATAAACATTCTCCAAATGATCAGCTGTAATTATGACGGGGCGTCGGGGGTGGCATATAGTTTTTAAGTAATTCTTTTTTTTTCTATTCAGTTGCAGCGGAAACATTTTAATATAATAATCTGGGGATTTTTCCGTACATATTGATATATGTTTCGTCGACTGAGATCCAAGTTTGTAATAAAATATATAAATTAAATCTAGATTAAGTGACCCAATGCTCTATATTGTAAAATAAATTAAGTATATTACGTAATATGATATTGCGCAACCTAATTGCGCGTTAGAAATTAATATTTAATGGTCGATATGTTCGGGCTATAATAAACGTTGAACGATTTTGATGCGATTTTTTAAACCGAAAGATGACGAGATCGAGATAGAGTTTATCTACAATTTATGAATATTCTTACGTCATTTGAAAAAAAAGGAACGTCACTTAGAAAAAATAAATGAATTAAAACAGTATGTTTTTTTTATTGCTTTTTGTTACACACGCGTATTGAAATAATACAAGTTGTTACGAAATTCCATTACACGTAATATTGTAAATTTCACAGTACAATCGAGAAACTGGCTAAAATAGTTTGAGGCCAAAGATTACTATAGCGATTGGCTGGGCGTTACAGAAATAGATGCAGTGTTTTTGAATGAATAATGCGCTTTATGTAAACTCGCTCCAGTGATTGGTTACATATGATTTCATAGTTATGTTTTCTTATGCAGAACTTAGATAAATGTTCATTTCTCAAAGGCCGGCATCTTCAGGTAGTGCAGGTGCGTCTTGTTGGTACTTTCAGTGAAGAGATAGACACTCTTAGGTACACCGGCTTTTCTTATAGAAGTGAAACCTCTTTAGGCATGTTGGGCGTTTTTCGAGATCGGCAAAAACATTCAATTCGCGTCATTATCATCGAACGCTTAATTCTGCCATGTTCGACATTAGAACGGGGGCGGGAAGTGGCTGAATGCGGGTTGCGAGAGATAGAGAAGAGTGGCAGAAATAAAGGGAGGCCTGTGCCCATCAGTGGGCGATTAAAGGCTGGAAGATAGATGTATTCATATTGATCTCATAAAGCAAAAAGTTATCACCTGTAAATATTTTTAAATTTGCGGATTAAGAAAAATATTACTAATGTGAATTATGACCAAAGGAATCCATACTACGAAAAGCTTGTCCTAATACCGAAGCCAGACATAGCTTCATTTGAATGATCATTTCAATGATCAAGTAGTGTGGCCGGGGTCATTGTGAAGCTGCGTAGTTTTGTAGAACTTTGCAGTCTTCAATGACAGAAATGTTCAAACACTTTGAATTATATCTGGCTCCGGCATTATAAATACAAGCTTTTAATTTGAGCTTAATTGGAGGGGAAAAGGGAATATTAGATATACCTAAAAAGTATTCCTAATATTCTTTAAAAAAAATAAAGTACCAGCTCGATTAAAAACTTTATAAGTACAAGAACTGGTCGAATTTTATTTTTTTCTTGTCAACTGTCACAAATGTCAATGTTTATAAAAAATGACGAATAAGGAAGGTTTGTAGACCTTTTTTAAAAATTATTGAATTATTATGTTTTTAATAGACTTAGAGCTAAAATATTAACTATTATTTTAGAGGAAAAAAATCTACCATGTGATCCGCGAGTGGCTGCTTTACTGGCCGTTCATTTGGTTAGTCAGGTTTTGGATGAGGCCTATGTTATTGCCAATGCAGCTAAGGATTCTGGTTAGTACACCTACTTAGTTCTCAGGGATAATCAAAATGAGCACCTAATATCGCTGGTAGGAGAAGATCTCTCGTTGCCAGGTCTCATCAACGCCATGCTTGCCAGTGAGATGGGATGGACAGGGATCGTGTCCTTCTGTGAGAATGTTATTTCACGGAAGGAAGCAATGGAGAGGGAGAGGGAAGTTGATTATGCGGCGCCCCCTCTTCGACGGAGGCGAATGGGAGAACGGGGGTGGAGATATGTTCACGCTCCATGAATCCAATTTACTCAAAAATAATTCCATCCGGAGCGGCACGGTAACTCTATGTCACTCCACTCAAGGATGAAGTGGGCCCCGCTGGGTTTTAGTGAGTATTCTGGCATTTAGCCAGCGAGTCCCACACTCCTGGTCTCCGGACCGGGGTATTCACGGGCAGACAGACGGACGGACGGACGGGCAGAGCGAAATGATAAAGATTCCTTGTAGTTCTCCGGAAGCCTATAAAACGGAAGACGCTCTCCGTTGCCGAAATTGGCAAAGAACGCATCATCATGATTTTTAACAAAGGCTTGCAAAAGCTTTTGCGACTGCACAATCAAAAGAAATTCTTACCCCTAGTGATACGAGTTTCATATTGTGATTTTTTTTGTGCTACAAGGAGCAAACAAGCAGGCAGAGGCACCTAAGTGTCTACCGACGCCCATGGATATTTACATAATTTATTCTATCAGAATAATCCTTTTTATCAGGCACTTTATTTTTAAAAAAAAGGTATGCTTGGCACTTATGCATTCTAATGACATTTTAATATAAAACCGCATTGAAACATCATATGAAGGTTGTACGAGTCAAAATGTACCGATAAATAATTTTAACAAACTTGTTCTGACCGAACCACGGTGTCATGTGAAGCCGCATCGTTAGTTTATAATATTTCCTAACTCATTTGCTTTTTTTAGGCAAATAATAAAAAGTTATGTACGCGGTACGCGACCCCGGAGCAACCAAGTTGCTTTTGTCACTCCCCCTACACCGACCGTGACAGTAGTATCCGCATCCTTTCTCTCCCCACCTACCTTTATATCCATTTACTCCATCACTTTCCCTTACTCCTGTATTTCTAATTAGAGGCAGCGCCATGCTTGTAGCAGAATTGGGCCGTCGCGTCCGGGCACCAGTACCTCTTTGTTACATAAGATCGGCGTGAAGTGGCGGCAATGCTGTCTCGTCAAGTGATGGTATTGTTGTCGCGTTTTGTTTGGAAAGCCTCGCAGATGGATGGCTAGTCTTTGAGAAACGAGGCCCCGTAGGAACGGTCCCGTAGCCATATAAATAAATAAAGAACCCCGAACAAGAACCTAGATTTGTAGAACATTAATAAAATTGAAGATGACAATAAAATAAAATAAATGAGATAAGAAAATAACAATGGCAAGGGCCTTCAGCCGTGGAGTATACAATGTCAATAAAAATAAGTGTTTCTAAGCTCGCCCATATAAATTCCTTTACCAAATGGTATTTCATCCTTTGGATCTTATATAGTACCTTAGAGGATCAACCTAAATTTCGAGGCAGCTCCAACCGCCACACGTTGCTTATGTTTGAACCGGGTACAACCGCCGTTGGTGTATTGTCACACCCCCTGCTAATACAAGCTTTAAATTTAAGCTTAGTAAGAGGGGAAAAGGGAATATTGGACATACCTATTCCTAATATTCTATACTTATTCTATACGTATTCCTAATATTCTTTAAAAGAAAATACATACATATATATAATACACCCAGACTCTAGGCGGGAATCGAACCCGCGACACGTCTTCCGCGCTGTTAAGCGACAATATAATTAAGACTGGAAAAAAATTGTTCTAATTTAAACTCTCCTGAGGAATAATTATTATTAATTTTAAGGTGTTGTTTTTTGAGCTTAGTATCTCAGTAGTACGATACGACAAGTTGGCGGCGTTTGTATTTTTGTTTTATATGTATTTCTGTGTGTCTCTGTGGCGTCGTAGCTTCTACGCAAATGAATCTATTTTTATGAGGATTTTTTTTATTTGAACGCCGCTGCCGTGATCAAGATGGTTCTAAGAACATGAGATTGTCCGGTAAATTCTGAAAAAAAGATATTAAGTAAGACAACATAACATGATCGCAAAAATTTATGCAGCTAATTTCAACAAATGTGGATATAAATATATAAATAACTTTGCTAAATCCACTGAAAAGAGCCAAACTTTGGACAAGACGGTCAGCCGGGTCCGTTAGCTAAAAATAAAAAAAAACATAGCAACAGTATGGTTTTGACAGTTGACTTTTACGGAATTATAGAAGGGCTGCGACCGGGTGCAAGATGGGTGACCAATCCCAGCACTCGGACTTCTTGGTATAATTTTACCAAGAAGTCTGTTCTCTAACGGGTGATTTCTTAGGTGATTAAAGCGCACTGTTTTACGTATATCACGCGTGATTCGTGTTATGTGCCATATTCAAAGCTGTTCAGCCGTTGCTATTTTATCTTACTGGCCGTAGTAACGAAAGGGCCTTTGGTTCAGCTTCGGGCAAAAAAAAGTGCTAAAAATAGCCTGCTCGAAATTCTGCCACAAACCTTTATTTGCGTATAACATGTGTACAACGAGATGCATTGTTGTTTACGAGGATCGGTACTACCAGGGAAGCATCTAGGTGGAGCAGATGTTGTTGGCCTAGGACAACGATGATCGATATTACCAGGGTAGCAGTTAGGAGGAGCTGGTGTAGTTGGCTGGGGACATCTTGGGTCGATGCTGCCAGGGATACAACTTGGACTCTCAGGGGTAGTTGGCTTCGGACAACGAGGATCTGTGCTGCCTGGGAAGCATCTATGAAGAGCTGGAGTTGTAGGCTGAGGACAACGAGGATCAATGCTATAGAGTTCTATCCGTGTCATCCATCAGTGTTATTATTATCATATTAAAGCAAAATAAGTTGAATAAATTTTATTTATGCCAACGTTTCGAACTAAATCGAACTAAAAGGTCATGTAGAGTCTAAGAACAACTGATTGTTATTATATTGTTAAATAAATAAAATAAAATTTTTAAAAAACATGTCACCAATTACCCTTAGAGGTACCCTTCTCTTTTTAGAGGCTGGGTGAGCCCCAGGAGGGTCCGCCGGTACCACAAGGTTTCCATCCGTGGCTGTTAACAGAATTATAAATTCTCTGTTCAAATATAAACCAGTGCTAGAATGGGTCACCCATCTATCACCCGGTGGCAGCCAGAGCAACTTAACTTAGCGATCGACTCAAATGCCGACCACTGATTAGGCCACGACCTCCTCACTCTTTTTTTATCAAGAGCAACTTAATCTATCATCAATTCAAATGCCTACCACTGATTATGCCACGACCTTCTCTACGAATCACAAGATAAATTTATAGATTAAATTAAAAATATATATTAACACAGAAAGATGTAAGATATATGCCTAAACGAGTTGAATGGAAATACGAGAATGATAATTATTTCGCTTGCGCGTTTAACCTTAATTCCAAATGCAAAATATATGTTTTCTGAAAGTGGCCAGATATCTCTACAGTACAATATTCATATATATATATTAGGACTAATTAGGATGACCACAAATTTAGTATTATATTTGTTTGGCACTTCGACGGGTTAGGTTTTTTCTAAGTTTTCTTTAAAGCTGCCTACACGGTATTCATTTAAAGATATCTGGCAACTGATCCCACAGATCTGTTGTACGCGACAGGAAATTCTTAAGGCAACGCCCGAAGCTAACAACAATATCAAAACAGTCTGGCTTAATATTAAATGGCTGAGAAATTAATAACAATCAATGGTATTGTTATAATGATTGTATATTCGTTAAGGCCCCTTTGTCTTAAAGCATTTCTTGGCGCTGTGGTTAAACGCCACATTGTTGGGATTTAATAATTGATTTTGCATCTGCAAACTAATTAAAATTGAGGTTTGCGTTACCGAATAATAACGTTAATAACTTAACTTGTTCTTAGCTTATCAAATGCAAAATCTTTAATATTAATATCGTTGCTGCTTAGAATAGCGAGGCAGTATTTCTACTCTTTTTAACTTATACATGTTCTTTGCTAGATGAAAGTATTTAAGAATTAAACAAAACCCTAAAATGTAGTCGAATTGCTACTGACACAAACTTTATGCCTAGAAGAAGCATAACAGTAGATCATTTCTATTATTCTTTAAAAAAGCCTCAAGATAAATATTTCATTACAATTCATATCGCATCATCCCACAAACCATTAGAAAAGAATTTTATAATAGATGTCTTTAAACAGTGCATTATCTCGGCATAAAAATGTTATTTCTTTTGCAGTGTGTAAAATACTGGGGGTTCAAAAATCTTATATGAAATGATTAATGGTTTGAACTCAGCTTATACTCGGCCTGAGATTATGTACAATTGACAGAAGATACGGAATAGATCTCCCCTTTGACATAATAGATATAAGAACTTTGAAAGATTTACTTTTTAAATGTTCACACAACAGCCGTGTTTTCATTGTGCTCAAATAAAGCAAAAAAACTGCTTAGGTAGCTTTTTTACTAACATATTTATACTTAATGTGTGTGATCTATCGATTCTAAATATAACATTGTGGTGAAGGATCAATACTACATACAAAGATGTTGATAGACTAAGATTATATGTGATCGCCTAGGGCAGCCGTAATTTTATAAGATGCATTTGTGTACTGTAGATGGTACTTTTAATAGTAAGACGTTAAATGTTTATTTGAGAATTAAATCACAATCTATTGTTACATTGAATTCATATTCAAATTTGAAGACTTCATGTAGATTCATATGGGCTTTTCTTTTGTATCTGCAATATTTAAAAAAATATATCATACTTGTGTAAAGTTTATAAGTTTTTACGGTAAATTCATCGGACGTCACATTTCCTAGAAGCGGGATCCCGACATTGCTAACTCTCCCGCGCAACATGGTCCAATATTTCAACTACACAAACCGGTTCTATAATGACGTTTTATTACAAATTCCATATGAGAATGTTAAATAAGTTGTCCATGACGAAACGTATCTTATCTGTAACTTTTACTGAATTAACAAAACAAATTTGGGAATAATTACTTATCGTAGCCTATATCAGACATATATTTTTAAAGAATACTAGACAAGCGTCTCCTGTCTGCTGATTATCACCTATTTCATTTTACACTACTATACTACGATTTATTTAAAACAAGAAATAAACAATTTTTCGTAGATTTACCATTTCAATTGTAGTGTTCACTATTTTCAATCGAATTTAAAAAAAGAAGAAATTCTCAGTTGGATTGCATTTTGTATGTTTATTAACTCAGAACTCTCGAGTGGGTCAACAGATTTTGATGATTCTGTTCTTCATATGAAAGCTGGTGCGTTCCGTATATTCCCATATTTCAATTCTGTTCAGTTCTGACAATTGAAATCGGTTTTTTTTTTAAGAAATAAAGATTGTCATTCACACTTAGTCTTCTCATATATGGATTTCAATTAACATCCACTAGATTTGATAATCTTTTTAAAAATATGTAATGGAACAACTGACGTCTTTGGAGACACGAAATCAATCTTCATACTAACTTTTTTTAATAAACTTAGAGATAAATAATATATATCAATAATAAAAATTAACTTATTTAACTTACCATTAGCTTTAGTGTAACCTACCTTATCTTAATATAATTTAACTTATCAAACTAACTTAAATTGTGTTACTTAACATTAGCTTTTATACTATTACTATAATTTTTTTTACCTTATTATTTTGAATGTGGTGTTTACCTTAATATAGTTGTACAATCAGTTAATGTCATTATTATGTATGTTCTTTTAATGTACGTGTTATTGTACCAACTGCTGGTGAACCTTTTTAAATAAAATAAAATAAAAAAAAAAATATTTAAAATTTAACACTAATACTTAGTATGAAATACTAGAATCTGTCAATAAAGTTATAAGTTTGATTAAAATTTGAGACGTTTGATAGCACCAAATTTATAACAGGAGATCCTAAATGAAAACGTCTCGGATTTCGACTCGTCCCGAAATTAATAAAGTCGAAATTAAAAATTAAAACTTTCGGGGGCCGACAGTCGAGAGTCGAGAGGGAATCCATTTCCAAAAATCTTAATAGCAACATTACTTTGTACGAGTTCATTAAGAGGATTTTAATCTCCCTTTGTATCTAAACATTCCTAATTACTGGCCCGTTCGTTAGCGCAGTTGGCAATGACCTTGCCTTCTGTTCAGGGGTTGTGAGTTCCATTCCCGCATCAAGTCTTAATGTATTATGTATTTACGTATATTTTATATATTACCTGTAACACTGGCATTAAGTTGTCTACATTAGGAACAGACGTTCGTGTGACACGCGGGGGCACGCAGTGCCCCTAAAGAAACTTCAAAAGAACCAAAACTTTGCCATAAAAGTTACAAAAAGACACCAAAGAATTTGAAAATTTTATTGACTCTTCTAAGATTTTTTTTCCTTCTTCAAAATTAGTACCTGATAATCTAACCACTAGCCATCCTCTATGTAAACTATAATTGGGCCAAACTTCATACTGCTTCGTGCACACAATTTTATTAAAATAGTATTTATAGCCTTAAGTATTTATATATAGATGACAAGAGGAAAACGGGCGGGTAATTTATCTAAGTGACTATCCACGCCTTGGACAACTGTAACCATTTACAACAATCGGTTCCGTACAATATTATGCTTATCCTGAAAAATATCTATAAATCCTAGGGGGGGTGACCTTGCAGGCGGACAAACGGATGAATGGACAGATAGACGAATGAACAAAGCGAAACCCTAAGGCGGAACCCTTAAGTCTACAGAACCCTAAAAAAATTTGGAGATAATCATGCCGATTTATTAGCTCGCAAAAATTGGTTTGACCTGCCATTAATAGATTTTTCAAACAAAAATATTTCATGTTTTAGTCTAAAATATTGTATTTTTGCAGGCCTTTTAATTAATTTTATTTAATATTTATTTTTAAATAAATTAATATACGTGCGCAGTGCGCAGGAGCCGGAAACGCCTTGACATTTGCACTCGCGTCGCACCAGGTCTTTAACCATCTGATGAAGTGGAAAACGATTTGTAGAGTTCCGTACGTCTAGGGAAAAAAGAAGCCTTATACTATCACTTCGTTGTACGTATGTCTATCAAGTTTTTCTCATGAACACGTAGAGTACGTACGCACGTAGCACACGTATAGGGAAAAATCAATATCCGTAAATATGTGCAAATAAAAATTACAGTGACTTTGTCAAATTAATAGAAATCTTTACCTTCTGTTTTTTAATGTGTTGTTTTTTTTATTGTAAATATACTTATGTACATAAAAGTTTCTACCACTCACTGAATTAACAACAATTATATATAAGACAATAGCGTCCCGCTTACGAAACCTCTTTTATGTTTCCACCTACGTGCAATTAGCGTCTTTGGTGTGGAAAAATTGGCTGTGCACTCTCGAATAATATCCTTGTATTAAACTCATAGTATAATTGATATTAGCAACACTTTAATACTCGGAAATGGCCGACTGCTAAGTGCAGAGGCTTTAGTGAAATGGTATAATAGCCTCCCTCGATAAATGGGCTGTCTAACACTGATTTTTTTTAAATCGGACCAGTAGTTCCTAAGATCAGCACGATCAACTAAACAAACAAACTCTTCAGCTTTATAAATTAGTATACATATATACCGGATCTAGCACCGTCTTCGTCTTATGAGATAACACATCGTACTGATTTGAATTTTTTTACTATCGAAAGGTTTTCTATAAAAAGTACTACCTTATTAAAAATGTATTTACCTTTTGTGTTAATAAAGCTATTGTAAAGCATTTGATCAAGTTGATTTATATTTAAGAGTGTACAAAAATTCACATCAGAAATCAATATGTACAAGTATGTAAGGATTTCTACACATACTAATGGCGAAACTGTTTCGTACTTAACCGTAACAACCTAACAGACTGATGAAAATGTTTTAATTTTTTTTATCGTATTTCTACGCTGTAAACACACTTAAATGTTTATTTTATTTTCAAAGGGCTCCAAAAATCTTTCTTCCTTAAAACAACCCGTTCTGACAATATGAAGTCAGGTTTTTTGCAGCAGGCACCCAAGTGCCTACTGACGCCCATGGACATCTGCACGACCAGAAGGCTAGCAGATGCGTTGCCGGTCTTTAATGACGAGCTTAGGCCACCGGTTTGTTTATGATTTCCCCACACAGTCAACCAGTATATGAATTGCAATTTCTTGACGCCAAGAAAATCCTTAGAGGTTGAATAGTAGATTGTATAGTAGAGGTTTGTACCGTGGTATGCATCACGGTACAAACCTTCTACTATACAATCTTCTCAAAGGTGAAATTATTTCAAACTTTCGGAGCAAAGTATACAAAGAAGATTATGGAGGGTTATATATCATCACGCTAAAATTTTTCACCTAATATAAAGCGGACGAAGTCGGGGGCAAATATATATACTGCCTAATATGCCCGTTAAATCTCCTATAAAAAAGCTTGTCAGTGCGACAGTGGCCATAGGTACGACATTTGAACCAGGTGCTAACAGATTTCCTTCCATCCCTTTTACCCTTGAGCTATTAAGGCTTTCTCACTCTTTCGATGAAGATACTCAAAACCTTGATATTTGATAGAGCGGTTCGCAAGTCCCAGGCACTGCTATGATCTCTTCCTCTGCAACGCGATGGACCCAGCATTGAATGCTAAGAATAAGAAATTCATCACTACAGTCCGTACATCTTAACCGTAATAGAATCTGACATCAATTTGTTTAAACCCTTAATTATTTAGAAAATTAAATTAAAAAAAAAAAACGATTATAGCATTGCGTAACTTTCTTAGGATTCTGTAGTACTACAGGGAACTCTTAAAGTTTCGCTCAGTCCGTCCGTCTGTCCACCCTAATTAATTTCTAGCCCTGCACAGCGCCGCCGCGGCACTATATCTACTCCCACCTTTAAAACGTCATCATGTCATCCGACTAGCAAATAATATGCCATGTTTACCTAACTCGTAAGACTCACTGAACTCACTTTTAGTTCGCTGTAACTTGCTAATACAATTATGGATACTTAATCTCTTTCGTATAAAATCTACAGTAGAAGGAATGATCACATAGTAGTTCTCATCAGAAACAAAAAAAAAAACGAACATTGGCAGTCTGGGAATCGCAACTGAAGTGAAAACGAATCGTCAACGGTGCCGGTAACGGTGAGTCAGCGAAAAGTCAAAGTTGAAAATAAAGAGGTTAGCTGATTAAGCTAATAAGCTGCGACATAAATATATTCATCTCACCCGATCACACTTTTCGTAACACTCTTGTCAGGCATTCATCATTGCGTAAAGAAGTACTTCAAAAATACTAAAGGCAACTATGCAAACCCTCAATATTACTATTGATAGAGGAGCATACAATTGGTATAATACATTATGACTCATACTGACAGTAGTTCTACGACACATAAGACATCACGGGGCGTGACGAGCACGCTATCTTCCGGTCGTCGGCCAGCGTTGTCATAATAGCTTTTTTACAATAATAACGGCCTACTCTTAAAATTCACTTTTTTTTTGTTTTATGGTTTTTTTTAATATAACATATATTTCAACATTACGTAGTGATTAAGTTAGTTCTTGCCTGAAGATTTTTCTAAGATCTAATAAGTCGGAGCAAACTTGAATAATTGAAAGACCTTACTACCTTTGCGTAAGCAAAGGCCTCTTTGTAGATCATCCTCTTGGGCTATTATTAAATATTTTTTTTGTTTAGAATAAGATTACTGTGATTTTTTACGTCAGTATTATATTAATATCAAAGGCAGTTTATCAATTTTCACTAAGTTAAACAAATCATTAGTCTAAAAAAGAAAAATAGGGAACAGTTCATTTGGAGAATGCGGTTGGAAATGTTCAACTTTGTATTACTTATATTTAATTTATAATTTGCTGCCTTTGCTGTTTAAGTAATTATAAAAATGTGTTCAAGAGTCATTTTATTGACATAAAATTACATCACATAGAGTACTTATATATTATGTAGGTGTATGATAAAGGTTGCCCATGTGAACGAAGTCTCGGGGTACAGCTAATAGTTATATAAGTACTTACAATTTTTAAAGAACTTATTATAAATGAAGCATTTAGCATAGTTTGAGGCGAAAGTTTTTTTTTTTGCATATGGCACGCAAATCCGTTCACGATCTAGAATCGACCGACGATCGATTCTAGATCGTGAACGGGCATGTATTACGTATACGCTTCTGTAGTACGGGACGCGCACGGGCCATCGATGTCAACGAACGCCCAGAGGAAATGGACGTCTAGACCATGGATACTTACTTCAATTAATTCTAAAGAGGTCAGGAACAGAGCATTCACTCTCGGATAAACTCATCAAATCGAAATGCAGGTCTAATACGTCAACATTACACATTCTGACACATTCTAGTTGTCAACTTATTTTAATTCAATGTCAACTGGGAACTGACAATCAGCTTTTTTTATCTTAAATTGTGATTAGTTTTGTTAGAAGTTTATGGATAATATTAAACGAAACTTTCTTTATTATTATATTTATCTTTAAGGATAGAATAAATAAAAATGTTAAAATTTATAAAACGTTAAAGTTAATAAATAGCGAAATAAAAATAGTGTAATATTGTTTTCTTTTTATTATTAAAAGTACTCGGATGATGATAAAAATACTTTCAAGATTAATATTTTTAACCCATACTGAAGAGAAAGTTTAAGGATACTTTGGATAGCCGGCTGTGTTGGGGGAAAGTGTTGTTACTTAAAATAACAAATACATGAAATAATTATTATAATCGTTTCAAGATAATGATATTGCGATAGCGCATCTGGCTTGTATGATGACCTGACAGATCAATCGGAAATACTAGATCGCTGCACCGAGGGAAAAGCGAGTTATTAATGCACGAATGTTATATTGGTATCCCTATATTAACGCCGTTTGCATTAATTATTCACTTAAGCAAGGTGCGTAATCTACTTTTTTTTCAACTACATTCGCTATCTATTTATTTATTTTTAAACTTTTATTGCTAAATATGAAGTATCAAAGTCTTACAATGGTATAGAGGGCGCGCAATTTGTTTTTTTCGATTATTATTTTCAGCCAGTGTCTTTTTGATGTAATTGCATACATTTTATACGAAACTTAATGGGAGACATCTAAAACCTCTGTGGTAAATTTATATGAAAAGATATTTATGAAAGTTTAAATGTAAATAATTTCATTATTGCACTGTTTTGGGTTCTACCAAGAAAATTAATCCTTTGTGATTGGTTTTGTAATGAATAATGGATAAGACTACTGCGTAGTTGGCAGGAAATATGTTATCTAAGTTGAAAGTATTTCTAAATTTCTTGCGGTAGACTGCCAAATAGTTACGTTATTATATTATAGACAAAGCCTTACTGATAACTGATTAAGCCCTACTGATTGTTGGCGTATAGAATCTAATTAGGGCGTCATAGAATAATATGCTACTAGGTAACGGCAGTAGCTTGAAAATTAAAGTATACTACGAGAAGAGATCGCGCATTGGTAGACATTCGGCCACAAATCTTTAGATTTGCGCAACATATAACGCTTATTGAAAGCTAGAATTTAATTCTTAGTACCACGGCCTAAAATATTGTGCTATTTGACAATTAATATAAAACATAGGGTTGTCAGGAGTACGCTTTCCACATCATCCAATAGTAAAATGTACCTATGTATGGAGCTTCATGTATTAATATTACAAAACTCTCTCAATATATCAAGACTCGGCAGAGAGTTGTCCTGTCCGAACTTTGTGTTACTTACTATTATTACATTCTAATATCCTATAATATTATTCCCGTAACCGTTCCTTTTCCCTTTCCCAATATTTCCTAAAATTGCCATTAACAAATAGACAGAGAGACATTTTATAAGGACTTAAAAAGTAAGTATACAAACCATGTTCTAATAATAATGAATACAACAAAAAGAAAAATTCAATTCGACGCAGTAGTCCCGAAAATTTTGTGCTTACTATATAATTCGAAAGCGTATATTTTGGAAGTTCATTTTTATTTATATAGATAGGATATGAAAATATTAGCTCGCGCGCAAAAATATTTCGAGAGGACCTTCCAGCTGTTCCATGGATGGTGATAAGGCGGTATTATTGTAATTTGATACGGGGTTAATACGAGCAGCGACGGCAAAGAGCATTGAATGGGAGCCTACCACAGTAGTTAACGTGTAAAGTGTGGCAATAACCGGCCGGCTTTGTTGTGGCTACCAACAACTTAGCAGCTAGGGATCGTCTCGTATGGCAGACAATAATTAGTTATTTGTGCAACAAGTGAGAAAAATTGTTTTTTGCTGCGAGTGCAGATTTTGAGTCCCGAGCGAGCGAGGCATCCTAAGATTCAAATTTAGAATCTTGAGCGTAGTGAGGGATTCGAATGCACGAGATGCAAATAATTTTGTTCTCGTGTGGCACACATTACTTTTCACTTCGGCAGCGAGGACACATAATAAGTATTACTTAAAAAATAAAATAATGAACAGGAATAGTGGTAAATCTTTCGTATTTAGATTATATTCGCGTTTCCGAACGAATTTTCTTTGACGTCGAATTTCGAAATTGGACCTTCTTGGACTAATGTTTGTCACTCACTCGTTTTTAAAGAGTGGGAAAGAACCAGAGTGCAGTGTAGTCGGCACGCTTTATTAAAAAATTAAGAAGTTACTTTGTCTCACGCAGTGGGCAAAATGCGATTTTGCCCACTGTTTTTACGCAGCAAAACTTAAATGTAAATAAAACAAATACAAATATTTTTATTATTAATTAGACTGCAATCTAATACACGAACATTACTCGCTTCAAAAATTAACTTTTTATTAATACCTACGTTTGGTATGCATCAGAAGATACATAGCCGCTGTGATATTTTGATTACGTTTTTTATGTTGCGTTGGTAACATCAATTTTCAGTTCCATTCTATGTTAGATGCCAAATAGTGTAGTGTCATGCACAAAAGCTGTTATCGATGCTAAATATGGATAACATGCGATCGAATCGATTCAGCGACTCTTTCGCATCGATGCAGCAACCATGGACTGTTACTTCATTGCTTCTTTTATGCTTATTAAATGCAAATATAAACCTAATGTAGAGGGTGCAGTCTAGCGTTACAGGCGATACAGTATTCCATCACACGCTGTAGACTATGATCCTAAACACCAACAAACCTACCTCCAAGGTAAATATAAAAATTGATGTTTCAAAGTTAGCGCGCCGAGTCTTTATCTACCTCAAATACAAAGATCAGCATTAATATTATAGCTATACTAGAATTGTTATTAATTTTAAAGTAAGTAAATACAATTGTAACTAGATGATGTATTGGATGTTACGACCGATAAACAAATTATTCTCGCTCAATTCTACGCACATACATATAAAAGAATACAGCAAGAAAACAGGAATTAAAGTTAATTCTTAAGTGAGCATAAATAAAATTGTAGCGGGTAGGACGCGTGACCAGCGGTTATCAAAGGGCAAATCGGCTTTGTGCAAGGTGGTAATTGAAGTTACCATTAAGTTTTAGGGGCTCGAGTGAGATGCACCGGGGCCGTGCGCGCCTCTGAGAAAGTGCATACAGAGAAAGTGCGCGACTTACGTGGCGAGGGGTGAGTGCGCGTGTGCCCTGTCACGTGTCGCTCGGTGCACTCGCCGAGATTGCACAAAGTCGACGCCTTCATGACTTTATATTCATAGACCGTTATAATCTTTAAGTCAATTGAAAAGACACCGCAATTAGTGAATGGACAATTTTTTTTTCCACAGTGCAATCGACAAAATGTGAATATAAAAAAACGTTACACTAAAACGTTAATCCAAAGTCCTCTATATGGATATGGTTCCTCTTCAATGTTAGGGACTCTAAAAAATTTAAATGTTTAATTTAGATTTTTTTTAAATATATTTACATTATCAAGATAATAATGATAAGAGTTATATTGCTTATATTTTCATTTTCATTACGAGGGTACTTAATTTTCATTTATATTTTTTACATTTACGTATTTATAGTATTTTTTTACATATAGGTATGTTTGTTAATATTACATTTTTTAATTAATTTTTATAAGGGCAAGTATAAATGTGACTATTTCTTTAAACTGATAGCCAGCTCAGGGTATTATATTGTGTTCTACGTTAATGCTGTTCATTCTCGGATACGTCGAATTCAATCGCACTTTAATACAAAATACCTTATCTTTCAGCAAGCTTTCCCACCATGATAATCTTTAGGAATCACGATAAGCTGTATCTTTGAATCAAAGGCACACCGAATACATTTTTAAAATCTTTGCCTGCAAATGTTAAGGTTCGTAGTTACGTGGCTTAAATTCTTCTGGAAGTCACAATCCATGCAATGGGATCGAAATATCGACGAATCAAATTACCTTAACCTAGCATATTGTGTAGAACTCTTAGACAATATGATGTATAAATCGGAATTGAACATTGTATGTGACTGTAAACAGACTTGCTAAGTCCTACTTAAGTAGCTTATTAAATCCTGAACTTAGTTTGAAAGTCACACAACATGGATGACTGACAAACTTAGTTACAGCGCTCAAGATCCTAGAGACTGGAAATCCATTGCAACTATAAGTACTATATTAAGGCAGCTCTCAGAGATTCACAAAATCGTTTGCGGAAACGTGCATGGCGGTGCTTCAAAGGGGAGACACGCTTGTGACGCTGAAATAGATAATTTTCTAGTGACGTAATTACTTCCGAGTTTCAACAGACGGGTAACATACTTGTGCGAGTAATTTCCAAGTGTATATTTTACAGTTCGTAAATGCGGTAAAATTGTGATATATAAACAGCGGTGGTATTTTATCAAATGCAGAAACATCTGCCCTTTTGTCCTTCATATAATCATCCACAATTAATAAATATGAGATAATACTGACAAATCAATATCTAATATATAACATTCAGGTGTTGTCACGGGGTTTGTTGCCAAACTTCCTCCGAAAAGACTGGGCAGATTCTTATAAAATTTTTTGTGCATATTTGGTAGATATGAGAATCAGTCGTAAACTATTTTTTACACCCCAAAGTGATAAGGGTGGCTCACGCGGACGAAGTCGCGGGGTACAGCTAGTATGATATAATATAATAATATTCGCAATAATTAATTGCCCTATGATTCGCTTGTGTTTTATGCAGACTAGTATTTTATTCTAAACGAGAGATGTCCAATATCCCGTTTTCTGTCGCCCTGACATATACATACTTAATATGTATAATAAGTTTCATGACGATTCGGTTGCGTAGTTAAAGAGCGCTACCTAAAAAATCAACTCGCACTTGCATCGGTTACGTATTAAATAAATTGATCTGTGATTTAATAATATTTTAAAGTTCACTGCCCAAGTCTAAGGCGTGACGTCGGACAGGTTAATAGAACCTAAACAACATAAAATTTAGTCTGCCTGTTTATCTTTTTTTTTTCGAAGATTTCATAGTGTAAGGTTACAGATAGTGTACTGATTATAGAGTATAATATTTAGGAAACGCCATAACTTGAAAACGGCTGGCACAATTGTGTAATTTTTTCTTGAAGGCTGGAGAAGGTCCGAGGAAGAGACAAAGAGAATAATGTATGTGTATGCAGGTACCATGTGCGATGGTAGACTAAAAATAAGAGTTGTTTAACTAATTTTTAAACGGGTGATCTGTATATTTATACAAGTAATATAATTAAGTGTCAGACGATTACATTGCCCAGAACTTTTGTCAGAGGCGTTAAATTTCCACAATTAAGAAATGAAATATTACTGATTTTTAAATAAGTTATTAAGAAATCGGGTACTTCGGAGGACTATTCTACAAAAAATAAGTTAAGCAGCTCTTTATTTTTAGACACCTTTGTCACCTAGTACCTGCCCATGGGTCAGTGTCAATTATGCATTAATATGTCCACAAGACACTACTCAGAAACTCAGGATGAAATCTTTTAGTAAATAATTTGTTTTACAGCCCTGGGATTTCTATCTAATAGATTTGAAAACGTCACTATTGGCCTTTTAAAACTGTAATAATCAAAACTATAATAACATTAATGGCCGCAATTGATTCCAACGCAACGACAGATGAGATTGTTTTCGAGGCAAACATCGAAGTGTGAACAGATCAAACGTACCCGGTGCCAACGACCTCGTACTCGGAGCGCAACAGTTCCCCGGGCGAAGTGACGCGCGCACAGCTGCGCCGAAGCGCTCGACGCATCCACGCCCTAAACGCTATGAACAACCATCGTGCATCGATTGACAACACACCTTTGCAAATAACTATGTAATTTTTTAATCGGTATCGTTATTGTTGATTTATAAAGAAATCTAAACGGTACACATACATTTCGAGTTCGCTTGGTATTCTCGTTGTCGCGCCAGTTTTTTTAAAGCAAGCGCTAAGTGGCACGAACGATAGCTCAGCGTTGGGCCGGTCGTCCCTAGAGTCTCGGAAAGCTTCCTTGACATCCGAGAGGGCCTTCCACAGTTCTCTTTTTCGAGTTGCGTCATGACGTCAGATGGCAATCGGTCATCTTAACTCGCCCCACAGCCAAATCCTCTGCAATCTAAACAGACCCTGGTACTTAACCGGGATAACGCTAAGAAGTAGAAGTAGACATTATTAATAAAATAAATAGAGAATCTACTGTCAAATTAAAATGTATTCATGAATGTAAAAAAATTGTATTTATTTGATGAAGTCAAGGTTATCATGTTGTTAAAAATGTATTATGATTTTAAATTTTTAATATCAATATTATGATACATTTAATAACGATTCTTTTTACTTTCAGAATCAAACGTCTTATGAAGACATCAAGAACGAAACTAAAGCAGCTAATTCTACATAAAATCACCCTTCAGATTACCAAGATTTAGTATATATTGTAATATTTTTTTATAAAGTTTTGAATAAATTGTTAAAAGCACATGGTTGTTTAAATATTCAGGTGTAAAAAAATATCCAAAAATATGGCAAATCTAGATAGGAGTTTTGAAAAATAATTTCATTCGGAGTGTAGTTCATAAATCAAAATAAAAATATTACAAGGCAATATATTTAATTATATCTTATATAATATATACAAACACATATGTGATAAGAACATTGTTTATAATTTTTATTTACATTAAAAATGACCCCCATTGTAAAGTTTTTACAGAAAAGTTGTTGACAGATTCAGGAATAAAATTCTATTACATTTATAGTATTTTTTTTCTTCTTAATATATATGAATATTGTTTTTAACATTTAACTAAATATTATTGTAAACTTTGAGAACCATTGTACATACCTCAATTCAGAGGTTATTATCAATATTTACTTATAAGCTTCACTTATTAACTTTAATTCAGTCCAATAATTATAAAGTCCAGCCAAAGTCAAAAGTACAGTTAAAGTCAAAAGTCAAAGACTTTCTTTGACATTAACTTAAATTTAATGCAGTCCAATAATTATAAAGTCAAGTCAAAGTGAAAAATCAAGTCAAAGACTTTCTTTGATTTAACTTTAATTTAGTCCAATAACTAATTATAAAGTCCTATTAAAGTTAAAGACTTTCTTTAACTTGACTTAACTTTAATTCAGTCCAATAATTATATACATAAAACTATGAGCTAGCAATGCACTGGTTTATAATTTGCACCAAATTATTATTCTCTAATGCAGCTGCGACTCTTTCTTTGTCAGCCAACTGTTTATTTACAGCATGCTCAGAAATGTGAGTTCCTTCTGATACTTCTACAGTTACTTTAAAGCGACTCGGTAAAGCCCGAAGAAGTTGGACTCTAATAGACAAACCTAAAACAATAATATTTAATTTTAAAGTAAATACAATTAAAAGTAAATGTTTCGAAAATAAACATTTCTTAAATTTCACGAAAAATTTAATTTTTTTTTTGCCTATGTTAATGGGAATACTCAATAATAACATTCTAAATTACTCAATATATTTACCTATTAATGTAGCCATACTGCAATGTGGTATAGTTGGTGTAAAGTAAACCTGTATAAAATTCTCTTTATTATCAACAATAATATTTTTCTCTTCAACAACTCTCAATTCCTCTAGAGTCAGTGGATGTTCCGGATCGTTAATATTGCGTATTAAATCAAACACTTCTCTCTCATCGATTTCGTCCACAACGTCTTCATCAAGATCATTAGAAGTTACTTCACGCGCCGAACCTTTTTCATATACGTGTGGATTAACATTATCAGCGACTTTAGTCATTTTAAACAATACATACAATGAAAATAAAATAATAAAAAGTGAGAGTAGAAATGCTGAAACTTAGAAATCAAATCATATGTTCAGCTTATACAAACGACAAGCTGACAGTGACAGCACATACGGTGGCAACCACAGATATTCATGTCATTATTATTAAAAATTGTCATCATTTGTAACTAAGATTAAATAAATTCGAACTCGAAAAAATGTTCTTAAATGAAATTTTTAAAATATATTTATCAATAAACAAAAGCTACTTTAGTAGCAGGAATTTACTTCCACAGTCGAAGCGTTCCTAAGAGGCTGGCTATTATTTTTCAAAATAGAAACTAGCTAATCTTTGTAGGCTTTTGTGGTGCTTTTCATGCCGGAGCAAGACATAACATTTGAATGATCATTTCAATGATCATGTAGGGTGGCCGGGGATTTTGTGTAGAGCCTGCACAAAGTATTATAGAACTTTGTAATCTTCAAAGACAAAAATGTACAAACATTTTGAGCTATGTCTGGCTCTAGCATCATAAAAGCTGAAAAAACTAGAAGTTTTATTAAGGAAACAATAATCAACTGCGGTATGTAGTAACGCAAAAAATAATTAGCCACTGAGAAACAGCACACTAGCGAATTATTTGTTCGGCGTGAAAAATAAGTTACACATAAAAAAAAAATTCTAAACTGCCTAACAACACTCAAAACGGGCAGAAATAAAAGTTTCGGTTTTCCTCAAAATTATATTAGCTTTTTTTTAATAATATCGGTTAACTGTCATCTATGTTAACACATCTTAATAATCTTGATTCCGAACAAGATAATCAGATATGTCAAATGTCAATTGAATCTGACATTTTACTGGATCAATAACATCAAAGATTTCTTTCGTTAATTTTCATAAAAATCTGCATTTAATTCCGTGATAAAGGGGCGTGTATAACTCCAGCGCATACAGAAGTATTCACACAAGTAAGTACTTCATTGATACATGTTTTTTTATATAACTATTATCTAATTAACTCTGTGTAAAAAATAAAATGGGTAAATGGAACTTTCTAATACAAAGATTACTTAAAATAGTAGATTATTTAACGATTAACACTTTAATTATGAAGCCAAAAAACATATTTGCTTAAGTTAATTTAGTATTGCGTTTTATAATTATTTAATACATATAACGAAAAACCAGAGTTAAGCACTAAAAATATTTTAAGATAATAATAGTGTTAGGACTCCTTTATAGTACACAAAACAATCAATCACAAAAATGTAAGCCCATCATTTGTAATGATATTAATTGGTATGAAATAAATAGTTTAAAATTTTGATCTGTTCGATCATTAAAATCTTACATGATCTGAGTTCAGACCGGTGTGAGCTTTCGTTATTTCAGCTAAGTAGCGACTGCTGTCATTGTCGAAAAATGTTTACTGATGCAATGAACTCTTTCTTAATGCATAAATCTATAGGTGTGATAGTTTTCAGTAAAGTGTACCACAAAAATTTTCAGGTTGTGGGATAGTGTTAAGGCGCGCATCACTCACCCTAATAATATTAGATTAAACCTTATACTACGGATCTTAAGTTCACCCTATTGCTGGCACACGGTGACAGACGGGTAAACTATTATAACACTGCTTTGTATTTGATATCCGACCTCCCTCGTGTATCCGAAGACACGTAAAACAGTGGGGCCCGATTAATGTCACTTTGTGATATTAGTCGTGAGGTTGCAGAGATCGTGGAGATTCCCAGGATGGCGTTCAACGACGATGGCTATCGAAACACTCTGGTACAGACTTGGATGACGCTAGGTAGAAGACGAAAGTAAATCTGCCAGTTACGTTTTACGCCTAAACCACTAAACCATGTTTCATTTCATGAGTAATTTCACTATGTTTTGATTCATTTTCACTGGCCGACTTAAATGCCGGCCGCTGATTAAGCTAGAGCTTCCTCCGATGTACTTATGGTGAACATAGTAAATAACTGACGTCCTTGATCCTGATTCATTTGGGACCAGGACTGCTATCCGTCGATGTCATTGAGCTTGATGCTGTATAATAGCTAGATCATGTCCACGCTGAACACCAAACCAAGTACTGTCTGTTGTCCGTGTCCACGATAGCCATACCACCAAAATTGGTCACCTAAATGCCTACCGATGCCCATGGACATCTGCACGACCAGGAGACTATCAGATGCGTTGCCGGCCTTTAATGCCGCGTTCAAGCCACCGGGAAGTACGTCTTTCTTACATAGGATCGGCGTGAGGTGGCGACAATGCTGTTACGTTAAGAGATGATATTGTTGTTGCGTTTCGTGTGGTTTGTGAGACTTCCCGGGGGCCTAAACTCGTCATTAAGGCCGGCAACGCATCTACTTGCCCCTTATTTTACTTTCATTAATTAAATACCGCGAATCTGGCCACGCATCTGCTAGCCTTCTGGTCGTGCAGATGTCCATGGGCGTCGGTATGCACTGGGGTACCTGCTGCCTGCTCGTTTGCCCCTTGTATCATAAAAAAAATGGAACCACGGTGGATCAAGTGTGGTTTTTAAGCTATCTTGTAGTAGTTTCTTAATGGATCTACTGTGGATCCACTGAGGCTCCACGTGGTGGTGGTTGTGATGGTTTGTGGTTTAAATATGGGATTTGGTCTAGTTTTATTGCGGTTCTACTGTGGATCTCTCTTAGATCCACTTTAATAAGTATAAATGGGGTTGTCAAGAGGGATGTAAGTTGGTCCATTGCGCTGGCTGCCGTGGCTATGCTGATCGTGTTCAGATTTTCGCTGAACGCCTAAAGTCTATAAATGCTAGTTGTGCTAGTGCCAGTGATAAATAAAACGGTGTTCAAGTGTTTATTAAGTGGTTATTGTGATTAAACTATAAATTCTGTGGTGATTAATATATTTTTTTTGTGAAACGTGGTGTTTGGATTTTTATTTGGACCGCGTGGCTGGTTTTGGTGATATTTTTCTTCCTTATATGTCCGATAAATAGTCAAATTATCCACCACGGGTCGCCGCGTACGAGACCCCGGACCACACTAGCTGCTAATGTCACTATCCCTATAACATTTGTGACAGTAGTATTCCTCCTTCCTTTACTCCTATCTAATTAGAGGTAGCGCCACACTTGCAGTTTTTTTGGCCTGCAACCAAATAGGGCCAGCGCGTCCGGGTTCCAGAACCTATTTCTCGCAATATTATTATTGGTGTGAAGTGGCGGCAATGCTGTCACGTCAAGTGATGGTAAGTTCCGGCACAAGTTGGGAAGAGTAAAGATACCTTGGTCAAGTGGGGATTCCTAGGTGACTCTAACTTAGGGTATACGTGATACGGTTCATCAACGAATGGAATACTTTATATTGTGCCCTTCCTGCCCTGTAACCAGTGCGCGGGAGGATTTGATTAAGACCACCGAGGATGCTGTTCGCGTATTTTGGGATGGGCCTGTCTTGCCTTGTCTGATGCGCTGTCAATGTCAATGAAACATTAAGTACAAATTATAGGCTTCACTCGAAAAAGAGACGAAAAAAGTGGTGTATAACTGGCGTCTGTCACCTATGACACAGGCATTAAGTTGTCTACCTTAGAAACACATGTTCGTGTGACATGTGTGTCTATGTATTTATTTATTATTATTTCTTTTGTCCTTGTAATCCCTGTTTTAGGTAACGAAAGGCGTCATTATCAACTACCTACATATGTCGAAGTGTTGCCAACACTTATTTAAATGTATTGCTTTATCGTTGTAGAGGGGAGTAGTGGCCACGTTCGACCAATCGATCGTGATCGACTAGTTGGCAATCTGTTCTTTAAGTCATTTTGGAAATAGAAATATATGTGATGTCACACCAATGGGGCCTCTCCCCATTGGAGTGACACATTGTCTTATGTGACAACCTGTGACTGCGAGCGTGCAAGCGAGAGCGCAAAGCAAGCGATAGAGAGGCACGGTTGGCCTAAGCGTTCGGCGTTATCGCGTAAAATTATCTTCTAAAAGTCCGTAAACCGACTTTAAAGACAAGCAACTTTTTATATACATAGATGATACCTCTTTTATTGATGATAAAATCTTCCTCTCAGTGTTCGAGGCACAACGTAGACATGGCAATAATTAGACTGCGCGATAAGAAAAAAACAAAAGAACAAAGAAACCCTTTAATTTAAGAAATGCGAGATTACATAAAAAAACCTTTATAACACAACATTTAATTTGATTACTCTTTGGATTTGTCTGCCTCTCGGCGACCATTAGGTCGCCCCTATCGAGTTCCAGTGCTGCCACTGTTATTTTTAATTTTTGCCCATTTTATACCATTAAGAAAGATAATACATCAATATAAGAAGATGCTATTAAAAATTGTTTTTTTTGCGTTACGGATGTTCTTGTATGGCAGAAGATCCGTAACGCAAAAAAAATGATTGCAGAAGCACACAAAGCTGTAACCCAACTTCGGGTGACGCCACGGAAATAAGCAATACAAAATTCTACTTTCTTTACTGACAAAATTAATATTATACTTTCTGTATTTAAATGAAGAACCAACTTTAGAAGGAGACGGTCTCTGATCTAAGATGGATGAAACAACTATACCATAATTTTCTTTATGTCTTATTCTAATGGAACATTAGTTTAATCGAATGCGCAGTCTATTATTTCTAAGTCTATTGTCTGGGTTGGGTCATAACTCGAATAGCGAGCGATTGATAGTAAAATTTCGTTTAAAGCATTACTAATTTTCATTTGAAAGGTACAAGGTTTATGTTTCCCTTAAGAATATCCTTCATTTTTTCGTTTATCTCTTTGTATTTACTTTTTCGTTTCACATAAACCTTTGTTATTTAGATATAAATCAATTTATTGTTGTTATTTTTTTATTTTTTATATCAACAGTAACGTAAAAATATTCATTTTTCTTTTCTTAAATATAGACTTATCCTGATAGTCAGCGGTCCTTGTTAACAGCGATAAATAAAAAAAAATCCCTATAGTTGTTTTTTAATACACGACGAGTATAAATTACAATTATAAGTGAGTCTAAATGTTTGAAATTACACGACTGATTTTAATGCAGTTTTCATCAATGAACAGAGTGATTTAAGAGGAAGCTTTTATGCAGACGGGGCCATAGATTACGTCACAAACATTTTTACGATTTAAAAAAAAAACTTATATTTGAATGACACATATTTTTCAATTTTATGCGCGTATTAAAAATAAAAGAACAGCACTTTCAATAATGTTTTTAATTTTGACATGTGACGTCACAAACTTTTGCCTCCATCCCCCCCTATCCTATGTCACTCTGTCACATTTTGGTAATCGTGTTACGCGAATTATGGATAGCCCAAATACATACATATCTACATTTCACCTATGCGAAGTGGTAGATCGTTACTCTATATAGCATAAAAGCGGAAGGTCATCTACCAGGAAATCTCGAAAACCGCGAGACGTAAAAAGATGAAATTTTGCATGGACGTAATTTATACTTATTAGGCATCCGCCAAGAACGGATTTTTAAATAGGACCATATTAAGGAGGGCTTTTTATTTTTATTTATTTATTTATTTTGGTTTACTAACAATCACTTATATTAATACACTTAACAATAAAAGACAAACATAAATAAACTTAATGTAGTGATCACTTAAAAGTAAACACAACATGAACAAACTATTACAAAGCTACAACAAGCTATTATATAAACAAAAATCTTATACTAATTATCCTAAGAGTAAAATAAAATAAAAACTTAACTTAATTAAAATTAAGTTCGTAAATTTTTTCTCGTATTATATGAAGTGAGTCGGAATAAATATCGAAAACTTTATTATATTTGTTTATTATATTTGCTATCGCCATTTTCATTTTACGTGGACGATCTCGCGGGACACAGCTAGATCTTTATAAAAAGTTTCATCCATCTCCGGAACCATCCCAAGTTGAGGGTAAAGTTTTCGTTGCAGCAGCTAAAGTTGCTTTAGCCTTTTTGTACTGCCGAAGTACAGCTTCGGCCCCCTTCATCAAGCTAGAAGTGGAAGGGTGGTGGGATGGGGGAAGGGAACCTGGTATTTGGGACTGGGAAATTATATTCCAGCGGACCGATATGACGCCTGTAGGGATAAATTTGAAGTTTGCGTTCTGAAACAGAAAAAAGATGGCGATCAAATTTGGCGTCTTTTTTCTATAATTCACTACGAGCAAGGAAAGTAATAGTACATTATTACAACTTGCGCAAAGTGAGCCTTTAATGCCGGAGTGAATGCGAGAGTACTAAATTAAAAAGACCGCGGTAAATTTATATTAATATAACAAACAGTGCAGTAATGAAATTTCATGCTGCACTATTTTGGTTAGGCAATTTGTAATAACCAAAAATCCCATCTACAAAGCATGTTTTGAGTAGACTCACATGTAACTGAGGTGTGGCCAAAACGTCTAGATCTTTGATCAAATGGCACCCTCCCACGAAAAACCGTCTGCTATTTGCCTCTATCTCATCCAACTCTTCGGGTCTAGAGCAGCACAGACGATCTTTGTGATATCCAGGGTTTAACTTTAGAGGGAGATAGCTATAGCCTTCTGTTCTGTGCCTGCCCCACCAGTCTACTGAGATAGCTTCTAGATATATCTTGATTGGAGGAGGATCTAAAATTGTAATTGTTGCTTATAAATGGCCTTTTTTTATGTTACAAGGGGCAAACGAGCTGGCAGCAGACAACTAAGTGCCTACTGACGTCGATCGTCATCTGTACGACCAGGAGGCAAGCAGATGCGTTGCCGGCCTTAATGACGAGTTAAGGCCGGAGGTCTCAGAAGCCGAAAGAAACGCGACAACAATACCATTACTTAACGTGACAGCATTGCTGCCACTTCACGACGATCTTATGTAAGAAAGAGGTACTGGTACCCGGACGCGCCGACCCAATTCGGTTACAAGCATGGCGCTACCTCTAATTAGAAAGACACGAGTAAGGGAAAGGGATGGAGTAAAGGGATGTAAAGATTGATGAAGAGGAGAGAAAGGATACGGATACTACTGTCACGGACGGTATAGGGTGAGTGACAATAGCAGCTAGGGTGCTCCGGGGTAGCGTACCCGTAGTGGACCTCCGCGTCCCTGTCACAGGTTAACCCCTTGCTGTGACATCACATATATGTATGTACAAAAAACAACAGTTTCTATTAATTATTTGGCTATTATGCAGTTTGGTTACTTTACCCAAATATGTATATTTTTCATCGAAGTAATTGTTAGCACTCTAATGAGTGATATTCCGTCGGAGGAGGATTACATTCCGCGCGAAACGTAACTCTGCTGCGAGTAGGTTTGAAGCGGACGGTGCACGATCGCCATGGCCGTATTTTTTTTTGTTTTTGTCACAAAGTAGATATCCGCCGAGAACAGATTTTATGATTGGCCAAATTATGGACATCCAAGGTTTTTCGGAAGTTTAAATTTAAGCGTTTGAAGCCACGGGTAACCGCTAGATGAATGTATTTTCAAATCCCGATATTAATATAAACATAAAAAGTAATATAAACATAATTAAAACAAATATCAAACTTTATCTACTGCTGCAAACTGTCACACAGACATTTTAATGTATATAGACACACACGCACACACACATACACACACACACACATACACCCACGCGCGCGCACCGAAAAGAAAACAGTAGTACCAGAGCGACGGTAGCAAGATAAAATACTTCGAGTCAACAGCTCTGGATCAAACTACAAAGAGCATATTTCGTAAATATGTATAATCAGGGCCTTTTGTTGTCGCGAGTTTAATAGTTTTTGCCTATCTCAAAAAATGCCCAACGTGGCTTCAGAGGTTTTCACTACAAAAAATTGTCTATGTTTTGTTTAAGCTATTTTTTTTTTGCCAGAGCGTAGGTTGTAAATATCACACAACGCATATCGCACGCGTGTTAGAAACGAAGCTGCCTCTATCATTAACTCGCTTCAGACCATATTAAACATTTGAATGATATCGCAAGTAAGTGAGGTGGCCTGCATAATAAATAGAGACGCCATTTTTCGTCGACAGCACAAATGGAAAATATTCTAAACCTCTGGTAGTACTATCTCTTTGCTCTCACTCGGGCTTAAGCGGGCACTGGATATAATTTATATGTATCCAAGACGGCCATTTTGAAAAAATTTATACACCGACTCGCGACACATTCAAATATTAACCTTATGACATAATGTCCACCCACTAATGATTTTCCGGTTTCGGTGCGAAATGCGTGTCTAGTGTGTTAAAGAATGTAACGCACTTCTAAGGACTTTGCCTATTTACACAGTTATGGGCAAACTTTTATGTTTTTTTTCTATATTACAAGGGGCAAACGAGCAGGCGGTTTATCACCTAAGTGTCTACCGAAACCCATCGACATCTGCACCACCAGAAGTCTAAAGAGGGGTTTAGGTCATCGGGAACTCTCAGAATCCCAACTAAATGCGACAACAATACCATAACTTAACGGGCAAACGAGCAGGCGGCAGCTCTTAAGTGACTACCGACGCCCATGGACAACTGCAACACCAGGGGGATCGCAGATGCGTTGACGGCCTTTGAGAAATAAGTATGCTCTTTTCTTGAAGGTCCCTAAGTCGTATCCGTTCGGAATTACAGACGCTGGTAATTGATTACACAGAGGAATTGTGCGAGGTATGAAGTTTCTTGAAAATCGCAATTTAAGCGGATCCTGGCACTGAACCGGGATGACAAAGATTTATCAGAAGAATAGGAATCATGTAGAGTACTAGAATCATGGAACATTTTTCATAAAAGCACTAATTAAATAAGAGATCACCCATAAATTCGGTCATACGAATTTTTTTTATCCCCGTCCCCCACCGTCCCCGTCCTTGTCAGGGGTCGTCAGAGTATTGAAACCCCAAATTTTTAAAAAAAATTAATACATTACTTATTAAAAGAAAGCAACAGTTTCAGTTCTTCTTTATCAATGAGTTTTTTTTTTCAATTTTGATTTACGACCCCCCTGTCCGTTGTCACACAATGTCGCAATTTTGGCCAATAGTTTTTTTTAATTACTTATTAGCTATTAAGTTAGTTGGCGCAGTGGGCACTAACCCTGCCTTTCGCTCCGGGGGTCGTGGGTTCGATTCCCTCTCGCGTCTGGGTGTATTATCTATATGTATGTATTTATAGATAGATTTCTACAAAAATATATATTTGTGTATAACAGGCGTCTGTTACCTATAACACGGGCATTAAGTTGTCTACCTTAAGAACAGACGTCCGTGTGTCATATAGTCCTGTATATGTATATATTTTTTAATCATATTATTATTCCTTTCGACTAATATCAGAAAGTGACATTAATCGGGTCCCACTGTTTTACGTGTCTTCCGAAACACGGAGGAGGTCAGATATCAAATTTAAACCAGTTTTAGAATGGGGCACCCATTTATCACCTGGTGGCAGAGCCAGAGCAGGCAGAGGCCAGCAAGAGCTATTTAACCTAGCAATAGACTAAAATGCCGACCACAAATAAGGCCACGACCTCCTCGTGCTTTACCTCTAGTTATAATGCACTACATCTTTTTAAATTAAAAGAATTTGATAGAGTGACAACTATTTTTTATATATTTTTAAATGTTTTTATTTTTATATTAATATTTAAAAATGTATTTAGAATAAGTATATCGAATAAATGATAGTAATTAAAATTAATAATAAAGGCCGGCACTGCATCTGCGAGCCCCCTGGTGTTTGCAGTAGTCCATGGGCATTGGTAGTCACTAAAGTTAACAACCTGGCCGTTTGGCCCTTGTCTAATTTCTAGTCCCTTACGAAACCAACAAACTTCTTACCTCGCACAATTCCTCTGTGGAATCAGTTGCCAGCTTCGGTATTTCCGAACGGATGTGACTCAGGGACTTTCAAGAGAAGAGCATACTCATTTCTCAATGGCCGGCATATCATCTACGAGCCCTGTAGTGCTACAGTTGTCTATGGGCGTCGGTAGTCACTTATATAAATGCCGCCTGGTCGTTTGCCTCTTGTTATATATAAATTAAAAAAAAAAAAAAAACTAGTTGACTCAAATATTAAATCTCATTAAGATGAGTAATTATGGCAGGAAAATAAAAATAAATAGAAATAAAGATACGATACCAATTGCGTGAGAATAAGTTGCATTGAGCACACACCACTATGTATTAAAAACTCATATTTGTATAAAATATTAATATTTAAAGATACCTCTAAGAAATGCATCATAAAACGAATCGTGGTCAATTAAATGAAAGCGTGTATAAAAGGGTATTTTATTTTAATTAACTGTTTAATTTCAATATAAGTAAATAAAATAAAACTTAATGCGAAAACACAAATCTTAAATAAAACATTTGCGATGATTCTAAAACGAAACTAAAGTCTACGCAAAATATGTACAGTCGACACGAAAAATAAATGTTACCACTACATTTTAAAACTGATGCAGATCAATAATCAAAAACGTCCCATATGTACGAACCCTAATTTTACATTATGTATAATTCATAAAGTTTGAAAACTCAGTTTATAACAATCAATTTAATTAATAAATAACAAACTTTAATATTATTAACCTGCATTCACATACAAAATGTTTCTACATTTCACTTAGCTTAATTTATGTAAAACGTACATACAATTCGCACATTAATAATGTGCCTCGATAAAATTATTATTTATTTATAATACAAATAGTCTAACACATCCTTTTGTTGACAGTAGTCAATGATATTTCAATAAAAACAACCTAACTATGTACATTCTTGTCATATATAATGAACGTTTTACTACAATTAATGGCACTATATATTTAGAATGCAATACTGTAATCCCCTCTATAACAGGGTAGGTTTCTTCCACATTATAGGAATACGCGTTGTAGGACTATTCTCGTACAACGCGCTTGTACAGGTCCGAATGCGCATAATATATTTTATATATTATAAAATAATATGAATGCGTTATAAGAGCACCGTGTTATAGGAGGATTACCGTATTCTTCAATATGTACCATTGCCACACCTAGTTTGAACTATATCTGTGTTTTTATTTTCCAAATTTTCGTTGAACACTTAGCACAGGCATGAGATCAATTTGGTTTTCAATGCATCAATGTAAATGTTTTCATGTCAATATTTTTTCATCTTTTACAATTAAGGCAAAAATTAATATAGACTTTACCCAGGCATTTTACCTCTTAATTCAGAGTTAGTTCCTCTAAAGGAAATTAAAAACATTTCGACGTGATAATGCCTTATAACGATAAACGCCGGCTGCACGTACGAAAAATCATTACCTATTGTAACGTTACGCCTGAGCCGGGCGTGCAAGCGAGAGCGTAGAATAAGCGATAGCGAGGCGCTATCGGCCTAAGCGTTCTGCGTTATCACGTAAAATTATCGTAAACTGACTTTCCGGACAATTTTTTGTCGGAGAATAAAACCAAATTTGAAAATCTCGTAACTGATGTATCGGCTACTTAAGCAAAACTTATTTTTTTATATTATTCGTCCATATTTATTTATAAAAGCATTTTATATACTTGTTAGTCTTTTTATGTATTCTAAAAATGTTTCTATATCTTTAGGTCAGTGAAGAGGTTTTCAGTTCCAATGTTGTTTTCGTTAAAGATAAGTTTTCATTTAAACTTTAACTTGTGTAAAAAAATCCCTCAATTTTATTACCTTTAAATTTTATCATTATAACAAAATATAACATAGCTATTTCATTTCTTTTCACGAACAATCTAATAAAATAATTCAAATGAAAGACTTTTGAAGTCAAGGCTACACAAAGCCCAATTTATTGATTCTCTATTACATATAAATAAAATTAAAGTCTGTCTGTATTTCTAAATAACTGCCTTTTAAGATCTTTGTAATGTATATGGCCAGTACTCAACACTTTTTTCGCAATATGTGATATTTTTTCTAGAATAGCAATAGGTTTTCATTTATCCCTTCAATTATTATTTTTTCCCGCCGTGTCATGGATACTTGCAAAATAACTGGTAATAATGTAACTAAGTATATATATAAATCTTACACAAATAATAATGCACCGCTTTAATATTACTATCCATATTATGTACATTATTGCTCTAAAAAGTATTTATTATATTATGTAAAACTATATTATGTAATCCCAGGTGTTGCCCTGTATTTATATGCGGTGTAAAATAAACATTAATGCAACATTAAACTTGGTTTAACTATAAAATATGATTTTAAATAAATATTATGTTTGTGCGTTTATTATGTTGGTATTGCTTAATTTAGCTGCGAGTATAGTATGTTTATTCTTAACAGACTCTTTTTTTGACAAAGCAAATTGCTGTAATCACTCAGCAGAAATGCTGACATGAGTACTACAGCCTATATTTCTATAAATAAACATTAACTAAGAATAAATAGATGCTAGGCAGTTATAAGACCTAAAAATTAAACCTTTCTGATTGGTCATTACATAAATAATAGACAATGTATGGATCGCGTATTTCTCATCGTCTCAACAGAAAACATATTTTTGGGGTTCCGTAGGAGGAACCCTAATAGTTTCGCTCGATCCGTCCGTCCGTCACCCCGCAAGTCCCCCCCCCCACGATGGTAAGTCAGAAGAATGCGGGTAGTGAGTCAGAAGAGTGCGCGTAGTGATTCAGAAGAAGGCGGGTGGTGGTGCGGTACGCGGTACCGTGCAAGGTATATTATGCCGTGTCAGTAATTGATATCATTTCTTATTGAGTTATTAATCAAAGTTCCAGTTTGATTATTACAGTTCATTTTTACAGTACCTAAATTGTGGTCCCTGCTAACAAGAATAATATGAAAGGGTGAAAAATCGTTGTCGATAAAACTGCACAGTTTTGTCGCAACAATTTAACCTACCTTCCGCTCCGGGGGTTGTAGGTTCAATTGCCGCCTCGAGTCTGGGTGTATTATCCTTATGTATGTGTGAATATATTTCCAAAAATATATATTTGTGTATAACAGGCGGTTATTACCTATAACACAGGCATTAAGTTCTCTACCTTAGGAACAGACGTCTGTGTGTCATATACTCCTATATATTTATTATTACAAGGAGCAAACGGGCAGGCGGTTCACTTAAGTGACTACCGACGCCCATGAAAATCTGCACCAATAGCCGACGTGCAAATGTTAGCCGAATTGGACCTCCGCGTCCGGGTACCAGTACCTCTTTCTCACAAAAGATCGACGTGAAGTGGCGGCAATGCTATCACGTCACGTGATGGTATTGTTGTCGCGTTTCGTTCGGTTAGTGAGACTTCCCGGTGGCCTAAATTCATCATTAAAGGCCGGCAACGCATCGTCATCAACGAGTGCCTTCTTCAAAATAAAGTATTGGTGGTGAAAACTCCTACGATCCTCAGCAAATCGTTTTATTTGATAATGTTAAGGCCTTGTCCACTGCTGCACTTTGAACCTTCTAATAGGGCAGCTGTCAAGTGTATGACAGCTGCCCTATTAGAAGGTTCAAAGATGCGTGGGCGGCCTTTAAAAAAAAAGCAATAGGAATATTGACTGATGTTAAAAATACGTGCGGTCTTTGGGTCTCTAAAATTTTATATGGTATTGAAATTCTAAACCACACTGAGGACAGGACACACACATGTAATTCACCGTTGAATCCGGTCAGAAAATTTTATTGGTGTAATAGAACAATAAATGTATCTATAATTCTATATAAAGATGTATAAAAGAAATTTTTAGTTAGTGTATCTTGTGTATCAGAGGTATTTTATCATACAAAAAAATTTAAGCTCATGTTAAGAATGAGAGAGCTATCTCACCGAGACGCCATGGCGACATCGCTGGCTACGTATCCAAACAATTTCTATTAAAATTTAGAACACGTAATTCACTCGGCGACGATATGGCGACGTAGCTACAACTACTACTGTCAACCACAGGTATCCATGTCGCCATGGCGTCTCAGTGAGGTAGGGCTCTGAGTGCTACAATATCCTAGCATTATCGAAGTATAAATATACTAACAATATCCCGTGACTTCATCTACGCGGATGGATGGAGGGTTGTTCACGCGAGCAACCATTCTCATTTTGGGGCTTAAAACATAGTTTACGACTGATTCTCAAACGTATCAAATAAGCACAAAAAAATTCATAGCAATCGGTCAAATCGTTTCGGATGAGGATGGCAACAAACACTTACATGGATAGATGTATTATAGTACATATTTATTATAAGAAGAATATACATGTTGTTCTGTATGATAAAGCAATAAACAGGGGGGGAGGGGGTGTAGTGTTATGAGGTAGGGGATAAATTTACTAACATACCCGAGCGGGTTATCAGGGGATTTTTAAATTATGAATTTAAATGTTTTTTTTGTTTTTTTATGTTACAAGGGGGCAGACGAGCAGGCAGCAGGCACCGAAGCCTTTATCTTCTACTCTTATGTATCTCTTGTAATTCGCACCCAGATGCCTCGACTGTCTCTTTTTTAATTTCATCAGCCCATTGTGCAATGAGTCGACCTGGATTTAATTAACTCAATCCATGTCACATTCATTTGTAAATGATGTGGAGGAGGAGGTTGTGGCCTAATCAGTGGTCTGCATTTGAGTCAATCCCTAGGTTAAGTAGCTCTTGCTGTGACCGGGTGATGGATGGGTGACCCATTCTAGCGCTGGTTTATATTTGATATCCGACTTCCTCCGTGTTTCAATGAAACGTTAAACAGTGGGACCCGAATAATGTCACTAAGTGGTATTAGTCGTAAGTTTGTAGAGATCGTGGGGGGTAAAAATATTAGTATTCCCACACCATTGGCCATATAAAATAATTCTATCAGAATAATCACGCCGATCTTATATGAGAAAGACGCACTTATATTCGGACGCGCCGGCCCAATTCACTTCAAGACCAAAAGTACTGAAAGCGGGTTGCTACTAATCAGCTAAGAGTTAAGGAAGGGATGATGAAAAGATAGAGGGAATGGAGAAAAAGGATGCTACTGTCACGGACGGTATAGCGACAATAACAGCTAGTAGAGTAATAGAGTAGTCCGGGTCGTGTACCTATAGTGGAACTGACCAGTTATCGGACAGATAGAAAAGGAACTGAAAAATATTCCCTACAATTTAAATAGCGTTCGTAACTATGCATAAATATCGAAAGTTATACTGTCATCCCCCCCTATAACATGGTAGGTTTATTCCGCGTTATAGGAAACGCATTGTAGGATTATTCTTGTACTACGCGATTGTTCGGCCCCCACTGCGCTAGATATAATGTTATAGATATTATAATATAATATTATAATTATTTTTTAGAGCCTATTTTTACCCCTGCATTTCAAAGGCCTCCCTACCCTCTTTCCATAGGGTTCTGTCTAAGGGCCGGCCACCAGGTTGAAGGGCACGTGGATTTCCGTGTTGCCATTGAGCGTTTGGTTCGCACTTATCTGCAAAGTAACCATACGATAATATTTCTACAACGCGTTTTTTCATACCGCGGAACAAATCTACCTTATATTAGGGGAATGACTTGTATTTTGCTTTATAAGAATCAGTGGAATCGTTTTTGAAGGAATCCTTAACCTTTTAGAATACCTTTAATACATAACTCTAAATAAAATGAGTCCTAAGTAATTATATAAATTATTCATGTCAATTATAACCATAGTTAAGTAATAAATAGGGATTCTTCGATACTTTAAAAGCCACAAATAAGGAAAATATGTGAACACAAATATTTATTTTTCAAGAAACTCGTCTTTAAAGTGTTGTATAACATAACTGCTCCTTACATATAAACCTTTTCTAGAAATACATCTGATTGGTATGATACTTTTAGATGAGGGACATTTACCTATCACTGTATTCCTTAATTCCCCTATAACACGGTAGATTTATTCCGCATTATAAGAAAATGCCTTGTAAGATTATTCTCGTACAACACGCTTGTATGGCCCGAATGCGCATAATATAATGTTATATATTTTATTATATAGTATTACAGAATCACGATAGAAACACGATATTCTTATAACGCATTAATATTATTCTATAATTATATTTTATAGTACTATATTTTATAGAATAATATTAATGCGTTATAAGAGCATCTTGTTTTAGGGGGGAATACAGTATGTCAATTCCGAAATTGTTTAGATATGAAATAATAACTGTTAGTAAAAAGGCTAGTAAAATAAAGATTAAAATTCGATGTCGACTCCACGGATCTTATGGTTTTTGGGACAGCCGTGTCCCAAAAATTAGCGTATATTTGTGTATTAGTCGGTGTGACACTAACAGCTTGTGCTGGCGTATATTAAGAAGAATCTTCTTACCGTAAGGATGGTTTTTGTAGAAATACAATCAATGAGAGTTTAATAAGAAATTGTTTTTGTTTCTAGCGGACATTTTCTCTACAATTTATTTCGTCTGCTGTTAGCCAATCTCCTTTACGCGTCTTGCATAAAACGTGACACTGGCTGAATGTAATATGAAATAATAATTTTACATAGCACCTCAGTAAAAAAGTCCGTCATCGATTTGAAGTATTCTAAAGTAGCGGCAAAATCTACATTTTTTTTAATTACTCTTTGATTTTTTCTTTTTTAAACCTTCCTGAAAATAAACGGAATAAAACAAAAGGAACAGAATTAAAATACCAGCCGTTTCTGAGTTTTAGCGAAACAAACGAATAACGATTTATTTTTATACATATAGACAAAGATTATTTTAATTTTTTTTTAAAAAAGGAGGACTGTTATTCATCGAAACAACAATTCTTACTCTAAATTTTTACATGGAAACAGTTCTTTAGTTTTTTTTTTAATTTCAAAAACATGATTTGAGGCCTCCTGGTTTGTAAAATTGTGCTATAATATAAACCTATCACTGTCTGTGTTTTTTAATTATATTTATAATTATTTTTCTTCTTTAAATAATCCTTTTTTTATTATTTTAGTTATATTAGGCAACTGAGAAAATTATTTTTTTTTGTCGAAATATTCAAAATAACTTCTTTTTTCGAAATCAGTGCCAATTTTTCGAAATATCACTCTCTCCTATTAGCTGTCTTAATTATTTTGTTCAGCATTTCTCATATCATAGCGACTGCCAGTATAATTTAGCAGGCGCCTTTTTGGTGGCACCCATCACATATACATATATACAGACGAACATTGCAGTCGCTTATAGTACACATATACGGATATGTTAATCTTTATATATGCGTATATTTTTACAATGTCAAGGTTCTTATTCATTTTGACCTTTACTAGCTCTTGAAGAAGTCTTAGCCTAATCAGTGTTTGGCATTATAGTCGACTGCTAGGTTAAGTTGCTTATGGTGCGACCGGGTGATAGATGGGTGACTCATTCTAACACACATTTGATATCTGACATCCCCGTGTTTCGCAAGGCACGTAAAACAGTGGGAACCGAGTAATGTCACTTCGTGACATTAGTCGTAAGGCTGTAGAAATTTTAGGGGTTCCGAGGATGACGTCACATGCCAATCGCTCATCTTAACTCGCCCCACAGCCAAATCCTCTGCAATTTAAGCGAACCCTGGCACTTAACCGGCATAGCGCTAGGATGAACGAAACTTTAACAAGTACTTACGAACGTCGTATGTATAATTATTTTTTTAAACATTATTTAACAATTTGGTGATAGAATTTACGATTTAACAGCTACGTTTACGAGGGTTCCTCGCTCGCTCTGCAATGAGTAGAGCCCACATAAAACTCAGTCTTTCAAATTTTTGTTATTACCAATTCACAATAATTCAGATTTGGTTAGAGCAATTCATTCACATACATAAATAAATATATCCCAAAGGAATTACAAATGGAGTGATGAATTAAAGATAAAACTGCTTAGAATTGAGGCTTTCCAGTTTTATACTTCACAGTTAACATGCAAAAATGTAATTTAAACTCAGTTTTGTAAGAAGTATTTTTAAAAGAGTCGCTAACGAGTTACTTGCTGAATTTCTTTTTAAAATATTTGACGATTCAAAAGAGCTTGTTAATTAAAAAAGTTACTTGAATAAAATATCATTTGAATTTGAATTTAGGGTAGCGTCTTTGTGGGGAAGGAAATAAAGCACCACGTTCCTTCCTTCCACATATTTATATACAATATTTACAATATATATACAGTTAAGTATAAGAGATCACATTGTTATTTTTTTATTAGTCCTGTTGCTAAGGTCACGGCCGAATGTCTCAAATCACGCATGCGCGTTGACACTTATTTCAAAATTCAAAAATATATATTTTTAATAAGCGGCCTGATATATCCACAGTCTTCTATGTAAAGTTACAGAAATTAGAAAAAAAAAAGTAATCTCGGGTAATATTTTAAATGGGACTGTAAGTTTAATTATTTCATGCCTTAATGCCTCAATACTTCCTAAACTCGTCATTAAAGGCCGGCAACACATCTCCTTGCCTCCTGGTAGTGCAGATGTCCACGGGCGTTAGTAGGCATACGCAGCTCCCTGTTCGAATGCCCCTTGTAACATAAAAAAAACCTTTAATTTGTAACATCACACTATACAAGTAATTAACAAACAATTCCTTGTTACATTATAAATCTAAACTTATAAAACGTAAAGAGCTATAATATTTATAGTAAATACGGGGTAGCCCTGCGCACCCTGGTGCACGAACTCGTGCCTGCGCAGCACATACAATACATTAAAACTTTTCTTAGCACGATATATAACCTCAAAACAATAAATTAGGTGAACCTACCTACATCTATGAACATCTGCACCGCCAGAAGGCTAGCAGATGCGTTTTCGGTCTTTAAAAAGGGGGGTTTAAACTACCGGAAACTCTTAAAAACGGAACGGAACGCAAAAACAATACCAGCACTTGAAATGACAGCATTGCCACCACACCACTTCACGCTGATTATTTGAGAAAGATGTACTAGTACCCTGGCGCCCTAATTCCACTGCAGGGGGGGGGGCACATTATGGGTAGACAGACGGACGGACGGACGGGGCGAAATTAAAAGAGTTCCTTGTAGTACTACGGAACCCTAAAAAGTGGCCAGGAGCGTGACAAGACATGCTTATATAGAAGACTCCGTGTCTGATACGCCATAAAGGTCAAATACGTTTTTAAATAATCTCAAAAGTTGTTGCCAATTTCGCCAGTAATAATTTTTCTTGTGACTTTTTTTGTATGTCCTATCGACTTGGAACATTATAACTCTAAATTTACTAGTTTGGAAATTTTTGAATAATACACATCAGTTCATTGCACTACGAGCAGCTACTCTTATAGGCCTAACTTTTCTATCAGTGTGAGTGTTTACTTTTTTATGGTTCTTCTCGATGTGACGACTTAGTGACTTGGCGAAAGCGTGATAAAAGCAATACGTTTTGCATTTGCGACTTGATAGCCTAAATGTTAACGTCGGACAAAAAGTTGCCATATGGGAACCCTCAAAAAGACACTAAGAATTAGTTACTAGCTGTGCCCGCGATTTCATCCGCGTAAAATTAAGTGAAATACCTCTATAAAGTCCTCTTACTTTCAGACTCAATTCCTTAAAGGTTAGATAAGGAATCGCAAAGCTTACTAACTGTACAAAAAATCAATTCAATAGATATTTTGTATACAAGTACTTTACTACCTACTGTATAGTATACACCAGTTTTTTACTTTTAAAGAAAAAAAAGGGGTAAAAGATAAAACGCCTAATGACAACACTCCATGATCACAAAGTTAATGAACTTCTCATAGTATCAATCCTCTATCGTTAATAATAGTCATACATGTTCCTCATAACGCCACGCTGTCCGGTGTAAATGCCGGATTTGCATATACACACCGAGTATCCTAAAAAAAGAACTGGAATGGTAGTGGGTCAGGCGAGTGTCAAAGTGTGGTTAAACCGGAGGATCCTAACAATAAAGTGTATGCAGCATTACGGCAGGTTAACGTTCACCATGGGGCTGGTGGTAACACTGGACTGATCCACCACGTCATCTTTTGTTCGGATTTCCGGCGTGACCATGGTATATACAAATGCCGGGGTATGCGTTCACCGACACTGGTGTAAAGGTTCGTAAATTCTCCTAGAGTATTGTAAAGTGTTTCTTTAAAGGATGTTATTTCGTTTTCATTTTTCAGGGAGATTTTTGCATTATTTATATATATATATATATATATATATATATATATAAAGGTCTCTAAGGTCTAATCTACCTTTATATCGAAATTGATTTTGCAATTTAGGCGTGAAAAAGTAACAGACAGTGTTATTTTCGGATTTATAGAATTAGTATGGATAATATTACCATTTTCAGTAAAGTGGAATAAATTCATTATATTTGCATTGGAGACCTTCGGGGGTAATGTAAAAGCGAACCAATGTTTGAGTCACCTAGAAAAAATGAGACTCCCAACGGAAATGCTATGTATTTAACTTTTTCAATAGTCACCTTTTTCCTAGCCAGCTATAAGCAGCATCTAAACTTGTGCTTGAAAAACTATACCAAATTGCCTAAGCCCACGATTGAATACGGAGGAAAACCGGTGCAATGCTGCAACCCGAAAGCCACACCACCGAAACCGCGACCAAAACACAGCACCATCGTGACTTTCCATGACCAAGATGGCCACGCTTGCGGTCGTCCTGATCCAGCAGAATTGGGCTGGCTCGTCCGGGTACCAGTACCTCTTTCACACATAAGATTGACGTGAAGTGACAGTGACAGTGCTGGCACGTGACGCGATGGTATTGTTGTCACGTTCCGTTCGGTTTGTGTGAGTTCCTGGTGGTCCGAACCCCTCCTCATAGGCCAACAATGGATATGCAAGCCTCCTGATGTGGCAGATGTCCAGGGGTATCAGCACTCCTGTAAATGAACTGCATCCCCTTGCTAAATTAAAAACAGATTTGTGATCAAATTGTTTTTGCTTGTTGAGAGATATTAACCTCAACCCTCATCGTATAGTTAATATTATTTATAACAAAAGATTATTTGCTTATCGGAACAGGTATATAGTAAAATTCGTTAGGTACCTATTCGGTTCAAACTCCGCCCCGCATGGCATTTGTCGTACCCAATCCTAAAGCAATATCATAATACACACACTTTTTCAATTTTGTTCCTTCCTGGAATTGAAATAAATTTTCGAAGACAAAAGCTGTTATTGTAGCTTCATTATAAATCTTATGTGAGAGAGGTACTTACTGGCTTTCTTTTTATACGTTATTTATGAATACATATAGTGTGACGTACGTCTGGGAACATTACTAAAACACCATTTTCTGTCACTGCATATCTTCTTACTATATATTTAGAGTACAGCCCATGTAAATGCTGTCGTTTATAAAAGGACAATATAGAGTTTAAAAATCCAACATCTTGTTGTATACCATTTTTCAATCCAGGATTAGAAAGTAGTCCGTGTGCTACACTTCTAAGATAAGCTAGGTAATTTTGCATATAGGTAACTGCTTCTGGACCGTCTCCCATGTCGTACAGGTAAGTAAAAGGTGATTGAAAACTGGAAGGACTTAGATACACAGTACCCTGATCAATTGTAGCTATTTGTTTAAAGTGACGACATAATTTACCAATTTTTGGAGGAAACAAATCCAGTCTGTGGAATAATATATCCTTACTTGTTTTTGTAAAAAATATATTCGTCTTATTTATAGACCTACTATCAGACAATTCAGACACTATACACACAATATACAGATTTTGCACCCACTCCCAAGAAAAAAGTAGTGATTTTGACGAGTTCTGATCATGCAAAGTAAAATTTCCAGAGCCAAATGTAAACATCTTTTCTTTCACCAAACTTATATTACTGTATGACTCAATTGCTTCTAAATAAGTAAATTTAATTTTATCCAAAGCTGCTTCGGGTCTAGGAAAATATGAATGCATGAGTACCTTACCAGAAAAATCCATAACAAAGGCTCTTTTATTCTGGTTTGAACCCTTAAAGTAAATAATGTCTTCAGCCAAATCAGACCAATAAAGATCTAGACCTATTATACCGTTGGCAATAGGATACACTAATGATATTATAAAATCTCTCTCTGTAGCTTCCCATACTGGACCTTCAGCTTCTAATTTATTCTCATATTTGTACGGTAGTAAAGAAATAAAAGCTGAAGCAACCTGACCAACAACACCACTGCTGTTAATGTGTAATTTCATAACAGTATGATCAATTGTGTGGTTATGCCGTTTGTAAAAATGTAAAATTTCCAATGAAGTAGTCCTATTATTCTCACATTCATTTATTAAACCGATAGTAAATTTCACTAAATCTTCATTATCCTGTGAGAAAGGGAATATTTTCAGCCACATCTCATCTCTAAAAACGTTTGTATCTGTTAAAAAAATAAATAACTTATACATAGGAAGCTTTTTCTCACTTAACAAGATTTTAAGTTCCTCGTTTATCATAGCTGGTGACAAATTTGTTGTTGATGACTCAATAGTACTGAGATATTCACGAAACAACATTTTATTATTATCTGTTGCATTTCCAAGATTTGTCACACCATCGTTGCTGCATGTATCTTCAAACTTCATAAAATTTGTCATATTTGTCACTTTCAGAGCTATTAAGTCTGTACTTTGTAATGCATATACTATTTCTTTCGCTACATAGATTGCATGTTGTAGTAAACTAGTTTTCATGCTGGTATTAATTATGAAGACAACAACTTTGGCATCTGGATGAACTATTTTGTGATATAAATACCTCAAATTTGAATGTGGCATGGCAGCACAGTTTGTATCAGTAGCGTAGTCCATGTGAGAGAGGAAATATTGTCTTTTGACCTTTAGATCTTTAAAGCGATCCAACATATTTGATTTCATATTCACTGAAGAGATATCACCAAAATCATTAGCACTTTTAATGAAAACCGACTTTCGAATAGAGTTGAAAGGGCAAGGATGCGTGAAAGACTGAGTATCGCTTTTGTTTATAGCATTGTTCATATCCATCAATATATTTATTGCTGATGAAAGTTTATAGTTCAATTTATCTGCTATGTTCGTGAGAGTATTACTGTCTGAAGGATGGTACCTGTTTAGTTTATAAGCAGTCCTTATTTCTAAATGCGACGTATATTCCCGTCCAAGCTCCTTAACAACAATGTCACTAAATTTGGTCGCCAATGTTTCGGATAATTTACGAACATTATATTTAAAATCACACCGACTGTTTGTACAGTTTTCATTTTCGGCAAATATCAGAATAGAGATAGATGCAGTTATAAAAACTATCAATATTAACTTCATCTTATCGACGGTGTCGATAATTTCTCGCGCGTCACATTTGATAATGCTTTCCGAGACGCGTTAAGTCTGAAGTAAAGATTTGTGTGCTATTCATTTTTTTACTCTTCTCACAATTTCACTTTATGTATTATTCGGTAAATTTAATTTATATTCCACTTATAACATTTTCATTTAATAACGCAAAATTATCAAATGAGCCAAAAACAAAACTATACATCTAAACACAGAGATATAACTCAATTGTCAGTTGTCACTATCTCAGTATCTCTGTGTCTTTAATGACAAATGACAACCAATAACGCACAGAAAATATTCGTAAAAAGAATTGAAGAATTAGATAAGATATAAAAAATGATTGAATTAGCTTTATAGCTAAGCTATACAAAATAAGGGTAATAAATTTGGCCCTAAAAGTATTAGATATAAAGGCTCAACTTTGAATACTAAATTATGCACTTCAAAATTATGTTCAATAAAAAGAAACCGTTTGCAGAAAACTCCAAGATCTAAAAACAAAGAATAGTTACATACGATGTGCTAGACACCTACTAATGTATTAAAGTCGGTATCATAGAGACAACATAAAGGTTTTTGAAATAATATCTAAGCTTAAATGTTGGACACTTTTTCTACTTTTCTCCCATAAGAGATGTTACTCCTTATAGTATTCTCCATAGTCTGTATCAAGCCAAATAGGTTCTTAGCTATACCGATGGTATAAAATACCAATCACTTTGGAGACAGTTTTCTTTTTACTTCATTTAATTTCAGTTGTCAAGAAGTATTTCAAAATAAATTATATCTTTTGTAAAGTTACTGACTTAGGTATCATGACATGAGTAAAGTTATTTAATAATAATAAATTCTTTATTTCGGATTATCATCCATATTGTGTTAGTATGTACAGGTAGTGCCTTAACCTATTGTAGTTAATTTTTTAAGATTTATATGATCGGTATGGGCGACCCATTCGAATACTGGTTTTTTAATACTGTAGTCCCCCCTATAACACGGTACTCATATAACGCATTAATATTATTCTATAATAAATAAATATATACGACTATATGACACACGGACGTCTGTTCTTAAGGTAGACAACTTAATGCCTGTGTTATAGTTAACAGTAACCTGTTATAATGTTACGCTGTTACGTTTTAAATACTCATAAAATTTTGCATCTATACATTTTCAGAAGTGCAGCCCGCTGCAATTGAATCTATTTTTAGCATGTTCTATCAACATGGAAAATTTCAAGTCTCTATGTCTAATATTTTGAAAATGGTAAGGGGGGACCATCTTACGGGCAGACAGATGGACGGACATACGGACAGAGCGAAATTATAAGGGTTTCTTATAGTACTACCGAACCCTAAAAAGGCTGATTGGATCGCTAAGTCAATACTTCAAATAGATGTCAAATTATTATTGCATAAAACATCTTCTTAGCGTTATCCCGGTTACATACCAGGGTTCGCTTAGATGTCAATTATTTTTTATTGAACAAATCATAATCTAAGATCGTAAAATATTTGCGCTAAATAGATGCAAAACTCTATCAGTTACTAAGTGACGTGTTAAGTGAAGATGCTAAGGAGACGAATTAGAAAATTTTATTTTTAAAAATGAAATGTAATAACAAAATTTTACTACATTTCATTTTTATTTATTGAGGAGGTCGTGGCCTAATCCGTGGTCGGCGTATATTATTTTAACAATTCCTTTTTTACTTTTTCCATTTAAATTGTAAACATAAAAATTCTTTTGTGTTTTAAATGAATATTAATATTAGAATAAGAAACACAGTAAAATATTTAACAACTAATTTATGGCTTTCGGTAGACAACTTAAAGCCTATGCTATAGGTAACAGCCGCCTGCTATACACAATTTTTTTTAGAAATATGTAAATACGTACATATGGATAACACACCCAGAATCGAGGTGGGAATTGAACCCACGACCCTCGGAGCAGGAGGCAGGGTCACTGCCCACTGCGCCACCGGGCCAGCTAACGATCTATTGACATCGATAGTCTTAAACACACTCTTCAACTTTATATATTAGTATAGATGTCTAACAGTCTTCTTTTCTTCCCAACAAAACAAAATTGGGCCAGCCAAATAATAATATTGCTAGCGGACCCGGTAGATATTGTCTTCCCCTATTTAATGTTCAAAGTATTAAGAATATGTGACCAACTCTGCATGCTATAGTATTTGTAAAATAGTCCTTTGAGTTTTCTATTCTTGGTTTTATTTCTAAACCTTCCCAGCAGTAATGCGTATAAAACAAAATGCACGGTAATCAAATAGATCTCTTCTCTGCAAACGTCCGAAAAATGCGACCTTTCTCTATATGACTTACCTACTTCTTCTTGGCGTTTCAATTACAAACTGTAGGTACATTTGACCATGTGGTAAGGTCTTATATTTTTCAAGACCAAAAGGATATGTGAAAATACTTAACTACTACGTAAACATATGAAAAGGTGAAAAGTTCTTACTGGATTTTGACTGGCCCGTTGGCGTAGTGGTCATTCTAATAAGCACTTACTGGCAGAAAACGCTAAACAATTCTTAAACATATTTTTTGTGTCGGGAGGGGGGGGGGGAGGGGGGGTCAAAGGTTTTGTCCCGTCGCGGGAGTCGGCGAAGAGAAAGTCGAGCAGTCGCGGGCACAGCTAGTAATTTAATATAGTGGTTAAGTATTCTTAAATTTTCTAATTATCCGCGCAACTTTTTTATTTTTCCTTCATTTGAACCTTCCCCTGACTATAACAAATACAACCAAAATGAATTAGTAAAATCTGTCCAGCCATTCATGCGTGATGCTGTCACTAAGGGAAATAGAAATTTCTTGTTTAAATATATATATCCAGTCGTCAAAGGTACTCTCGTTAGATCATTAAATTTTAAGGGCATCTAACATTACCTACAGGCATATAAACATCATATATGCTTAAAATGGAGTGAATTTAACCGCTGTTTTTATAATTCCGTACCTCCAAAGGAAAAAAGGAATCCTTATAGGATCAGTTCATTGTCCGTCTGTCTGTCTGTGTGTCTGTCTGTCTGTCAGGACCGTTTTACTCAGGTACGCATAGAGCTATAAAATAGAAATGTATACCCAAAAAAAGATGCTCCGTTTGCGTCCCTGGTTATATAAAAAAAGGACCAGTATACGGCCTAGGGAGAAGATAATTGTAGACGAAAAGAAACTAGAGCAAGGAACAATTATGCTTTCTTGTTCACTTTTTCCATCATCGTTCTTGTACCAGGTTCATCACCTACAAAGAGCATTCCTTTGGATCGACAAATCCAGTATTGCTCAGTCGTTCGCCGGCCACTTTGGATTGTGTACTCTGATGTGACCTCACAGTGGCCTGGTATGGGGGCACAGTTACTAAGGATTCCTGTTTTTGCTTCTGAAAAAAAAACGATCAGGATTTTTGCACAAAAAAATTCCGAAAAAAATGTTGAACGTTCAAATATTTTTCCATTGTGACACGAGAATTTTATATATAAGATGTTACAGGGGGCAAACGAGCAGGCAGCAGGTTGCTAAGTGCCTAGCCCATGGACACCTGCTCGACCAGGAGGCAAGCAGATGCGTTGCCGGCATTTAGTGACGAGGTTAGACCACCGGGAACCCTCACAAACCCAATGAAACGCGACAACAATACTATCACGTAACGGGTCAGCATTGAATTAGTTGGATTAACATGTAATGCCATTCATATTTTTCAACGTCAGTGAGATTATTAAAAACAGAAACCTTGACTCAGAATTAATTTGATACGGTAGCTATGAAGAACAATGGCGGCGAGCTTTGTTTAATATTTCGTGCGTTATTATCTATTATCCGATTTTTAGTACCTTTCAATTTTAAACAATTGTCTAAATTCATGCCATTTTTTTATCTCTAATAAAGTCATCATCAACATAGGTCTTTAGCATCTGTAACAGATGATGTAAGGCAACATCGCAATCGCATAATCAATATGTTTATTATTTAGGTAAAAATTTTAAAATAAACATATTTGTTTATGGGTATTAAGACCTAAGAATAAGGTCTACCAAAATTAATCCTTCTTATAGATCAGTCAGCATCTCAATATACAAAGATTCAGATTATTTCAATTTTCTTTAAACTATTTATTGAAGTTTTATTTTCTTAAAGCATCTCAAAGATCTTAAAGCAGATCATCAACATCGTGTCATTTGAAAGCTGTACTAATTTCAATTGTTTGTGTCTACCTAAAAACTTCATGGGTAGATAGACTACCTCTTATATCAACCACAATAGGAAAGAGTAATGAGAAGTTTTAAGTTTGCCAAGTTCTAAGCTAACCACACTTCGGCGCGCGTCAAACTTGGTCCAGATTAGCTCAAGAATGTTAAGAGTGGTACAAACGAAGATGTAGACAAAATAAGAAAAATAATATATAAAGTAAGGGTTGTAGATGTTGATGATGAAGCCAAGCAAGATAAAAGAAAAAACCCTTTCTTATTAAGTTTTCGTATGATAGAAATCACGTCTGATGCTGTTCCTGATGAAACACCTAGAAGACATCTATTTACTTTTGCCACAAGGGACTGCACATGAGGATTGAAATAGTTTAAAAGTTGTGTATTGACTCGAAAACCTGCAGTGTGCTAAGCAGTTTGTAGAAAGGTTTGAAATAGTGCTGCCGACAAATGTTCTTGACAAGCGGCTGCATTAAACATGAGACCTGCTACCGATATTAACATACACTTTGTTTTACGTTACATTCTTGATATATCATTGAAATTCTTATTTTGCAGAATGTGAAAAGGGACTTAAAACACTTAAAGTAGTCTTACCAACGGATAAAGTCTTCCATATAAATGTAAGTCTATTTGTATTTTGTTTTTATAGTGATGCGCAATTGCACAGATCATGCAATAAAATATTCTTACTTATTTAATGATGCCTAGCAAACATATAATGATTGTAATGTCTTGTGTGAGACTCCTAGAAGTTTGGACCATAAATTTTGCCTCATTGATAAATTTTTCCGTTTTATATTAGTCCAACGAATAATCCTGTAAAGTTTGAATAACCGTATTAACTGTTTTAATATTATTAATTTGGGCAACCTGTAATTGGTTTAAATAAAGTTTTTTTTTCAGTAACATGTGTGCTATATGCAATTTTAATTTCAGTTTTCTTTCTGAATGCTTGATTATTCTAAGCTAGGTTTGATGTTGGACTTATAACATTATTTACAAGTATAATTCTATTAGTACTTAAGATTTCATACAAAATCAAAAGCATGTCATGTATTTGTGAAGATTCTTTAAAGGTTTTATAGAGGTCATCAACTTCTTTGCTGTTTTTCAACATTGCAGCTGGAATGTGTTATACATCTAGAAACACCTAGTCGCTCGAGTGCTGCACATTTCTCTACGTTTCTTGTGCATACAACCATAATGTAACGCATTAATCACAATACAACTTCCATAAAAGTATACGTAATTTTATAAGTTAAAGGTAGAGCCACACTAAGCCATTAGAAAGATTTTGGTCTTTGTATAATAAAAGTCTTGTATTGGGACGCTTAATGTACCTATGTTTCAAAGTAGTAACATCAGTTTTGAAACATTATTTACATGAAATTAATTACATAGCACTAGCTTTTCCCGCGACTTCGTTCGCGTAAACTTGCGAGAGTCCTTAGACTCACTTAATTTAGCCCTAAAGAAAAATCCGTTCTTAGTTTATGCGGCCTACTAACTGTAAACTACACCGTTATCACATTTCGTCTCTGTACGACGCGCGGTCTTCGAAATTTTGTGTTAGGTAACCATTCGCTTTTATATGTATATATAAGCTTTTTTCTATACTATGCTATTAAAAATGTCATTTTAATTGTTGACAGTTTGTTCAGTGTTTCTTTTTTATATATACATGGTATTATTCTTCTATAGTTTCTGTATCGTTATCTACAATTCAGAGGAACATCAATGTTTAGACGTTGGTAAAAATATTAAACGCTTTTTTCTTTTTCGTCTTCTATTGTCGTCGTGATATATGGCGAATGAAAAATCGTATTCATAAAAGTTTAATTAACATTTCTTTTTGCGAATAAAGTCTTTTATCGTCATTTTATTAGATTGAAGACAGTCATGCGTAGTTAATATACAATTGTTTTTTAGTTATATATACTACTAGGCACTTGAAAAAAGTTCAAATAAATGTTCTGTGGCAACGAAAGGCTAGGGTTGGCCAACAAACAGTTTTATAATTAAATATAAACAATGAAAGTTTCATTGATTTTTTTTTTAAATATATTATTTTATATACAATGATGCAAACCGGCAAACGTTTTATCTGTGTGACTACTGATGTCTATGGACAAATGCACAACTGAATTTCTTAAAATCTCGGTATATGAGAGTTTGACAAAAAATCATATACATTTTTACACTCCACAATTTTTTGTTTCATTTTATAAAGAGGGTCATACGGGCAAATAGTTCACCTGATTGACTACAGATGCTCATGAACAACTGCACCACTAGAAGGCTCGCAAATGGTTGAGCCACATACTCGCCCCAAGTCCTCGTTGACGCTTTATAAGTCACTCTGACCAACAGCAAACACAAACAGGGAAAAAAAGTCTTTGATTATATCACTTCTTCTTAATCGCTCCCTCACTGCTGAGGATCGTGACTCCAGAGTTTTTGGGTAAGTTGCTTCCATCGGTCACGTGAATTTAAATTAACATGTTTGTTATATTCACTACCTATTAAAAACTTTGACTTCGTTGGGCTTACAATGTTTATACTCTTTTAAAGTTATTATTTAGTAGACCAGGTGTGCCCTCTGGTTATAATTAGGTAAGAAATTGATTCAATTGTAGAGTGATGATATATAGTCTCTAGATATATAGCTTTCCTTGATAAATGGGTTATCTAACACTGAAATAATTTTTCAAATTGGACCAGTACTCCCTGAGCTTTGCGCGTCCAAGCAAACACAAACCAACCCTTGTAATTTTGCATGCCCTAAAAGTGGCAAATTGTAGATAAGTCCTCAATATACCTAACACCCTGTGTACCTACAATTACGCAAATAAATATTTATGATTACAAATAAAACATAATGGTACTCCGGGAACGCCAATAGAAGTGAAAACTTAAAAACAGAAGCCGGTCGATACCGACTTCTGTTGTTCTTCTGTTGGGACCGGGACCGTTGTCCCGGTCCCAAAAAAGTACCCATACGCATTGAAGGGTTCGAACATTGGGATTGTCGTGTGGCTTATCCGAGACGCCACGCTGACGTCACCGGCTATATAGCTATGGATATCTGCGGTTGCCAAATCAGTAGCCAGTAGTAATCGTGGCTACGCTTCTAGTTTGGCGAAGTAGCCGTTGCCAAGTGAGTTACTTGTGTTAAATTTTAATATGAATTGTTTGGATACTGTCGTCGTCATGGCGTCTCGGTAAGGTAGGGCTCTAATTTTTTGGAAATCCTGCAGGTGGGATCACCGTAAGGGCGGACAGGCGGACGGATGGACGTACGGACAGGGCGAAAACAGAATATCATCCGGCCACGACAAGAACTGCTTAATCTAGTGATCGACACAAATGCCGACCACTGATTAAGCTATGACCTCCTCAACTGTAAGGCGTTAGATAATTCAAATGTCGAAGAGCGTTGGTAGGTACTCGCTTTAATGAACCGTGTGCCCATTAGTCCCTTGTTATATACATTTTCTTCTTCTTCCTAGCGTTATCCCGGTTAAACACCAGGGTCCGCTTAGATTGCAAAGGATGTGGCTGTGGGGCGAGTTTAAGGTCCGATTTGAAAAATTCTTTGACGATTCATCACCGTGCGGGTGCCGGGTCCATCGAGTTGTAGAGGAAGGAACCATAGCAGTGCCCGGGACTTGTGACCCAGGTGCAGGTTTAAGAACGGGCTCTTTATAGTGATCACTAACACTCACCTTCTCTGCCAGTGTTCTCTCCCCTGCCCATTCACATCTGGTATGATCCCACTAGTCCTTTCCAATAATGAACTTATGATATTTCTTGACAAGCCAAGGTCTTTTAGTAGGCTGTACAGGGATTTTGCTGATATACCCCTTGCTCCTACCGCCATCAAAAACCACAGCAATCTAGCTAAAATATCTCATAGCAGTGCGTTCCAATAAGCAATCGTAAGGTTTTAAAGTACTGATTAGGATATTCGATATTGACGACTGCGATCGTTACGTTCGCTGTGAAATAGTCGAGTGACGCTTAGTGGAACACACAGTTAACATAAAGTGACGTCATGGCAACTTGGAGTGTTTTGGAGTTCATACTTGATGTATTAAACCCTGCTATTATTTGAAAATAAATATGTATTTAAAAATTGCGGACTTCCGCAACTACCCCAACCCGATCCACATAATTTTTAAAATATTAAATGTAGAGATTTTAAATCTACCATGTTGATAGAAGCCCATGTCTAACTTCTACAATTATAAACAGGGATACGTAAAGTTTGGTACAGTCATGTACTGCGAATGGATTTTATTTTTGGTATCATAAAATTATTTAAACTTACTTCAGGTGGGCCTCATCTACATCGGTTTAGCGGAGAACCTTTTAGTCTTCAACATATCAGTGGGTCCGGACTAAGTAATCGTATGAAAATATATTTTTTAAGACATTATGTCGTCGACCCACCCATGTTGGAGCAGTGGTCGTCAATAATCATACTGGACGACCAATGTTCCAATATTGTCAATAATTTTCTTATGCTTCTAAAATTTTCTTTTAATGTATGCTGTACTTTACTTTAGACGCGTTTGACATTTCTGAAGTGGGAGAAAACGTTGAACTCGCGACACTGTTACCGTTACCGACACCGACCCCTGTTCAAATTTGCATTTCAGTGGGCACTCACGGAATGCCACTGTGTTTTTAAATATCCTTTTGGTTTAAGTGAAATCTCAATAAATTAGAACATAGTACTATGAAATGGCACGGGCATTAGCCTGTGGTGCAAATCGCTGTTATATATATAAAGAAAAAAGTAAGGGATGGAGTCAAGGAGTATAAAGGTAGATGGAAAGGAAGAAAATGATACGGTTACTACTGTCAATTATGGTATAGGGGGAGTGACAATAGCAGCAAAGGTAGTCCGAATATAGTCCTCGTTAGATCCACTACGGGTGGAGCTAACCAGTTATCGGGCAGACAAAAAGGAAGACCTTAAAGATTAGTCCACACAATTGCACTGTTTCCTGCTATACTGTGGCTTCTACTCATCGGTGCAGAAACGTTACACATTGTAACACACTGACTTAATTGTTCCGTTCGAATGCAGTAATGATTCATAATTAAACAAGATGTAGACTGCCTGAAATGTACCTATTATCTGCATCTTTTACCGCATGTATCAAATCAAATATATTTTGTTATCAAAAGTATATATAAATATATACAGGACTATATGACACACGGACGTCTGTTCCTAAGGTAGACAACTTTGACGCCCATTAGCATTGATTAAAAGCCTGACACGATAAAGACTTGCCTCCTGTGGGCCCACCATGAATATTTTCATCCTAAAGATAGTTGAATCTTCGGATTCAAACGGTTCGAAATGTTCGTGCTAGGGCCTTAGGTGGCTTACTTAATAAGGTATAAGCGGCGTGCGTTAAGGTTATTAAATATAAATTCGTTGCAGCAACTTTTTTTCTCGCCGATAAGTGCGCCAAGAATTATCTACAATGGAAATTTTACGTTGTTTATGGCGTGTACGGTGCTTGGTTTAATTGTCACGATATTGGTCAACCTAATCGAAGGTGATGCATGACTAAAGTGTATCGTTAAAAACTACGCAGCGCTCAAGTGGGTCAATGGTGCGTAATTGTGAGTTCGTTAAGTTGTGGTGAAATTAGATTGCTATCAGAGGATCATGCCGGTCAATTTTTGAGAATCGCTGATGGATAAATGTTTTATTTAAAGAGGGCTTAACGCATAATAAAGATTAGTTATAAATAAATCAAGCAAATGCGAGTCAGACTGTGCACTAAGGGTTTAAAATCATCACAGTATACTTTACTAGGTTATTTTAAGATTTATACGTATCATAAGATTTATTTTCATTTGAAAAACTAACCGGATTTTTTTTTGTGATGTAATTACAAATTCACGGTTTTCGGAATTTTTCCTTCACTTGTAATTCAGGAAATGGTTTTTCTAGATCAACGGGAAGACTCTCAAAGGTTTTGATCTCCCTTTCGAATGAAATAGTATGGTAAATGTGAAATAAACGATCATGTCTTTTGATTACGTATATTTTAATTTTTACACAGCTTCAAGGGATCACAAACATTAGAATTTGGTATTCATTTTAACTATATACCTTAACGCGTTTTTGTGAAAAAGGGCCTTGATACACGGACAGACAGATAGACTACTGTTCCAACGACAAATCTACAGTTTACGGATTTTTCCTTTACTTGTGCTACAAGACGTAGGTTTTCATGTTTCTAGGTCAATGGAAAGTGCCCTAGGAAATTTTGATTTCCTTTTTAAATATATGGGAAATGCGACGTGAAATAGACGATCATATCTCTTTAGTGCACATACATAGAGAGTTGATTTTTTTTTACAGCTTCAAGGGACCGGAGACTTCAGTATTTGATATTAATTTCAACTTTATAGCTTTACAAATTCCCGAGAAAAGGTGTGTTGATAACCTGACGTTCAGACAGACAACAAAGTGATCCTATAAGGATTTTTTTTTCTTTATGTAACCCTAAAAATACGAAAAAGCAATTGAGTCCGGGTTAATTGGGGGCCAGAGTTGGAATACCTTCGTCTAAGGCGAGCTACGCAATTGATCGGTGAAAATGTTCTCGCAAATACTGGCAACGGATCTCCGATCCTTCTGGACTAAAGTATATATAAAGAAAGGTGACAAGATATCGACAGTGAATTACTAATCATTGTGGGTCATATTGTCACATTGGTACTATTCCTTACGCACAGACACTACAAGGCACAAAACATGTCCGCGACGTGGAAGCGATTGTATAAATGTCACGGCTGCGGCCGGTGTGCTCACTTTACATCAATGGAGATTAATTTACATTCAGTCACTCACTAGGTTAGCCACTCGATTAAAAATTACTCGCGTTGTTTTTCTTTTATTGCATAAGTATTGGAAGAAAGAAAACATTTATTTTATACATCATTAGTGTAAGGACACTAATTGTTTTAACTTAGCTTATAAAATATTGAACAAAATTTAATTAAAACTGAACTATAAATATTAAATAGTGTACTTCCCCTAAAGGACGCGACTTCTCAGTTAAACTTTTCTATTACTAGCTGTTTACAAAATGATATATAAAGCGGGGGAGATTTGATTAGAAGTCACTTATAAAGTCTCTATTTTAAAGATTATTTAAAGTCAATTAAATCCGCGATTACATTTAATTAAGATTATTACAGGTGACTTAGGTAATTTCACTTTTATTGTTGATTTTTAAGTATACTATATGAACGTATAATTATGAAGGCGGGTAGACAAAGTTAATTTGCATAATCCGTGAATGTTCAATACATTGGTTATAAGAATAATTTATAGAAAAAATAAATTAGAAATTGTAACACGTTGATAGGTATAGAAGTGAACATTTAAGTTTTGATAAAACGAAATATATTTGTCATTGAATAAACGACGCCATTTGCATAAAAGTTGCATCCGCAGCACATTTCACCGTGTGTACAAATGTAAACACAGTTAGGAAATCATAACACGCCACTCACATTATCTAGACAAAGTATACTTAAATATTATTAATTAATTAACAATAATAATTAAAAACATACACAACGTTTGCTAAATAGCTACCATTGGTATATTCTACAGATATGGTTAAATATTAACATTAAGTTTAATAATAAAGAAATTGCAATTGTTTATCTTCAAGTGAGATCATATCTAAAGTATTTTCTACATAGTTTACAGTTAATTAAAAAATAATTTATTACTTTTTTTTTTGGTAAAATTTAAATATTTAATATAAAGTATATTAAACATTTATTAACATTTGGATGTGTTTTTAGACAGACTTAAGTTCATTAAAAAATAATTGCTCTTAATTTTCTAGACAGATTAGACTAAATGTATTAAAAGTGGTATATAAAGATAGTACAAAAAGTAAATAAAGCATGGAAAGACTGAAATTTGGGACTCACCAGTGTCGGTTGGTTAGTGCGTCGGTTTCCAGGGACGAGTCGGACGGCAAGTAGTTATCGTAGTGACAGCTTAGGCTGCTGTGAGACATCCTACATGGCATGAGGAGGATGCGTTCACTGGAGCAGGGACTTCACTGGTACTGCGACAGTGCACCGGCGCGCGGGCATAGCGGCACGCTCCAAACCTCGCCCACTTCAAGTGTGCATCTTATAAGAGAAGGTGCCGCGCGAGCCGCCCGCCGCGCCTCACCCCGGACACGTGACTGCTTCGCGGAACCGAGCCTCGGTCATTGGCCGTGCGCGCTCGGCACCGTTAGAAAAACCTATACATGTGTGCGCAACCTTATGGCATTGGTGTGCGTGTGATTTTATTTTAATAACATAATAATTTTTTAATGCATATTTCATAACAACACTAGCATTCGCACACCCTCCTCTATATAACCTATAATTGTATCACATTTCATAGTCCAAATCCGCGCAATTTCCATAAAATGATACGGATAGTTTTTGCGCCACGTATACACCACGTATTAACATATAGATACTGGTGAGGTAATTGAAAAATAGCTTCATTGTTTTGCAGCAATTTCCTAAATATTATTTGATCTACTTATGAAGAGATACAATTTACGTGTGTGTGTGTTTGTGTGTGCGTGTGTGCGAACGCGTGCGCGTGCGCGTGTACGTGTGCGTGTGCGTGTGTGTGCGTATGCGTGTGTGTGTGTTTGTGTGTGTGTGTTACCGTATTTATAGTTGGAGTCTGACCGCTAATAATACCTCAGTATGATAACTTCCTATAAAATAAAGTCTACAAAGTTAGTCCAACAGACATTCGAATACCTTAGCATTGACTAGAAGCGTGACAGACCTGATCTTGTTAAATAGATACGTTAGTTAGGACAGGTGGCGCTGTCTTTAGTAAGAGAGAACAACTTTATTTTAGCATACTAACCTATTTTTTTATGAAACATTTACTGTTGTGTTCAACTGATTTGTATTATATTTATTCAAGTAATTTTTAATTTTTGTTAATTTTTCATTTATTTATTTATGTAATTTATTGTTAAATTAAAGGTAAAGTATAAAATTCTATAAAATGCCTAATTTGTTCGTAATGGCTAAAATCAGTGAAAATTTGTGACTCGGCCGAGATCTTGGCACATGACCTCCCTTTGGTGCTAAAACGAGCCGAATACTAATCTGCTTCTTACATATTCTACGCATAATCCTGTCTGAGACAGGAAATACGTTGGACTTTGTTCCATACTTGTCGATGGTTCGTCGTTTTAAACGAAAGAACACCAAAATGTTCTGTTCAAATGCCCTAGCACGAACATTTCAAACCGTTCGAGTCGAAGTTTCGATATGGAAAATATTCGTTGTGGGCCCATATCGGACCTTCCTTTAGACATCAGTATGTTTTATTCCTGCTATTGGTTAGGAGTTTAAATAATAAAGGGCTTAGGGCGCAGTTAGCCCTCATTCGCACGAGTTAAAAAAGCGTTGAGTAAAATCTCGGCGTTGGCGCTTTTTCAGCGTCGTCGGTACGAATATGTACCGTATACCGTATATAAATAGCGTTAAAAATAGAACATTGCTGGAAAAAAAAAAAGTCGCGTTATAAAAGCGCTACCGTGTGAACATTACCATAAAGTTGTCTGCCTTAGGAACAGACGTCCGTGTGTCATATAGTCAAAAAGTTATATGACCATCATTTGTACAGATAATACGTCCAAACCAACGCAACCGCCTACTCTCACGCATTTCTCCACATATGGGAGCAACTTTGAATGTTCTCCGAATGTACTGGATCCCGTTCCTTTAAAAAGTCAGATAAATTTCCGAATTTACCTAAATTTTTAAAAGACTTTTTTAACGTCTAACGTTAAACATCGTCGTCGAAGCAGTCGTAGAGGTGATCATTCTTCTTTCCCAAGTACGTACTGATCAAGGAAAAAAACATTTAAAATTTGCAGGCGTTAATATTAACATTATACACACCTATATGTACATGCATTTGTCTGTTAAAAACGAAAAATATAACCGCGATTCTACCAAGGTCATTGCTGTGTTGAAACAAAAAAAAATACCACAAAGCGGACAGGGTGATCGCTGTGCGATCGCCCGTCCGCTTCTAACCTGTCCGCTTAATACGGCGATCGCCTCGGTCAATTCATAACTCTATTCGAGCTATGGATGGACTTTTCAAATAAAATGCCAACTAAAACCCTTACAAAATACCAACTTTCTTTTTTTTAAGGGCTTCTTTTGATACTCCGGTAATTTCGTTGCCGACAATAACCGCAAACTTTTCCGGCTTGGGCAGATTTTTCAAGTCCTTGGCATCGGAGGTTTGTTCAAGAGCAATAATGCGAAATCCATCCTTTTTTAAGTTACTGATAACAGGCCTAATCCTTTTTTGGTATTCCCAAGTCACCATATTTTCTGCTCCTAATGATACTTTGGCGAAGTCCTGTCGTTTCCTGTTGAAACGATCAATCGGCGTGGGCGTGGTGCCAATTAAAATAATTTTGACTTCGACTAAAAGAGGTAGTTTAATCAGTGGCCGTCATTTGAGTCGATCGCTCGGTTTAGCAGTTCTTACCGCGGCCGGTTAATATATGGGTGATCCAGTTTATATAGAGGATATTATGCGAATAGTAAATGAATTAATGAATAATTTATTTCAACCCAATGGATCATGCAATTTGTTAATAATAACAAAGGAAATTAATCCAATGGTAGTACAAAATAAAAATTAAAAACAAAAAATATATAAATAAAACATAAAATTTAATTTTTTATTCTCAGCGTCAAGTGATGGTATTGTCGTCGCGTTTGCGTCTTTCGGTTTGTAAGACTTTCCGGTAGCCGAAACTCGTTATTAAAGGCCGGCAATGCATCTGCTAGCCTCCTAGTCGTGCAGATGCCATCAAAACTGTCATCAGGTTCAATGGTTTCTTTTTTAGCCACTTCTTCGTTTTCCTTTGTTTTCTCTTCATCTTTGGCCTTTCCGGCTTCTTCATTTATTTCTTAGGTTTTAAAATAATTTTTTTTTTGGTAAGAACACTAAAATTAATTGTAGTATGCAGAAAGTCAGTGTAGTGATGTGCTTTGGTAGCGGATTTGATGGTGTAGCTTTCGGGTTGCACCATTGCACCAATTTCCCTCATATTTATTAGCGGATTTAAGCGAAGTTTAGATTTTGTGCATGTCATGGATTTGCGCAAAGTAACGCCTGATTTCGAGTACAATAGAATATTGAAACCATCTACAAACCCTTTGGAATATACATACAAAACTTAATCCAAATCGGTCGGATGACAAATGATTGTACAGTAAATTTTTACATTTAAAGATTAGCCCAGTAGGCTCGTAGATCGTACTAAGTATCTTAGAGATGACCTTTGAAAGTATTACAATAAAGAAGAAGAAGGAGATAAAAAAGAAAGTAAACATAATGAAAAGAGAGTAAACCCAAAATGAGAAATACCTCATGACTTCTCTTAAGCAAATTAACAAGATATTACCACATTTCAGTACAAATTTTCATGCAACGAAACTTATTATAATGAAAAACGCTGTAAACTCTTACACAAAAGAGCAGTGAGTCACTTTATAATTAAAACACGTCTTCCTCACAAAGCGTTCTATATGCGGCCGCTTGAGTAATCTTGAACTTTCTGATGTCTTAACGGGCGCGCCTTTAATTTTCCGCTTCAAGTATCAAGATGTAGCGGTTATTAATATTTACAAAATTCACTAGGTTTATCATCGTTGGCATTTACTTCTTCCACCCAGCTAGTTTGTTGTTGCAGCCGCTCCTAGAAAAAGAGTTAGTGAGACACGAATCAAGGTTCTTAAACTTAAAAGAAAACCTTAATTAAAAAAAAAGTGATCTCTTTATATGTAACTTGATAATTATTACACGTTTTGTTTATGTGCAGCTTCGAATATAGTCCATAGTCTTTACCAGTAGAAACTGTTCAAGATAGCTAAGCCTTTCAATGCAAAAACTTCACTAGTCAAGTCTTCAGCCATCAGTAGAAGTCCATAAACAATCATACAAAAGAACACCTGATAGGTACTAAAGTATAATCATGATTTAAATTCTTTACATTAATAAACCCTTTGCGTGCGAAAAATTTTCAACAGACATGAGATTATCCGCTCTAGTTCCTGTATTGTGCTACGTACGAAGAATTTTAAATCTATCAAGGCAGTATTTATTACGCCCCCCTTTTACCAAAACAATGTCCGTTCCGATAGGTGACAGCAACGGATAGATTAGATCTAATTAATTACCTTCAAAATACGCCTGGGTTTTTTTATTTTCTCGGCGCGAATTATTGCTTGCAGCTGTTGTATCACAAATATATCCCATTTTAAATACCGATAATAGGCGCATACACTTAAAGCCATTGTCTTTTATTGTGTCTCGGAATTCAAACGTTCGTATATACTCGTAAAACTTCGTAATTTTTCTTCGTGTTTTTTTGTTTCTATTGATGTCTCATCAAATGGCATTAGGTCATAGTATTTCCTGATGTCAAAGTGTATGAGGTTGTTTTTAGTGACATAAATATTATCAGGAGTGTTGGAATTTATTTTGTGGACACACAAATGTGTATTTATCTCTAAAGGTACTAAAAATATTTTATGTTTCTTTATGTATAACATTATTAAATGTTATTTAAAAGTTAACTTATTTCCTTAAATTGTAATTTCTACCGTTCATTTTCTCCAAATGATGTTATCTAATAACATCATTCTTGTTCTCTGTATTTACTTCATTGAACGAATATATTATTTTCATTATGTATAATTAATCCTACAAACTTGACTTGATTCTATAATTGTTGACTTCCATTTGGCGTTTCAATTCGTAGTCATCTCAAGTATGCGTGTTAACACAAGTCAAGTCATAGACTGCATTTGTTCAACCTATATAGGGCACTGTCTCTGCTGTGACTTTTGATACATTCTAACAGACGATGCCATCTCTTAAGTGATGCTTGTAAACTGACAAAACATCACAGCCACCAGTTGCGTCCGATTTATAACTACGGATTCACTGAAAGGACTTATTTATAAATCACTAGTTGATGGTCGTGACTTCGCTCGCGTTTCTTGACTAGTGTATAAGAAGCTTTAAAGCATATTTTGAGGTTTCCCACAAGGCTGTGTTCTATTTCCAAACTTGTTTCTTTTATATATAAAGGACTAAGCTGGCGACTGTTAACAAGTGAAATAGTTTGGAACGGATTGAATGAATTTTATCAAAGCCGTAACTTGACTAGTTTTATCGGACATATAATTTGTATGAGATATAGCGTGATGCAGTTGCCTCTTTTGTCTTCATAAATATTATGTTTTAAAGGGTTTTCTCATGTACATAAACATTAAAACTATAATTTAGTATTAAAATTGTGGTAACATCCATTTTATAGGACTTAACATAAATTATTTAAAATTTTCCTAGAATAAGTTTCATCGCTTACCTATAAAGTATCTGATAGTAAACACGCCAGTAAAATTTGAAATTACGAATAAAAGCTTACTATTTGATGGATAAAATAGAGATAAAAAATTTATCAGCTATAACGGATGCTTTACAATTTTATGGTAGAAAATATGAAACTTGTTATTGAAGACAACTGTTTTGGAGGAAATGACATAGAAATAAAATTGTAAATTTTAAGATAGTTAAACGGCTCGGAAACCCTTTTTGATCCATAAATATTTACAAATGATTCTACATTTTGCATAATTATAGAATCTTTTAAAAAGGTAATTTGTATGACATTTATTTTTTTCTCCGGTCAATAAAAAGTTAATTGGTTGTTTTTGTCATTGAAATTCTTTTTAATGCTATTCATTATCTATTTAATTGACTCCTTATTTTTAAAATTACTTGTTTGAGCAACTTTAGAATGCGCATTGGTTAAATTTATGTTAAAATCAAAAGAATCTCTTTGTATTTCTTAAATCGTTAGAGATGACCCCACAGTTTGAGATAATTTAGCGTTTATTATTTTTTCCGAGTCATTATAGAGTTAATGAGATGATATTGTCATTGAAATTCTCTTTTTTATTTTATTTATTATTCAATCTATTACGACTCGCCTTACAGCCACATTCTGTTCGATCTAAGCGGATCCTGGTACTGGACCAGGATAATGCGAGGAAGAAGAAGAATTGTTTATCTAACGATATACGTATCCTCATTTAAAATTTGTTCTCGTATCAATGGTCGATGAAAATATAATAGAAGCTGTATCCTTTTTTTCGTGAACTTCGAGCTGGAAACTGGCAAGAGATAGCGCATGACCGAGACTAGTGGCGCGAAATCCTGTCGGAGGCAAGGCTCAACTCGTACGGGAAAATAAATGGCGGGGATTTCTATCCTGGTCAGCACAGTGATGGACAACACCTCCGCCATCGTCAGTTGGGCCTCCGGGCAAGAGAAACTGACGCCTCCTCGTATGGAGAGGCTGACATCCCTGCCTTTTGTCGGCGACAGGATGTTTTCAAGTTGGCACAGTTTGCTGCAAAGTGGCGGCAGCGGCGTGTTTGCCAAAGTGCAGCCCTATATCGGCCAAACCGCTACCTGGCTGTTATCACAAGCGGCCCACATTGGACGTTTCCTGATGCACTGTGGCCTGATGCTGATTTTATTTTAGCAATCGATTAACGTTATTCAATAAAAATATAAGAATATTGGAAATTGATTAACAGCCCTTTAGAATACTTCAACACATATACAGCTACTGACTAATGAATAACAAACGACAATGGATAACAAGAGACAATCAGTCACCTGTTAATAAACACACGTGTTAAACATTTTGTACATCCATTGATACATACAAAAAATGGCATAAACCTCTTTTTCACTGTGTATTTGAATAATTTATCTTTTGAACTATAAATCTTATCTTGTTTCAACATCTCTGCCCCTACAAAACGCGAAACCTCGCTGATAATAGATTAATGCGTTGGCAAAGGTCGGGGGGGGGGGGGCGGCCTCCCGGGTCGTCGGAGGCCATTGGTGGGCATCCAGAAACTCGCAATATTGGCCTACCTTTGCGGGTTCTTTCAAGCTACATACCCAGCCACTTCCCACTTCAGCTTTGCTGATTTCTTCTGGCCTGCCGAGTCATTGGCGGCTATTTGTGGGCATCCAGGAAGTCGCAATATTGGCCCATCTTTTTGGGTCCTTTTAAGCTACAGAAGGACGGATCGATGTATTTTTATAATGAAAATAATATCAGGGAAAAAGGCATAATGGAATTGAGGATGCGGTTAAGGACGATGTTGGAAAGATCAGGAGCTAGAGGATTCCCAAGGCAAATCCTTAAATTTGATTAAAAAATTGTACGGTGAAGGTGAGATAGCCGGATTTACGACAAAGTTTTCAAGAAATCGAGGAACAGCTGAGCGAGGTACGAGGCTGTAACATTGACTGGGTTTTTCTACTAAAAGAAGGCTTTTTCTAAATGGATGTTTATAATTTTGTTTATACTTTGTTTATAAATGTTTTGGATTGTTTTATTTGTGTTAAGTAGTAATTATTTCAAGAAAAACTTCTCAATAAAGAATTTCGATTCTATAATAGGGTATATTATAAATATCTCAAGAGTTTTTGAAGTTTATATTTTTTAATCCATGAATAAACAGATTATTTCGTTATTGTTTTTTATTATTTTTATAATTATTTTAAAGTTTTAATATAAATTTTTATCTATAAGAATTGTACATTTCTTTTCCATGGGTTAATCGCATTTTTTCAATAAAGTTGTAACTTTGGCAAGACTTTGATGAATTACTTTTGCCAAGTTATTATGCCTATCCAGATATTTTTTCCCACTAATATAATACAGCCTGTTGTTACATGTTGGATGGACTCTATTGCTGTTTTATTATTATTATTACTAATTAGTATTAATCATTTTAAAGATTGATCCTAATTACTAATACTGTTTTAGGCACAGGGACTACTTGGGAGATATAGATAAGGAACCCGACCCAGAAGTCATCCTAGAGTTGCTGGCAAAACTAGGACGCGTCTCTCGTGCCTACGAAGAAGTAAATTGTAAATATTTTCTATAGATTTCTAGTCGAATTGAACGGTCTACCGTTATAGTTTTGAATTACTATAAATTAAATCACTATTGAATGGTCAATGAAGAAATTGAAATTTTTCAATAAGAAGTGGTTATTTATTTCAAATAAACAAAATTAAAGCCTGGTTACGAGCCTAGTAGCTAAGTTATAAAGTACCGCGCTATAGTTGAGGAAGACCCTGGTTCGAATCCCGCCCAGGACAAATCTTTTCTCTTCGCATACACTTCTTTATTCATTCTGCTTCACCACACTCCATTCTCAAACACACCACCAAACTTTCCTCAAAACACCCTCCAGGTCTGATTAAGGTTTTGTACATATTAAATTATTTCTAATTAAGTGTCAAACAGCATATGACCTATGTCCTGCCAGAATCACAATTTTAACCTCTTCTGTTTCATTTGCTTAAATGGTTATTAGTGATTCGAATTACGGAAATGCTGACAGTAACTTGATTTTTCTTCACCTACTTTGTAATGAGGAGGGTGCTGCTGAGGATGGTACAGGTGGAAAAGAGATTAGCTAAATGGAGAGGAAGGCACCTTTGTTGTGGAAAACCAAAGGGACGCAATGACCTCAGTAAACAGGCAGAGCCATTAAAAAGCACTGCCGTTTATATACAAGTTATGTCATTTTGCAATTTGAGTCAAATGCGTCTAATAAAAAAGTAAAAATAGTACACAGCAGTGGTCTCCAACTGTGATACTTGGGCTTCCTCTGGTGATACTTAAAAACATGAACAGGAAACATGACTTAACATTTGATCTTCTGTAGTCATCTAATGATGAATAATTATTAATTCAATTAATAAAATTTTTAATTGATCCTCTACAACTTAAGTGGACCTCTGGTACTAAACCGGGATAACGCTAAGAAGAAAAAGATAAATCCGTTGTGCTGTAAAAGCTGTAAATCGTGTGTCTCCCTGCCCACCTGAACATGTGTAACTTGCTCGTCACTGTGGAAACAGCAATGCGCCGCAGTGATGACCCATTGAGAGTGTATGAGCGATCCACCACAGAAACCAATTTCACCATCTTCTCCAACCCTGAGGTTTAATGCTACCTGAGAACGAAAATCAATCCAAGTATGCTAGAGATATCCTGCTGGTCTCATTTTTATATCAGGGGTATCTTAAATTTATAATTTTATATTATAAACTAGCTTCAAACCACGACTATGTCCGCATTATTTTCGTCGACTTTCATACAAACTTTTAACCCCCTTCAAACGTAACTTTCACGAAAACGAGTAACGTATGTCCGTCTCCAAGGACCATTCATCAAAATTGGTTCAGCGGTTAAGGCGTGTAAACGTAATAGAAAGAGTAACTTTCACATTAATATGGAATACTAAGAATTTCTATCACCGTCTAACTTACTTGAAATGGTCTGGTGTGACGTTCGCTACTCACACCGCCTACAATTCTCCCGCTCTGCCGATTTAAGCAATTACTATTGTTACACGCACTTGAACTGTTATGAACCAACACAAATAGAACCAAACTAACAAAAATTAGTTTAAACATTTTGGAATGAAGTATGTATACGGATAGTGTGAATTTGGTAAGAGCTATTTCTAAATGCCAGCCGAAGTAGGACGGGAAAGTTTAAAAGTTTATCTAAGAGATGTGTCAACTTTATCTCTTATCAAAAGAGAAAATATCATCTAATCTCGATAACGGGAGTGTCCAATATTTAGATGTTTTCTTCACATACCGATAATGCAATATTCGATGTTGTTAACTTTTGTATATTCCTCGGTCAGCCGTATGTCGAATCATCTTTGGGCGAAAAATGTATTAGTGAAGAAATTCATTGTATTGTTTTTAATACTGTTCATTCATTCTTACATTTCTTTGAGTTATTCTATGTTATTTTAAATTTAATTATATCATTATTTTTCAGGTAGCAATTTAATTTTCTTATGATAATATCGTTTTTATGTTTGATTAGTCTATATGTGTTTTGCCTAAGTGTCTACCGTTGCCCATAGACATCTGCATCACCAGGAGGCCCGCAGATGCGTTGCCAAGTTTTCGGAGGGGTTTAGACCATCGGGAAGTTTCGCAAACGGAACGAAACGCGACAACAATGCCATCACTTGACATAAGTATTGTCGCCACTTTACACACTTTTTATGTGAGAAAGACCCGGAAAAGTACCCGGAAAGGCCGCCAAAATGCGACTGCCAAAAGGACTGCAAGCGTGGCGCTACCTCCAATTAAAATCTGTACGGTACCTAGTTCAAAATCTGACTCTTCTTGCCCATTCTTAATTATGCGTAGTTTGACGGAGAAGTGGGAATATTAGGTGTAAGAAACCTTAATATGTATAATTAAAACGACAAGAAAATTATTTGAAAACATTATTTATTATATTTTCATCAAAAAAGTAAAATTTTAAAATAAAATATTTAAACATAGTCATATTAATACATGCGACAGTGTGGCGAGGCGAAACACACACACACACACGCACTAGAACTAAAAATGTGTGATCGTAACATCTAATTAGGGTGACATTCAGACATACGTATAATAAAATTAACAGATTTTAAACGTTGGCAGTAAAATAATTATTTAATTATCATTGAAGTAAGACTTCTTTACGCTCGCTCGACTTGGGGAAGTAAGCTGGTGTATGCGCGACGAGAGCGTTACGAAAAGTGTGATCGGGCGAGAAGATTTCCTTTCTATCTTGTACAATTTTATAATTTAATAGTTTGTTCAATACATTAAATATTCTACGTTTAAAGTGTAATAAAATTGCAAGTTCTTTTTAAAGTTCAGCTATAAATAGAGCTAAAGAAGTTTCACTTCAGTCGTGTGGTCTAAAGCACACTCGTTTTTAATTTAATTTAATTAAAAAAAAGTCATAATACAAAGACACAAATATCTCTCAAAAGCACGATATGAGGCGTAAAGCATACTTACAACTTCTATTACAATCTCCCTATATTAAATATTACATATCGAGCTTTACAAAGAGATAATCGTTTAGCATCGGCTTTGTATGGCGTCAATTGTCCATATAAGCGACAGAGACAACGCCATACGAAGTGACGCCAATAGAAACTGTCGTCTCCTTCTAAAGCACGATTTGTAATATTCACTGTCGGCTATGTCCGTGAACACTTCAAAATCGCTGTCCGCGCCCCTCCCGCTAGTCTATTCTACCGTATTTAGGAATCTAAAAGGAGATATTTTCATATAAAATGTAATAATTTCAAACGCGGACACACATTCACCGACAGCAAAGTCGAAGTGTTCGAACCGGGGCTGTTGCTGAGGTGAATTTTGGTAGCAGCAGTGACTGTTGCTATTAATCGATTTATTTCAATACAGTTGTCATATGCTTAAAAATTATTATACATTATGTATAGAAATTTGCATATATAACTATATTTATATTAAAAATAATCAAAAAGATTTATGGAATACTCAATATAGTAATGTTAAAATTTTTATATTGAAAATGTTCTATATAATGAATAATGAAAATGTCATATGTCGTCAAATTTAAAGTCGAACAGCATTAAATGCCGATGCTGATTTTTAAAACAGTGCTGACTATCAGCAAGTGACGGCCATCGCAACAACCCTAGTCCGCGCCGGGCCCGCTAGACTAATCTAAGTTATCGTTAAAAAGGAGAAAATTCGATACAAGGTCAATTATTTTCAAACGCGGGCACCCATATTTTTGACCGACAGCAATGTCCAAAGTGTTCGAACGCTGACAACCTTTATTTAATATAATAGAAAATTAATTCTAATAGAATTCGCGCAAACGTCGCCACGACGGAACACTAAGAAACCAAACGCGATAACAATACCATCAATCGACAGCATTGTCGCCACTGCACGCCGAATTTATGAGAGAAAGAGTTACTGGTACTCGAACGCGCCGGCATAAATGGGTTGCAGATCAAAAGGACTCCAAAGGTGGCGCTACGTCTAATTAAATTCGTTGTAAATACACTTAAAAATAAATATAATATTTCAGCGCCTGGCAACCGCAGTTGTACAGTTATTCACAACAGAAGGACCAGCTCACTCAGAATGGAAAAAGAAGGACACAGAAAAGTAGTGGTACAAGTTGATTTCTAGTATGTGGTAAAGTCTTCACTGTTTTTAGGACAACGATTGTGCAAGGAGCTAATTTGTCCGAGACCACGCTCAACCACCTGATTTTCCCCTTATTAAAGATATCCACTTTATAGAGGCTGGGTGAGCCGCAGGAGGTCCATCCCCGGCTTTTGATAGATTAAATAATTTATCTGCAACACTCGGATTAAACCCGGGACCTTCAGCACATCAACTATTCTCTGCGCTACCCCGCTCCCTAGTTTTTATTTTTGTTCAGCGTCCTGCGTCATTTCGCCCGGAATCTACCAGGCGGCCGCGCTGAGATAAGAGTGACGGCTTAGGCCAAAAGTTTATCCGGCACCCGACTAACATAACATAACCGGCCTTATTAATACAAAAATCGTATACCTAATTTTTCTGGTGCATTATGTACTTTTATATGAAACTTCTGTGCAATATTTCGTCCGCGTCAGTGTTATGCTAAGCCTACGCTTAGCACACGAAGCTGGCACGAATTTTGTGATGTATGAGCAAGTAAACAGATGCGTTAATTACTATTAATATCACAAAGTGACATTAATCGGGTCCCACTGTTTTAAGTGGAACTTTATTAGAGGTAGCGCTACGATTGAAGACCCTTGTCTGCAGCCTATTAGGTTAGCGGGTTTAGGTACCAGTACTTCTTTCTACGTGATCGGTGTGAAATGGCGGCAATGCTGTCACGTCAAACGATGGTATTATTGTTGCGTCTCGTTCGGTTTATGAGACTTCCCGGTGGACTAATCTCGTCATTAAAGGCCGGCAACCCATCTGCTAGCCCTTTGGTGATCAGATTGGGGAGTCGGTTTGTATGGCAGTTAATTGCACATTATACTGTATGTATCTCGACCGCCCACTGTTGCGCCATATAAAAATCTATTCCCCGAGCATAGGTAGTGTACACTGCTGTATATATTTGAATAATATTGCTCCTCATTTTATATATGGCAGAATTTCCCTGTCATTCTCGATTCGAATTCGAAATTTCACCCATATCGTTTTAAATCCAGTGGTTGGATCTTCCTTTTTATCTGTCCGCTAACTGGTCAGATCTACTACGGGCACGATGTCTAATATGGCGTGTCACTCGCAATACAACATCGTATTGCTACAATTAAACGTGTGATTACCGTAGCTTTCCATTTGTTAACCTTACCGAGGTTAGACAATATCGGACATGTGCTCTTTGACCATTTTATTTTCATGATCTTATAAAATTGATGCAATCAAACACACACACACACACACACACACACGCACACACATATACACATACACACGCGCGCACACACTGTATATTTGTGTGTGTGGAATAAATAAAAGATAATTAGGTAAATTTATTCCCCTCCGTGAGGTGTGACTTTTTTGCAACCAATGACTGAAATAATGATTCCTCAAAGGCCACCATCGCAGATATTTGAATACCAGTGTTAGAGTTGGTTAACCATTTATCACCCTGCCGCGGTAAGTGTTACTTAACCTAGCGATCGACTTAAATACTACGACCTCCACGTATAGCCTCCGTGAGGTGTGACTTTTTTGCAACCAATGACTGAAATAATGATTCCTCAAAGGCCACCATCGCACCTGCGAACTTTCTGTTTTTGCATTTGTTCTTGGGATTAAAAATCGGTTTTTATATATACGAATTACGCACGCACTCTCCGCCATGTCATGGATTTCCGCAAAGTAACGCCTGATTCTATCAATTATTTGATTACGTATTTACTACATCCTATAATGTTAGTCCCTTTCCCGTTTCCGTTCCCTTTCCTTTCCCTTTCCCAATATTTTCGAAAATTACCAGTTACATATATTTTGATATACACTATTATATAAATATATACGCTATTCCTAGAGCTTGCTGGTATTCCAGGTAACACAGTGCTGCAATTTCTCATATTCTAACCGGATGCTGGAAAACGGATGATGTACAGGAAATCAATACCCATGTACCAAGGAAATTCGGGGCAACTTACATGACCATGAACAATCCTTATTTTGTTGTGCTTAACGAAAATATTAAAGAAGTAGTTGAGTCAAACGGTGATATTCTGATCACCAGGGATCCGCTGCAGGATCAGGAAAAGCAGAATCAGCAGATTGAGGAAATGATTGAAGCCGGTGTCGAAGCGATCTTCATTAACCCGGTGGACTGGATAACGGTGGAACCGGCACGTTCCTTACTCCTTCTACCTGCGCTTATATCCTTTTACTACATCCCTATTTATCTAATTAGCGGTAGCGCATCGCTTGTAGTCGAATTGGACTGGCGCGTCTGCGTACCCACTATCTCTTTCTCACCTGAGATTAAAGCAAAATTGCGGCAATTCTGTCACGTCGAGTCGCTTTGGTATTTTTACTAGTTTCGTTCCGTTTGTGAGGTAGAGAGAACCATTAGATGAACGTTCTAAGGTGTTAAGCTCACTTAATGTCATTTAAATTAGAATAATTCCAACATTAAAGTCATATTTCCTAGTATTTTATGTTTCCAAATCGGAAATAACAACGGGTCGAACAATGCATGCGCGGGGAAGCCATATGCAAAGGCTTTCTGTAACAAAATTGATTGCCCGCAGGGCACCATTAGGAATACATTTGGATTGCGAATCTTCTCTATCCAATATTTTAGTAGCTTTTTCATTTTTTGTGTCCATCCCGGCGGCGGTTTGCGGCTTTACCGCACGGTGCAAGTTTTAATACACGACCTTTTCGAATAATTCAAAGTTTTACTTTTAGGTAACTAAGTATAAGATGCTAGTTGTAAACCACGACTTCGTTTGCGAAAAATTAGGTGATAAATAAATTTAATTTTAGCGAAACGAAACACTGTAGCCTTCCTCGATAAATGGGCTGTCCAACACTAAGATTTTTTTCAAATAGGTCCAGTAGTTCCTGAGATTAGCGCGTTCAAGCATACAAACAAACTCTTCAGCTTTATATATGTAGGATGTAATTTAATAAAGCGCCATCTATTAGCAACCTTAGAGACGGTCAAAGACATAAGATTGATCACCATCACCATGATGAAGACTACTAGAAGGATATCATTATAAGATCAGATCAGATGGGAACTAGTTGGGCAGGGAAGGTAAGACAGGCAGTGGAGGTGTGTGCTCGTGTACACGTTAAAGGGATCCTTCAAACCTACACTTGGATCACAAGTCCCGGGTACTGCCCTGGTTCCTTCCTCTGCAATACGAGGGACTCGATACCCGCACAGTCAATTCATGGGGCATTGTTAGGAAATCCGTCTCTTTTAGATTTCAACTTCAAATACTGACTTAACCAAGTTATGTAACATGACAAACGAACCAAACCACTATTATTGAAGTACACCCACTGATGAAACTTCACCGATCCTGATGTGCCTTTATTTATAAATAAATATGTAATATATATATTTACATATGGACTAGCATTTTGTGTATGCGTTCGTTTTTATATATCAGACTCGTGTCTCCTTAGGAATACTTTATGAATAAAGGAGAATTTTACTTACGCGAAATCACTCATCTCTTTACAATAGCATAGTATATTGAGGAAGCGTTTTGCAGACTCCTATTTTATTTTGTGGCGTCCGCGTCGTAATAGTAAAAAATGTAAGAGCCCTCGCGTAGAAAGTGCTTTTGACCTGCAAATGGGCAGCCTCTTATGTCAAACTAATTTTTGCAAGCTTTCCCATAAAATATTATACAAGTATTCCGTAAAATTTGATAACGTAAATCAAATTTACGTTTTCAGACCACATAAATGTTATGAGTACAAATTCAATTCAAATGATATTTTATTCAAATAGATTTTTACGAGCTCTTTTGAATTGTCCTACTACTTGTACTACCACAGATTTGGAAGTGTTGAGTTTTTAAAAATAGTTGTTAAAAAACTTATTTTAAATGATATTTTTGCATGTTAACATGTTAAAAGTACAGTTTTATCTTTAATATAGTCTTCGACTGTATAATA
>JANCMC010033613.1:47502287-47531413 GCA_024363005.1 Charaxes varanes
GTTGTAAAAAAAACATCACCTATTTGACCAATATTCGAGGACGATTATTTTGTTTATTTCGAAGGAAATACTTAAAGAATGGCGGAAAAAATATAATCTGACGATTTTATCAAGGCAATCTAGCTAAAACCATCAATAACGGAGCGTACTGTCCAGGTAATATCAATAACGCTTGGAGCGTACGAGATACCGTCATGTTGTTGAGAACATGGCCTTATCTCGTTCATAACCTTTTTTTCGTTTTTGCATGCAGCAAATCTACGTTATGCAGTAGATCCACAGAACGTTTTAGTGTTAAGAAATTTAGCATCACGGCCTACCCTACCCTAATAACATTGATGATAACAAAATATTACAACTAACTAAATTATTATGATTGATAAATTCTATATGAACCCCATTGTAGTCGCTATAATCCCTGATTTAATATTATTCGGTACCTTTTGAATAATACAGGCATTTGGTTGGTGCACAAACACGATGTTTGCGTCCGGCGGTGAATATTTTTTACATAAATCTCGGCTTACTATCCCTCTTATGATCCTATCTATATTTTTATCGGTGTTTGTCTGCTTCTATTTGATTAGAAAAGAAAAAGAAATTTAAGAAAAGTACGTAAACCGTTTTAACGTGAATTCATAAATTGATTAGTTCAGCCCGTTTCATCTTTTCATTTGCATATTTTACAGTATTTATGGTGTATTCCGATGTACTTTACGTTACGAGTATTTGGAATAATACAGTCAACAGAATTTTACCTCTGAACATTGCAGAAATTTCACCAAACTCGGAACACTGACTTAAACTCGTTGTTCAATTACAAATTTCCATGGAATTCCTTGTTTCAAACATTATCATTTATCGCCTTTTCGAGCCGATTTGACTTTGGACGGAAAGGCATTTGCCAACCACCTGTAATTTTTTTTAATTTTGCCAAAGTAAATAACATATCTATACTTAATAATAAAGCTGAAGAGTTTGTTTGCTTCAACCCACTAATCTCAGGAACTACTGGTTTGAAAAATTCTTTCGGTGTTAGATAGCCCATGTATCAAGGAAGGCTGTAGGTTATACATCATCATAGAAGACTTTGTCTTCCTCTAGTGTAGACGCTATGTTCGTTGGTAGTCAGTGACCTTTTATCTGCCTTACCTACCTAATTTCAATAATAAAATATAATATATAAAATAATAATATGCATATCTATACATCTAAATAAAATTGAAGTGTCTTTTTGTAACTTAGAAATTATTTTTTTTACGAATTGCACATGACTATAACAAAAACGCAGGTTAAAAATTTTTTGTCCGTCTGTCTGATTGTTCCGGGTAAACACCCATACGGCTAGACCGATTTCGACGGGACTTCACTGGCAGATAGCTGATATTGCAAGGATTAACATGAGCTACTTCCAGTTTTACTTCTACGTGATTATAACAAAAATATTCATTTACCTATCTACTCATGATTGCGTTGTATTTAGGCATGCTGTTACTGTTAAACGTTTGTTTTTATTATTATTTTATTTTTAATGTTACAACGGACAAACCAGGCGTTTCACATAAGTGACTACCGACGCCCATGGACATGTGCACCACCAGGAGGCTAACAGTTGCGTTGCCGACCTTTATTGACGGTATTAGGCCACCGGGAAGTCTAACAAACATTACGAAACGCGACAAAAATGTGAAACTTGCACTAACCTAACCATGCTCTATTAAAATGTATACATGTGTGTGTAAATAATTTCCATAATTGTGCAAGAGGTTTTATTTTAACAATTGAATATATTTATAATGCATATTTTATAAAAATATTAGTATTCGCACACTCTTCTCTCTATAAAATTATGTCAAATTACATACTCCTCTGTCCGCGCAATTTTTGCAAAATGGTACTGAAAGTTTTTTGCTTCACATATTCACACATAGATTTAGACTACGCTATGTAATTCTAGTTATAAATTACACCATCACGAGGCTATTTTTTGTTTCTAGGTTTTAAATTAAATGCACTTTTATTTACACCAATTTATATTTTTTATTTATTGGCGTATTTTTGACCAAATAATTTTTAAATGTGATATATTTAATTTTTTTTTATTTTGAACATGAATACATTGGCTGAATATATAATTTTGAATATGTATTTTACATATATTGAAATTGATAATTTTTTTCATAATTATCTGTGGAAAAAATTACATAATGCGAGATTTTTAATTTATCGTATTTATAGTGTTAAGAGTTTTTACGCTGAACTACTAGAAGACTCGCAGAGACGTTGCCGGCTTCGAGACATAATAATGCTATTGTCTCTATGTGGGTTTATTATTGAAGTTCACTCAGAGTTATTTTTCTGTATGACGTATTCAGTACACATTCGTCACGAAATTTTGCAATCCTGTTAGCTCAACTTGCAAATCAAATTATTCTAGCACAGTTCAAAGTGTTGGAAATACAGTGAAATATATGCGCATTACGAGTAATTTTACTTCGGCCAGTAGAATATTTATAGCTTCGGTTAAAAAACATGCCCACTTTGTATAAAAATAAAAAATCTTTATTTTTTTGATCAGTACGATGTTAAAAAATAAACGTCTATTAAAGTATGTTCGTGCTTAGCAAGATTTAGCAACGATGTAACTCAAAGAACGTCATAATATTAGTTTGTTTCATTTTTGACTTCATCTTTCAAAGTATCAATTAATACATACACATACATGCATAGATGGCTCTACATCCCGCGTTGGAACAAGGCCTCCCGCAACATCAAATGCTAGTCCTCTCTATGGTTTAGCTGCAGCTCTCCGAGATTTTCTCACCCGATACATGGCCCCGCCGGCACAATTTATCTGCAAACCAAAGGGACTGCAAGCGTGGCCTTGTTAGCCATCTTCGGAAAGATGCCGTAGAATCTGATCTGCGTGAGCTCTGGGTTACAAATTGGCAAGAGAGGGCGCAGGATCAGAAAGATGGCGTTCTCTTGTTTCGGAGGCCAAGACTTACTTTGGGCAACGGTATATAGATACAATGAATTTAATAAGGTTCAATTCTATTTCTGATGGACTTTAGCTGGAGTACTAACCTTAAGTTGAAGGTTTGTTTTTTTAGTTCGTAATATTTATTTGTAACTGATGTAAAGTGGTAAAAGAGGTACTGGTACCCGGACGCGCCGGCCCAATTCGGCTACAAGCATGGCGCTACCTCTAATTAAGTTTGCGGTACGATGTCTTTTACACTCTGTATATCTAATGTAGCGCCACTCCTGCAGTCCTTTTGTTCTGTAGCTAAATTGAGCCGGCGTGTCCTGGTACCAGTACCTCTTTTTTACATATGATCGGCGTGAAGTGGCGGCAATTCCGTCGAACGGAACCTTCACCACGAGTTATAGTGCGACTAGTGGTGTTTGAGCCCTTAAAAGTCACTGTCACACCCAATCCTTTGGTGAGATATTTTGATTATCTTCTTAAGGTACTCTTTTATATATCTGAAGGATAGTTTAATTGTTAATTCTGAAAATCGTCTGCTTTTCTTTATGTTATATTCGCTATCTGTTTTGGGCGGGTCTCGCCTATCCTCTGCAGCCGCCTTGGGGCCGCGCGTAGAGCCGCGTTGGCGTTGGCACATGCGGAAGCTCGAGACCTCAACCATCGCAAAGGAAGATCTTAGTGTCCGGGCTAGTTGAAGTTGCCCGGGGCGGTCGCGCCTCGCCGGCAGTTGTTCGTCGGAAGGTCTATATATAGTAATCGTAAGTAGGAACCCAAAATTGAAATAAAACTTGAAACCGTTGTTTCGATGTTAATTTTTTTAAAAATACATGCATACGATTGGAAAATTTGTAACGTCACACCAAAGAGGATACAGAAAATGTGACAATCTGTTACAAAGATGGGGAAAGGGGTTAAAAATTGTAAATTTCGTATCATCATATTTTTAACTGTCCCTTTATTATTTACTGTTAGTAAATTATATACGTTATATAGGTGGCAGGCCTTCGTGCGCAACAAGGCGCGCCGCGCGCCTCCCCCCGTGGACAACCGCGACATCGTGCTCGAGCAGGTACCCGTCCCACGAGATATCTCGTGCACTCACCTTCAATTAGAACCTCTCTCACATATGGTCGGAGCGAGACGTTTGGTTCACTGTGGCCTAAGCCTCTCTTTAAAGGCTGTCCGTGGACGACGGCAGTCACTTAGGATATAAATAAACTAACAGACTCGAGGCGGGAATCGAACCCACGACCCGCGGCGTGGAAGACAGGGTTACATGCTCACTGCGCCAACGGGCCAGTCTGAATAAAAAATATTATCAAACATTGTCAAACGTAAAGTTGGAACACAATGAAATCTATTATGTAACATAATTCGGTTGAGAAGCGTTTTCAGTATCACTGAAACCTATTAAAAGATTAAATTCCCGTGAGTATGCAGGTTGTTTATTTTTCTTACAATATGTATACAGGAATATACTTAAGATTAAAGCCATCTGCTTCTCGAGAACGCTCCTGTTTATGTGTGGCCAAATTAAATGCATTCAGATTTAGATTTCCCTACACGCTTATTTATTTCGGAGGAATTATGTGCGTAAAGTGGATAGGTCGGCTGGGAAAACAGTTTCTGTTAAATTATTTAACGTTGAAAACTATGCTATGAGTAGAAGAATATTTTTTAAAGATCCTTTTTTATATTTTATTAGACATTAGACAAAATTTGACAGATAATAATTAAGTATATGTATCCCATAGGTACGCACCTTGTTTCATTGAGTAATTAATGCACTCCTGTTAATTTAGTGCCCTCGCATTCGCGCATTAATGACTTATTTTGCGCTCGAAACAATAATCTACTATTCTTTCAAATACATCGTCATCCTCTATGTCTATTTCCATATTTTAAAGCTAAATATGAAGTATCTAAGTTTTACAATGTTATAGATATGTGCTTCCTTTTTTTCTGTTTTCATTCAGTCAATTTTTATTTCAGCCAGTATCTTTTTCCGGTTTTTTCCTGTATATATATATCAAGAGGCAATCGGCTAGGTGGTTCCACCCCATTTTTCAAGTTATTTCCAGTGCCAATTCATAATAAAATAAATAACCGTCCGGAATAAACATAGATCGGTTTCAAATCGCCAAATAATATTTGGCGGTTTTAAAAGCCGCCAACGCATATCTTTGTCTATTATACACCTCAGTTTCTCCGCATCTCGATACTCCTTTCAAACTTTCTCAGTATTGACGAATCGTTGACCTATTTCTACATGTCACCAATGTCTAGTCGAGTATCTGCAATAATTCCACAACATGCAATTGGAAACCTCTTTCGCAAAGAAACAGTTCAAACGATTGGTCGTTTGCTGTGTTATTTCTTAGTCGTGAGAGAATATCTTTCCGAGGTAGGTTTTTAACTGTCATGTGACCATGCTTGAATACAAAATAAAAATGTGTGGCACGCTAAAATCAATAATAATATCTATTGTATTCGTGGTACAAATGATGTTACAAATTGATTAGTTCCAATACATTTAACTATAATTTAAGAATGCAAATAGTTTAAACAACTTCATAATTATTTAAAACTAGCTATGCTCGCGACTTCGTCCGCGTAAAATTAGGTAAAAAAAATTCTATTTTAGCCTCATTATATATAGCATATGGCCTTCCTTGATTAATGAACAAACTAACACTGAATTTTTCAAATCAGATCAGTAGTTCCCGAGATTAGCGCGTTCAAGCAAATAAACAAACAAACTCTTCAGCTTTATATACATGTTAGTATAGATTAATAGGCTAGTCGCTAGCCGAATAACAATCTAGTACTTGTGAATATACAATAAATGTAATGATTCTCGTTATCAGTGTAATCCTTAGGCATATCCATAATAATATTACACGTTTTGATATGCAAATGAAAGTGACGATGAAGATAATCAATTTATAATATTAATATATTCAGAGATATTCTACAAGGCGCCTTAACACGCTGAAAATATATATCCATTAATTTACCCATTAAATTTAATGCCGGAGCAAATTAATGTGCAAATGTTTAATATATGCTGTTACTTGATTTTGACAGATTCCAAATAGCTGGTTGTTATGCACTTCCTAATCAAGATGCAAAAGTAAACCTAAACTTATAAGTAACTAATTTAACGTATATTATGACATTACGAATTATAAGGACCACATGGACACGCCCTTGTCTATCCTCAGACGGCTTGAATATGAGCCATATTGCAAAAGTAGGTTTTTTCTATGTATAAATGTACGCATTATGGGAACAACGGTATTCGGGCTTTGGGCCCTCTCCATTGCCACCCTAGCGGCGTTGGGATGGTCCACCCCGCTTGTGAAATATTTCTCAAACATTATAACAAAGCCCCTGATATACAGCGAAACAATTACGCTTTCATGTTCGTTTTAATTTTGTTCCAATTAGTCTTAACCGAACTTCCATCGTTATTTGTTCCATGTATCCATTGTAATTAACACAGTCTGTTATTAACGCAAATAAAATAAATATCTTCACCGAACATTTTAGTTTTATTATATAATTTTATTGTGTAGAGGTGTTATCTCGTTTCGATAAAAGCCTGATAAGGTGTTCATTTTCAAATCAGAGATAAACGGCCGCAGATAAATTTATTTATTGGTAACTAGCGAACCCGACAGATGTAGTCCTGCCGGAACATTAAATTTACGTACTATTTACTATTATACTATAATATTATTCCCCTCCCCTTTCGGTTCCCGTTAGACATACATTTTTAAGTATACAGATCTTGTCCTAATGATGAACACAACAAAAAAATAATTGTTAATGTTATTGCGAACCGAACGACATACGTACATTTAACTAAATTTTAATAATTTTTTATTATTTATATAGATAACTTCCATCGATATTCAGTTTTTTACATCCTCTTTGACGATATTTTCAGTACGCATTCTGTCAATATTAAATTAAACGTCATAAGTTTACATTCAAACATGTTTAAATTGTCAAAAGTGCTAAGGTTACAATGGAAATAATATATGGATTCGTAAATTTTCTAATTTCCCGTGTGGTTTCCTTATTTTGTTCTTTCACAAGAACCTTCTCCTGACAATAAGAAACACAATTAAAAAAGGATTAGCGAAATTGGTCCAGCCGTTCGCGAGATGCCGTGACCAAAACAAATAGGGATTCATTTATATATATATATATATATATAAATGAATCTATATGGGACACTAACAGTACACACACGTAACATTCTCCAAAGAGTGGCAATATTCAGGTTCTAGATGAGAGTGTTTAACAATGATAAGCATAAACACCCAGGGCCGGCCTCCCCATAGGGTGAACGGAGCGGTCGCTCCAGACGCCGAATCGTAGGAGGCACCTCAGGCAGGGGGACTCATAGTATGCGATTTTTATAGATTAATTTTATATAAAAAAATATATGCAAAACTAGCGAGGTGGGCGCCATAATTGGATCTCGGTGCATATTAAAATTTACCTCAGTTAATCTATACGTACGTAACTAGCTGATGACTAAACCATTGGCGCAGTGGGCAGTGACCCTGCCTTCCGCTCCGGGGGTCGTGGGTTCGATTACCGCCTCGAGTGTGGTTGTATTATCTATACGTATGTATTAATATATTTCTACAAAAAAAAATATTTGTGTATAACAGGCGTCTGTTACGTATAACACAGGCATTAAGTTGTCTACCTTAGGATCAGACGTCCCTGTGTCATGTGGTCGGTATATATTTATTTATTTCGCGTCGAATTCGACGAGTGGCCAGCATTGAAGACAATTGTTAGGTTAAACAGCTCTACTGACCCTCTTCAAGCTCGAACAAAATAGTATAAACTTATTCTTAAATTTCTCAAACAATGTGACATTGTTCTCAAAAGTGCTGAGGCTGTATGACGAGGAACACTTATTGTAGGTTGTACATATTAAAGAAACAATTTTTGGGACATCGGGAAGCTCTGACGCGACAGAGGTTAAAAAACATATGGAGTATAGCGTCAGGTATAGCGTCGGATATTGCGTCGGGTATAGGGTCGGGGTTTCTTGAACAAATCAAAGTTTTTGCTCTATCTTTGAGTTTCCCTAAAATTGTATTGAATACTACAGTTTTAATTTCAACATTGGCGGCATATTTAGTACAGATCTGATCGCAAGCATTCACGAATAAATTAATTGCACTCGCGTCTCCGTTAAATGTGGGTATTGAGTCTAATTCTATTTTAAATAGCTGGTAATTTATTGCCATGTTTATTTCTAAATTTCCTAATTGTTCGATTAGTTCGTCCAGGTTTTGTTTGTTTGTCTGTGTTTCTTGTTCGGACGTCTGTTCCTAATGTAGACAACTTAACTAAAATGTTTTAAATACGAATGAAAATTAAAATAAATGAATACTTTACCTACCCTCGAAAACTAAGTTTATGGGAAGATTATCTTATCGCCCTAATATTTTATCATATACTAGTGGACCCGGTAGACGCTTTTTTGCTCGAACGTTGCGTTACTTACTATTATAAGGGTTAGTCAATAGATCAAAACTCAGTTTTGCTTTTTAATATTGTAACTGTAACGCCACCTAGTGAGCAAGGCTTGACTATCATGAAAACCTATTTGACTGCTATTCAATTTCTGTTAAATTTCTGGGAAAGAAAACAATTCCATTTGTTTATTTATTATTCGGGCTAAACCATTCACGATATCTTGTTAATTTATCGATATTTGAAATTAAAGTATAATGCGAACTTTAATTTCAAATATTTATAAATGAACAAGCTTTGCAAAAAGTAATTATTATAATACAATGCATTATGTTGTAGCCCAAACTCGTTTTATTGTATCTTCTATATTTAAAGCAAAATATAATATAATATCTGTTATCCGTTGCTTGGTCTCTTCCTTCCGAGTGCGTAGCTGCGTGATCTCGTCTGTAAGTCGTTTTCGCTCCTCGCCGAGCGTCTCCTTGCGTGAAGCTTCTGCTTCAGCATGGTCGATCTCCTCTCGAACGTCTTCGAGTTCGGCTTCGAGATATTTGATATCGCCTTCAATATCCGTCCGCCTGTCGTCGATCTGTTCGACGTCGTTCTCGAGCGTCTCGACTTTGTCAGCCAGTTCTTCGAGTTGTTCAGTCACACGCTCCACGCTGTTTTGGTGTTCTTTGCATATTCTCTTCAAAACATCCTCATATGTGAGGTATTGACCACCTTCCACCACCTCCTACGCTTACCGTACTGGAGTTCCGAAACAAAATACGCTTTGCCACTCTGTTGTCAGCCATTCGAGATAAATGTCCCCACCAGCGCAACTGTCGTCTCATAAGATATACCTCAAAGCCTCCGGCTTTTGCACGCCTCAGAACATGCGTGTTTCTTACGCGATCAGACCATTTAATGTTCATGATATCACGGAGACATTTGAACTGAAATCTGTCGAGTGTATACACGAATGTGTTATATACTGAAGATTTTGCTACAATTTACATGTTTGTAACGCTCTAATGGAAAGTTAGGAATTTTGGGTTGCAACAATTTACGTGGGGTGGCATCGACATATGTCACATGTGTCGAAATAGATGAATATACTTTTTGATCATCACCTGTTATTAATGAAGCAGTAAGACTTGCGGTAATCATCAACGGTGATGGACCGGGCGGCGCTGCATCGTGTGAGGTAGACGCAGGTAAGAGTCGGCGAGAATGCTGACGAAACTGCCAAGCTGGTCTGGATATTATTATCTACTTTATTTAATTACTTTATTATATATTTTAGGGGCAAAGGGGCAGGCGGTGTACATATGACAACTTATTTTCAAGAGATTTTTTAGCCACCAGGAACTCTTACAACCCGAACGAAACACGACAACCCTCACTTGACGTGACAGCATTGCCGCCACTACACGCCGATCTTATGTGAGAAAGAGGTACTGGTAACCGGACGGGTCAAGCGATTTGTGTTCACGCAAAAAATATACATATATACGATACCTAAAACGATCATACCAGATTTGGCTAGGCAGGGGAGGGAACACTGGCAGTGAAGGTGAGTGAAAGTGATCACTATAAAGAGCGCGCTCTTAAACCTACACCTGGGTCACAAGTCCCGGGCACTGCTATGGTTCCATCATCTGCACCGCGATGGTGAATCCATGGAGTGCTAAGAAATTAGTCTCTCTCTTTGTGTTTGGGGAACTTTTGGGTTTATACACACACAAACTACATATAGATGAATGCATAAAGCCATTTATTTAGTAGTGTCTAAATATATTTTCAGAGAGAAAATCAATAAGGCAGAGTACTGCAGTCAAATCAGCTGAAACACAGCAGAGGATTAAAATCAGGTCAGAGCTTAAAAAGAAAAAGCCTAAGAGAGTAGAAGAGAAGGTTTTAACGCAGGAAGAGCTGTTGGAAGAAGCCTTAATAACAGAGAAGGAGAATCTTAAGAGTTTAGGTTTGTGTTTTTATTTTTAACACATACGATAAGAGTCCTTCTACTAAATGTTACTTAGAGATCATCCATACACAAAATTTTTACGATTTCTTAAAACTTGCCCTCCATCCTAGTCACAGGTTGTCAAATTCGATGTTATGCATGTATTAAAAGAAACATCCCGAGTCCAGATAAACAGGGAAGAAGGTAGGCAAAAAAGAAGATTAAAAGGAAGCATTGGTATCAACTTTAGTTAAATTTTTTTTAATGTTATTGATTTTGACATGACATGTGATGCTGCAAAAGCTCTGTGACATGTAACGTCAAAATGACCCCCTATAATAAATAATCCCCCAGCCTGCTGTCACATCATATTTGGATAACACTCAACCACCCTTTTAACGTGTGACTTAATATTTATACAAGACCTCTAAGATCCCTCAATAAACCATGGCAACAAAGTTGGCAACATATCCAAAATTCATATTAAAATTTAAGATAGATAATCCACTTGACAACGGTTTGGCGTTGTGACCAAATTAGAAGCGTAGCCACATCCCCTACTGGCCACTCTATTGGTAAATGCTGATTGGCTTAACTTAAAAGTAAAGAAGTATAATTGTAAACTTATGCTAGCTCACTTCCATATCTTTATTAATATGAAGAACAATTTGTACACTAAAATGCTTTTATTACTCAAAATAGAATATATACAATGTTAGAATATTTATTTAAATTAAATTCCTCATATTTCATTGACCATCCGTCAGACCCATTTTCTCTTTGAACCCCTCCATTTGGCGGGAACTTTCTTAAGTGATGGCCAAAACGAGCCAATCAATCAAAAGTCACCTGGTGTTGCCAACATAATAAATTAAAAATTAATTAAATTCCAAATGTTTGTTTGGATTGTGCTTTTAAAAAAATTATGGCTTATTAATATCTTATATGAGCTCTAGGTATATTTATTTTACAGTCTAAACTTTGTCTCTTGCAGAGAGATTTGAGCAAAGCGAGTTGGAGAGGAAAAAGATACGACCGATTAAAAAGACCATCACCGGCCCGGTTATAAGGTGAGGCTGAAATTAAATTATTACTTTTACTAGAATTTATTTTATACTGTTATTATAATTATGTAATACATCTTTATAGCATTATCCTGGTCTAGTACGAGGGTCCGCTTAGATTGCAAAGAATGTGTCAGTTAGCGCTGGATCCGCATAGTTTCCAAGTATTGTTATGTAGAGGCCTGATTCTTTTTTAAATTATTCCTAACTATCGTTTATTCTTTATAAACTCAGTTATGTGTCAGTGAAAGTACCATCAAAATATTTACAGGCGTTTCGGAGATTATCTTTAAAAATGTTAGGATGTTAACTAACCACACTCCTATAAAATTTCTTACTAGGATGTGGCTGTGGGGTGAGTTGGCATGACCGATTGCCGTCTAACGTCATCCCCGAAACCCCCACAATCGCTACAATCTCACGTTTAGTATCACCCAGTGACATTAATCGGAACCCATTGCTATACGTGCCTGCCGAAACACGGAGGAGAATGGATGTTTGAAAATCAGTGTTAGAATGGGTCACCCATCCATCACCTGGCCGCGGCGAGAATTGCTTAGCCTAGCGATCGACTCAAATGCCGGCCACCGATTGAGCTACGACCTCCTACGTTATTATTAGTACAGAAACTAGAATGTTAAACTATTTCCTTTTGTGATACAGGTATCATTCGTTTGCTGTACCGATGATAACAGAAGTGGTGCGCGAAGACAAGTCTAGTATATCCCTCACTGACATGAATCTGAGCGACTTAATAAAAAGTGAGGATGGTAAGAATATTTGACTACTAGCCGTTTCTCGCGACTTTGTCTGAGAAAAATTAAACTAGCGAGAGCCCCTAGACCGCCCTAAATTGGCCCTATCGAGAAATTGCATACTAGACGATGTCGACTAACTATAAACTACTTCCTTGCCAAATTTCACCCTTGCACGTCCCATGGTTTTCGAGATTTTCTGATAGGTGACCTTTCTGTTTTTTTTTATAATATACGCACTATGTGAAAAGCGGAGGACACTGAAGAATAAAAGTGGTTATGTAATATTATGTGCTACTTTGTACAGTCATGAACAAGTGTTATTTTTAAATTGGTCAACATTATTTATTTTACCGTTTCAGTAATGTTATCTTGTAACATCCAGTAGAAAACGATTTTACTGAACATATTTGTATTTCTTTTAACAATTTTAATGTTGAAAGTTGCAACGTTAAAATAGACTATTGTGTTCATTTACTGGCGACCCGCCCCGACTTTGCACGTTATCGGCTATCGCAGCTTCTAAATTTTCACATGAATCTCGTAACTTTTTTTTTCAAATACTGTATAACCTATGTTCATCTGTGATAGTGTAGGGTTCTAATTGTGAAAAAGTTTTTCCCCCTTTATAATACTGCACTTAAGCGGACCCTGGTACTTGACCGGGATAAGGTTTGGTAGTAGATTTAATACTGAGTTCAGTCATTATGAAGTTTTTAATTTAAGACACTAAAGCGAGTAGTACCTGTAGAGCCTACAGTTCCATGGGAGACAGAAATAAAGCTTTTTGATATTTTCCACTCCCATGTTTGACATTCTTTTAGAAACACATTCTAATATTGGAATCGTTTTTTTTAACATTCTCGGTTCTGTATTAAAAATGTATAAACAGGATGCTATTATTAAACTGTCATAATAATATCTGTTTCTTTGTCCTTCCTTATTAGAAAAATCGTACCGTAAAGACTTAGAAAAATCGTACCTTATTTTCGATTTCAAAGAATAATCGTTAGTGTGACAAGTAGCATAACAAATAATTAAAGTTGGTCAATTGATGAAGAAATAGTAAATGAATTATTGATATTATTAAAACAATAAAGGGAAGAAGAAAATGGAATGGCCTTCTATGCCCATGAAAAAGAAGAGCCTAAGTTTTACTGGCTGATATTTCTAAACCGAGGCTTCGGATCCTTTCTGCCACTAAGGCTGTCCCTACCTCAGCAAGACTAGCGGCCTCTTCATAGGTTTTACCTCGGGCAGTGACTAGCGTGTCATCCGCGAAGCATATAAGACCCATTCCGAGGAGGAGCGGGCACCTAAGAAGCCATTGTTCCAGAGATTGTCGCGTTCAAGTAAACAAACAAACAAACTCTTCAGTTATACATATATTAATATATATGTATATAGATACCCGACCTCCTCCGTGTTTTGAAAGGCATGTAAAACAGTGGGACCCGGTTAATATCACTTTGTGGTATAGTCATAAGTTTTTAGAGTTCGTGGGGGTTCATAGGATGACGTCAGATGGCATTCGGTAATCTTAACTCGCCCTACAGCCACATCTTCTGCAGTCCAAATGGACTGTGATACTTAAGTGGGCAATGCTATTTTATTTCCTGTTGCACTACAACCCATGGACGGTCTTAGGCTCATTACGTGGTGTACAGACTATACAGTTTATGTATGAGACAACGGTTGTGCAGGGATTTTTCCGAGATCACACTCAAATGCCAGATTTTTCTCCTATTAAGAGAATCCCACTTTACAGAGACTGGATGAGCCGCGGTAAGGCGTGTAAATCCCACAGAGTTTATCCCACAGATTAAATAATTTATCTGTCACAGCCAGATTTGATCCCAGAACCTTCAGGATATCAACTCACACTAGGTGACTTAGCTGAAAAAAACTTTACACTCTGGAACACCGTCACCAAGTTAGGGTTTTACAGACTATTCATCGGAGAGTGTGCTAATAAAGTCCACAGTCTAATTCCTCTTTCATTTTTACTATCGAACCACCAGGCGCCGCTTGCGCCTCCAGCCCTATGTCATTGACATTTCATCATAGCAAATTAAGCGTTTCGCTTCTTCTTTCCTGATGCGAACGGCTAAGGCGTGGAATACTTTTCCGGCTTCTATTTTCCCGGATCACTATAACATGGGTATTCCCAGTGGTGGGATGCGACTCATCGAGTGATGGTACAACGTACATTATTTTCCACCAGATATGGTATACTCTATAAACACCAGCCATTAAGAAGGAAATATCACAATTTGGAATCTAGTCGTACTTTGACGCCTGAGGACGTTCGCGTTCACTTTCCTTTATTAAAAAACTTGGCAATATATGGAGAAGATTATGTTGAAGGTATTTATCCCAATATTACAGAAGTATATTTTTACAATTATAGTAATTATGGATATATGCCAGATCCTACACATCCCGATTTACCTAGTTTTCCATCCTTAGATCCTGACTTGGTGGCAATGGGATCACCTGGGAAATATGGTCTTTTCAATAAAAAAAAATATTCTAAAATCGGTCCACAAATGACGGAGATATTCGTGAACATACATAAAAAAAACTAAACACGTCGAACATATAACCTCCTTTTTTTTGAAGTCGGTTAAAAAGATAAATGCCGACAAAAGAAGCCCTGTCTTTTCATAACAGAATCAACCAAGCGTTTTTCAACGTGAACGTCTACAAAGGAAAGATGTATGTATTCATACATTAAAAAAAATATTTGTGTATAACAGGCAGCTGTTACCCAGGCATTAAGTTGTCTACCTTAGGAACAGACGTCCGTGTGTCATATAGTCATATATATTTATTTATTTATATTATTTATTATCACATCTGATCTTAAGTGTTGAAACAGTCTAGGGTGTAACGTGCTTGTCTAGAAAGAAATTGAAAGTACCACGTCGCATTAATCAACAGATACTTTTTAGGGTTCCATAGTACTTACTACAAGGAACTCTTATAATTCCGCTCGACATACTACTGTATTCTAGTACTCGGTATGGAAAGAACCCTTTTCTCTTTCATTATGGATAATGCTATAATTTTTTGTTTACTTCATTTTTTTTTTATGCCAAACAAAAATCAAATTCTTGTTTATTAGAATTAAATTATGAGAAAAAAATAGGTTAAAAAAGATGTTTCAATCTTGGCAAAAAAGTATTGTTTATTTTTGGCTGTCACAAATTTGAGTAGATAATGGAGTTCACCTGTCTCAGATCACTCATCACACCTTCATGATAAATTTGCGGTGAGTGTTCTTAGACATGTATGATGAAAATCAGTTGAGCCGTTTAAAAGTTTTGGGGGGTGAAAGTGGGGACCTCAAATAAACGATAGGAAGCGAATATATACGAGCGGGGTATCAAATAAAAAGGTTTGATTAGTGTGTCACAAAATTGAGGGAAGGGGAGGTTATGGCGTAGGGTACATACTAAATTAAACGAACATACTCGGAGTATCGAGGTTTTTTCTTAATTTCTAATTTAATGTTATGGAATTAAAATTGTCGCCATAATAATTTTTACGAACGGATCGATCCTCCCCCATTCTTTCGACATGCCCGAGCCAACGAAGTCGCTGTGCTTTTATTTCGCCTAAGATGTTAGGCTCGGCCACAAGGATTAATCGGTATTCTTTAAAAAAAGTTGGGTAAATAGTTCATTATATTTTTGCAATATGTAAGGTTTTTATCTGCAATAATAATTATGTAATGTACATGTTAAACTTATTCATAAATCACTCTGTCTATTGGTAAAAACCGCATGATAATGTCTTGAATAGTTTTTGGGTTTATCGCGAACAGACAGACGCGGCGGAGGACATCGTTTTATGATGTGTTAGTGATGGTTTTTATTGCAGAAGCATCAATGGACAGCTTACTGTTTAGTTATTATGGCCATATATTGGGTATCCGAATGTATTCCGCTTGCGGTGACGTCATTCTTGCCTATTATAATTTTACCACTCGCTGGCGTTTCCGGTACAACAGATGTTTGTAAATGTTACGTTAACGTAAGTCTTTTTATTGATTACTTAACGGACTGATTAATTATTTTTATCCTACGTTGTATATCACTGGAAAAAGTGGGTGGCAGGTGAAGAGATTTTTACCTCGCACAATTCATTTGTGGAATCAGTTACCAGCTTCACTATTCCCGATTCGATACGACGTAGGGACCTTCAAGAAAAGAGCGTACTCATTTCTCAAAGGACGGCAATGCACCTGCGATTCCTCTGGTGTTGCAGGTTTTCCATGGGCCTCGGTATGACTACCGAGCTTCACCTTTTGCGCCTTATTATATATATATAATGTATTTAAGTCTAAATTTGCGCAACACATTATTCAAAACTACCCACCTTAAACGAGTAGAGTAGAATAAAAATGCCCACCTTTTAATAATGTATGATCGACGTTTATGTACAACAATATGTATAAATTTGTTTCCATGTATGTGACTTGTTAGTCTTTAATAGAAAATAAAGACCTACAAATTTTATAAAAGGAAAAAGATAGAAATCTGATAAAGGGAATAGATATGCAAGTATTTATCGCCAAAATGATTTTACAATATTCTAGCATGCTTACATTAACTAAAAAAACTTCGTAGCATTCAGTTACAGCAGAAATAACTACATTAAGGTTCCTACACCACCTCTCATTTTATAAGCGGGTATGCTTTCTTAAAGATACGGGATTATAAAGCCTTTGACTTTAAAATTTTTGCTTCTCTTGGCCATCATTGTTTAATATCTGAACGTTAATTTCTTTTTGTATGATAGATACCAGGATCCAAATAATACTTTTGAACAGTTTCTCTCTTCACTTCTGCATGTTTAGCGTAATTAGAAGCGGCACATTTATACGGCGACTTTGAGACGACACGAATTTCTTAGCATTCCATGGATTCACCGTGCGGGTGCCGGGTCCATAGCGTTGCAGAGAAAGGAACCATAGCAGTGCCCGGGACTAGTGACCCAGGTGTAGGTTTAAGAGCGCGCTCTTTATAGTGATCACTTATACTCACCTTCACTGCCAGTGTTCCCTCCCCTGCCAAGCCGAAACTGGTATGATCCAACTAGTGCGGCTATAGATGTCCTTTCTAATAATGAACTTATGATATTTCTTGACAAGCCAAGGTCAAAGTATTAAAGTTTACCTGAAGTATTAAAGTTTATCAGAGTCGTCTTCAACTAGCTAATATGCACATTTTTTGGGAAAAAGTATTAGCTGTGGATTAGTGATTTTTCTATTATAATTTCGAATTCATTCCTGGTCTAGGAGAGAATTTCTTATCAAGTGATAGTAAAGCCGAAAAATAATCATCGTAAATGATTATTTTTCGGAATCATAAACATCAAGTAATTATTTATACATGCATGAATTCGGCCAGTTTTTATTGTGGAATCGATAAAAGTGCCATCCCGCCTATAAAGGATCAGAAAAGTTCCAACGTCGTTACAATACTCGGTGAAAGATTAAGCCCAAGTTGAGGTATTCAAAGTGGCGACCCTTCGAATGGGCCATAAAAATGGAGCCTCTCTTTATTGGACATCTGAATATAGGGCCGCGAGCCATCTGTCCTGAAATATTGTTTACGCTTCGGACCAGTTTTTAGGACTTGGGACGGAATAACTTTGGAAATGAAGGTGACCGTAAAATATTTGACTTTTGTTTTTATTTTTTGGTTCTTAATTTTAGATAATTTTAAGCAGGTTGAGGCCATCATGTGCTTCCGAAAATAGAACTTCTTGTTTGTTTGATTTTTAAACTTTATTATTTTTCATTTAATCTATACTCTACTATATGAAGCTGAAGAGTTTTTTTTTTTTGAACGCATTAATCTCAGGAACTACTGGTCCAATTTGAAATATTTTTTCAAAGTTAGATAGCCCATTTATCGAGGAAGGCTATATATCATCACGCTAAAATAGAATCTATTTTTTGTACCGAAGTCGCGGGCACACCTAGTCAATTATATATAACAATGGCTACATGTAATGACTGTAATGATTAAGTCTATTCTGATATTGATTTTATAAATTCTAATCTAAAAATAAATAAAACTCAATTTTAGTACATTGCATTCTCAAATATTTTGGAAGTTAATGAACTGAATATAATGCATTTAGCATTTATAAATAGAATAAAAATTTTCTTAAACACTTGTAAAAGATAATCCCTCTCTATATCTAGATTAAAACAATTCTACCTATCCTCTATTTAGTATGATATACTTATTTGTATTTATTTAGTTTATAGCTTAATTGTTTAGTGTTATTTTTTTACACCCTTCTGTTTCACTTCTCTAGTACCTGTACCTTTCTCTTTTTACTATTTCTACCACATTCGCAGATGACTGGAAGAGATCTCTTATAGGGGATAAGTTTATCCATTGTACACTTTTTTGTATTTGTGTTTTTTTTTTTTGTAAATTTTATTGGTACAAGAATAAATAAAAAAAAAAATTAAAAACAATTCCCAAAATATTAAGCATATTATGAGAATTGTTTAATGGGAATGTTTATTATGGGAATTAAAAATGAAACTCACGGGAAACCAGGTTTCATCGCATAACTCCTGCCATAATTTTTCTAGCTTTGCAATATGCTTGGCTATAGAGTCACCAGATTCCTTCTCCTTAATACAAAAAAATTGATTAAATAGTCTGTCTTGCCTTTGCTCTGTCCTTTGCTCATAAACACTATGAAGTTTTTCCCACATAGATTTGGCGTTTGTGCACATATTAACAAGTTGTCTTACCTGACTTGATAATGACGAAACTATTATATTTTGCGCCATATACTCCAATTTTTCCAAAGCCGCAACCTTCTTATACTTAAATGTTTTATGTATGTTTGTACCTTCTTTAAAGAGAATGCAAGAAATACTACATGTATACCATATATTCCTGTTTCCATGCCCAGGATCGACAACTGTAGCGTAAAGGAGATGAGACCTATAGAGAGAGAAAGGGTTCGTTTATAATAAAAAAAATTTTGACTTCGACTTTTTATTCTGTTTCTAGAGTCTCTCCTTAACATTTATTACGATGATCAACGCTTAGTGGTTTGTTTATGGTCTAGATAATTATTTAATTATAGAGCGAATTTTTTATTGCTTAGTGATCACTGAGCCAGAACAAAAAAAATTGCAAAGCAGCCAAGGCCATCGCTGCACGATCAGCCGTCCATTAAAAGGTCAATTAAACTGGAACAATGTAATATTATCAGACCCGGGGAACCTGGTTGTCCTGCTGCTGCAAGGGGCAAACGAGCAGGCGGTGACTGACAACGCCCATGGACAGCTGCACCACCAGGAGGCTAGCTTTAAGGAAGGCCACTGGGAACTCTTACAAATCGTTCTGCACGTTCATAACTTTCGAACGATTGCCATTATTAGATTTCAGTAACGCGTTTAATACCGTAGACTTTGATATTCTTTTAGCTATTTTAAAATCGATAAACGTATCTACAGACGTGGTAGACTGGTTTCAATCCTATTTGTATGGGCGTCAACAACGTGTCCATAGCGGAGAACGATTTTCTTCGTACTGTCGTCTCGGTGCTGGAGTGCCTCAGGGTAGTGTGCTATCTCCACTCCTGTTTTCCATTTTTATCAATAGTCTTACCGAACTTCCTACTCTTTCTTTTCATCTTTATGCTGATGGCAACCTTCAAAGTGTTATTTCATAGCCTACTTCTCCAAAAGTCAATTATTAGAGTGTCCCTCCCTCCCCACTGGAACGTAGTTAAATGTTCTCAACATTATGGCACATTATGAGGCCTCATCAATCTCAAAGACTTAAACGTGTCTAAAAAGTTAAGTACATGCCTAGAAGTGTTTACAGAATCAGGGTTTCTTACAAAAGCCAACATCACACTATGTTCTCTGCATTGACTCTTCCTGTTGTTTTTTCAAGACAAGCCTTTATTGCAAATGCCTGGGATGCATTTAGTAGAAAAAAGTAATAATTTCAAGGTCCCTTCAATTTTATTTATATGTATAGATTTAAAAATTACATCAGTAATCAATTTAAAAAATATATATGTAACTCCTAACTGTTATGCAGTGGTGTTCAATCCAAGTGACAGTATGTGATTCAAATGAATACGTCGTATATAAATACGAAGTTATTGACCATGACTCACGAAACTCTTAAAAAGCATTTTTTTTATAGAGTAAAATGGGGCAAACGGGCAGAACGTCCACCTGATTGTAAGTGGTGATATAACATTAAAAATAATTATATACGCATTTTATTCCTCAAAAGTTTACATAATACTTATGTAATACCAATAAAGTACATAAGTTTCATGTATGTCCATGAAGTGAAACATATATATGAACTTAAATTTTTAATGAATGAGTTAATGAAAATTCGAGATTTAATTTAATTTCTGCGTTATCACAATGAATGTAACAATTATAAATTAAAGTCACTAACCTTTGAATATCGGCGCAATCTTGAATACTCCCAGACCTCCAATAGTCAGCATTTGTCCAAGCAAGCTTCAGTTTCCATCACAAGACAAGTAACAATTTGATGAAATAGCTCTCAAAACATTCTATTTACAAACATAGCTTTCTTTTTCCCTTCTCCTTGCTCCCTTTGGCTTTGGTTACATATACGTTGCACCTATGCCTTTTCTGGCCTTGCTATAGTATGCTGAAACAGCAGAAATCTCTGTTGACTATGAGGATTTTCCATTCGTTAGTTTTCATTGTAGGCTCTTTTTCAATAGTCCTTTGAAAAAGAAATATTTTTTTCCCTCCCTTACAACCCTTATAAAAACAACGAACCCTTTAGATATTAATAAAAAAATCACGTATGTTTTTCCGCGTAACACGTAAAAATTCCACACCGGAGTTTGACCCAAGCACTTTACAGATTTAAATCCGCTTTTCTAAGTCTGAGCTATCGAGACTTGAATTATTTTCCAATTAAACAAGTAGCAAACGGGTGGTTCACCTAAGTGGCTACCGACGCCCATGGACAACTTCAACACAAGAAGACTCGCAGATGCGTTGCCGACCTTTGAGGGACGAGTATCCTCTTAGACCTATTTCCTCTAGGGCTCTCATAAGCTGTTGTCTATTAATCGAGTCGAAGGCCTGCTTGAAATCTATGAACAATATGTCTAAGCTCATCTTATATTCATTTCCTTTCTCGATTATTTGTTTCAATATATGGATTGCGTCGACCGTCGACTTATCTTTCTGGAAACCATATTGGTAGTCCCCTATTATGTTTGGGGTGTTTATTAACCTTCTTTGAATTATTGTCGTTAGTATTTTGTAGACTGTGCTCAAGAGTGTGATTCCTCTATAGTTACTGCATGAGGAAATACCTCCACCAACAATCGATACTAACGACCCTGGAACAGAAACTGGAACAGAACAATTAGTGACACAATATACAGAAACTTTAGAGGCATTTCCGCAATAGAAGAGTGTGATATTTAGTTTTCATGTGTAAATTTCTTAATAAATGAAACAAAGATGTATTTATTGGTTTAAAATTTCACTTATACTTTGCATTAAAAGTAAATCTAAAGCTTAGTCGTCACATCACAATTACATAGGAAAGTTAATCAAATACCGAATTAAAAAAAATATTTGACAATTAATATAGCATACGATTGTCACAGTTACGCTTTAACATCATCCAATACATGTGTGTGTCAATATATGACTATTGATATGTCAATATATGACCAAATATATGACTATTGATAGGCAATAAAGTCAATCCTACATACAATTTTTTTTTAATATATTACAAGGGGCAAACAAGCGGGCGCTGCATCACCCAAGGTGACAACCGACGCCCATTGAAATCTGCATTGCCGGAAGGCTCGCAGATGTGTTGCCAGCCTTTAGAGAGGGGTTTAAGCCACCGGGAACTCTCATAAACCGAACGTAACGCGACAAAAATACCAACACTTGGCGTGACAGCTTTGCCGCCACTATAGTAATTTTATCAAGGGGTAATCGGTCTTTCTAAATAACACAAGCTGACAAATCTGGCAAAAAATCCGCTCAATGGGGCGAGGCAGTTTATAGTTTTAGCGAATATTGCGCAAGTACTCGTTACCGACTCTGCGTTTTATTGTACACTCCATTCGCCTAACAATAAATTTTTATCGTTTCCAGAGTAATATTTTTGGCGGCTTTAGTTTATTTTAAAAGTGCGAAGTATGCATTTCATCTGGTTATTTCTTGTAGCCATCAACATGTGTAATAAAGTACAGTCTGGTAATTAAGGTTATTTTTCTAATCTTATTCTCTCTTATACAGTTAACCTCATCATATTCTAGACCTAGTGCCGTCATGCCTTCATTTGCATCTGTAATATCATTGGTATATAAAAAATAAGGGCTTTTGTTAGATTATTTTTATTTCTTAGGGTACATACAGGAGCTCATGACCTAATCAGTGGTCGGCATCTTGAGTCGGTCGCTGGATTAAGGTAGCTCTTGCTGCGACCGGGTAATAGATGACGCATTCTAACACTGCTTTATATTTTATATGCGACCTCCTCCGTGTTTCTTAAGGCTTGGAAAAGTACTGGGACCCGATTAATGTCACTGACTTGTATTAGACGTGAGGTTGTAGAAATCGTGGGGATTCCAAGAATACCGTTAGACGGCAATCGATTATCTTAACTCGCCCTACAGCCACATCCTCTGCAATCCTAGCGGAACCTGGTATTAGACCGGGATAAGGATAGAAAGAAGAAGAATATGAAGATTCTATTTAAGCATTAAGCAAATTAAAAAGTAACCTATCACAAACACGGATATAAAAGAGCACATTTATGTCATTTTGATGCTCAGTTATATTGTTGAAAGATGAGGACAAGACAAAATCGATTATAGATTCAGAAGATTGCTTTAGGTTACATGGATAATAGGGTTAGACTAAATTAGACAGGCGTGAGGCAGCAGAGCCTGTATAACTAATAGTGCGTTTATATAGGATGAAGATTATGACTATTTTTAATCACCCCCTAAACTGCTTAGAACATAATTTACCATATAGTGATAGACGGATTCTTAGGGCCCATAAAGAATCCAAAATAAATTGGGATGGGATTGGGGAAAATGGATTCGCTTTATTTATTAAGTTGGTTTTAATTTTCCCTATATGGGGTAAAATTCAGTATTCCAAGGATTTCACCCTTTAAAAGCGGATGATATTAATATTTGATTGATAAAGAAACCAACAATAGGAAATTCTAATTTCGTATATTTATTTCTAATTTATTTTATACAATGATATTTGTCATTGAATAATACGTTAAACATTTATAATTAACAGACAACAGTCCAGGTAAAAACAAAAATTTCGTCGACATAATCAAAGAAAATCTTAGACGCAATAATGACGATTATAATGAACTGATAAGCAAGAACGAAATTAATAAACCTTTAGATATGCGTACAAAAGATTTATCGATGTTTAAAAAAAAAGTTACAAAAATTGCGAATGTAATTAAAATGAAAACAAACAGAAGAGCTAACGATGAATTATCATGGGATTACGATTATAGTTTCAAAGCAAAAAAATTATCATCGAATTCTTCAGCAATGAATAGTGACCATTCTACAGCACGGAATGCTAAGGAATTCGTCTCACACAATTTACCTATAGTAAGAGAAAAATCAAAAGCTAGAGGTAAATGGAAGTTTCCAGGATTCCTACTTGGCCACCAGCAAAGAAACCTTAGTAGATTAAATATTTATAATAAATTCAATTTGCCACATAGACTAGCAACACATAATGGCACACCAAGTGCAATAGTAATTAAAGAAGACAAGGTACCGCCGTTTGTCAACAAGAATAAAGAAGATAAAATTAATAAGATTAAGAAGAAAAATAAAGGTTTACTAAAACAGTTTACTAGTAGTAAGTTTGAGACTCAAACACAGGTAGTAACCATACACAATCCAATAAAAGTAAACGAACCAACTCCAACGAACGAAAACGCTCTGAGGAATAATATGTTTAACGATGCTGCGGACGCTGGAGACGATCTTGAAGGGCTACTTCCTGACCCTGATTTACTAGATATGGCGCCAGCTAAAGGTGGCCGCATTCATCGTCTTAGAATAAAGGTAAGTTGTATAATTAATACGTGAATTTTTATATTCTATCAATACGGTGGCGATGATAGTTAGAAAGTAAGGAAAACTTTGAAAATTCGAATAATGCTCAGAGTAGCGTTAATAACGATTTCAAATCTATACGTAATATATAAAGTTCAAGAGTGTATTTGTTTGCTAATCGCAGGAACAACTGGTCCGATTTGAAAAATTATTTCAGTGTTAGATAGCCCATTTATTGAGGAAAGCTATAGGCTATCATATAGCAATGTCCACTACAGTTCCCGACGTTTGTACCTCCGAGAAGTATCTTCATTTCGTTTGTACCACCACGAATTTCTTACATAGTGCTTGTAGTGATATCCCTTACAGTTTCTTACGTTTGTACCTCCGAGAAGTATTTTTATTTCGTTTGTACCAACTCAAATCTTATGTATATTGATAAAAGTAATATCCACTACAGTTCCCGACGTTTGTACCTCCGAGAAATGTCTTGATTTCGTTTGTACCACCGCGAATTTCCTACATATTGCTTGTAGATTAATTGCATTGGTTTAAAATAAAACAAAGTAAATATAACAATATTAGTATAATTAGTTTCGTTCGCCATTTTTATCATACATCGTAATGAGTTCTATTAACAAGCAAATAGGTATTTAGATACAATAACTGTCGCATTTTTTCTGTCGTTTCGTACTATTTCGTTTTATAAAATTAAATACCTAAATATTTGTTATTGTTATAAGAAATTTGTGTTACGTAAATTTGTTTTCTTTATTGAATAGTTTTGTTATTAAAAATGCCTCTTAACGAAGCATTTGACTTCTTTTGTCTTTAATTAAGTTGTCTACTTGTGGCGTGAATCTATCGGCGGAGATAACTTTTAAAACTGCATCTATGTGTGCGTCCGTCAAACGCGATCTTGCGGGGGATTTGTTTTCATACATCAAACAAAATAATTGTTCATGCTTATAGGTACTTCCAAACATTGACTGGATTTTACAGGCAAATTTCCTTATTTCTTGGTATTGGATAGGCAAGTACTCACAAAATTAGAATGTACCAACACTATAAAATATTCGTTTTAAATGGGTCCAATTTGAAAAATTGTTTCACCATTAGACTCGTACGTTCTCCTCGTTGCGCAGAGGCCACAAAATCTTTTCAAAAATTTTATGCGTGAAATTCTAGCCTATGAAGTACAATTGTTTTATGGAATTCAAATGGGGCAACAATCGATTAACACGTTAATGAATGCCAAAATATTAAAAACTCTAATTCCTGATGAGTCGGAGCGCCAGTCTTTGTTGAAGTTAAAGCATTTACCTGCCGTTTTGAAAAAGATTAAATGGATCGCGAACCAAACCCTGCAATACATTGTGAAAATAGACGGTTTTTATGCTTTACATTGTGAAAATAGATGGATATTATGCCTTACATTGTGAAAATAGACGGTTTTTATGCTTTACATTGTGAAAATAGACAGTTTTTATGACATACATTGTGAAAATAGAATGTTTTATGCCCTACATTGTGAAAATAGATGAATATTATGCCTTACATTGTGAAAATAGACAGTTTTTATGCTTTACATTGTGAAAATAGACAGTTTTTATGCCTTACATTGTGAAAATAGACAGTTTTTATGACATTAGCTTGTGCCCGCTCTCTTCACACCACCTGCACGCCATTTCCTTCTTGCAGCCTTTGGCCGTGTGGCCTTGCTCAAGGCACACTAGGCAGAGCAGGGGGTCGAGGTAGTCTCGGATGGTCATGCTCCACCATCCCCCGCTGACGTCTTCGACCGACAGGGTCATCAGGGCGAGCCTCATTGCTTGGTGTACCTCGATGGTCCACCTTTTCGTTAGCCCGCCCCTCGCGGGAGTGGAGAAGCAGGGCTTTAACCACTCCTTCCTGTCGGTCTCTTCTCCCTATTGTTGTACATACGTACTGAACCCAAGACCCTTATGAATGTTGTGGTAGGGAATTTTTTTTTTACATTATCTCAAAATTATGTCAATATTTCAGATATGTTTACCTATTTTACCTTTATCTTAAAGATTACTTACTGTTTGAGTTTAAGGTTAATCAGAGTTTTGAAGAATTTAATCTAATATTTATTTATTTTTTTTGGTTTGGTAGGGAAATCAGTCTATGAGATGACTACCATAAGTGGGAAATATATTAGCACAAATGAAAAAAAATAATTGTTATACAAGTATTTAGTAAAAGCTCTATTTCCAGTTGTTTGTACCATTTTATAGTTTTGTGCAGTGGTGAGCTAAAAGCAATAATTTTATCAGATAAATCGACTGAAGATTTCCCTAAATTATATTCTACTATCATTTTTGGCTTTTCTTTTGAACAGTTTCTTTTCTGTATAGTTATCATTTTGGTAGAATGTTTTGTAGATAGCATCAACAAGTCTCTTTTATATTTCCATTTTAAAACTGTTACGCCATTTATATTTTCTCGCGCAATAACAGAGGCTGATTATAAGAGATCTGAGTTTGAGGATGGGAGTTATGAGGCTGAGGTATGGAGGCTTGAGGCGCCTGAACTTGAGGTAAGTTCTTCCTGGTGGATGCAGCATATATAGTGGTCTTACTTGTGGAGTTCAAGGTTCGTTGGTCCTCGTCGATTATGGCTTTTCTTTGAGATTGTTCATTATTCGTTGATGAACATGGTATTTGTTCGGTTGGACTGTTTGGTGTTCTATAAGCTGAAGTTTGTTGGCGTTGCATAGTTTTATAAATTGTGCCATAAGTGACTAGTCGCTTTCTCCTTATTTAGACCTCGAAGGCCGGCAGGATCGTGTCCATGAAGAGTTCATGCGCGTTCCACTCTCCAAGGAGACTGGCGCATAACGTTATGAGAGCTAGCCAGCTAGCTGAGAGTAGCCCTTTGCTACTTCTGCCACCTGAGCGCTCTGAAGGCACTGGCAAGGTAGGATGCATTTACGCCGCTTTAACGAAGGGGACAAGTCCGGTCGTAGATCCTCGCGTCTCTCTCCACCAGGACGAAAATGCGGACACGAGGTACATTAAAATATTTGATTCGAGATTATACGGGATACTGGACTAGAAAAGAATTTCTAGAAGAAATATCATTAATATTTCGTCTAGCAAAAGGATTTATTTTAATATTATTAACCGTTAATAATCTATTTATTTTCAGAAAAAAACGTTTTTTCTGAGCGGATTGAACGACTCAAAAAATCGACAATTTTATATGAGCGTCCATATTACCTTTACTATGCTACTTTATTATTTGTTTATCAAATACAAATGTAGACAGTAGCAACATACAATTTGATGGTTCGGTAAACTAAATGTATAAGTATATGTAACATGAGCCCTAGAGCATCACTAATAAACAAATTTAAGGACTTTAAAATAATAACAGTACACAGTCTATACATTTATGAAAGTCTTATTTATGTGCATAAAAACATACATAAATTTAAGAAAGCGGTTGAATTTACTAATAGAAATCTTAGAAATAAAAGGCAATTAGTAACGTACTAGGCTTCGCAAAATTAACTCCACAGAGGTTTTAATTTTTTAATTGGTGATTGTTTATTATTTTTGATTTAGTTCCGTGGTTGAATTGTATAAATCAAAAGCGACGGACGATGGATGATTCACGGTAAAACTCGAATGAGTTTATGTTTGAATCATTCAATGTTAATATTATAAATAAAGAAGAAAAAAAAAGAAAAACATTTAAGTGTTTTCACGTTTTCATAACAGGCTTCCCTACGATGTTCGGGAGATGTCATTAAACAAATTTAAACTGTTTACTCAATCAAATATCCTATTATAATGGCATGGATTATTTCACTGATGACAATGCTTGGGAAGGAATTGCTCTGAACATAACTGACTTATTGTGAAATGGTGATAACAAAAAATTAGCCGACTGAGTTTGTTGTGGGCTCCTCTCAGTCTAGAGCTCTTCGGAAATCTTATAAAGATAGATCTAAGTCTAATTTATTATCCCCAAAATATTAAACAGCTTTTAAAAAGAAATATACATATATTTGTACTAAAAAATGACTACTACAAGTATTTGCAGAATACTTAACTGAATAAATACATATTGAATGTCATTTTCAATATTAAATGAAATAAACGATCACTAACATTTGAATTATAAGTTGTATGATACATTTATAAGAGACTTTATATTATCAGTGGGAATTTTTGTATTTCCCACGCATATCCGATTCATAATTATGACGAAAAGAAGCGCGATCGTGCAAAGCAGACAATATTGCTTACAGGCAGCGTTACAATGTGAGTGACCCGTTGAATCAACAACAATACACATGATTAATGATCATCCGCACTTAGGTATGTACTGAAAGTGTGGTCATTTTTACGCTTTCACTTGATAAATCGGTAACTTTGTATATATTGTTATTATTTGATATTGTTATATTGGCATCAAAAGGAGGCGGTTCTAAATTCGACTGTATTCTTAATGTTTGTTACCGTAGAACTTTCGAGTGGGTGAGCCGATTTTGATGATTCTTTTTTTATTTGAAAGCTGGTGTGGTAGCGGTTCGTGTGTCCTCATTTGAATCTGGACCAGTTTTGACAATTTAAATTGACAGTTTGATTAAATAATCAAGTGCAACGATAACCATTGCTTTGTATCGTATTGTTAAATTGATGTAATGCAAGAAACTAACAACATTCTATGTAAGATGAGATATATATATA
>JANCMC010033613.1:47531513-47679727 GCA_024363005.1 Charaxes varanes
GCTTGACGCGTTCGACGACAAGTGGACGAAGCCACGGGCATCAACTAATATTAATGTTAAGACATTTAATACTGTCGCCATACAAATACAAAACCTCCCAATCAGGTTTCCCATTCAAGTCATCTTTACTCTAGAGATCGTTGAAGCCATTGTCGGAGTAGGCGGATTGGCTTAACTACAGCTGACATCAACACTGTCATTTAAATGTACACAATGGCATAAATTACGAAACACGATATTGTCAACAGAGGGAAGCATTACAAAGGTGAACATTGATTGCTTTGATCTAAGGAAGGATTTCAAAGTTATGCAAATACAGTGTAGTCCGTTTACTACGACATTGTATGTAACAACCAGTCGGTTATAGCGACGTAAATATAGGCGCTGTTTAGTTTTTATATGATCCACTATGAAACTCAATCGCTTATTACGACTCTGCTTACAACGACCGCTGGCTTTTGTAGATGAAATTTCACACAAAATTGTTCAGTTACAATGATGACGGGCGTCGACGTGCTTACAAATAAATCTTAGGTAAGAAACTATCTCGAGCCCGCGCGCCTTCGCCTGCACGTCGCCGATTCGAATGCGATTGTTTAAGTTACCACTGTAATTTTCAAGTGATGAGTGATTACGCGAATAAAAATGGCCTCTACAAAACGACAAAGTTTCTCCATTGAAGAAAAAAGTGTAAAATACAACGTTTCGAAACACAAATAAATACGAAATAAATGCGTATAATCTGATGCCACGTTATCACGACTAAATACGATATATATGCGTTTGTGATTATACATAAAAAAATGTCATTTCGTTTAGTGCGACTTCCGGTTAGTACGACGTAATTAGCCGGTCCCTTAGACGTTGTATTATATCGTCGTATAACCGAATTCTACCAGTAAGAGGTTACTAACTGTTAGGGGTAGGACTTTCTTGTCCTATAGCGAACTGGGTAGCACCCAACAGAATTGAGCTTTCACAGCATTTAAAGTGTTTATTCTCTCAGCTGGGTTGAAGTGGCCAACTGTGTTCGCAATAAATTTTTGATTTAGTTTTTGGTACCCATATCTTTATAGCAACACATATTTTTAATATTTAAGAGTTTTTTTTATAAATTTTAAACAACTTTAACTAATTAAATCCGCCTTTATTTTATAGAACCACATTGTCTTATCTGCCAAATGACAGGAACAATTTGAGACGGTAATCTTCACGACATTTAAAACTTTATTGAAAATAATTATACTTTTATTTCATCTCCGTTGGGACCGAGTGTTTTAAAAGTAGACTTTGTCCTTCCCTTTAAGATAATTTCATAGTACAACATGTACATTTGTAAAATGTAACAGGACAGAATGAAGTTACTTTAAGATTAATATCATTAAATTGAAACGTATTTTCAAAAGCTATTAAAAATATAGCTATATAAAGACCTAGCAATCAGGGAGATTCCTGGTGTTCAGTCAGATGTCGGTTACCGGCTTCTATCCTGGCGCATCTTGGTGGAACCCTAACTTGTGGCAATGGAGCAGGAAGATCGAATACCTGAGAATGATCCTGGACAGTAAGCTGACCTTCGCAGAGCATCTAGGTAGAGCTGAAAACAGAGCCGTCGGCCGGATTCACCAGCTTTATCCCATCCTAAGTAACCACAAACTAGATTCCAAAGTGGGCGCGATGCTGTACAAGACACACATCCGACCCATTCTATCCTACGCCAGTCCAGCCTGGTCCACGGCAGCCCCAACCCACATCCTCCGCCTGGTGCGAACGCAAAATCGCGTCCTGCGTTTAGTGTTTTACACCACCATCCCGGCCGCTGCTGGGGATCCCCCCACTCCCCCCTAAAATTTCCAAAAAATAATGTCACTGTTCAACCAAAACAAACGCAAAAAAACAAAAAACCTCACCATTATGAACTCGATTTAAGACCTGTTGGAAATGAAAACACTACCGATGCAAAATGCATATTTTTCGCGAGTTGGAAAACTTCTCAAAAGATTTATTTAGGAAGATAGGGAGCGGCGTAGCTGCGTAGGTAGAGCGCTGAGCTGCTATGCTAAAGGCCCCAGGTTCAAACGGTTGGAGGAAGTTGTTGCAGGAGGCCAAGACTCGGCAACGAGTTGTAGCGCCACGCTAATAATAATAATAATAGTAAAAAAAACGCAATGTACCAATGAGTATACATTTAATTCAACAAAAACCACACAAGATTTTTTTTTAATTTTCACATGTATTGGTAACCAATTACAAAACAACATTTTCCTTGAGATTTAACAACTGTGATTGTAAAAGTTTTACATATTATTGTACTTCTCATTAGCTAAAACTTGATTGAGCACTACTTTCTTATTTCAGGAACTCTCATGAACTAAACGAAAGGGGACAACAATATTACCTATTTCAAAAGCGCTTTTCTAGAATATTCTTCCCTCGCATAATTTCTCCGTAGAGAAATTGTTACCAGCTTCGGTATTTCCGAACGGATACGACTTAGGGAGTTTCAAGAACGCTAATATTTCAAACATTTGACCTCTATCATGTTTCGGAAGACACTTTAACCAGTGGGAATCGATTATTGTCACTGAGTGAATTAGGTTGCGGAGACTCTAAGGGTTCCGGAGATGACAGCTGTGCTGCGCACGGGTGGTTCTATTTTTCATACGAATTATGCGCCACCTGAGCTGTCTGTACTTTTACTGCAACTCTACAGATAATTCCCTTTATTCACCCTAAATAAAGGTGGCTACACTCTGAGGGGAATAATCGAAATCGCGTGTCCGGAAATTCGTATTTCGTATATTAATTTTCTTCCGATTTTCCCTATCGACTACGCACAGACTTTACACGACTGATGCTACATATGTATAATAATCAATTTATCATGCGTCTGTATGTATGTTTCAATAACAATACTTAACCGCACAGTTTCTAATGTTATAGTCTCTAGAGTGAGCCAATTCGAAAATCTTGGTGTACTGTTCGGTACAGAGTTGTCTTTCTCTCCTTACACATACAAGCTTCTAAATCACTTAGGATTTTACTTCGAACTTGCATAAACTTTTCCGATGATGCGGCGTTGAAGGCTGTTTACTACTCGCTTGTTCACTCCAAGATGGAGTATGATTCTATTGTATCGTATCCTCACTATTATCATCAACTGCAGCTTGAAGCGATTAAACAGAGATTTGCACCACAAATGCACGATACGATGCGTACTACCGAATTTAATGTAAGATGACGGAATAGTAATGGAGGAGCAAGACTCAAAGCAACTAATTGACGAAGTAGTTAGAGAGGAATGGTTGCCTCCTAGCTGGTCGATCCCCTTTGAAGAGGTTTGCCGTGTGCAGATGGGTTAAGCAGGTTATTAACTTTGATAGGTTGCTTAAACAACCTCACGGCAACCATTTAAATAATAAAATTATCCCAGTACTTGCCAAAGGGGGCTTTCACGATTTGCGACTCTATTAACTAATCTTTAATCCATTAAAATATCCATAAAAATCAGTTCAGAACGAGATGCTGCGAATATATAAATCGATCTAATTTTTAATAATAGTGACAGAGCTTACTTAAAACATTCCTCAATATCCGATTCATAAAGCTTAATTTTCAATTTGATTGATGCAGATTTGGACAAATATTCGCTAAACGTCCGTGCATAACTCTCTTCTCCAGTAGCCGAACTCTCGAAGTCTGGTCTGATTTGGTCATCGCCAGATGTCTTCATCTCCTGTGGGGATGTGTTCCCCAAACTTATACGGGGAGGAAGGGTGGGTTTCTATGGCACCCGACATGGGCTGTAGCACTGCTCCCTCCAGGAGTATTCCCTGGCCAGGAAGGAGCATAAAATGGAGACTTGGCAAAGCTGTGAAAGGCAGAGGCATTCGGGAAGCGAGGGCATCCTTTCCCAGCGCTTCCTCCTCTTAATGCTTGCCAAATGCAATTCATCCATAAAGCTGGTGCCGCACATGTCCCATCTCCTCTGGATGGTTTGGCAGAGGGCAGGGCTCCCCTGCCTTGCCGCTAGGAGAATGTAACCCAATATCTGAATATTTGAATAATGCTCAACACTCTCACTTCGGCTGGAATAGTTAAGTGGCATATAGCAGTGCTTTCCTCAAGCTCTATCTCTAGACACACTGTAATAGCTCTCACGAGAGTATTTGCATAATTTAATCATTATAGCACTGGCGTAGGTGTGTGGCGACCCCATCGCTCAGTTTGCAAACATTTAGGACTTCAAACAGCCTTTCCCCCACCCAGTCGGCACAACACTTAAACTAACACCCATACAATTCTCTATTGCGCCGATTGCGGGCGGCGAATGTACAACCACCGCAGTAACGAATGTTGGACGAAAGATAAAAGCAAAGGTAATAAGCCAGTGCTGAAAAAAGCCAGAGACGTTTACTGTTGCTCGCTTTATCAAATCCATCGTAACGAATGCACCATGCACTATATCAACACAGAATCGGTCAGGACACTCACACTGGAAGCTATACGCGGGGCAACTGCTTATGCAAGAGAAAACGAAGCTGAATTTGTAAAAATAGTCTGTGAGGCGGCTACAGTACGAAATCATATAATTTCAACTCCATTGGGATATGAAACTTCGCGCAGAAGAAATTTTATTTTGTAAAGGGAAACTTTAACTACGCAAAAGTGTAATTTAACTCCGCATCTCGGACACTAATACTAAATTACACAACTCCGTTGCGATTAACTACTTGTGCATTTGGTCGCGAGTGAACTACCAGACGGTGAGAAATCGGTGTTGAATTCAACATCGAATTTTTATGTGTGTGAAGCTAGATTGTTTGCAATGTTTCCTTTCTTCGGAAACTAGAAATTGAATTTTAGGGAAATGTAATACACTTCAGCTGGTATTTCTTGCGAATTAATTTCAGGGCATGAAATTAAGGAAATTTTGCGGACGAATTGATTCCTGAAGTTTAAAATTGGTCTTAAGAAGTAATTATTTTCCCTTTCGGGGCAGTTTATAATTAATCATTTGACTTTTTCTCTTTAATTATCGCTCGATAAAATCTAATTATGCGAAGCTGTATTTTGTTGACGAATCGATGGAAATATTTCTTTAATCGTCCTATTACTTAGGAAAGTATAGAATTTCATATTTTATTACTTAGTCGTCTTCAGCATCTAATTATACATCTTTTATATTCCACATGTCCTATACCTGAAATTGATAGTTTAGGAGATATTAGCTTCTTTTGAAAAGTGCACGCTTCACACATAACTCATCGATACTTATTTAGTGTGCCCTGAAAAATAAGCGTTCTCAAAGACTTATTGTAAAAGTCTAATGTCAAAGTTACACTTCGTCGTTACTTACAGTTAAAATGGATAACGCTAACGAAAATCATCTTTATACAAATTAAGACATCCTTTTACCTCTGTTGTACACCTGTCCTTTTATCTTTGTATTACCCAAAGTATTCTTTGTGCATCACTTTGTTTCTTTGAACTTTGTATTGTATAGTTTTAAAGTACCCTAGTTGCTTACTGCTCCTGTTGCGATTGTATTTTTCAATTAATTCCCTTTCTGTTCATGTCTATACCCTCTTTCTGTTGCATTCATTTAACGTTCTTTCTTCTTCTATCATCTCATGCTTAGCATTTGTCTTAAATTCCTTTTGACTAGGTAGTGGTCGCTATTATTTTATACGTAATCACCAGCTTTTGAATGTAAATCTGTGGTACCCATTCCAGCCAGACAGTCTGCCAGATACCGCTTTGCGCCGTATAAAAAATACCGCCCGGCTTTAAACTCTGCTTTCCTTTGCTATGATAAGAATGATCACTTTTATCCTGCACACGAACGGTAATGATATTGTCTCCTTTCATGACATAAGAAGTGATATTCAAGGAAAATGGCAAATAACCACCCTTATGTGTTCCCGCTTTTATTCCATTAATAAATACGGCAGCATATTGATCAACTGCATTTTATGGCAGGAAGGGAATATAATGGAAGCATAGAGAGAGTACTACAAGTAACTGCTGGAAAGGAGAGACATTGCCCTGGGTGATACCAGGTATTATGGTCACACCTTTCCACACACCTTTCCAGAGGTGGAGTATTTTAAACACGATTTCGTCAGCGAAGTAAGTGTGCAGGCTTCAATGAAATGACTTCCGAAATGATGCGGTACATGTTCAGTAAAGGTAAAGAAATGGTTACCTCCTTCATAATCATGCAAGAGAAACAGTTCAAAATCTGTGAAACCGCGTGGGAGGAGGAAAATAGCGGAGAGAGGAAGACCCGAAAATAAATAGAGCCGGGTTTCCGCAAGTCATGAATCGCCCGGTGCCGGGACGATGTAAATCAGAGCGCAAGAGTGGAAATTGATGGAGCGTCTCCGGGATGCGCCGCAGTAACAGTGGCATCACCTCTAATGCCCTCGACGGAGCGTGGCCCTGCCCCGAGATGGATTATGTGGGGGACGGGAACAAAGAACAGAGAAATGTGGTGACGCCGCGATACAGGGGAGGATGGAGTTGTTTTATCACAATCACCACAAAATTGTAATTATTACATATTTATAATAAGCGATTTCATAGTAATGTAAGTAATCGTGACCCCCATGACATAAACAATCTCACTCCCATACTGCGCACATGATTCGTAACGGGTTGACATCTTGTGTGTGTAGAAGTCACGAGTACGTGCCTAACGTGCCTTGTCAAAAAAATATGGAATATTCCAAAGAGAAGTAATAAACATTTTTCCAGTAATTATACATATCATATACATAATATAACATCAAACGTTTTGATAGGAGGAACTACCGTGGGGTTTTAGTCGGTTGGAGTCCGACATAACCCACCGTCGGTCCTTGTGGCAGATGGGTACCCGTGTCGGATTTCCCCACGTACAAAAAAAGGGTAGCAAATAAGCACAATTGAACCGTGTTTAAGCGGTTTATCTCGGCACTTCACAATACTCTTTGCAATACATAAGTATTGCGAAGAGTATTGTGAAGTGCCCGCACCCGGTTGACGTAGTCTTGCTCGAATTTTAACGCGTCTGCTATCACCCAATTAACGAATCTCCCTTCTGTATTTTCCGTAAACCATGACACTGACTAAGGAATATTGAGGGACGAATTTTGTATGACTTGAGTTCTATGTTAACTCTAGATACAAATTCATACCATCATCAAAGATTTTGTAAAAAAAATGTAACATGTCTTTGATTGAAGAAAAAGCAGATAACTCTTGGACTCCGTCAATGTTATCCAATATCAACGTGATAAAATCAAATCGTATTCCGCTTTGAAAAAGTTATCCCCTTTCGCCTCGTTATTCATATTAAGGTAGGTAGTATTTGAATAATTTTGAAGCATTATAAAGGAGAATGTTGTCGGTCTGGTGTAACTAGTGGGGATAGGACATAATTAACACTTACATTTTGGGTATTACTAAATACTAAATCTAACATTTTATTACTACATTTGTAGTTATGTTGTTTTAAATTGTTCAGATATGCAAAACGAATTAATAATTTAGCTATGTAGGAATTATTACTACCGTGAAGCCAATTTATACAACCTAAATTAAAATCTCGTATTTATACTAAGTTAAAAAGAGATTAAGAATATTTGTCTATAAAATGATTTTAAATATTCCGCGTAATAGTAGAAGGCAAGTACGTCACACAAATAGTTATTTTCGCTTGAAGATGAAATCTAAAAGAGACGGATTTCTTAGCAATGCTCCATGGATTGACCGTGCGGGTATCGAGTCCACCGTATTGCAGAGGAACCAGGGCCTGGGACTCGTGACCCAAGTGAAGTTTTGAAGCATCTCTTTAACGTGTTCTCGAAGAGTTACCTCTACTGTCCGTTCTATTTTCCCTGCCCAACCAGTTCCGACCTGAACTCAACCTGTAATAATCTTATTTTTTCAAACATCAATATAATTGGTAATAGATGGCGCTTTACTAAGTTACATCCTCCTACATATGTATGTATTAAACATTATAAATATATATACTTTAGTTATTTCTATTTGCAGGGACGATATATTCTTACCACGAAGCGCTATTGCTGTTCCGCGTAACTGCCCAGAAGGACAGGAGTTGGCAAATGGAGCTTGTCAGGGAACAATGATCAATGACTGGGAAGAGGTTAGACCTAGAGAGTAAGTACCTGACGTAAGTCACTGTCATTTGTAAATGTTAGTCAACGGTTGTAGTTTGAGCGAACGTACTAGCGGTTAATTTTATTCTATTAACTAATTTCCAAACCAATAAAATCATATCGGAGCCTCAATAGTTCAACGGTATAAGGTATGGACTGAAATCCGCAAGGTATCCGGTTCAAACCCCACCGCCATTGGGTTATTGTCGCACCCGCTCCTAATACAAGCTTTTTATTTTAGCTTAGTAGGAGGGGAAAAGGAAATATTAGACATACCTAAAAAGTATTCCTAATGTTCATTTAAAAAAAAAAAAAAAGATAAATTACCAAGAGTACAGTTACTAAACAGATTGTATAGTGGACATAGAAAGTGCTTTACCATTTTGGATGACAGTTTCTACTTAAGGAAAATTTTGCTAAGGGTTATTGTTAGAAATTAACGTAATGTATAACAAGCAAAAATGAGCCTTTTAACTAATTGACGTGCAAATGAAATTCCACCTTAGAGTAGTAAACCAATTTCTTGGTCGACTATACAATTTCTGTTTCGATGATACTCAGAGTCTGATGATGAAGTTGGATGGTGCCAAAGAATCTTCACAATCCCATCGAGTTTGAGCGGATTTAATTGAACTTAACGAATTATTTTAGCCCTAAATGGTAACGAGACCAGGTTTTGGTGAAGTATCTGCAATGTGACCAGGTCACATTGAAGAAACTGACTGAAAAACCTGTTCAGGGATAACTGAAAAGTTAAAAATAAATTTTAAGTAAAAATCATTTGTGAAAAGATACTTCTTTTTAAATGTACTAAAATTAATAAATAAACTATTCCTTTCAAATTTTCACTATCAACTCCTTGCTCAATAATATAATAGCTTGCCGCGACATTTATCTGTGTCGATATACAAGTAAATTGAAATATAAGTAATTATTAATATTATTATTTTATGTTACAAGGGTAAAACGAGCAGGCAGCTGGCACCTAAGTGCCTACCGACGCCCATGGACATCTGCACGACCAGAAGGCTAGCAGATGCGTTGCCGGCCTTAAGTGGGTTAAGTTTAGGCCGCCGGGAAATCTCACAAACCGAACGAAACGCGACAACAATACCATTACTTGACGTGACAGCATTGCCGCCACTTCACGCCGATCTCGTGTGAGAAAGAGGTACTGGTACCCGGTCGCGCCGGCCCAATCCAGCTACAAGCTTGACGCTACCTCTAATTAAATTGATTTTAAGGTCCATACTTTTAACCTAATATGCTGCGTTGGTATTAACATATATGCGTACCGATTTATTATAACTATAACCAAGTAAATACGAATACTTAAATATCACGACAAGATTAAACGCGCTAACGTCAGGAACTACTGGTCCGATTGAAAAGTTATTTCAATGCTAGAAAACCCTTTTATCGTGGAAGGCTATAGGCTATACATCATCACGCTGAAATTTTTCACCTAATACTGCGCGGACCAAGTCGCGGGTAAGAGCTAGTGTTTTATAAATAAATAAATATATACAGGACTATATGAAACAAGGACGTCTGTTCCTAAGGTAGACAACTTAATGTCTGTGTTATAAGTAACAGCCGCCTGTTATACACAAATATATATTTTTTTTAGAAATATATAATTACATACATATGGATAATACACCCATTTTCTCTCAAACATGTTGAAATCGTTACTTTTATTATTACACTTAATGGCCAGAGATCCTTAGCTTTAGCTGCTCATGGGGCAAAGCCTGTTGTTTAACTCCCGTTCTTGAGCGAGGAGGCTTCTGCTGTGCACCTTAAAGGCCTCAAAATCCTAAAATCGAGAGGAGAAAACAATGTATAGTATGCAAACAAAGTTCATCTTGTGGTAATTTCACAATGAGGTTTGGTTTTACCACTTTCATCTGCATATATTTGGTTGTGGTTTCTTCGAGCTCATTAAAAAAGAAAGTTTTTGAGGAATCATCCGATGAAGAAGTTGAAGAAGTCATCACAAAGGATTCTTCTTCAGAATGGGAAGAAACTGAAGAAAATGATAAAGCTCGTACAAGTGTAGAAGATGCTGCTGAAGGTGACTTTATAGTTGTCAAGGTTTCGTCAATGAAGGGCAAGTTCTCAATGAATTATGTCGCAAGAGTTGAAAAAAAGTTACAGGACGGTTTAGATGTGAAGTTTTTCAAGAGACTAATTCCCTCCAATCGGTTTCAATGGACATCGTTTTGTTTAGAGAACCGATAAAATAAGTGAGGACTCAGCAATGTTCGATCACAACCCATTTGAGACAATGAAGACTTGATAGAAATGTCTCAAGAAAACAAAACTTCATTAAACATTTATTTAGGCAAATACAACTTTGAAATCCACTGAAAATAGACTGCTAAAGTCGGAATAATCTTGATTTGACACCGAATTATAAATAATTCTAGCCTACTTAAATCATGGCAATAAAACAGAGTGCACTTGAACTTTTCACTTTTTCACTTCTAAATTTAATGTATTTGGTACGCCTTGGTATTGGTGTGTTGTTGATCTATTCTGTGATATTGTATTCCTTAAGTGTTTCTGATATCGTTAATCATGGTTGAGCACACAATAAAACATATAACATCTGGTAAGTTATGGTCGACATCCTTAGTTTTACAGACGATAATATTCGTTTCTTTATTGATATATGATAACAACTTCCAATTTTATCTCATGTCCTCGGTTTGACTTAGGGAGTATAAATACATAAATAACGAATATAAGATGCTTGCTTCTTTTGAACAAGGCCGGTTCAAAGGAAGCTGAAAGTTTCGATTTACTGATCAACCGATTTCTCGGTAACCTCCGTTAATGGTTCCAAAACAGCAACGCCTGCATTGTTTACCAGCAGATCTATAGGTCCTATACTGCTTAGAGCTCTTTCAGTCGCGGTCCAATCGGATAAGTCCACAGCAAGTGCTCTGATTGAAGGTATTTCGTGTGTGAGCGAAGCTAAAAATCGAAAAAATGGGAATTAAATCGTAGAAATTTCTCCGATATTTACCTAATAGCTGTGTAGATCTGCTGAGTTTGGCTTGTAGTTCATTTGCTTCCCTTGTGCAGCTCCTGATCGTATCATCCGGAGCTCAGAAAGTGTCCCTTTGGTAAGAAAATACCTTTGAAATGATCTCGTTCTTGTATTCCCGTTGAGTAATGAATGTTTCCTCTTGGGCTTCAGGCTAGCTCCTGAAGTGCAGAATTGACTCTGTGTTCACCTGTGAGATCAGTGATGGGTGGGCTCGAAAGCACCGCAGGGATTTTCTAACCATACTTTCAAACCAGGGCCACGCATCTTTGTTCCATGGTTTTATAATGTTGACTATAGTTAGTCTGCAGATCGAAACAAGAGGGGTCGCGTTTTGTAAGCTTGGACGTGGGTTACAAAACCCTGATAGTACATTAGGAACTTTCTGGGTCTAGCGTGTTAATGCTCTGAAACTCACCATTTACGAGATAATGCAATGTTTTGTGTCCCACAAGCTCTTTATGATATTGTCATTGTCATGGTAACTCCGTACCGATGGAAGTCTGTTCACTATGCATAAAAACTTTTTCTTGACTGTTAAACTATTGCTAAATATGCGATTCGATCCTTGCGTTTGTGTCACCGGCTCTTGTTGATCATTCATGCCAAATGTTTGGCGCATGTTGGCCGCAAATTCCTGCACACTGCTTTTAGAAGATCCATTGTTTCCTGGAACCGTTGAGCGACTCTGAATCGATTTATCATTGTTATTTTCGTGTACACCGTTATTGACTCTCATACGGCTGACTGCATTTCCGGCGTGCTCTTTAATACTACTACCAGCATTCACTCCACCTTTTACAGCGCTTGTCGCAGCTTTCGCAGCAACTGCTGTTAATAATACAAACATGTACTATCAGTGCATTTTTCTGAATTTACACTACAGGTAGAACCACATTTATTCAAACATTTTTGGGGGAAATATTAGAGAAACCAAATGATGTCATATATGGGTCAAACATTACCCCAGGACGCCGCAAGGGTTAACAGTAAGCCACATTTTGCTATAGTTTTTCACATTTTAGACTAGACACCAACAAGCTCCATCCTTTCCCCTTATATCCACGCACCACCAGCGCCCTCTGGAGGCCTGAGACTGAACTGCAGCCGTCGGTTTTTCCTGGGCTACTAATAAATTGAAAGCTGAGAAGGATATCTAAATTTTGAGATTGTCAGCATAGAAATGGAATTGAGAGTGTTGGATGAAGGGTGAAAAGTCATTTATGTAATTATCAAATAAGGTGTTGAGTCATGATGACACCATTGGATACTGGAAGGGCAACAATAGATGGAGGTTAACCTAGAACCATTAGGTATTAGGTGAACTTAATGGTTATTCGTACTCGTTAATGCGAAGAGAGACTTAAACCAGGGCTGAATTACTGGTGGATCGGCCCTCAAGATACAGGGAATCCTAGTTTGGGGGCCAATACTGCTTTGATTAAGTGAAATGTATATTTTGGCCAAACAAACGTTATTTTATTTATTATTTATTTGAGTGATATTACCTTAATCTTTACAGTATAATTTCAAAGAAAATAATTTACTTTATAAGCTAGAATCTTTTTCAATATTTTTTGTAACTATTTTAAGCAATTTAAAATTGTAAATATAAAAAATGTATTTTATAACAATAGCATGTCACTGATAGATTTTATAAAGTAGTATTAAAATACCGGTGGTTAAGGTTCCAAAGTAAGGAATGTCTGCACTGTTCATATCATGAAATATTGCCTTTGTATCCTATACTATCCTTGATTGACCAAATTCACTGAAAGATTTTTAAGATATGTGTCAAGGCCGTTGGGCAAAATATACACTTTTTTTCTTTAAACATACTTGAAATGCTATTAATTAAAATATTAAAGATGTACATCGTTATCAATTCATGAGAAGAGGTTCCATGTAACCGAAAATCAGGTCTGCAGGTTAAGAAATCTCCTCAATATTCACACTGCTTTAAGCGGATATGCCCTATACATCGTATGGAAAAGCGTTATTTATGAGATACATGCATTATATAATAAAACCCGACAGAATTGCTCTTTTTATTACATCAATAAACAAACATTACGCTAAAGAAACAATAATTCTAAGCTCTTTAAATTATATCGTAGAAATCCATTACCAAAGTGAATAAATTATGAAGGCCTCATTCAGTCGCACAGTTACGAACGGTTCCAGGAATTTGGCAGAACAGTAGGGTGACCTGACGTTACATAAAACGCTTGAAAATTTTCAAAATTTCTTAAAAAAAATCAGAACCGCACCCAGCCGTAACATTGTGGTAGTAACAGATTTTTATATCAATTATAAACTGTATCAATGATACGAAATAATGTAATTAAACTTTGTTACTAATATAAATTGCCCTTTACGAAGGATTACAAACCATATTTAAGGTAAAGTAAACAAAATATATATTTTATTTATAATTAGTTTGTAGGCTGAGGAGGTCGTGGCCTAATCAGTGGTTGGAATTTGAGTCGATCGCTAAGTTACGTTGCTCTGGCTGCGACCGGGTGATAGATGGGTGACCCATTCTAGCATTGCTTTATATTTGATATCCGACCTCCTCCGTCTTTCGGAAGGCATGTACAACAGTGGGACCCGATTAATGTCACTTTGTGATATTAATCGTAGCGTCGTAGAGATTGTGGGGGTTCCGAGGATGACGTCAGATGGCAATCGGTCATCTTAACTCACCCCACAGCCAAATCTTCTGCAATCTCAGCGGACCCTGGTACTTAACCGGGATAACGCTAGGAAGTAGAATTAGTTTCTGGGCTACTATTGTGCCCCACAGCCTGGGCAGAGGCCTCCCCCTTCTCAGTCCACTTTCTTCTTTCCCGGGCCAATCTCAAACATTACTTCCTCGCAAAGGTATCCAAATCGTCGCGCCACCTTCTCCTCGGCCTGTCTGGCCGTCGGCGACCATCAGTGAGGAACTCGCAACATTGGTTCACCTTTGCGGGTCCATTCCAGTCATATGCTCAGCCCATTCCCACTTTGAGTTTGCTGATTTCTTCACTACATCAAATACTCCAGTTATGGAACCCAAGGTGATGTTGCGAACTCTATCAGTTCTTTTAGACCTATTATGCTGCATTCCATGGCCTCTTAGCAAACCAAAACCAAAACTTTTGCTCTTCGGTCAATGACCAATTTTGTGCACGATGGGTTAAGACAGGCAGAATACACTTGTCGACGTTTCAGGGTCACAGGAAGATTGCCCTTTATGTAGTCCCTTCATGCTCCAAGACCTGAGCACGGATTGCCTTGGGGTAGGATATTCGATGAAAAGGACCAAGACCCAAATATTGACCAATGGCAAAAATATATGATAGAACTCGACGGGCAGACCATACAATAAGTGGACGAGTATACGTAAATGGGCTAGATAGTCTCTTTTAAAAACCGACAGTCAAAGGAAATCCAAAAACGAATTGACAACGCCTGGATGAGCTTCTGGGCTATGGGGGTTGACATTAAGTTTCTATAACCATTATGAAACTCAAAATATTAATATGTACGAATAAATCCTGTATAAAAGATATTCGATACCTTCCTTAGGGTGATTTTTTTGTCGTTCATTATGAGACCATTAAGAAACAAAACAGACGAACCTGTTCATTAAAATAATATTCATAAGAATCAGTTTACATACAGAAAATATATCGCGTATGTAAATGCGTATTAACTTCTAAACAAAGTTATATCGACAACATTCTTCTGAGGGCTTAGCGTGAACTTTAAAAACCGAAGTAAATCGACTAGTCGACTTTACTTATGACGAAAATGTTCGTGCAGACCGAAGTATCTCGACTAGTCAACTTTGCTTATGACGAAAATGTTCGTGCTAGACCCACACGAGGCAAGTCTTAATCGTGTCAAACGCTTTTACTCAATGCTAATGCAACCCACTAGCACGAACATTTTCATCCTAAGTAAAGTAGACTCATCGACGTACTTTGGTTTAAAAAAATCGAGCCTTTGTTTATGAAGAACAACTGTTTATGTTTATGAACGTGGCATCGGTTAATTGATTTTTGCAATAACTATAATTCATCATTGGCCCTTACAAATTTACAGATGATTGTTTATGTACGCAGTTTTTAATACCTCCGTTGAAGGCTGTGTAAACCAAACATCGATCGGCAGGATTGGCCACAACCAGAGCAGAGGAATTTCACGGCAGAATTTCCTTAGGATTTGCTGCTGTTGTGCTGTTTAGTTCTCCAAACCGCAAGCCTATCGAACATACTTTGTCATGGTGCTGGACACCGTAAGAAATTTTGTGCTTCCACCGATTCCTGTCACCCTACAGCTATAATTAACTTCTTCATATATGCATGAGAAACTAAACTACTTTGCTTTAATCCGCGAATGAATACGAGGGAAAATCGGTGTAATGCTGCAACTGTTCCGATTTTACCTTCGTCGTTCATCGATTTGCATTTTTCGCGGCGATTTTATTCAGCCTATGCTTGAGTGTGGCAAATTTAAAAATCTGTTTTTGATTTTAATTTATTATAGCTGTTACACTACTTATAGATAAATACGAAGATAAAGTTAGGTGATAAGATGACGATGAAAAGACAAATGATAGAAGCAGGTGTTTTATTGTTATCAATTTTTCTGTCGTAAACAACGTTTTCATATTTTTTTTTATTTATGACAAATGTACCATTTATGATTCGAGTGATTTTTGTCAAAGGTTTAACCAAGAAAGTGCTCGGGCTGCACCCACCAAAAGGTCTTCCAAAAACAGGCTACGAGGAGTTACCTGAAAGTAGGGGGGGGAAGTATAGGGCTGGGGCAGGGGGCTGAAGGCACTGGGGCCATAGGGCATTAGGGTGAGGGTCTGCTGGGACAGGGAGCTCTGGATGATGTACGGGTCGTAGCAGTAGTGCTGCCGCCAGGGGCAGGTTAAACCAGGGGGAGAATGTTAAAGGCACAGGCACAAAACATGTTAGTTGCAATGGTAGAAATTTGTCATCAATTAACCAAGTTGATGAGACGGGTTGTAATATTTCCCTTCGGTAAAGTCTTATTTAGTACGACATGCGTATTTTTTAGTAGAACCTGGATATCGTTATCGATGAAACTCAAAATTGGGCTGGTTTAAACACCGCAGAACGACACTCTTACAGAAGATTAAAGTTCTAACGACTGTACGTTTCATACAATGAGGGAGAAAAAAGCCCAACTTATCTTTCCAGCCCTTCCCTTACTTCCTATTTCCCTCCCTTATTATGGTCAAAACTCTTTATTGGAGTCATTTTAACTTATCAAGATAACATTTTATAAGCTGCTAGCTATTCATTCTGTGCACAGAGAAATCAGGTTCATCTATTCTAGTTCCCAAAGCTATTACATTGTTACTGCGATAGATCTCCAGCCTCATATAATTGAGCGATATTGGTAAAATCATTTGTACATTAGCGCTGATGATGGCCTCTGCTCGTCTGTGTTATGGCTAATTCACTTTTATTGCTCTGTCTCGGCGTTTAGCGCTAATGTAGTGCTTTATTGATATATAAATCCTGGGCGTTAATTTTGAAGAAAAACGACGTCTTAGGAAATAATGTCTAACCGAGAAAGGATGAGTGCATTCTATAATTCAGAAGGTTAAATAACACGAAATTGTGGAACATACACCTTATTAATATAATGGAAGTGATAACATCGCATAGATTCAAATAGGCCTGTAAAGTAGGTAGGCTTAGTAAAGAAACAATTCCTATAAAATTAAGAATGAATCAGCCTACTGGTAAATATTCGAAGGGTAGAACGAGGCGTTGGTGGGAGTAAAATGACGTGTTCGATGGACTGATAAAGACTAAGTGGCTCTTCAGTGTTTTCCTCACAGATGTCGTCTCGATGAATGAGAATGGATAATGGTGGCGTTAATGAGGCCCAGCAGATGCATTATGCAAAGTTGGCGTCTAGTGCAAACAAGGATTCTTGAATTTTGAGAAAGGCGTGATGGTTAATAATGTCCCTATAGTGAAATTGATCCTCTGCATATGATTTTTGATGGTCTTGTCAGGCTTCATTGTAGCACCAGGGCCCAGTATTTCAAACATGAGGCTGTGCACATCAGGCAAATTAACCTTTTCTGCATTTAAGGGCTGTGTGGAAGAGACAAGCCAAGTCTGTCACCTCTGGCATTCAGATGAGAGGGAAGGAAAGTGAATAAGGAAAGGAAATGAGGAGGAGTGGAGGAGGTTAAAGCTCATAAATATTATAATAGAAGTGTTTTATATACCATAGGTACTTTACATTGGGGCCAGGCTGTCAGAGCCATGTCAAGTGTGAGATATACGTATGCAAAAGTATTGACGATTCAGTGAAGGGTTTCTCTTAATCCGCAACGGCCCATCAATTATCTTTCGTTATTCTATTTTCACCTTTACGCTATTTAAACCGCGGCGTGGCTGTGGGCATGAGCGTGGGCGTGGGACTCGGCACTAGGGTGAGAGGTCGCTTATATACCCTTTGATGGGGAACAAATGGTGAACACGCGTTTACATAACCCACTGTATATAATACCTGCATATCGAATTTTATCGTAAGCTACAAGGGTTTGATAGAATTTTAGTTTTCTATGTAAAGAATGTATAAAATGTATAAAATCGGCTGTAATATTAATACCTGTGCATATTCAGATGTACCATCTAAAGGATCGACCCAAACTGTGATATCTTTCAGACCGACATTAACGTACTCCTCAGGGCATTGCATCGCTAGTACTCCTTGATCACAATCGGTGACAACCCAATCACTAGGAACCTGTGATCGATATTTGTTGAACACACGTTAGTATCAATTAAATAGCAATCTTACTTCTGAATTGCTGTTGCCTTCTTCTCCTATTATCGTTAAATTTGGATATTGTTGGGATAAAGAAACAATAATGCCCTAAGAAAATACAATTATATTTTTATAGGAAAAAACCTGACTGTTTCGTGGGTCTCTGCAATCTACAAGCAATATGTATTCTTTAAAACTATTGTATACGTCGTAAGTGATTTGCTGTCGTCCATTAAGGAGTTTCATTCTCCAACTCTAATGGTTTCCTTTAGATCTCACACTGATCCAAAAACATTAAATTATCACTAAGTTCTGATTTTTGTATTAAAATGCTTCGTTTAACTGTCAAAATGGGGAATGTTTTATAGGAATAGCCCCAGTACATCCTCTCTCTCACTACGTAAATTCTTCAACCATCCGCCGCATATTTCGGAAGGCATGGAAAACAGTGCATCCATATTAGGGTCACAGAGTGTTATTAGTTGCGATATTCCAGATGCAATATTACATTTGTCTCTAGTTAAATTTGAAATAATACTTCGTTTTACAATCCTATAGCAAGAATGTGTCGTTTATATAATGATATAAGCTCTCATAATAAGGACCTAGACATATTTAACAGTAATTTTAATTTATTTTTAAAGACAACTTCGATTGGTCTTGGGCCTCCTTAACAAGTTTAATTAATAAGCTGTTTTTATTTCTTTATTTAAAAAAAAATTGTTTTAAATTTAGTATAGTATTAAATAATATATTATTGTAAGCACGCCTTAATGTATAGTTGTAGACGTACACATTTTTGTTTATGGAATATGGTATGTCCATAAGTTTGGTATTTTTTATGTTAGTTTAAGTGTTGTCATATTCTGTGTGTGTCATAAATGAAATTACAAAAAAAAAAACTGCATGTAAAAACATGCTTGTTCGTAAAGCGTACTATACTGTCGAATACTATATTAAAGATAAAACTGCTTGCAGTTCTTCGCTCCAGCTTTGTACTTGATAGTTAACATGCTAAAATGTGAAAAACTAATTTCTGTAACTATTTTTAAAAGAGCGGCTAACGAGTTTCTTGCAGATACTTCTCGTGACTCGACTCTTCCTAATCAGTGGTAGCTTTTAAAGTATTTGACGATTCAAAAGGGCTTGTAAAAGTCTAGTTGAATAAAATATAATTTGAATTTATGTGGGAGGTATTGAAATATTGCATAGGAATGGATAAACGCTAATGCCTGGAAAAGTTGTTTTCCTATTTCGCTCGAAATAATTTTCCTAATAACTTTTTAGCATGTACTATCTATTCTATTGAATAAAATATCATTTGTATTGAATTTGCGGCGGTTCCAGGCGGTCACCTTAACTTGCCCCAGAGCCACGTCGTCTGCAACTTAAGGCGGACCCTAGTACTAGACCGAGAAAACGTTAAGAAGGAACGATATTTAAAATAACTCACCTGTGCGAGTATTATCGGTTGCAAATATTCGTGAATTAGAGGTGATCTTTGCGGTGGGGTCCCTGGAGTGTCGGGGTTGCTGATGCTGAGGTCGCCAACTTGCAGGAGAGGCACAGTAGCGGCCGCTACGTCCTCTATCGCCGCTTGGAATTGTTCGAGCCTCGATTCTTCGAGCGGTCTACTGGCGGCGCCGCGAGAGAAGACGCGCTCCCTAGTCAGTATATGCGGTCTGTAGTCGAAAGAAGTGAACGACCTTCGACTCGGGGGTTCCGGCTCCTGGAGGGACGAACGATTTTCGGGTGGACTATCGTTTGTCGGCGGCAAATTAAACATCTCCCGAACTGAGGACGGAGTGTACAGTCGAATCGTTTGCAGACGCCTGAACCTGCTTCTGGCGGCGTTTCGCAACCTCACAGCCTGCATGTGGGCCAATCTTATCAAATTAATTCGGTGCTCGAACTCATTCATCATCTCCGGCGGTAGTCTGGACGGTCTATTAGGAAAACTGTCTCCGCCGGAAAGAATGCCCGAAGGACCGGCAATGGGCTGTGATTCGCTTCTGGGTGCTCTAGAAGTTCTGATATTCCTTCTAGTCGGTAATAGACGAAGAACGGGTATCCTATGAGTAGACACAGGCGGCAGAGCTCTCTTTTTCATAAGAGGATGGGCTGCAGGATTTGTCTTATGCAGAGCTTTAAGCCGTCTACTCTCTATATATAACTCGCGTCTATTTCTAGCAGTTGCCGAAGTATTTCTATTCGCCGCTGCAATTTGAACGGCCAAGCGGTTACTCCATCTCTGAGTACTAATAGTTGGAGTTGAAGTAGAAGGAGTGGGTGGAGTGACTTCCTGTGTATTGTTCTCAGTAGATACAGGTTGAGAACTCGTCGAGTTATCTCGCTTTACACGTTTGCTGCTACCGTTTTGCAAGCGATCGTCGGTTTCTCTGGCTGTACGGTGCAAGGAAAGGTCGATAGAATGCTGGGCGGGTTCGTCCGGCTCGTCCACATTCACGGGACCCGGGTGTTCGACATTTTCTAGACGAATTACGTTCAACGAGTCGACACGTTGAGGGGACGTGGTGTTGCTTGCCCGCCCATTATTCCTATTTGTCATCAACATCAAGCAAGTGAGCGCCAGGGCTTTTTTCAATGTACGCAACATGCTAATGATTAGTTGACTCAAACCGCGTTCCTCTAAACACATCATCATCATGTTGAACATCACAGACAGCACTTGCATAGCTCGCATGCGAATTTCGTGTCTGGTAGCGTTTATCTCTATCGCTCTCGCGAAGTCTCGCCTCGGTCTGTTCGAATATCTTTGAGGTAAACGAGCGTAGGCAGAGTTGCGCGAACGTCGTCTTAGTTCATCTTCGGGCCTCCACCTATAACTGGGCTGTAATCTCCTTCTAAGAGACGGTGAGGCGCGAACATTAGGGGTTCTCGTTGGCGGAGACTTACTCCTAGTAGTAGGTCGACTATTACTGTTATTATCCCTAGAAGTACTAGCACTCTCTTCACCCTCAGCAGATTGCGTCGTATTTTCCGAATTTGCTGACTCAGTACTTCTGGGAGCGTCTGAAGCTTGAGTTTGACTTTGAGTTTTTGAGATTCTGCCGTGCCCTCGAGTAACGGTATCCGACATGTCGGTCACCATCATGCATCTTTCCAAAAGGGATTTTGTGTAATGAGTGGGCAAATCCTGTCGTCCGGTTTCCCTGTGAAGTATTAAAATGCGTCTCCGAAGGTTCTCCCACATATTGCGCAATTCGGGCATCGTGGTACGACTGCCGCGAAGCCACATGTTCGTGAGTTGCATTGTATGTTTTTGCAAAGCCTCTGTTATAGGTAACAGACATATATACAAAATATACGTATACAATTTTTTTTTAAATACATAAATACACCCAGACTCGAGGTGGGAATCAAACCCACAATCCATGGAGCGGAAGGCAGGGTCGTTGTCAGTCTACTTTTTAGTTTCTATCACTTTCAAGTTTCTATAACTTGTCGATTTGTCCATGTGTAAAGAAAATTACACTTCTGATATTTTCTTCAGTTTTAAAAGTTGTCGTTATTCGTTTTGAACTTAAGCTATTCATATTATTCCTATGTATTTGAATTAACGAGTTTTATCTCGATAACTAAGATATTCCTATTATAGCACCTATAAGATATATATGGCATGTTAAGAACAATTGTGCCACAATTAAAAATGATCAATTTTAGAGAATTTATGCCTCTTCTCTGGGTAATACAGCTCTTGCGCAAGTTTCATATTCTGTTCTAAGCTTATGTCCTCCTGATAACCATACTTTAACTACCCTTCAGAATTTATTTCATGAAGAATCACCAACATCTTCAAATTCCGTTGACGTTGATTCAGCATTTTATAATCAATCATCTCCTCAAGTCCTGTATCATTTAGAAGTAAGTTATTATTTGTTTGTTATTAGTAGCTTTAAAATAGAATTATTTAATTTTGTAAAATAAATTATCTACTAGATTAATACAATTTGATGTTCACCCGGCCAAACCATCTAACTGCACAACCAAGTAATATGAGAATACAGTATATAGCGCACTGGGTCCAAGGGCAGCTGAAAGGGGTGGTTGAGTATTCTCCCCTAAATCGATTTAAAGGGCTTCCAAACTTTTTCCCTTGGCCCTCCTTCCCCTCCACCCTACGCCCTTCGTGATTGTTATATTTTAATGTTAGTCGTAAACACTTTATTGGCCATTAACACCATTTAGTTATCACCTTTTTATTTACTTATGTTTTTTTTTACCTTCACTGAATATACCACTTTCTTTTATTTCGGATTCATTTTTAAGAAAACATAGGTAATGTGACAAAGTTTTACTCGTGAAGATAACACGTTTGTTACACGGGAAACTTTCTTGGTTATCCTTTGAAAATATCTTGTCTTTGAGTACAACTTACTAACGAGTTTCATTTATTGTATTATTATTTCCAACGGATAGCGGTTGGATTTTTATCAAGATGAATTTTCTTACCTAGACTAAGTAGCTGGTATAAACACTTAAAAAAACAATTAGTTTACGCAATAGATCCTTTTTGAAGTTTAGTTAAAAACATCAACCTAAATAATAATTTAATAATGTAATTATTCCTTTCAGGTCTAGACCCCAGACCATGGGTCAGAATGACCACAAGGATCCAAGCTCACCTGTCCGCCTGCGCCCAACCCTTGGCTGCTGAGGAGATACACCTCGCGAATAAGATTAAAGAGGTAAGTGAGTGAGATAGTGAATCAGTGAGTTAATGAGTGAGTGAGAGAGTGATAGAGAAAAAAAACTTTTAAGATAAAATGACAAAGCAGGGTGTTGCAAAATACCTTTTGACCCCAACTCATTACATATTATATACGTTAAAAAAACGCCTTTCAAGGGTTATCCTCCTTATAACGGCGTTTTAGGTATAGATTATAGAATTGCTTAATTAATCTGGTTTTTAAACATTTAGATACATTTCTCCGATTATGCCTGTGATACCAATGGGCGAAGAACCCCAATTACTACATATCTGGCATCGTCAAATTCGTAACTGCAGGTAGAGAGTACGAGGAACTGATCTTTCTCAGTAAATGTCGCCTCGTTCTGAAAGGTTAGTTTGCGATAAGGGCAAAAAAAAGGCTGAGACAGCGATAAAAGGAATCAAGGGGCGAAAGAAGCGGTTCCATTGCCCGGTACCCCCTAAAGCAAGTACCGTTAAAAGGATCAGGATGGTTGCACAGCCCGCAGCCAACAGCATGAGGATTTGCTCACTTGCCGTAGCTGCTGGTGCTATCGCCTGAATCGAAGTATGACGTAAGTTACCAAGTGCAATACCGAACACGAAAACTGGTAATCCGAATTTGATGAGGAGTTTTCCACGGCGAACAGTTCAAGTTTTAATTTCTGAATTCCACAAAGAGAAGAAATATTTCTAAGTACCCGGTAAAGTATCAACAATATTCTTTGAAAATAGGAAGGCATTATAATTGTAAGTAAGAAAATTCTAATATAAATCTCTCAAGTAATAATTATTTCCATCTAGAACTTTGAATGAATAATGTAATTGCAATTAGTGTTAATCCTATTGTGATTCGTGTTCTTTTTCAGAGAGAGATTCCCACCGTACATAAGAATGTTAATACTAAAACTATATTGACATTAACATATCAAGGATGAAAAATATGGTAACATTTTACCCTGTAGATGTGTAAAATTTTACAGAACTAAAGGATTTTGATGAGTAACATGAATACTCTCTGTAGATTTTTATTAATTTAAGGAAATCATAAAACTTGACTCGTAACTAGAGTAATATTTGTTTTACTTGAAAGTAACAAACTCTTATAACCGTAACAACAACCATTATTCTCTCAAACTCTTATAGATTAATCTTTATTATGTAATTTAAATTAATTATTACATTATTATATTACAGTAACTACATACAAAAAAAAATTGAAAATTTAATAAATATATTTCGCTCATAATAGTACTCTCTTTCGTTAAGATCGTTAGTGATTTGTCCTTTTTAAGATTAGGTTTCGCGGCCCACCTAGTCTACGCCTTAATGCTTTTGGCTCACCAGTGACTGCGTTTGACATAGCGGCGATAGCTCAGTCCCCAAAATCCCTTTGTAATTATGGCCACGACAGCGATAAAAAATTTCAGCATTTCTCCTCCTCTTACCTTACTCTGGTACGCACTATAGATGACGCAAAAATTTAAACAATAAAAAGATTTCATATTTCATCTGGAATTTTGTTAAAGAAACGTATACTCGTGCCCAAAAACGATTTTTGGATGATTTATGCACACATGTATACATTTTATTAGAAGGCGTGTCAAAGCGTAGTTTGACGATCGTAAAAATATTGATTGTCAAATATACTTAACAATGTCGTTGTACAATTAATTAAAAATTTCTTTATAACTTTAAATAAGCATATGTTACAGAACCTATAGGTTTGTTAAGTCAGTCAATCGAGTTGAAACGAATACGTAACAATAATCCAATCTATAAAATGTATACGTATTTCCTTTATTTGTCTTTTATATTGTACGTCCAATACGCGCATGAATATTTTCTCGTTTATGCTCAGACCGTCCATGCCTTCCCTGAACTACTACAAACACACGCTGAGGAAAGACTTCTTCGGCGCCGAAAAGGATTGCGCCGGAGTCATTGCGGTGTAAGTAGCGTTGTTTTGGTCGGGGGAGTTTGACGAGAGTGCGGCGTCGAGGGTCAAAGAAAAGGTTAGCATGTTTTGAAACGCCAGAATTTCCAGCCACGGCGAGGCGTGGGCGGCCTTCAGGGCGAAGGTGTCCCGCGTGGCGCTCGGCGCGGGCGCGGCCGCGCAGTACTCGCGGCGCGTGGGCGAGGTGGCCGACGCCTTCGTCCACAGGTGAGAGGGACTCGTGTGTTTGTCTACGATTACGAATGGCCATATTATTTCAAATATCTCTGTCCAACAGATATTTATCTACTCACGGAATACTTATTATTGTGATTATTCCTCTATAGGATTCGTCAAACGAGAGATGAAAATTTGGAAACGCCGCACGACTTTTTAAACGAAGTTCACAAGTGGTCATTAGAATGTAAGTACTTGGAATGTTCAAAATTTTGGATAGATTGATTTAATTATATTATTATGTACAAGCCAATGTGAGTCTCGTTGTAATCGGTCCAAAAAGTATATTTCTTTGTATAAAAAATGGTTGTATTTTAAGGCAGAAGTGCTGTATAAGTTTAGAAATTAAGTAGTTATTCGGATGCTTTACTCTTAACACTTTATCACGTTATGTTTAGTTTAATGTATAAAAACATTACATTACATTACATTGCATATTCTTCGTTTAAGTTCCATCACGTCCGTGTAGTCATTTAAAATGGGTTGCACCTAAAAACCAGCGTTGTCGTATTTTTTAGTGCGACGGCATTTGATGTTGAGGTTGCAACCGTTTCATCTTACTGGACCATCTATTTCACCCTAATTAAAGTTAAGATGTAACTAGGAATAAAGGATTTTATTATTATTATTTATCAAGTCCCCTAATGTCCCAGCGCTGGGCCTGATCGCGCTGGACACGCGGCTGGGCTGCTTGGAGTCTTGCGCGGGGTCGGAGAGCCAGCGCCTCATCGACGCCGTGCACGCCTTCTTCCTGTGCGTGGGGGAGCTGGAGCTCCGAGCTCCCTGGTGGAGGCTGTTCCCCACCACCACCTTCAGGACCTACGTGGCCGCCCTCGACACCATACTGGAGTGAGTGCTGTTGTCTTGCGTCGTGTCATTGCGGTTGGCCATAACGTTACGTGAGAACACATTAATGGGTTAAAATGCTTTTAGTAGTATGAAGTTTGACTCAACGTACCGACTGACTCTCTAATAAAATAAAATAAAACAAGCGTCGGTAATCACTCGGAAGAAGCGGCTGCGTGCGTAGTTGCGGTCGTCAGCGGACAGCTGCGAACAAACTCGCTTTCAGCATCACCACGAGGCACGTGCAGCGAGCGCTGAAGGGAGGCGACTTCGGCGGCAAGTCGCTGCTGCGGGAGCTGGTGGGCGCGGCGGGCGCGCGCGTGGCGACCGTGGCGGCGCTCGACATGTTCCTCGTGGGCATCGACACGGTGAGTCGACGGCCCAAAAGGCCCAGCCGAACATTGCTCGATGGTTTCTCCTTAAATATCGAAAGCGAACCTCAAACGAAACCCTCGTGCCGTCATTTTGCGCTGACAATTCGGTACTGCATTGGCGCATGGAGTGTCGGCGGTGGGCGACCCTTGCGATCCAAATTGAGACCATGCGCGGCAGCTGCCAAAAATGGAGCGCGCGACTGGAAGGTGGTGTTTTGTGCGCAGACGTCCAACGCGGTGGCGTCCACGCTGTACCAGCTGTCGCGTCGGCCGCAGGTGCAGGAGCGGCTGCACGGGGAGATCTGTGCCGTGCTCAGGGGGCGCGAGCTGCGGAAGGGGGACGTCAACCGGATGCCCTTCCTGAAGGCGTGCGTCAAGGAGGTCTTGAGGCGAGTGGGGCTGTTCAGAGTAGCGCGTAATTTCTGTTTTTGGTGGGGCCTGCGGGCAATTGGCATGCTCTTCGCTGAGTCGCACTATTTATTCTTTTACCTATGTCAAATTTATTTAAACAAGAGATTGCTGGCTAATCGAAATTCACCCACAAATATTTAGACTTGCGCTTATTAAAGTTATATACGAATGTATAATTCTTTGTACAACGATATTTTTATATTTATCAATTAATACGATATGTATGTAGCTTTGACACAACTTTATAGTCAAATGTGTGTATAAGTCGTCGGGCATTGGTGTGCGTGAGGTTTTATTTTAATAATATAATGTATTGCTAAGGCTTATTCTGTAAACATATCAGCTTTCGCACGCAACCCTCTATACAAGTATACCAAAATTTGATTCTCTTCTGAACGCGCACTTTGCAGGATGTATCCGGTAGTAATCGGCAACGGACGCCAACTAACCAAGGACACCGTCATTTGCGGATACAACATTCCCAAAGGGGTAAGTCTAATAAATTAATGAATCTGACGTTACTTTGACGAAGTCTATGATATGCATTAAAAGTTTCGGTTTATTCGAGGCGTAATTAACGTAATGAGATGAAATCAATCAATCGTTCCTTTAAAAGATGCGTGTGTTTTTACGTAGCTATTAAGAAGTTTGTATACAAAAGGCACGATAGAGCCACGCCCAAAATTTAACGAGAAATTCATATAAGAACACCGCGCTTCTCCTTCGGAACGCCGGGAGCATTACATGGTAAGCCCTCGAGATATTTGATCAATCCCTTCGAAAGAAGATGGGGGCTCAGGCGCCAGTCATAGCCGTAATCCCAAACTCGAAGGTCGCCTGCCATGGCATTATCACTTTTCTGTAGTCGCCGCATTAGTCTACGGCAAATATCCACCGGTCCAATGTGCGATAGAACACCTGAAGGAATGATGTTTTCCTCCATTCGTTCCTCGTCTTCTGGATTTAATCCCACTTCAAGGTCGACCTTTAATGAGATGTTAGTTCACAAATATTTGACAAAACCAACATAAACAGTAAGTTATGATCCGTATAACTTTTGATAGAGAAAACACTTGTATACTTCAAACTTTATTCGGATAGCTTTAGAGGTGTTTACTAATTAGGAATAAATTAAGAGAAACGTTAATTCATATAATTACACCTCACACGATTTCAAACTACTACTTTCAAACTATACACATCGCGGGATCGCGGGTTCGAAGTCCGTTGGGTGGCCTTAGTATTATTTAAAGGGTGTAAAAAATTTAGAAATGTCGAAACACACTTAGTCCCGTAGGTATGTACCTCTTTAGGTTGTTTAATTGAATTAGAATTTTTGCCGGTTAGGAAAAAGGATATAGCATTTCTTATCAAAACTTTTTCGAAATTATAGATCGAGCTTGGTATCAGGAAATAAAATCGTATCCTGTTATGTTTTATTCTCCAGCGTGGAAAGAAGACATTTAACGATTGCTGGTGCCAATAGGGCACTTGGGATGCTGAAAACTGATGCGCGACAAATTGATGTATTTGTTGAATTCAATGAGGCATTAATTAGTGTCACTTCTTGGTCTCGTATCATCAATTACAATTAACTCTCTTGTTTCTGACGTCCTCTTCCTTAGGCATGTTTACTTTTATTACCAACTGCCTATTGACCGCGCTGGGGTACCTTTTCAGCCTTGTCGGCTAATCTCAATTTCCAGTATCCTTTAGTAACATTGGTTCCTGTTGAACAGATACGATACTCGGGACTGCACCTAAACAAACGTTTTACTTGCAATCCTTTTACTAGACTGAAACGACAATAAACTGCTCGTCGTGAAGCAAACTCTCAACCTTTGGCGTTTGTCGCCGTTGATGTGCATAAGTAACAACTTATGTATGGTCCAGTGTTTGAATCTTGGCCGTGATGCTTGTGATAAGATCAGGCTAGATCAATCCTCTACTGGAGCTGAAATTTTGCTGACAATGCAACATTATTTACAACGGGATATTGTGCTAACAAAGCCATAGATACACATTTACACACACCATTTACCTACCGTTAGTTGCAGTTAGTAGACTTTCGATGAGCAAATCTGTATTGTGTACCTAGATGAGCTTGTCTCGAGTGGCAGGAGAGGTTAGCCGAAGGGGAATTCACGCCGGAAAATCAACAAAAATTAAAATCCGAAGCGGATAAGGAACGCAGTAAATTAGACCCGTGGAAATTAAAACATTTCGAACCAATCTGGGGCGATCGATCTCAAAGTAGTACGGACGGTACAGTTAATGTGCAAAGTTATTCTCGACCGCCTATTAAAACGACAATTAAATTAAGAAATTCAACGTTAAACAGTAAACAGAAACCGCCACCAGTGAAACGGATAAGAACGGTGTGAATAGTGAAACGGCGACATCAATTAATAATGCACGACAGCACTCAGGAGAATACTCTACCATGCTAAATATGAAATTGCGCGTCACTTGTTTGGAGTACCACTGCATATATGCAAAATTTACTACATTGCATGACGACATTTTCACCCCATCTTTCGTAATATATTTATTGATCATTTTTTTCAAACAAACTTCATACTAACATCCTATTACGACGCCAAGTCTACGATATAAATATGTAGATGACAGAAGAGGAGATTTGGCTGGAGCAACGTCAACCAGCCTCGTCTCGAGGAGATGGCGGTCAGCATCAGGGCCAGTGGCGTGCACACTCCCGTGCTGGTGCGACCGTTGCCTGTAAGCCGGCTGCAGGAGACCTTCGAAGGCCGACGCAAGGGCGCGCAGCTACCCACCCATGAGCTGATCGCGGGCGAGCGCCGCTACCGGGCCAGCAAGATTGCGGAGGCGAAGACGCTGCCGGCGATGGTGCGCAGTCTGACCGACGAGCAGGTGCTCGAGATCCAGCTGATCGAGAACCTGCAGCGCGATGACTGCAACCGGAACTGTAATTTTGCGAACATATTGAGGCATTCTTCGGTAATGTCATGCAGTTAGACTGCATTATATTTGGACTAGGCGGGGGCGCCTTAATATTCGATAATTGTATGTTGGCAGTGCATAAATGTTGTTGCACCTTCGATAAAGTATTCATATCCTGCGTATTCGCTGCCAGTATCATCGCGGAAGTATCCTGCTCAACGTCTACGATCACACTTCCACTTTGCGAATGGCCCATATGGTAATGACCGTGCTTTGATATCGTTTCAAAGTTTAAACACAGCATAAACAAACAAAGCAAAAGCTGAAAATGCAAAAATAGTTGAACATGCATGAATGAAACAAAACCAAGCCCAGCCATGGTTAAACTCTCAGACTGGATCATTTAGTGTGTTATGGGCCTTCTCAGTATAATTGCTGCTGCTGTGGTCACTCAATATCCCGCTGAGGCCATTTGTTACTATCGGCAGGTGGAGATCCCGTCGGCGTGCTGGCACAAGTCTCCACATCTGGAGGGCTGGTTCCGCCTGCTGCCCCTGGGAAACAATGAAATCTCCATTTAAATGAAAACCTTTAGCGTAAGCTGAAATTATTATTTTTTAAACCGTTGTCATGTAACTTTCTCGGGTCTCTGCAATGCACCTACTTATAGCAAATTTTACCTCATTTAAGGTCTAAAATTGAACACGCGGTGTTTTTTTCTAACTTGAGAGTAGATGAATAATCACCAGAAGGCAAAGGTGGCGAATACGATAAGTGCGAAAGCACTTTAGAAACATCATTCTTCCTGCAGTATGGGGTTTTACATTCTTATTGCGGACAGAACTTCATATAACTTTAACAATGGACATCTATTGTGACATTAAAGTAAAATAACACCTCCAGCAATCTATCTACTGACTAGAAAGGGAAGTCAACAACAGTCTTACATAATCATAGGCGTTAGAATTGTTTATGTCTTAAAACATTGTTATGAATGAAACAGGAACAACTCAAAAAATGTTTCGTACGAATGTTTAGCAATTGGTCATCTAACTCAGTAAATTACAATCAGCACTAAAATATACTGTACAATATAAACACTATAATACTATGTAACAACGTTGTATGCAGTCATTGACTCTACGGTATACTGCTGTGGAGAGCTACGTCAGCGGCAAATGACGTATCTCTGGTGCAAAAAACAGCATTACGATCGATGGTTGGAGCGCACTTCACTAACTCCCGTAAGCCAATTTTGAGCGAGCTAAATGTTTTGCCATATATACATTGAGTATACCTTCTGGAAAATAGAGGTGCCTTCAATACTAACGCTCAATTTCATCCATATTGTACTAGGGGACGCCTTACATTTGTCAGGGAATACTCTTAATATAACAAGTTTCTCGCCGTCGTCCCCGACTACACCGGCAACCTGCTGCAGTACCTGGACCCGCAGTCGCAGGCCACCCGCTCGCCGGACGTCTACCGCGAGCTGCGGGCCGAGCTGCCACCGGACCTCGACCTGCTGGAGCAGTCCCGCGCCCAGGACGCCGACGTCCTCACGGTCACCCGCGAGACCGCGGCGCGCGGTCTGCGCTCGATGGAGGACCTCGGCCCGCGGTGCCAGAACCTCGTGCTCGGCGCGCCCGCCGAGTGGAAGTCCCGCTGGCTCGGCAAGATGGCTCCTTGGTTGACTTACTCCTCCTCCTGTCCCTTTCTCAAGTGGCAGCCTCAGGGGCAGGGCCCAGACCGTTGTCCTCTGCCCGGGGTAGGCAGCCCCTTCCCCAGACCTCCGTCCTCGCGGGTTGCCCTTGGCTGGCTGCCCAGCGCATTGGCCGTGGGCTTCGGGCCTCGCCCGCCCCGCAGCCGGCTCCGTCTTCCGTTGCAAGTCCGCACGCTGTGGCGGGACCCGGCCTCTGTCGGAGCCCCCAGCACCTTCCGCGCAGCGGCGCGCCCAGCAAACATACTATTTGTTATTTTGATGGGCGGTGCTAATACGCAACGGAAAAATTCAAAAGCGAGACAGACAGATGTTACTTCAAGGTCGCTCGTGGCCCGCGTCTATTCTAAACTGAGGCTTGATGTAAATGGTTGGATATCTTTACCTCAGGGAAATCGCTTATTGTGTGTTTGAAGGATCCTACAGATCTTATATCCAACCTCTACAGGTTGTTTCCGGCAGGGGATGGTCGCTGTAAGTCCCAAGAAGAATTCCGCGTGCTTCAGCTGCAGATTTGAAATTCTACAATTCACTTCTTTTCTTCGATATTTCATCTTGTAAAGGAGGTGTTATGCAAAAATAACAGCCATTTATGTGATTAGCCCTTTCATTAGTACACCAATAGTCACTGTATGTTTCTTTCCAGGTAACTACGTATTGGCTGAACATGTAATACAAAAACATTGAGGAGTCCATGACTTTTCTTGATCGCCTACTAGAACTCTAAAGTAACGAAAGTTTACTGTTTGAGATAAAGGTCGTTTTTGAGCAAGGAGCATTTCGCTTCACAATATGGAAATACGGTATGTTGGAGTGGTTCTTATTTCGAGTATGATACAGAGAGTGGAAATTTTTCGAAGAGAAAAATCATATCATACAAAGATAAATCAGTTGTATATTGCACGATTCAGATAAGCTATGTCATAACATTAAACGTACTTGATAGAAATCCTTCAAAGGATATTTTTGTACTATACAATATTGCTTTTTTTCGAAATTTATTCGACATATAGTAACTTTTGGAATTAAACATTATGGTTTATTATATTGTTTTACTTAATTATATAATTGTACACTGTTACCAGTACCTGCACCCAGAGTGAAGCAGACCCTGCGGAGAGGAAACCCTGTAAAATGGCAGTAGGTTCTTGGTTTCTTCTGGCACTAATGGAAGCGGTTATGTACCAACAGCAAAGTGCCGTGCCGGCCAGGCCACCAGGTTCACCAGGGGCACGGGCCATCTCCAGAGCCAGAGGGGTGCACCCGTAGGGCTGACCCCCCACGGCACAGTGTCCCCTTGCAGTGCCGCCGCACGGAGGCTCCAGCCGCCACCACACGGCTCCCGCCATTGTACCTATAAAAATGTCACTTATTTTAGCAATAAAATCATTTTTACACTAACATTTTTACCATCGTGTAGTGGTTTACATTTTGTTTTGGACAATTTTAAATTTGTTTCATGAAAATTCGTCAATTGGTTCCGTTGAAGAGGATTTATCCAATATAAGAGAACCCAGAAGGGTTATGCAGGATTTTGAAATGTAACATAATTTTTATGTGAGTGTTACTTGTATTACATTATGAAATACGATAATTGTAACGTTTTACACAAGTAATGATAACAAAAGAATACCCCAGCGGCGGTGGGGTTTGGACCGGATACCTTGCGGATTTCAGTCCATACCTTATACCGTTGAGCTATTGAGGCTCTTATGAGAAATGTATACCACTAAATACAAAGTACTAGTCAAGGCGAATCAAACGAGCCCAAACTCAGTGCGGTTATGTCGTTTTATAAAGGAGTTCCTATGGCCACCTTCCAGCTCCATCATCATATCTCCATCTCCATGCCATTCAATATACACATGTGTGCAAAATTTCAGTTCAATCGGTTGAAGATATCTGCTCCAAAATTGAGTAGTAAGATCCCACCCGAACAAACATATAGTGCAAGTTAAATAAAAGTTTTTAAACAAAATTGCTTCCCATTCCAATACACGTAGACCTATTAAACTACTCAACGGTTTTTAATGGGGGATTCATCAGTAAACACAGTGACTAGAAATTATAAATGCATTATTTTTAATTTAATATCCTTCCACTGTGGTTAACATAGATGAATAAATAAAATTAATGATTCAAGAGGAAGATTTATATGTCATATCACATGCATAACTATATAGGATCCGTGCGAAACCGAAGGGATCGCTAGTACCTGTACTAAACATGTTAACATATCCTGATATGTTAACTTTACGTACATAACACAGTTTATGAGAGAACTAGCTGTTTCCTGCAACCTCGTCCGCGGTTTTCGAGATTACTTGCTAAGTGACGTTTCGCAGTTATATACAGATACAAAGTAAAGTGAAATGATTTGCAGTGTTCCATGAATTCACAGTGAGTTTGCCGAAATCCTGTTTTCGTAACGGGATATCATGTTACGGAAACAGGAACCTAATCAATGCCTGGGAATAACAAACCAGACGGAGGCGTATAGTAAAGACCTCTTTACTTTCGATACTTTAATCTTTCTGTACCTGTATATAGCTATAAATAAATTGACATAACAACGTAGTAGCACAAACTTGAAAGTTTGAAGTTTAAACATCATGCGTGTGTTATACCAGTAAGCAAATATTGCCACAGATGTGTGCCTATAATTTTAACAGCCATTGTATGTACCAAAACTGTTAGTCATGTAGACGTATGTATTAACGGAAGCTGTTGCTTTAACGATTAGGGTAACTGGATCGCTATAAAGAAGCTTTGTCGCCGATGTAGGTTTATTGCAGGAACAGATGTTTCAACTTTTAGTCGTAAGCAGAGGTCTTCTGTGGGGCACGCAGTGAACCCAAAGGAAATTAGAGATAGCGCCACGCTTTTAGCCGAATTGGGCCGACGCGTCCGGTTACTAGTACCTCTTTCTCACATAAGTGGCGGCAATGCTGTCACGTAAAGTGATGGTATTGTTGTCGCGTTTCGTTCGATTTGTGAGGCTTCCCTATGGCCTAAACTCGTCATTAGAGGCCGGCAACGCATCTGCTTGCCTTCTGATCGTGCTATGATATCCATGGGCGTCGGTAGGTACTTAGCTGCCTGTTGCCTGCTCGTTTGCCTCTTGTAACATTTATTTTTTTACTTTCTATGGATAAAGTGAAAAAATAAGTGAAATAGGAAAGTGACACTTCTCTTTAAATTATATTTACACACCAATAATACTAATATCATCACTATCATAAAATAACGTTTAAAATTTATTTAATTCCATCTATGCTCAAAACACGGTGGCAATGAGTGGGTAGAGCGTACAGAAATGATGAGCGTAGAAATTTCGAGAATTAGCGTGCCCCGAAAAAAGAAGTGGCTTTTTTTTCGGGACGCGCTAATTGTCTAAAGTTGTAAGTCAAAAAACTTTTGTGCCCTCTCCCTATCCTTGCCACTTGGCGCTGTGTTTATATTTAAAAAGAAGTAAAACTTCAACCGAGTGGACAGGGTTCTACGAGCCTAATAAATTTTCAAATTCAATCGTGTTTTTTTTTTGAGTTTTTAAGGCATTATTTCGATATTTTAAAAATTTCCTTGGGAGCACTGTGTGCCCTCACAAGAAATGCCCTAGTGATAAGTATTAATGTATAACCTTTTTAAGTTATTTATAAACTTTTTTGTTCAAATATATAGATTAGCATATGCTTGCACTATTTAGATTCTATTAAAATCCAGCGTAAAATGATGGAACAACAGAAAAACATGCAAGCGGGCCCGGAACGAACGAAAAAAAAAGCTAATGAAAAACGGAGCAGCATCAAGCGTTGCTGCCTAATGAGCAGGAATTTTTACATGCATACAAAAAATCAAACCAAAAGTTAGAGTAGGTCGCATCACTTATGAGCATCGGCGCAGAGATGGGGTGCTCTTTCTCGACTAATATTTTTAAAGTCGATTTCTCAGTCAAAAATACATCTGCATCGACCATCTGAAATTTCGGAATACTTCTATCATATTGTAACGGCGTTAAATACAACGTATGAAATGTGTGAATTATTAGGTAGTATTTTTTTTTTCGATTTTGAATGTGGACTAAACTTTAATTCAGTGAGACGAATTTCTTAGCAATCCATGGATTCGCTGCGAGGGTGCAGGTTCCATTGCTTTGCAGAGGAAGGAACTATAGGAGTGTGTGAGAGATTTGACCCAGGTCTAGGTTTAAGAGCGCTTTGATTGGCCACCAATACTCACGTGCACTGCCTGTGCTCCCTCCCTTGCCTAGCTAAATCTGGTATGATTCTACTAGTCCTATAATAATTTCCTACAGAGTGTAGACAAGGTAACAAGTTGTATTTTGGTATCCTATCCAGAATATAATATACAATAGGTACATGATATACTCTAGTCACATATGTATTTTATATTTTTTTACGGTTCTCTTCTCTCTTTGTTGATCTTTTTGTTACGGTTTTATTATTTTAGTTTAGTATAAGTTAATTTAGTGTTAGTTTAGTATAAGTAAATTTTTGTAGTTATGTAACTTTTTCTGAATAAAGTTATCATTCATTCATTCATTCATTCATATATTTATTTTTTCACTATTTTAATGACAATTAAAAATAATAAGTATACTGTTCTAGATTATGGGAGTGTGGCAGTGTAAAAGCATTCTACTTTTATTGTGTAAATATTTTTAATGTTAAAAATCGATTGTTACATTTGTTTCTAATGTTCAATTTGCCATGCATGGAGTTTTCGCCATTGATGAGGGGACAAATCAGGGATTTGGTTAACATTGCTAACCATACTCATTAAGTTTAATTAGATGAGGGGACAAATTAGGAATTTGGTTAACATTGCTAACCATACTCATTAAGTTTAATTAATTGTATTATGGAGGATCAAACTGTTGGATGAACAATAATCGATTTAATTCTTTGTAAATTTGGGGGTGATTCAACCGCCAGGTTTTACTCCCGATTAAGGATAGCCACTATATAGGATAGCCTCATGAGGTTCTGCAAATCCCAAAGGATCGATCCACGGCAGAGAAGAGAATGGATTTTATCTGCAACAGTCGGTTTTAGCGTTAGCGTTCTAACCTCAAAAATGTCCCTTCAGTTTAACGATTAAGCAACAAGTGCCATTTTTTATTAATACTATTCATGTTTAATAATACTTCTTGAATAATGGTTTATTGACTTTATAAATATGGAAAGGAAAATTCCAATCTGAATGCAGGCGATGACCAGATTCCAGCTCTACTTATCAGGGACTGTCGTATGATATTCGTTAATCCACTAAGAATTATTTTTAATTTAATTCTGCGAACAAGTACGTATCCTTCAAAATGGAGAATTACTAGAGTTTGTCCAATTTTTAAGAAAGGTGATAGAACTGACTTGAGCAGTTACAGGCCAATATCATTGTTATGCAACTTCTCTAAGGTTTTTGAGCAGATACTCAACAGTCTCACTTACGCGCATGTTAAATCAAAACTGTCTGCCTCTTAGTAATTATCCTGTTTATTACTGCTAGTTATAAAGTTATGAAATAAAAAATACTGAGTACTGTCTTCAGCGAAAATGAACGTTTTGGTTAAAATAAATACCGAAAGTGCATTAGTTTTATGATTCTGTAAACACATTCTCTACTTCACTAACCGAAGCTTTGGTTTTGGACAGTTGTCGGTAACTGTTTTTATTGTGACACATTCTATTTCCCAAAGCAATCTTTACTCATTCCGCCGTTATAAAATTTTCTTCTTTCTCTGCCTGAAATATAATGGATAAGCTGAGTGAAAATAGACTAGGGGTTGGCAAAGGGTATTATTGAACACGCTGCTGTTTTGACGCCAGAGCTGCATATGCCAAATGCCTACACGACGTTTTGGTACAGAGAGGTGGAAGCACGGCCAAAACTGTCTTAGCAAGACAAAGCAGCGTCAAGTAAGTGTGAATGCATTAGTTCTGCAAGTTGGGTAATCTCTATGCAAAGATATGGAGCTTTGTAACCGGCTTTTTAACTTGTTTTAATCCCCCCACTGCATCCTCTTTCCTTACCTCGTCTCATGGAGTACTTTCATATCAGGTAACTACTCTTCTTTTTAGCGTGAGGTTTGGATTTACTTGTTTTTTGAAAAGTGATTTTCGTACATTTAGAGCTACAGACTTCCAAAATTCATTGAATTCCCGATACAAATCAGGTGGGGTAATGTTTACAAGTCATCCTGTATACCAGATCTTGCTAGTCTCATGATCACGCATACATCTATCTATATGATTAAAAGTACTACTGTTAGTACGGCTATTTGCAGTAGTAAAATGAAGTGTATTTGCAGTGTGATATTTCACAAATTGTTCAAGGGACAGAAATATGAAGTCCAGTTACATTCCACTGCATTATATACCAACCGTTCTTTCTTGACCATGTTATGGGGATATTATGTTAAACACAGAAGATAAGATATACTAATAATGTTAAAGGTAGAGCAGAACTGAAAACTGTCTCAATGCACACTGGATTGCTCTCTTCCTTTTTTTAATGGTTCATTATAAATATGGCAAACTAATTATTGAAAAGAAAAAATGAAGTTAAGCCATAATGAAAATTCTTTTTTGTCCGCATAGGCTTAAGCATTAACACTAACGCGCACTCTCAAAACGGACGAGCGTCGTGTTCCTTCTAGTGTTGCCAACTGGAGACGAGACAAGAGTAAGAAATATGTGTGGTTGTACTGAAAACGTGACTTTAGTATCTTATGTCCCAAAACAAAATAGAGCAGTCCTTTTACTCTCATCAATGTATTACAACACTCACTGCGACTTACAAAATAAAAACAAATAGTAGATAAACTTACACTACAACCAAACTAAAGGAGCAATTGATACTTTGAGCAGAATTATTTTGGCAGACACAATGGTTAAAATCCTTCTAACAACTGTCAAATTGTAAAAATTATTATGCGCTTAGCGTCTAATTGTCAAAACACATCTCTCAATTGTCAAATTATAAAATCAGCTTTCTGTTACAATTCTAAATGTTGCACGCATCGAAAATTTTTGACACCTGTCAAATTGTTTAAGATTTCTGTCAAATTATAGATACAATGTCTGTATTCAGCAGAAGCTTGAATGCGTCAAGTTATTTTCCTTATTGGTTTGGTGCGTATTTACATACAGAGGATCAATGCCAATGCAAACTATTCCAAATCTACAAAGTCAGGTCCTAGGTATTTTCGGCGAAGGAATAAATTGCGAAGAGAGGCCTGTTTATACAATGGGTCAACCTTTGTTTATGCGTGTGGGTTTGTTGATACCAAATGGGAGGCATGAATTTCAAAGCTTCTGGCTAATTTAAGAACCTACATCTGCAAATCGTTTTCTTGTAGCCCGTTGAGGTTATTTCACTTTAGCACTAAAGTAAAAACCCAAGTAAAAAAGAAGTTTAAGTACATTCGAAACGGAAATCAAAACCTATAGGCCGATGTATATGAGGTTGAATGATCACGCATATAGTACCTAAGAAAAAAATATATTATTAATTAATTTATAATAATAATTATAGTAATGACAGAGAGTTGATAATGTAGAATAAGTATCTGTATTCTTTAATATGAACTCTAAGATAGTATATTGCATTTGATATTTAGTATACAGATCTAAGCATAGTCTTAATTTCAATGTTAGTTTACTATAAAAACGATTACCCACGAAGTACAACAATTAATTCTTATTTATAAATAGTGCTAACGGTGCTGTAGGTAGTAGTAGTAGGAGCTTAGGCTTTTGTTGTACCAACAGAATGGTCGTTAAAAACACGGACTACATCTTCATCTGTCCTGATCAAATAAATGGACTTGCCCTCCCCTTGGCGAGTATAAATTCGTCCGCGTCTCGTTCAACTAAATCTCTGCTGCAACTTCCGTGCGGTTTCGCGTACCTGATAGAAAATCATTCATTAACGTAGAACCGTCTAGCCGTGCCAAAACCTAGATTTTCTGTGATGGCCCCACGACGTATGCGCGCATTCTTAAGGAAGTCATCTCGAACTTGACGAGTAACTAATCTCACTACTATACGCCGTCTTCTATCGAAATTATCCTTGCTGCTTACATGAAGTCTGCCTTTCCTTTCGGGGTATATTATAACTTTGTCATCAAGATTCATACCTATCTTGCTAGCTAAGGCCTTTACTGTGTGCACAGTATTTTCTTCTTGCACCTCAGGGACATTTGAGATCTCAATGTCTCCAAGAAGCAAATCTTGTTCACGCTCATTGAGATCATACTTCAAATCATTGATGGTCTTTTCCAATACACTTATATCGGTAGATTTATCGTTGCTCGGGGTTTGCGTTATCTGTTCCAGAGAATCTATCCTGCATTCGAGGCGGTCGATACGCTTGCCGCAGTCCCTGATAGCCAAGTCTAGACGGAACACCTTGAGGTCTTTTCTTAGCTCTCTGAGCTCGTCTCGAAACAGGCGAAACTCCAGGCTCAGATTCGTTTCACTGAGGAGATATCTGGGTCAGTTCTTCCTGCGAAGAATCACTTTGCTTGATATCCGTGGCATTGCCTTCTGACGAGCACCTTGAGCATTCCAAAAAAACTGATGAGATTTCGCCCAGCTCCTGACTAATAGCTTAAACTAGAGCAGCAGAATCAGTTCTTCTGCGAAATTTTGATTTACATTCTGGGCATTTCCAGGCAAACGACATTTCCTTCCCCTCTTCCATACCAATGCAAGCTTTATGGTAAAGAGGGCACATACAACAGGTAGAAGCTCCTATCGCCGACAGGAGCTTGCCGCAAGCACCGCACTTAACCATAATTTTAATATATAATGTTAAGATGATTTTTTATTTATGTTCATAAAACTTTCAATAGCTAATTAAAGTATTTTCCTATTTTTAACTTAAGAACAACAGCGATACAAGGTTTCGTAACAAGACCGTGGCACCACCTCCCAATCTCCCAATCACAATAAGTAGTTGGTTGTTCTTTTTCCGTAAAAGTTAATAGATCCTCTCGTCTTAATTTATCTTGCATTTACTTTTCTAGTGAGTTTCTTACTTTGATATATATCATTTTTTAAATGTTGAATATTGCTTCCTTATGTTCACGATACATTGCGCGCTCAATAATAGGATGAAGATGGCAATATCTGAAATCTCTCATTTCCGAGATGAATGTTTTTTGTAATTTTATTTAGGAAATTAAATGTAGCCTTACGACAAAGTTTGCGGTAAAATGTCTTTAGCATCCTGTATAATTAAATCTGTATAAATAATTATAAAATATGATAAGTTCTTTAGAATAAATTATTTATTTTAGATTTACTATTTAAATTGATATAATATGTTTAGTCACATAGTTTCTTTAACATTTATAACTTTAATTATAAAAATTGTAAGGCTAAGTTTTTAGTAATTCATTATCTAGTTCTGAGTTACACTAAAGCTGAAATGTAATATAGGAAAAAATTAAAAAACGTTTACTTAGTTTTTTTTTAATATAATTTAAAAAAAATATTGATACTTTTATTTTACTTCTGATCCCCAACTGAATATAGCTTTATTGTGTGGACAGTTAAGACTTGTGCTAATTAAAAATTATCATTGTAAAAATTTGGTGACTAAACAGTAGCTTCTAATATAATGAGCCTATATTATGTGATTGTTTTATATAAAGCTATAAATTAAAGAGATTGTGACAATAAATACTTATATTGTTGCATGTAACTAAAAATAAAAAATTAAAATCCTTGTAATTTTTCTTTTTTATTATCATTATCACTCATATCTGCTTACAGCAAGAACATTTATATAATTACACAATATTGAGTATTCAATTTTTTTTGTAACAAATTGAAGTTGGTTTGGTTTGTTTATAATTTATAGGCTTGGTTTATTGTTGAGAAAGTTGTAACCCCTTTCATTTTCGGGAATTCATTCATTTACTAATATACAAGATAGTACATGTAATATAAAGAAGTAATTATAGTTAGTTATCAAAACAGACAAGATCTCCTTAATCATATAATATAACACCTTACAATTATTATACCTAATGTCGTCTAAATCCATATTTCTTTCTCTCATAGAACAAATCAGTCTTAGAACTTCCTAAATTAACAATCTTAGGGCAGCCATCTCTCTGAAATGAAAATATAATATGTATCAATACATATTACTTTCTGATAATAAAAATTTCAAAAGCAAGTATTTCAAAGGGACTAAACACTGATTTATTAACATTAAGATAAAACCAAAGCATAACTTTAACATCAATTGATATAGCTTAGAGCTATATCAACTCATGACAATTATCCTCTTAATATTTTACAATCTGAACATGTATACTATAGAAAATATGCATTAAATCATTCACTATATTGTACACAACTGTACCTCATTGTAGATCAATTTGGGGCAAGGGGAAGTGTACTAATATGCCTGTTAAGGATGAGTGATGCAGATAAGACTATCGCTTTAAAAACATAGGTACTACATTCTGACAATTAATTTTAGTACTTAAACCTTTATCAAAATATGACACGGGGCCTGTCTGTCGCTATGAATACATGCTACATTTTGACAATTAGAGTAGAGAGTTTTAGTACAATAATCTGAAATCAACCGTGAACAATGTAGCATAGCATACCCTACGAGACATACACAGGTGTTTAGTTAATTAGACTAAGTCTTATAACGCTGTTATTTTTCTAGTATTATTTATGTTAAAGTTTATTATATTGACATCTCTTTCAACGTATCATGTGTTCTCTTGTACTTAGTTGGTTTCAATAAGTCCAATTTCGTACGCGCAATCCGTTTTAACAAGAATTCTGCTGGCGCATAGCCTGTCACAGAATTTGGTGTTATGCGATGTTTTAACAAAAAGTTATTCAGGCTAAACTGTATCTTCTCGGCCGTTAACTTTTTCGTACTTAGTTGCTTTTCTAAGGATCGTTTAACTTTTGCTACCGACGTTCCACTGTTCCATTGGATCGAAGATGTAGTGGAGGTGTTAATACCGTGGTACACACTGTGCAAGAAAAGAAAATGTATACTAAACAAAATTGTCAAAGGGTTGTTTCCTGTTTCATCATTTTTTTACCAACACGCCTATTTAAATCGCCAATTATCAACAATCTACCTTCGCTTCGTTCTGTTATTTCCGTTAGTTGGGCTCAAAATTTATCTCTTATACTGGCCTGTTCATCTTCATTTGGTACATATACTGTAACAATTGTTTTTTTATTGTTTCCCCTAATTCCATTTCTACCATTAATATTCTTTCCGATATTCTTTTGACCAGGGACCACTAAAAAACATGGATTTTAATGAAGACTACATAAACAACGAATAATTACTTCGAGGTCTTGCCGATTCAATCAAATGGCACGTATCCTCCTCAATGACAGCTTGACTCAGAGGCGGCACAACCTTAAAACCTCGCCGCTACGGAAGCTATCAGTAGGCAAGTCTTTTTCGAAGTTAATCAATCATGATGTCGATTCACCGTCTTTGCTTTCCCAACTACCTTTTGTTGTTACTCAATATTTGTGTGGATCTCTTGATATATTTTCTAAGCTACATATGTCACTTGATACTTGGTAAGCAGCTTAAACTTATTATGTAAATGTGTGCCTTTCGTATTTTAAGCTATGATATAACACAGTCAGGTAGTAATATCGAATATTTTACTTCAAATAGGAAGCGGTACAGCTCAGTGTATAGGGCGCTGAGTTGTTGTCTCTAGTTCTAATCCAAGTAAACTAACTATTTAATTTTTTGACAGCCATAAAAGGACCATGAGGGAGCGCCAGACCCTTTTGCGCTTCACCAAGCCTATATAAAGTGGGTTTACACTCACAGATTATAATTCAGATGCGCTAAATATTGTTTAAAAGATTCTCCTTAATAGCTATTTAGAAAGTCTGACATATAATTTGATTCCAGGCGAAGTGTAATCGAATTATAAGCAAGCGAGCTCTTTATGATCTCATCGTCCAAGCTTAATGGTTGCTGTTCATGTCGTGTGTTTCAACTCCCTTCAAGTTATTTTAAGATTGTCGATGATACTAATTTTTTTTACTTTTAATTGTCGCCTAGATTCATTCGGAAATCGGCATCTTATGACCTTGTAGTGGTACAGGTTAGTTATGTTTTAATGAGTAATGAAATACGTATTGTAGGAACACCGCACTGACACCATAATACAGATTCCTTCAACAAACCACAGGGTTTTCGATAAGTAGGCAAATGGGGAATCGTGAGAAGCGAATATCGCCTGAAAAATTGGAATAACGGAATCCTTCGTGGAGGAGAATGGTTTGATAGGAGCGATCGATGACAACAGTCGGTTCGAATACCGATAGCAACGTAATCCGATCGCTGAAGCCTCAGTTTACAGAGCACCGTAGATGTACCTACCTCCAAAAATCCTGCCACATATACGGGGCATGGTTCAATGGCTAATGTGTCAATTGGTGTAGGTGGCCAGCAATAGAAACCGTCAAAAAATGGAGGGCAAAATTTTTGACCTACAACACAAAAAGCAGGAGTTTCATATAAATTGGAAGCCAAATATAAAAATTGAGGAAATTGGGATGGCAAAATTTTTGCCCTACAATACGAAAGGAAGAATTGTTTTATACATTCGAAGCCAAATATAAAAATCGGGGAAGTTGGGAGTTTCCGTTGTGGAGCATAGGTGGTCATAAGTCTTATAATTGTCGTGCATGATCATAAGATCATTAGAGACTTGAGACTTCAAAAGTTACGAAGCAGCCTTCGGCAATGCTTTTATACCCTCCGAACCAAAGCAGCGTAGGTGGTCATAGGTCTTGTAATTGCCGTGTATGATCATAAGACCATTTGAAGTTCGAAACTCCAAGAGTTACCAAGCAGTCTTCGGCAATGTCTTTATGTCTTCCAAACCAAAGCTGCATAGGTGGGTCATAGGGCTTATAATTCAGATTTGACCTTGATGCAGTTTCAGTCTATACTTAATTATACTAAAACCTAAATTTAAATAGAAACTTTTGAAATGTTTATCGCTTAATCGCGATTTAACGCGTGAATGGACTTGAATTATGTTGAATGAATAGTAATATACATCGTTAAATTAGAACGTAGAGCAAAAGTTGGAAAAGCATGTAACACCATTATTCATTAAAGCCACTGGCTCTTTACTTGTACAGCCTTTGCGGTTTTCAGCCCGGAATGCATCAAATTGTCTAACTATTGCTTTTGGTTTGGCAGACCCACCAACACGAAGAGGCACAGAGCGTACTTTAAGACTATTTGTTCCAAACGGTTGGCGTACGCATGAGATTTAATGTGATACAAGTTTGACTATGACTCTGCCGATTTAATAATACGGGTGTTTTTGCTAAAATAGTTTCCCAAGCACTGAGAAAATAGTATGAAGTCCTGTCGTATGAATATGGAGCATAGATAACGTTGATGAATCAGAACATTAATTTTATTTTTAAATATCCTCATACTAAACTGAAACGACCAGGCACTGGCCACGCTGCCGCCCGCACGCAGCGCCTGCTCGATGAACGTGTACTGCAACTCCGGCGGCGAGTCTGAATACAACGTGAATATGTTGCAAGAAGGCTATTGGACCGAAGTCCCTTATTGTATACCTTAAAATTATTAAAATTCCTTCACTAATTAATCGATAGGAACTTCGTTCCATCCGGGCTCCCGTGACACCTCTCAAGTTTTTCTTGCTTGCTATTATTTTGATGTTGTTTTCAGTTAAGTCAAACTTTAGATCTTATTTTTTAATATAGTCCTTGGGGGATCTACTTACAGCATCTTCTCCCCTGAGGATTATAAAATTGTGGGGAACAGAAGATGACAATGTATGGTCGAGGCAGTAAACAAATCTCTTTACATACAATTTTAACAATCGTCTCATTTTGCCCCGTTACAAACCAAAGGATCGCTCAACAAACATACGGTTCCCAGAGTGAATAAAATTGAAGTGCCTTTGACGAGGGGTTAAATTTCCCCTGTTGGTATATGGTGTAAGTAGCTGCAAATTCAGAAATAACAAATTGTTAGAACAGTAGCTTAAATATTGGTAATAATCCAATGTCATAGCCTAACTCTTTCTCATTCTCAATTAAAACAATCTGCAGAAGAAGAATTATTAGATGAGAGTTAATTCTATCCGACGAATACAATGCGTACGTGGCTTCACACAAAATTACACGGCTACTGCAGCAAGCTTGTGGTCGAAGTATTAATCAGAATATTATGTACAGTAGGTACCAGTTTAGAAGCAACATTGATTTATGTTGGAAAAATTGAAAAGTCGTCCTATATAATCGTCTGGAATGTAGTGTTCACTTGTATTACAACTTCTTGTATGTGAAATGTCTTTTGAAATCCAGCACTAAATCTACAGTCCAACAAGATTTGCCGCGTTGCTATTCTCGGGCGTCCAACGGAGCCACAAACTAATTATTTTAAGTGCATTCCGTACCACCTGCTTACGTGGACTCACTCGACTTGGCAACTTACGCTTATAACTTCAGAGAAAACACCTACTTTCAAGATATTAATAGAATTTTAACGTATACCACAAGCGTTTCTCATTTCTCGCAATATTATATGAGTTATTTCATCTTTTTTTTTTTTAAAGTTAACCTTGAAGAGAGGAGTATTTATGCTTGGATTTTTTTTAGGCTGAGACAGGAAAACTTCATCAGTGCTGGCAAAAAGTATCACACTCTCTGTTCCTGGAATCTCTTCTGCTACATCAGCAGGTAAGAACACTTTAAAAATCTTCCAGAATGTTTTGGTGTCACATCAGCAGATTAAAACTCAGCAAAGCTGCTGTTGGGATTTGTGGGCTAGTTTAACCTTCTACACATAGGAACTGATTCCACTCCTAAAACTGGCAAATGAGTAAATGAGATAATTTGCAGTGGGTTTTGCCAAACATAATTTTTTAAATATCTTTCTTCTGAAATTGATAATGTCTGTCCTGAACTTAGTGTTTATTACTATCACCTGTTTAACAGCCACCTGTGAAAAATTTGTTTTTTACGCGTAATGTAGATTCTCCGGCTTTATTGTCTAATGCAGAATTTGCGACTCCAGTACGCATCATAAAATTTTTCGATTTGTTTATGTTCCACCTGATAAAACCAATATCTTGAGAGAACCGCAGATAATTGCTATGTACGTTGTAGCGCTTTGTTTTCTCAATATCCACGATAAGCTATCCAAGCGAAAACACATCCTTTGCCCTTCATGATTACATTTATTTCTCAAGCATAAGACTTATGACTGCCTTGAGTAACTCTTTGCTAAATCTTTTTTCCATTGTGAGCATCGCAGAGTGACAGTTTTATTGATTCATTCGTCAGGAAAACATTGCATTGCTTTTTTCATCGAAATGTAAAGATAGGAAACATGTGTCGAATTCAATTCGCCGCTTTCAGGAAAGGAATATGTAATTTTTCTTTAGTCATACAGAGCTGTTGATGCAATGTTGAAATTATTTATTAGGTAAAAATTATACTTTTACAAACTAAAAGATATTTTCTGTACGGTTGTTCATTTTAGTTACAACGACTGAACAAAAACTAACAATGTGTCTATCGTGTAAAGATTATCTTTCAGTAAGATCCTCGATCAAAACCATCCAATACATTTGTACGACAGCCCTTTTTACCCAAAACTACCACTTATCTGGTCGAGAAAAAATCAAACGAACTCCGACGTTTATCAGAAGTAAATGTCCAGTAGGTCGTCGTAATTTTTTCAGTACACACAAGCGTGATAAACTCTCAACTAGATTGACAAAACGGGGATTGTCATTATCTACCAAAGACTGAATGATAATGGCAATTCACTCCACATTCTTCTTGTCTATCCAATTGTTCCAAATTAATTCAAACTCGTGCAGCGAATGTAGGATCCAATAGTTTGCATATCTGTTTACTACACCATAGTTTGGTATTTTCTTTTGTGTTACAATAAGTGCTTTATTACCCATACCAACTTCCTTGCTTACGGATAGACGGATGGAGCGAAAATAAAAAGGTTCCTTGTACTACTGCGGAACCCTAAAAAATGGCATTAAAAATAACGGTTCAGTGTGGAATACTAATGTATAATTAAACAAAATTGTCGTTTTAATTTCATTAGATAATAGAACAGGTACATTATAGTTCCATTATCGTTATAATAAAATTATAAACGGCATCAAATATGTAAGCTATGAAATTTACATATTTTCCAAGCGTATATAAAGCCTTAATGCGATCAGGTAGTAATTCATAAAAATGGCGTTACGACGCTTGTTTCTTATATTTCTTTCAATAATACCACTGATAAATTGCAATGTCGTATTTACAATTTTCTCTAACTTCGGGAATCCCAGTGACGTCAGCTTTTTCATAAATATATTCCCGTGGATTATTGACAATGTCGGATGGGATATAAGAATCGTTTATTATTTTAGTGACAGTGGAACATCTTCAGGCCCTAGACAGTGTGTTCTTACACAGCTAAGGAAAAATCCCTATCTCCAGGCTACATATCTAAGCTGTGAAGCAAAAGGAAATTCAAGTACAGAATGCGCTACAGGATTACCTATTAATACAAAAACTCTAAGCACTTGTGAAAGAATAAAAGTTGTTGGATTTGTTAGAGCAGCGAATCACGCATTTATAAAATATAAAATTGTTTCTACGCCTACTATTATATTACCAAAGAAACAAATAATTTGTGATGTCACCGCACCAGAAGATATACTAAAAAGTATTTGTGCCCTATTTGGTAAAAAGAAACCATATGGCTGTATTCATCCATCACCCTTGCCAGAAGTAACAACAACAGAAGCTACGACAACAACAGAAGCTACGACAACAACTGATGCTACAACAACAACAGAAGCTACAACTACAACAACAGACGCTACAACAACAACAGAAGCTACCACAACAACAGATGCTACAACAACAGAAGCTACAACAACAGAAGCTACAACAACAGAGGCTACAACAACAACAACAACACGACGCCCCACAAAAAGGCCTCCAAAAACCAAAAAACCTCCAAAAACAAAAAGAACCACGACTACAACTACAGAAACAACTACTACGGAAACTACAGAAACTACACCAACGACAGAAAATACCACTGTGACAGAAACTACACCAACGACAGAAAATACCACTGTGACAGAAACTACACCAACGGCAGAAACCACAACAACGACAGAAACAACAACAATGACAGACACTACACCAACGACAGAAACGACAACAACAACAGAAACCACAACAACGACGGAAACTACACCATGTGATAATGTCACCACAACAAAAATTAAAGTAAAGGCATCTTAGACAGCCTTAAGCTTCTAAACGAAACCCTTTACGAAATTATACATGTAGCAATCTCTAGGTAGTTTCCAAGTAAACTTTTTAAATAATAATTACCTAGAGTTATGTAATGGGATGGGAAAAGTGAAATTTAGAATATGTATATCTTTAGATTCGAAGAAATTAATGTTTTATTATAGCAGTTAAAACGCAAGTCTATAAGTCGTTAAATAAAATAAAAGAAAATAGTTAAAAATGGACAGTTTGCACTTTAGTTAGACATTGCTTTATGTGAACCGGCTAGCACAATTAGGATCGAGCGGCTTTGAATCAAATTTCCTTTTATTTAATTGCATTTAATATTTAATTTTCGTGAAGACAACGCCTAAAATTTAACCAATATATTCGTTTCTTACTATACGACAGTAGAAGTTACTATAATTTGAAACCAAAAAAAAAAATAATTAGAATAACATTTCGACACCTCCCACGTAAGTTGGTGTAACCACAAATTTCAAGCTTTACAGTAAAGCGTTACAAACAACTAAATTGGAATATAACAGTCACTTTTTAATAGATTATGTATACAGTAATGTAATGGTCATTACTGAATATGTTTGTTTATAATAGTATACACAAATGTGTTATATTATGACGATTTTATTTCAATTTACATGTCTGTAATGCTCTACTGAAGTTGCAAGTCTCTTGTTTAGTTGGGAATTTAGAGTTAAAACATTTTACGTGGGAGGTAACGAATTTTTATGACGTTCGTCATTCGTGTTACTATATATCTGTGGTATGGTTTATTTACATTATCGTATAGCTTGTTTATTGTTGGTGCATTATTTGCGGAAAATAAAAACATAACGATTGTTAGTAAGAACTATATTTTTTTCCCTACTGTATCAATCTCTATTCTAGCACAACTTTTAATGTTCTCTGTTTTCTAAATAAATGAATAAAAACCTCATTTTCTTTAAGAACCGAATTATGTATTTTTACGTAAAAAACTAGTGACTGCATAGAGGACTGCGGATCAAAAGTTAAGTTTCTTTCTTAAGAATTTTTACAAGTATTGAAACATTAACTTTATCTGAGCTTCGAAAATTAAATGAAGCATTAATATAAATCCTTGACAGGTCGTTTGCTTCGGGAATCGGGTAATTAATTTGCTGGGTTCTAAATTTCGAGAACAACTTTAAGAGGATTTGGGAAATATTGATGACATAGTTAAAGGAGATGGATGACGTCAAGAGACAGGACAAGAGTAAAGGCTATTTATAAACTAGAGAGAAATTTCATGCGTAAAACGAAACGTAAATTTTGAGTAACATCGTATCAAAATATACCAGTAACTAGAATACGTGATCCTTTATGTAATTTTAAGGACGTCTTGTGTCAAAGAAGTATTTAGAATTTTTTTTCTTATAAAGAGATTTCCGCTGGACTAGAAAAGCATCGCAAAATAACACCTAGAATCAGAAACAAGTTTATATCGCGTAATACAACCTAGCAGGGAATCGAATCCAGAAAATTATGCGTGGCTGTTACTGCTACGCTTAATTGCTAGATGTTAAAAAAATGTATTGAATTAAGGCTAAGGGCCCCACTCTTGAAAGAGATATAACTGAAATTATAAAAAATGTAAAACAAAAGAAATCACTTTAAACATCGCATTACGGGGAATGTATTTTACGTGTAGGGCTTGTCCTCGGTGGGCTCCTCGAAGAGGCCCAGGCTGCGGCTGCCGCCCGCGGTAAGCTCGTGCTCGACCGCCTTCTCTTCGAGCAACCGCTCTAGCGCCTGCTTGTAGGAGGCTAAGTGCTTGTCTTCGGCCTCCGGCTGCCGCTGGACGAACAGCCACGCCAGCGCCTTGCCGCTTTGGACGCTGTGGCGGATCTTCGCGTCGAGGTCCGGTCCCACGACGACGGACAGCCGCTCTTCGCAGGCGGAATTGTCACCGTAGAGATCCTCAAGCTTCGCCTCGGTCCTGCCAAGAAATCTCTTCAACCACCCTACACCGGCCCATATAAGGTTTTGAAGCGAGGGGACAAAACCTTTGATATTCTAATTCAGAATAAAGAGGTCACTGTAAGCATTGACAGGTTGAAACCAGCGCACTTAACAACTGCGAATGACACCATGACTGGTTCAACTCCAATTAGCCCAGAAGGTATGAAGACTCGCAGCGGACGCCGAGTGGCTTTCCCAGACTACTATCGACCTTAGCTAGCTAATGTCTCGGTGGGGGAGTGATGAACAACGCATTTCACAGCTATCATTTTGTGCGAATCGCATTCTTATTGAACTTATTTTTGTATAACAGATAGCAACGTCGTACTATAAATTTCGATTTGTGTAGTCAATAAACTATTTTTTACAACATAATCTTAAATATTTCTCCTATTTTAATTATGCCTCGGTCTAAAGCGTATGTACTACGTTTTTAACGTGAACCTACTATGGAAGTCAGTTCTACGGAACGAATCGCTAATTGATTGTTGTGATCCAATTTTTTTTCTAATAATTGGTTGTGTTTAGTAGCACTGATGTTCCTCTTCATAAAGCTAACAAGTCACGACGATAATTAATCTGACCAATACGTTGCATAGCGAGTCTTAATGTTATATTTAACGCTTAGCCTAGTGCCAAATAAGATTTGAAGATTGGTTTCTAAACATATTATGACATTGGATTAGTTGTAATGGATCTCATTTGAGCCTAAAATAAGTTGGTATTGATCCATCACGATCATATTAATGTGCAAAATCGTACCTTCATTTTGTTGCTTGTTATTTATTACGGCTATCAACTTAATCAACGAATTTTACGCTAATTTTTTTTGTTTTGACAATTTGGCTAATCTAACTAAACCTAGTTGGCAAGTCTGTTGTTTTAAACCTTTTTAAATGTTTGGCGTGATAATCAGTTTGCAGCAGTTGTTATATAAGCACGTTAGGATGGTCTTTTACTCTTTTGCTCTAGTTGATACTCATTTTTGTAATTTGTTCTTCCACTGTTGATGCTTCTAGGTTGTTGTGTAACACAGTGTTGGGCATACACCATGGAGCGTCCATCATCGAGCGCAGTGTGTACAGTAGAGTGGGAACAGTAATGGAATTTTAATGTGGAGTTTAAAAAACAAAACATCTGATGTATGTGTATTCACAGACCGGTCGGGATATCTGAAAAATGACTTGTTATTTAGATTGGGTAAACAGCGCAATTAGGAGCCCAAGTATTAAGGCTTTGTAAACAACAACACCTTTAGTTTTGGGAGTTACGCCCAATGAAATGTATTTTTGTGTAGATGGATTAGCATTAGCAACCCAAATCACAAAATGCTGCATAAATAACATTTTGGCAAGATTTTCTCCGTATATGAAGCAATTTATTTTCCATTTTGGAGATTTGTTGCCAACCAGAAATTATTTTGCGAATTTAAAATACTCTCCCTTTAGGGAAAACAGTATTTCAATACTGGTACCTTATATTTTACGTTTTACCTTTTACACTTCAGCGAAATATGCTCGACTGCCTCATTTATGGGACGCATATAAATGGTGGCATTATGTAGCCCCATGCAAGGCCTTTTTGTATTTGCATTTCTGTATCGGGATACCTATTTTTATATTTGGAGCGTTTTAGGGGAAATCGAAACTTGGAGCCATACTATTGAGAGCAATCTAGAAGGAGATACTGCAGCTAATCTTCAGCTTCAAATAAACCGTGTTAACAACAGCGTTACATCAGTCAATCAGTTGGCATCACAAATGCAAAGCGGCCTATCCGGAGTATATACTGCATTGACTGCACTTAAGACATCATATCCTAATGGAAATGACGGCATATATGTGGTTCAGGAAGATGGCCACTGGTATTATTGGGATGGAACTACTTGGACTAGCGGTGGAGTATATATGGGCTCACTGCAAGAATGAGTCAGGTTCAATATGAGGATAGGGAATCACCTTTTTGTCTGGCCTGAGAGCAAAATCCAGGCCTACATCATAGAAAAATATCCCAAATATGGTCTTCCTTCCTTGACTATGTGAGAAGTTGACCTTTACTGAGGAATGACTTCACATGACGCTCTCGGTAAACACTAATTCTCTATTTACACATGAGTTCTGTGAATACTGCAGCCCCAGCCTCTCCCTTTTTTCTGACTTTTGAATCTGGAAAAAAGGGAAAAGAATCCCTATTCGCATCGCGTCCGATTTTGCCAGATAATAATCCGACGGTAATGAAGCGAGATAGTTCTGACCGACTGCTGTGTGCATACATGAAATAGGACAGTGGAACTATTGCCGCACTGAAACTGCCATTTTTCGAAAGATCGATGGCCGTAGTGGCCTGCGACAATGTTTAAAATTAAGGCAATTCCGTGAATACGGTTCTCTAGTTGCGTATAACGTAGGAGTGTACACTACTGGACAAATTTAAGAGAATATTTTTCGTAACGATACGATATACTCCATACAGAAATTTAAGTATCATGGCTTACCGTAAGAAAAAAAAATAGCTAGGTCAGTTCCCTTACATCGTTTGTGACTGTAGTATCCGCATCTTTTCTCTCCTCTCCATCTATCTTTTACGCCATTCCCTTCCTTTACTCCTGTTTATCTAATTAGACGTAGCGCCACGCCTGCAATCTTTTTGGTCTGCTGCCGAATTGGGCCGGCGCGTCCGGGTACCTATACCTCTTTCTCACATAAGGTCCGCGTGATGTGGCGGCAAAGCTGTCACCTAAAGTGATAGTATTGTTATCGCGATTCGTTCGATTTGTGAGACTTCCCGATGCCCTAATCTCGTCTTTAAAGGCCGGCAATGCAACTGCCAGCCTTCTGGTGGGGCAGATGTCCATGGGCGTCGGTAGTCACTTATGTGGACCGCGTACTCGTTTGCCCCTTGTAATATAAAAAAATACTCTTTTGTACACCTATATCGTGGACCCTCAGCGTCTAGAAATTATAGTGTGACACCATCCCCATCTCATACTGGAGGTCAACTATCAATTTGACTATTCGGATTTTACAACTGCGCGGTACAAAGATTATATCCAAACCACGAATGGAGAATTTTAAGCCATGACGTCCGTCTTTTGCCAGGCGGTCTAGTTTTTCTGTATTTTCTTTAACGTGTACTAAATAACAATTGGTTATTATGTACTAAGTGCAAAAGATTGTTGTTCTGAAGTACTTTAAGTCCAACGGTAGGGGTCACACCATCCCTCGTAAACAGCTCTCGATATTGATTTTTTATGTTCAAGCGTCTTTTTATTTGTAACTTTTACGATGGGGGAAATTTCCGATGTATGCCATCTCGCTCACACATATTGTGAAAGGTTTTTGATTACATGGCTCTACATTATGTAACAATAGTCGTAATTACAGGTTAGCTACGCTATATAGCAGAACATCCCCTCTTTTTCCCATTACTATAATAAAGTAAACACATTATAACCTAACACTTATCAAACATTTTACTTTGATATGCAAAAATATACATCTATCTAATGAATCTTACATTCTAACTATGTATTGTACATGCTAATGTCTCTTTGACTTCAAGGGAGAGAAGCCGCAAGCGAATTCTTACTGGTGTAATAAAGTAATTCGTATTTTTTTTTGTTTCCAGGCTCCCAAACTGAAACAACATTCTACGAAGTTCCAGTATTTTAAAAAAGTCTAGTCGTAAAGTTTCTACTTGATATAGTTAAAAAAAAAAGTATTTCAGTACTTAAAACTATTTATAGTAAAGGATCTGTGATAACAAACCTTATTGGTGGACTTTATTAGAGTGTGCAATTTTTTACATGACGGACTGATATAGATTTGGCCAAAGAGTACTTATTATGTATTTTAGTAATTAATATTAGTGAAAACAAGATGGCGTTGCCCCCGCAACAGTTTTGCGTTCGATGGAACTCCTATCACACCAATTTACAGGTAAAGACTATATTATATGTAAACTCATTAATATTAATTCAATTTTTTCTTCGTTCCAAAAACTTCCACTGATGAGTTACTTATTATTTGCCTTCTTAAAACCATCTTTACAAAATACTAAATCGATCTTGTGATACGATTCGTGTTTTGTATATAGAAGCTAATTAAGACTTTGTTTTGAAATGGAACCATTATAGACTCACTTCGTTGTCCATCTGTTTGTCTGTCAAGACCTTTTTTCTCAAAACCGTATACAGGTATAAAGTTGAAATTAATACCAATACTGACTCTCTAAGTATACGTAATCAAAAACACGGCCATTTATGTCGCATTTCCTATATACATGTATATCCTATATACATTCGGATAGAGAATCAAAAACTGTAGGGTATGTACTTCCCGTTGACCTAGAAACATGCAATTTGGCAAGAAGCTATATCTTGGAGTACAAGAGGAAAAATTCCGACAAGCATAAATTTGTAGTCACATCACAATAAAAAAATTGCAGGGACTGTCGAATTAGAAACAATGAAATAAAAACTATAAATATAAAAATAACCTGGTAAAGTATTACGTGATGGTACGGAACCCTTAGTGTGCCCATGTCTGGTTAATTATAAAAAAAAAACCGACTTCAAATTAGTGTCAGAACTGAACCAAATTAAAATGTGGAACACACGGGAAGCAAGAACATTCAAATAAAAAACATTCATTTACAAACATAAGAAAGAAATGAAAATACAGTCATATTGAAAACCTCCTCCTTTTTTGAAGTCGGTTGAAAAGTTTGTTAGTAATAATTTAGTAGTAAATGCAGGTTTTTCAAGTGCTAGAATAAACCTTCCAACTCTTTCAACAGGCAGTATTCCCGCGCTTGCTCCTTACTGAGCAGTTTGCAGACGTGACGCTGGCGTGTGAATCCAAGCAGCTAAGATGCCACAAGCTAGTGCTGTCAGCCTGCTCCGCCTACCTGGAGCGGCTTTTGCTGCAGAACCCGTGCAAGCATCCCATTGTTCTCATGCGCGACATGAGGTGACTTCCTCTTCTTTTACTACATAGATATCGTAGCCTTTACTTATCTTCTTTTCATTCTTTTTTTCTCTAAATCAAGCAACACTTTTGTTTCCTTCCTTTCATTTGGAGACGGGATGAAAAACTATATTCAGTGCAGTGTAAGACTCACTGAATACAGGCATCTATAGATAATAGTAGATGTAACCCGCGACTTTGTCCGCGTTGACTTCAGTTACATTTCCGCAACAAGAAGTAGCCTATGTCCTTCTCCAAGGTCTAATCTATCTCTATACCAAAATTAATCAAAGCTGTTTCAGCTGCAAGAAAATGTAACAAACATTTACTTAGTTACTTTCACATATATTCGTTTGGTTTATGTAAAAAACATGAAGGAAGTATTAAACAAAACCTCGACTTAAAAGGTAACGTAACTGGTAGTCGATAAATATCGACCGATTAAAAAGTTTGAAAATAAATGATTGAGGTCGAGACGATTTCTTAATCGTTCTAATTTCTTAATCGGCTTTTGTTTTCAGGTTCAGTGAGTTTGCCATTAGGACATAATTATACTCTTGACTGTTCCATTCAAGGGCCATCGAAGACTTCCTCTGTTTCCAGTTCAGAAATCGCTGAGCAAAGGCACTTCATTACATTTTTTCAAGAGGCTTTGAGATCCTCTGCAGATACAGTATAATGTCTCTTAGGAACGTTTTTTTTATGTGATTAGATTGTGTGATAGTGTAACTGAATCAACAAAGAGAAGATAAAATACTGTATACTACTGGGGCAAGAGGGAAAAGTCATGCAAGTTTAAAGAGAGTTCTTCCAGAAGCTGAAAATTTATATATTTTTCTTCACTTGCAATTCATCACAAAAAGTAAAATGATAAACCATCAGAGCAAAAATATTAGAGCTTGAGGAAATTAACTGCAAAAATTAATATGGAACTAAAACATTTTGCTGAATTTTATATTATCAAGCCTTGCAATAATACCTTTACATTAAATATAAAGCTTACTTGACAAGCAATCATTGAAAACGTACATCTATTGTTCTCCTCAAAATATTGATTTAGAACAATTATCTTTACAATTTAAAAAGTTAACGTCTGGTTTTGACCAAAATTCTTTAGTCTGTGGGCGGAAAATTTTATTAGTCTTGGGCTTGAACTAAAGCTTCATGAGGTTTGATTAGATCAACCTGTGAGCGACAGAGCATCCACGTTTTAATATTGATATGTTATCAAGATTTCAAGTAGTGTCAAGTAGATCAACTTTTATGTAGTGTATTAATTTTACTTCTCTATTTATCTTAAAAAACCAATGAATTATAGTTTACTTTTGTTTTTATATTGTTTGTTTTATTATTGTTAATATGGTTGAGTACAAAATGTAACCATTGAATTGAAACAAGCAAATAGCCTGAAGTCATAACATAATTTTCGGTTCATAATGAGTTTTGGTGAAGTTTAACTTTAACTTAAACTTACAAAAGATAGAACGCACTAGCTTTGAACAATACGCTCACTTAAGTTCAAGTTAAGCTGAGTTTCAAGGTTACTTAAGCTTTCAGATCGTAAATGTTTCTAAGTTCTAACCCTTATTAAACTTGCCGTATTACATACAAAACTAGTTACAAGAATTTCACGGGCATTTGTTCGGTAACCGAGCCTTCTAAATGGTGCAGACTCTTTCACAATCAACAATATCACCGTAGAAAACTACATTAGAACGTCATTCCGACAGCCAACTAGGGCTGCAAACAGTTAATGAGTGCTCTACTCTGACACTATGTAGAATTGTCCTCGGGTAGAAATCATAAACGTTGTTCTGCAGCAAAGTATTGAACTATTCATTGAAGTATAATGTAGGCATTTGGGAATCAAATATGCAACAACACTTCTTCGAAAAGGCCGCCACGGCTTTATGGTTCACGGTCGAATAGTTCATCCAAGCACTGTTGGTGATGATCTGACGAGTTCCAAGAAGATCGGTTGTCTGTGTGTACTTGTCCGTATAATCATCTTTTAAATACGTAACAGTCACGGTGTAGTCGCCACTTTCAACCATTCCGTTTGCATCAAGAGCAGCCTTAAAATAGTATTCCCAGCTCGTATCTGTTTTTCCGCCCGCTGGAGTTACTACGTTTATTGTTTCACCCTGTGGGCCCTTTACGGTAATAGAAGTTGGAGTACCGCCAAGTCTGAAATTATCTAGCTTATCGATTTTCGTTTCTTATTTAATTGGTTGTTTAGGTTTCTGACTCGGGACTGTTTTCAGTTTTAATTTATCAGTTGAGTGGTTGTTGATGGAAGATATCTCTGCCAAGATCTAGACCGGAGCTCCAGGTTTACATCCCTCCCTTCCCAAGGTTATGCTCCACTAACGAACCATACAACGGGAATAGTCAACTGTAAAACGCGACCAATATGGCTCCCATTTCCGTTCCCTTTTTATGAGTCCTTTATTCTTCCAGTCTCCTTTATTCTTTGGAATTGGACCTTGTTGAGTTTTTTAATATATTTTTGGTTAAAAAAAAACAAAAAACCTCATCCTTTTGTTTGGGGAATTCAAAGCCTAATAAATCACAAAGTAAAGTGTCTTAACGCTAATGGATCAATTGTTTCTGTATTTTGAAGGGAGACCCTCTTGTTTATTTATTTACTATTTTATTCATCACTATTATATTTATTTTTGTATTGTGAGTGATTATTCTGCTGCTTGGACCATTCAATGTTTGCAGTCAACTGTAATGCCATTTTTGCTATTGTATGATAAAGTATTTTTGTTACTGCTTATTTTTTATTTATTTTGTATTTAACACTACTGCCGAGCTAAAAAGGTAGGGTTATTATTTTAGCTGTACATTTTTGTCCACATTCTATACTTCTACTGATACTTTTTTTTGTATACGCAGGGGAAATGATGGCTACCCGACTCTCGAAACAGTGATTCCCTAGGAGCGGTTTCGTATTCGCGTCCGCTGCCTCTCCTGTGGACAGCTCCTCTCGTGGCCGTGAGAGCTCATCTCTGAAGAAGAGAGTATGGTTATCTTATGCTTTCGAAAATGATTCCTTAAAATTAACCTCTCTTCTCATCCAGGAAGGCCATTTTCACAAGCCGTGTAATGAATATTGTACATACTCTGTAGTCTGCACATCAAGATTTTGTTGACTGTTCTCCAACATTTTCCCTGTTTTTAATTTCTTAGTTCTGAGTGGCTCGCTTGAATAGTTTCAGGACGTCTAATAAACTTCACTTATCGCCGTATATGATTTTCATTATGACATTATTTTATAAACTTATAACTAGATATAATGTTGAACAATTACGATGTGGTAAAGTCGAATTTCGGAAAGAGCACATCAAAATCTGTAAAATTGTCAGTTTTCGAAATTCCCGCAAAACATTCCAGGCGAAACTACCAGATGATTGGACTAGTAACTAATGACTGAAATCTAGTTTTTATGAGTGTTTGACGAATATCTTGCTAGTTCGTCTTTTCCAAATCGATGGTAGTTTTTTAAATATTTGACGATTCGAAAGAACTAGCAAAAGTTTGTTTGAAAAAAACATCTTTGGGAATTTTGGTGAGTATATTTAAATTAAATGGCTACGTCTCCAGGTTGTTACAGTATACTGTATAATTAATAAAATTCATGGTCTAGCTAATTTGAGATTGAATATAAAAGTTACGTCAGAAAATATGACATCTTCACTCGAACTTGTGTAAATTACAAAATTAAAAATTGTGATTAGCCGTGTCCTGACTGAACGGGCAGCCCCGCGAGGCAGCCACACGAGGCTAATTCTTCGTTCAGTCAGGACTTGCCTCGCCCGAGGAAAACGCCGTGTGCATTCGTAAAACGTAGCACGGCAAACATCCGAAACATAATTAATTAAGATTTAAGATGCATTGGTACTATCTACAAAATAGTTTAGGCTAAATTATTGTTTTATATAAAGTTACCGTTTAAGAATCAACAGTGCACAGAAAAACCGACTGTGGTTTATCATGCATTGACTATATTTTAAAAGTAAAATTGTCTCTAAATAAAAATTTAAATAATAATAAAAACGAGCAAACGAACGAGGCTGTCTCGCGAGGCTGCTGGTTCAGTCAGGACACGGCTAATGACGTATAAATTAGAAGAAAACTTTCTCGATTGTGAGTAATCATTCATAAACACCATCTGTGTGAACACGCATTAATTTATCGCTTCACCTCCTATTAAATCAAACGAGATAAACTTTACGATGCTGCCGTGATTTAATCTATTGTTATATATAATATTACTAATACATAAATGTTTGTTTTGATTAATTAATGTCTCGGGCTGACTGAAGTTCTTCAACTTTTTTGGGTAATAACTTATAAAGAAAAACGGTCAAAAGCAACCTTTTGTAGGCAAGGGCTACAACGTAAGTGGGCCATACTAGTAAAATATTTTTTTTAGAAATAGGTGTTTATTTATATATATGGAGGTAAACCTAATATTAAAAATGCTTAATCTTAGTACACGAGTTGTTTTGTTTCAATTTTAGTACAACACGACAATTTGCGCTGGTGTGTGTAATTATTAGTTACTTACAAGAATTTGATTGTAGAAATTAGATTAGATTTAAAAAAAAAAACAGTCGAGGCCCATAAAAAGATGGGTTACTGCTCACATTTGGCCCGTGGGCCTCGCTTTGTTGACCTCTGGTTGATTTAGGCAAAGCCGAAAATCTGAAATCAAAAACTTTAATATTATTACATTTTATTAAGACATTATAACGTGTTATACTGGAGTCTGCTATGTCTTTATTGGAACGCAACACTACAAAATACAAAATCAACTGCAAACTTACGAATACTAACATTTTAAAATTGTAATCAGCCAACAATGAATTCATGAACAAAGTTTCAAAGGACACCATTCCTCTTCGAGGAAGTCTATTAAGACTATATAAGCTATATTGGAATGTGCAAATGCATTTCTGCAGATTGTATTGATAACGAGTACCTTGTTAGAAAACGCGCTGCATTGAATACATTATTAGAAATTCATACAAACCGATGACGCACTACGAAATTATATCCTCTTACATATATTTTTTTTAATCAAAAAAGAACTGTCAACAATAAGTTTTATAATTTCACTCATGTCTAAAATTTGAAAAATATTTGCAATTTAGCCTGTTTTGTTTAGATTTGTCCTACAAGGATGCAAAGGTGATAGTTATTTCTGTTAAAGAGATAAGCATCTCTGCAGTAAAGGCTAGCTGGTCTAACGAATCTGAGCCAGTCTCTGTTAGGGATATCTATTGTTGCAAACCCATAATGACATTAACTCGAGTATCGGAGTTATGAGCGGAATATTAATGATATTAAACAATAACGAATTGCTATATAAGTGTGCAGTATATACAAGTAGCAATTCAAAGTTATCTGTGTAACATACTAGTTGTTTCCGGCGATTTTGTCCCCGTAAATTTTAGTTGCAAGATCCCCTAGGACCTGCCAAAATTGTCCTTACCGAAAAATCCGTGCTCTTCACAGGTCATCTTTCGCTTTTACTATTTCAACTTTTAGCAAATATTGGCAAATTTAATTCAACAAGGCAAGAACTATTTTCAAAGGGTGGCTAAGAGGTTTCTTGCTGTTTTTTGTTGTCTTTTAAGTTTTGTTACTTGCTGGTAGCTTTTCAAATATTTGACAATTCAAAAGAGCCTGTTAAAGTCTATTTGAAGGAAAAATCTATGGATATGTTCATTTGATTTAGTGATAGTATAGTTACTGGAAGACTTTTATTTTGATGTTGCAAATGGACACATTAATTTTATTTATATAACAAATGCTTATCTTATGCCGGAGCCAGATATAGCTCAAAGTGTTTGTACATTATTATCCTCGAAGACTACAAAGTACTACAAAACTTTGCACAGTTACATAAAATCCCCGCAACCGACATGATCATTCAAATGAAGCTATGCCTGGCTCCGGCATTAGACAATTGTAAAAGCAATTTCAAATTCACAATTGCTTCATTCTTCTGTGAAGTTTCGAAACTTGAAGTTTCTGCAGCCAATAAAAAGTTAACGATGGCCAAGCAAAAGGGTGAATACCTAATCAGGCATGTAACGAATTGATCCCCGATACATTTAATTAGCCAAGTTTCATTGCCTTAAGCGTTTCCACGTAACGATGAAAGGGTTGTTCTGTTCTTGTGGATAATTTTTTCTACCCACTTCAAAACAGGTATGTATAGTCGAGCAAAAAATTAGTTTGCCACGCAAAGGTCGAATGTCGTTTGCACGTCAATTAGTTAAAAGGCTTATTTTTGCTTGTTATGTATTACGTTAATTTCTAACACGTGTCCCCCAATACAAGAGGGCCACGGTGTGAATTTTCTGGAAAAGTCTGCGACCAGGAGCAACTTTTATGTGATTTGCCCAAGGAGAGGTGTTTTGCGTCTGGCCCCGGAAGGGACATGTTTGAGAGTACTAAGATTATCGCCACGAAGATGTTTGAGACTGCTATGGTAAGAATTTCAAAACTTTCATAAAAGAAAAAGTATTCTGTTTGTTTGCTTAATTTTTAAAAGAATTTTCTGAGTTAATTTTTAAGAATTTTTGTGCAGAGAACATTTGGTGTCGCTTAGAGGGTTGTAGGGTGAGAGGGTGGGTATGGCAAGGCAAGGCAGTGGCGCAACAGATCGCGATTCTCCTCCATTAACCCTTGATGAGTTGTCGTCAAATTAATGTGTCCGGAGCCATTAAAACATTACTAGAAGCACCATCAATGTTTCAAGAATTTGTTAAGATTCATAAAAATGACGATTAAAGGCGGCAAGTGATACTTGTGATATATTTGTCGGAGATAAAATAATAAAGGGATTACGTAAAAACAAATAACAAAGAAAGAAGTTCTTGTGTGTCACTTCTTCTGTTAAATCCACTTCCCCTTCCCATCCCTTCTGTAGAGAAGGTTATAGTCTCCTAGCGTACCCTTTACTTCTACAAGTAAAGGGTACGCTAGGAGACTATAAGCATCCGACACGCACACAGGTCACAATCTAGAATTACTTCCACTTCACGCCTATGTTCTGTGATATTCCACGGATTTAGTTGCCCAATTTATGCCAAAAATGTTGTTACAGATTTTACAAGTGTTAAAAGGAGTAAAGGCTTTCCATCTCTCAGCTTTCTTTTAGTCCAACTGCTTACTTAAAGTTGTGGAATGTGTAAGGGGCTTTAAAGTAATGCAAAAGTAACGTTTCAGCATTTTTTATGTAAAACATGCTCAAAAGGTTTAACTATTTCAAATGTCAAATTAACATACAAATATGTTTTTACAATTAATATGATGTATTAAATACATATTGTGATTTTCACGCGACTATGTTTATGTTTTATAAGTTATTTCTTAATTCACTGAGTTCTAAGCCTATGATTTATTTAATATGATTTAATTCTAAATGAGTTTTGTGAAGCTACTCTGTGCTTTGACCACAATCTGTTTTGTACGTTATTGTCATACATGATTCAGTTTTTTTTAATCGTAATCATTCATTTAAAAAATAAATCGATTTTATTTTGTTTCAACAGTGATTTGCAAGTGGAAACTCGATCCATTAAATTTTTCACTGTTAATTCATGTGTAACCCAAGTATTGAGCTTCTTTTGTAATTCAGTTTTATGTGAATGGTTTTATGGTCGATGTTTAATTCTGCCGCGATGTCGCCAGACGTAATATCTCAGTCCAGTTTCCAGTTCACGTGCCGATTGATATGTGTCAATCAAAACCCCGCTGTGTCAGTTCGATACTTGTCTGTGTAAATTGCTTTGTTTTCCAATTTTACCGTCAAAATTTCAAAATCTTTATTAATCGCGTTTTGTTTGAAAGAATGAGTGTTTCAAACGACTTAAATTTGAGTAGTATTTGAGAATTTTATCTTTAATTGGTTAATCGCGCGTTGATTAAAAATATCGCATGTGACGTATCTTTTACGCACAAAATGTAAATACGACTTTTTATAATTGTAATAATTTGACTTTTACTTGAGTGTTCACTTTACTCAAGTCATCAAATTACATACTTTGACTCCCACAGATTATGAACTCTTCCTGTATTTGTCCAGTCAGAGTAAAAATTGTGCATAAATTCTAAAAAAAAGAAGCTGTTATTGACTTACTTCTTGCTTTTTCAGTGACACGAAGGAGCACCTGATACTGTGGGAGAAACCAGAGAGAGCAGAAACGAGAGAGTGCTTGGACTTTAGAGACACTGATCTGAACCTCTTTGATTTCTTCTCTCACTTGCATCAACGATAAATTTAGAAGTTACGTTAAATATTATATAACGCTATACACATTCTATCAAATAAACACATTCGGAATACCGATTACCATTAAATAAATTATTTTAATCGATGCATTAGCGGCACAGAGTCTACTCATATTCTACTCAATCCTCGTATATCTAGCGTATAACTCTTTGAATATGTAATAATAAAAGAAACTTTCTCAACGATCGACATGAAAGAACCTAATTGTCAGCGTGTATTAACCCCGAGACAGGATGACCTTCGTACAGCTGTGTGCACATGTGCTGTTCCTCTGGACTGGCTGGCACATGGCATTTATCATCTATGTCTGCATCCTGTGATAACCAAAACTGCTGTTTAGAAAAGTAGATTGAAGAACCAGAGCTCTTTTGGGGAGAGTAGTAGTTGTGTTGAACAGCCTCAGTGTGTCAGCAGACCAGTGAGAATGTCATGTCACAGTGAGAATGAAACTAGGAATCTAATTTAATTGTGAAAGTTGAAGTGTAAAAAGGTGGTAGTAGGGGAGTGCGTTCAACGCTAAGGGCAGTGTGCACCTAATGACAACGAGTAGCCATAAGTACTGTACTTTTCAACTTTTTTACTGTCCTTAATCCCAAGTATATGTTTATGAAAGAGAACTGCTGAGTGCGCCATTAAGGGGATGGTTATAGAGCTAGGAGCAGTTTGCCACTGCTCGAAAGATACCATGGTTTGTATCATGTGGGTTACCATCTCCAGGCAATCTGTGCTCTTCTAAATGTGCAACAAACCACATCACGCGGTCAAAAATTTTTGATTACTGAGGCAATTAATTATACAAATGTATCGCAGTAGGCAGTGACCATGCTTTCCGCTGCGTGGGTTGTGGGTTCGATTCCCGCCTCGAATCTGGGTGTATTATCTATGTGTGTAGTTACATATTTCCAAAAAAAAATGTGCATAACAGTTGTCTGTTACCTATAACACAGGCGTTGTCTATCTTAGGAACAGAGGTCCGTGTGCCATAGAGTCCTATATATTTATTTATATATATATATGAATACATATGAAGGTCACCACGAAATCTAGACTTCCGCTAAGACTGGATTTCTCGGTAGGGCGAGTATCGGGCCATTATTTATTTATTTAATTACATATACATATGTTATGATCCTTTTTGAAGGTGTTGTAAGGTTCCGTAGACCTACAAGGAACCCTTATAGTTTCGATCGCTCCGTCCGTCTGTCCGCCTCCAGGTTCACGTTCTTTATTTATATAATGTAACAGGCTTTTATTATAAAAAACGGGCAATAACACAACTACGAAATGGCGTATTTCTTATCAAAATTAAATAATTTTTAGCTTTTTTGTTGATTTTAGTAATATAATATAAGTAATACTGATTAATGAAGCTGAAGAATTTGTTTGCTTGCAACGCGCTAACTTTAGAAACTACTGGTTCAATTTTAAAAATTCTTTCAGTGCGTAATCGCCCATTTATCGAGGAAGACTATAGGCTATATACCATACTAAGGCCAAAGCCCATAGGCTATATACCAACACGCTACAATTGAATCTATTTTTTTTGTACCTTTCTTTACGCGGACGAAATCGCGGGTACACTTTAGTAGGTGATAAAAGCTTGTTTTTCCTTATTTTTATTTATTACTTGATAAGTATATATCGATAGACATATTCAAGGTGTATAACTTGTACATAAGGCGTATATAACGAAATGCCAAAGGGTCGTCGTTGGGAACATGCGCAGTTATTTTGAGTGCTTTTGACACAAAACTAATTACCGACGTAAGCGATATCAAAGGAATAACAAATGTGTCAAGTGCGAGTCGAGATTACGATTTGTTTTTTTCATATATATATACATATTTTAATTTTTTTATATAACAAGGGGCAAAGGAGCAGGCGGTTCTCCTAAGTAACTACCGACGCCCATGGAAAACTGTTTTTATTTGTTTTTAAGTTGTTTACGGCTACATATTGTTTTTTTATTGACTACTAGCTGTATTCCGCCACTCCATTCGCGCGATTTCGTTAAATAAAACCCCAAAAGGATTTTTCTCTTTTTGTGCGGATCCCTAGTTATTAAAAATAACTGCATATAGCCTACTTTAGTCCTTGCAACGTGCAGCCGTTTCGGAGATTACCCCGAACAAACAAACAAACAGACAAAAATTTGCAAACTGACCCTTCATTTTTATTTAGATGTATGTATAGATACATAGATATGTATAATTGATTAAAGAAATTTGCTGAAAAAAGATCGCCGATAAGTCGAAGATCGAAATTGAAACCTTTTGGATTTGTTCCCGACCTTTTACCCTTGAACTATCGAGGCTAGTATTAATTAATTAAAATATTCGTTTCATTATTGATTTTGAATAGTTGAAGACGATAAAATTAAGTCATAATGTGACAAATTTACAAGGTCGTTTAAAGACTACACGTGTTCACCGGAAAAGTAGGTTTGAGTGCCCTTTCTAAGTCGGTTTTGATGGTGCTTTTTTTGGAAAGGTGGTCCGATTTTCCCACATGGATTTGAAAAAGTGTGTTAAAGTAATTCGAATTAATCTCTGCAAAAATATTTATTACAATTTTATATGAATATTGAATATCAGCTGAGGTCATCGTTGAGTTCATAAAAAAAGCTGAGAAGTCATCCTTTTTGGAATAGTCACATGAACTACCTTAGTAATAATATATATTATATATTTAGTATAAGCTCTGGTTAAAATATTGAATTTTTGTAGTTATGTAAAGTAAAGTTTACATTCATTCATTCGTTCATTCATTCAATTTTGATTAATATATTTAATTATTTCTATATTCTTTATGTGACTCTTATTTGTATTTAATTATAATAGAAAAGTAAACAATATTTATAAATATATATAATAAAAGTGTAAGTAACGCACTTTTGAATATTCAAAATTTGGTAAGCAGCGGAAGAAATTCTTACAAAATACCGTTGCAGACTTTTAGACATTGAAGTGATGTCAATTACAAATAATAATATAATATAATAATAAATTCTTTATTTCGGATTATTCATCCATATTGTGTTAGTATGTACCTCCCTTGTGTCTATTGTAGTGCCTTAACCTATTGTTAGTAAAAATTATAGAAAAATACTTATGAAATTAAACTTATGAAACAAAGTCATTGCACATTTAAGAATTAATATTACCAAATTTCTAAACAGGGTATACCAATTTGGCGCACACCTTTTCGCAGGGTTTTTTTAATTATTCTACCTGGCTCACCCGCTGGGTGTTACGAACCGTTTGTTGTCTTATTCTACGCAAATTATTTGAAAAGCTTAAAAGCTTTCATGCAAGTTTCAGGAAAAATAACTAGTTTTTAAATTTATCAAAAAACTGTGTGTGTCAGACTCGCGTATATAAGGGTTCCGTACCATCACTTAATACTCTACCACCGGGTATTTTAAAATTTAAACTGTTCATATGATTTCTTTTAATTTGTCATTTGGTTTTGTGATGTGACAACAAATTTACGGTATTCGAAATTTTTCTATACTTGTACTTTGAGACATATCTTCTTGCCAAATTGCATGATTCTAGGTCAACGGGAAGTACCCTATAGGTTTTGATTCCGTTTTCTAATGTACTAGTATGAGAAATGCATGACCATATCCAAGGCCGGCCCGAGATAAATTTTAGGATGGAGCGAGATCCAATTATGATGTCACCCTTACCTGCACTGTTTTTATTTTTTAATATTAAATATATTCAAAATAATCGCATATTAAAGGGCACCCCCTGGTACTTACTCAAAAGTAGGGCCGGCCCTGACCATTTTTTTTGTTTGCATGTACTGAAAGAGTTTTAGCAATAATTTTATGACGCAATGTTTATTTTATCCTGTTCAAAAAATTCTCGTCAAATTAAGATGAAATTTGTTTAAGGTAATGAGGTAATCAAACGTAAATTACGGTTTGATCTCTAATTTCGTTCAACTGGCGCCTTTACGAGCTCTTTTTATTGACGTATTCTAAAAGCGATTGCATTTCAATAAATTTTACTCAAGTATGATGCCAAACTTTATTGATATCCATTTATTTTTAAAATTCAATCAAAATTTCGAAAAAAAGTCATATGGATATCGTAATTGGAAGGGATTATATTATCGTTCTTGGCTTTGAGGGTGCGTGGAAGAACTGGCTGCCAAATAAGGGCTACTCCCTCCCAAAAATCCTTCTTCCGGCCCTCCAGTCGATTACAGCCCATGCCAACGACACATTACAACATTACAACCCAATCTTAACAACGCGTTTACTGTAAAAATCAAAATTAACATACCAGCAAAAAAATGACAGTAATAGAACATCTCTGCCACGTACCTCATGAATGACCATATTTGTTCATTGATGTATAAAACATAAAATTTTCCATTCTATGTTAAAATCCCTTTGAACCTGACCTGACACAATTTGAAATTTGTAAAGAACAATGGTTCAAACAACAAACCTATTGTACTAATGATATTTACGTTGTTAGTACAATATAGACCTTGTGCTCGCTTGCCTTTTTCATTCGTCAATACAAATAAGAGCATATTTTTATACGAATAATATTTTATGTAAAGAAATGAGTGGAAATTTCCACGCCTACTCACTCCAAAACTACAGTTGTACAAACACATGTTTTACATAAGCGTTAGTTTAAACAAGTTTTGTAACTTGTTTGTACCATGATTGTCTTACAATGTCCCTGTCAAATAAGTAAAAATTGCATATTTTTTAGGTCCAAATATTAATAATGTACTCAAGTGTAAACATATCAATTCATTTTGTTGATTTTTTAAACTGAGGGGATTTTTTGATCTCAATGACTCAAGACAAATAATTCAGAGCAAATCTTCAAAGTATTGATAAATTATAAAATTGGGAGAAAAAAGGTTGTACAATTAAGGTGGAAATTTGGTTGAAACAATGTGAAAACAAGGCATTTCAATTGTGAAAAGTACCCAGAAACTTTCTCTTCCATTTAAATCCTGTCTTTTTTAATTTTTACACGTTGTACCATAATGTCTTCCAAAACTCTTGGGAAGCTTTTGAGCCATGCGAGTAGCTAACGAATTCTTTTCAGCCGACAAAATGAAGTATTATGAGGATTGTTACGAAATTTTCTTTCACAACCTGGCTTACGACTGTGCACTGTCATCGTATTTATTACTGTACTAGGCTCGATTCATTTCGGTTTATGATTAGAGCTTACTGTTTTTTTATTTTCTAAGAATTATTTATTAAAGGGGTACTTTGCATCATGATTTATTTATTCATTATAATCATTACTGTAATCATCATATCCATTCTATGGTTTTTCTCTTGGTATCGACTGACAGATCAGTTAATGGAACAACATTCCCCCAGGCATCGCTGGATGCTGTTTATTGCCGTCAGCACTGCGATACAGTTGGGCTTCAATCTCGTATCCCGTTACACAGTGCAGTATTGGGTGAACTTCTATGACTATGTTCTGATGGGTGTTTTTACCCTTCAAGGTATTATTAAATACATAAATGAAATGATATATTTCCATTTAACATAGATAATAGAGATATAAGCCCCTAGGATGGCCGCCCCGATATAGCTAGGACAGAGAAGGACAGGATCAAAATTCGTCTGTGAACGGGAGTTGTGCAAAGGCCTGGCCGACATTGGCCCACATCTCGCCCGAACTGGGTCATAGAGGACCTCGGTTATCCAACGCACTCTCTCTCCTCTGATATTAGATCATCCCGTGGATCGGTTAGCTAGGTCGTAATATAATCCTCAGCTGATAGATGAATTGCCGTTTATCGTGATTCCAATAAAATCAGCTGATTCGGCAAGTGTATGTTACGTATTGAATTTTTAGTATCGTTTTACCTTTTTGAGCTATCGATATCGGTGGAAACATATTTATGTAATCGACACAGTTCAAAAAGTGTTTTAGGTAAAGATGTGTTGTGATTCGACTTTGACAGTTTAAGGAATCTACTAAAAACGGATTTTAAGAAATTCCAATCCGAAAGTGGTGTAATTTGTATTCAAAACAAACGTGAGCAAATCGAACTACATAAATTATCGACGTTGTCACGAAATATTGAATTTTAATTTACGTAGTAATCACAAACAGTTGTTTATACTGTGACAGCACGATGCGCGACTACAGCACGATGCGCGACTAAGTATATAAGCTTAGTAATAATTTTGTAATTCCTTTTTATTTTCTTTTGTTCCTATTGGTTATTTCAATTATTGTAACTTTTAAATGTTATGGAAGAGCGTGAACTCCTGATACAGGTATTATTATACTTACTAGGAGTTTTCAGCATCTCAATGTAATTTGAATATTTCCTCAAGGGGGGCCGCGTCGAAGATGTCGTCGGGGGTGAAAGAACTTCTACGGGATATTCGATATATCGATTGTAGGCCTTAAATGAGATGAAACATGTTATACCGGAGATTGCAGACTCCGAAAAATTTCTTCGAGGATTAAAGAAAAATAGTTTCACATCGGAACATGTAAATCCTATTGCATGGAGATTATATTGAAAAACAACATTGAAATTTTTAGAAAAAGGTGAAGAGCTTCGAGTTCAATATGGTTATCTATGTACATATGTATTTATATTAAAAGCGCTGCCCCCAAGCCACTTCTTCAGTTCAGGAAAGAGTTGGTAATCACTCGGCGCTAGATTGGGACTGTATAGTGAGTGTTCGAAAATGCCCCATTGAAATTGCCCTTGGGTTACACGAGCAGTGTGACGATGGGCATTGTCGTGCATCAAAACAATTCCAGAACTCAACATGCCTCTTTGTTTCGAATCGTTATCCGTAACCGTCGCAAAGTACCCCAATATGAATCTCCATTAATTGTTGTCCTCGGTTGCATAAACTCCATAAGCCAACCCCACTGTTTTGTACCGTCCTCAAAGTATCGAGGATCAAAGGTTATATCGAAAATTGTATCCATGTTGAAATTTATAGTGTACATTGATTAACTAGAGAACGTGTATCACTAATTTCCAATAAGAGCTTCGAAAAATGTGAGAAGAAAACTGAAAATTGCTGCAATTGACAGACAAATTCGAGGCGATTGAAATCAGTAAAAGAACTAACTTAAAATCTAAAGTAGAAGTTCCTAGTATGGAAGGATAAATGTTCAACGTACCAGAGAGTCAAATGAAAAAACTGGAGAAATGAAAAAAAAAGTGGACAATCAACGAAACGTAAGAACAATTCCATTGAAAGGAAGTTGGCAGAGCGATCGGAATGTATAGATGGCGGCCGTTGTTGCTGGAGGTGAAGAGGATCGTATCCAGTCCAGTCACGTTCCCTCGAGTCCTCCAGGCCTTGTCCAGTGGCTGCAGTGCTCGCTTCATCGACGATTTGCACTGCTCTCTTCATCTTCACGGATGATTAAGTGTTTGATAATTGAAGTAGTTTAATAATAAAAGTTATCGATCCAACGCTTCTGGGTACGCAGGTAATTGCCGTGCCTATCGGTTATAATCTTATCTTTACGTTTAGTTATTTTATGGGTGGAGGTAGAGTATTCGCTTATAGCTCCTTGCGCCTTTGCGCTGTCATCTTGCATTAAGCTGATAACGCGGCTAATATCTTTTGCTGCTATCAGCTTGTCAAACTCTTGGTCTTTGCCCAATAAGGCGTTAACGTTATTTTTAGTAGTAGTAAATAGTTTCATTGGTTGGTTTGTGTTAATCTGTCAATTGGTACTATATACCACTTCATTAAAAAAAAATTCTTCTTTTTCTTCATTGGCACCACAGACACACTAGGCCGTCCTTGGCCTGCTTAGTTTTGTCGATCTGCAGCACAAGTGACACATAAGTCATAAGTGGACACGTTAAGATTTCAGAGACCCTCTGAAACACTCTCTACTTCTTGGTCTCACTCCTGGAGAACCCTTATAAAAGCCTTTGATACTTCTGCTATTAACTATTCTTTGAAGGTGGCCGAAGCACTCTAAGTGTTGTATTCTGGTGCAATTGGACAGCATTTTTGACGTGTGTGAAGTGTAAATGATTTTTATTTTTTACTTTATTTACACGCGTAAATGAATACTTTATTTATATCTCGTTAAATGTAATTTAAACATTTTTCTTGATCTTATTACATATATTAGTAACTAACTCGATCTAACCAAACTGATCAGTATAAAGTGAATATGAATAACGAAAAGATATTATCGTAAGTGACCCGAACATGTTAAAAATACACGTGAAATGTTGTCAGCGAATTTAACTTGATGTTTATCTGTTCAGAGGTCATGACCTCGTTGCCAATTATCAAGAATGTTTTTTAGATGTATATGAAATAGAATGTCTCACTAATATTAATGAAAAATGACAACTAGAATATTAAGAATAGAATGCAATCAATTTTCGTCAATTTGAAAGAAGCCTTATTGTGGTTTTTATTAGCGTACGGAGTAGCCTACGATAGCTAGTTGCTGTATAATTGTATCGGAAAAAGCAAACGATGCATTTGTATTGTTCATCAATTTGCATGCCGCTGTTATGCAAAATAGATTCGCTAGAAAAATTCTGTGCAACATAGTACTTCATAAGCAGAAGATGAGGTAAGATAATATCTATATAAGAGAAAGATATTACTTTTTTGTACTGCTCTTTATCACTAACCATTTATTTATTAATTTTAATTTCTATGTTTCTGGCCAGAAATCTGTTTTTTTCTTTTATGTAATTCAATTCTGCTATTCTTAAGGGACGTTGTCCCAGAATACAAATTTTATTTTATCTATCTATCTATGAGGAAAATCAGGTTTAGGCCAAACCATGCATGCCTCACTGCGTTTTCTTTAATAATTCAGTGATGGTCAGTTGTTAATAGCATAAGATGAGGAGAATGTCAGTTATCTACTCAGAAAAATAGTCGATCAAGGAAGTCTTAACGTAAGATACAAAACAAATCTAATCTCATGTCACTGAAGAGAAAAGAGTCCGTTAATCCATACATCCATCATTCCAAAGAGGACCATCAATCCATAATACAAAGAAATAGGTGAAACCTACACAGGAATCGAATAAAAGATGACAATTAGAAAAAAAAAATAAAAAAACAGTGGGAATGCTTAATTCACAACATAGAGATTCTGTAGATAGAACAGCCGTGCACGGCGGTTCTATGCTCGGCAAACAAATCTGCTGCAGCTCTACAAAGTACCCACATTATTTAACTATATGATTTAGCGCTATGACCTTAGAAGAACTGAATGATTATGGTACATAGTGGAACAGCATCAGATATTCACCAAACGATGAATCGTGAGATATTTTCTGAAATCTTCCTCAAGAGAATTACGATGGAGATGATAGTCAACACGAACCACCATTATGGACGCCTGAAAAATTTTCTGGAGTATCTTAACATACGGTCGTCTGTTCCTACGGCAGACAACTTAATGCCTGAGTTAAAGGTAACAAACGCCCGTTATACTTATTCTTTTGTAGTAATATATAAACAAAACATATAGATAGTACACCCAGACTGGAGGTGGGAATCGAACCCAGAACCCCCGGAGCAAAAGACATAGTCACTGCCGCTGCGCCAAGGGGCCAGTCAATAATGTTAAGGACATACTATCATTGTACATATTTTTTAAACATTGTAAAAGTATTAAAAATATTTAAAAGCAGCAGCGGACCGGGCAGACGTTGTATTGCACTAATTTAGGCTCGTCTCTTATTAGTGAAATAACCGATTTCATTTATTATTTTCCATAAAACGTGTCACTGCCCGAATGTTTTATGAAATAATAATTAGGCACGTCAGTCAAATTGTCTAGTACGAACGTTATCTATTTGAAGTTTGTTTTATGTCACAAGAGGGGGAGGCCGTCGGTAGGCAAAAGTGTCTATACACCATGGACATATGCACCACCAGAAGGCTCGCAGATGCATTGCCAGGCTTTAAATAATATATGCCACCAAAACTCTTATAAATCCAACGAATCTTAAAGCATTCTGAAGTATTGAACAAATCTTCGTTACTAGTATTTTTAAATAATCTTTCGACCTTACAATTACTCCTTTTCTTTTAAACCTTCCCTAAAATAAGGAGAATGAAACAAAAGAAATAGATCTTAAATCCGTCCAGCGGTTTCCGAGTTTAAGCGAAACTAGGGAACAACGATTATTTTTTTATATATTTATAATAGTTATCCACAAGAAGTGAGCATATAGCCCAAGCTTCCAGTGGTCAGGACTCCAGGGAATGAAACCACCCCACTGTTTGTGTCGTTTAGTCGAATATGATTTAAAATCGATGCAATGCTGCAACCCGAAAGCTACACCACCAAATCCGCCACCAAAGCACAGCACTACACTGATTTTCCGATGTGCCTCAACGCACGTTTCGCTTCGATACCGCAACATCTTCAGGAGATAGACTCTACAAAGGTTATTCGTAAAGTAACTGACTTTTTCCTCATATTCTTTTGCGAATTTAAGCAAAGTAGTTTAGTATTTCTTGCATGTCATGGATTTCCGCAAAGTGACGCCTGATTCTATGCATTATTCACTATTGCAGTTCAAAACATTCCTACTCCTTTAAATAACTTCTATTAAAGTTAAGATGATTCCTATTTCTTTAAAAATATCATGTAAGCGTGTACAGGAGATTATTCTCCGGGGGACGGTTAGCACTCAAGATGTTTAAACATAACATGAATATTTGATGACACAATTCGCAGATATTGCAGGCATGCTGCATTCCAAATGAAATGCTTGAACTAACGCCGCATCCAGTAGAATACAGTTTTAGCCGTACAAATCTACGTCATATACGTAGTTAATATCTTCACTTATTACACTACTTTCAAAAACCGCATTGCTATTTAATTCAAAATTTCACCCATAGTACATTCCCAAATTCACAACCTTACAAATTGCAAGGAATTTACTGCCTTGCACTACTTTAGAACCAGATGATAGCTCTGGTGTGTCTGGCAATAATGATTAAATCTACAATAAATTTTAAAATTACGAAATTTTATCCGTGTTTCGGTACATTGATAATATAAAAAATATTCGGCGAAAACAATATTTTTTATAAATTCAAAAAGCAACAACGTGTGATAGCTGCAAAGGGCAAGTTTGTCTATAATTAAATAAGACGTCTATTAACATTGATTAGGGTCTCAGAACAACTAAAAGAGAAATAGAGAGAAAAGCAAGCTTAATTTTGTCTAAATATTCAAATAAACCCATTCAAGGTATAACCTGCGAGGTCTTTGACTATGGAGATGAATTTATGATGAAACAAGTCCGAGATATTGCAGCCGAGCTGAGTTAAAAATGAAATGCTGAAGATAATGAAGTCTGCACTGCGAAAAATTCACTAAAGGAATAAAAAGTGTTCATATTTCAAGGTATAAATATTTTAATTAAAGTAACCTGTGAGTTTGTTTATAAGGATCCGTAAGGAAAGTTAAGCAAGCTTACAGCGTCCTTCCTACTACATTCTTAATTAAAGAAAATATCAAAATTTATCGATACTTTCTTATTTCAAATTAAATGCATACCACCATTCTTAAATATAAAACAGTGCCTTTTTTATACTACTAAAGAGCTAGAGGGCAATGATAAACGCTAGACAGTTTATATCTTTGTCAATACAATCAAACCTTTTTCTAAAACAGTTTAATTACACTGCTTTACCTAAATGCAGGATATGCATGGAAACATTGGTAGTATTATACTTTATTTCACGCTTCATAACGCACTGCGTTATGGGGAGTGTTCTAATCTTACTTAATGAAAATCGAGCGATTTCGTGAACTACAAATATTTCTGTTCCTTTGATATGGCACTTATTGATTAATATAAATACACACAGAATGAGATGTTAGTTGCGTTTTAACACTTGAAACTTCAGAAGGATATTTATTTAATTTATTTTTAGAAAAATACCGATAATATTTCCTTGTACTTTTCAATGTGTGTGTGTGTGTGTGTGGATTTGGCACGATTACATTGGCTTAAGTATCATTATATATATTATGTACGATGTTTCCTATTGAAAATGGGTGTGTAGTTCGGTATCGTTTATTTGTAACTAATAAAATTTCACTGGACATACCACCTAGTGGAAAATTACCGTACTATTAAGTATTGAGTTCTTCTAAGAGGTGGCGCTTGACTCTAATGGTGGCCTGCATTGCTCCTAACATTTACAAAATATGAAGCGGGCACTTTGGATTTTCCAAACTATTAGCCTTGTTTTCTGCATCCCCCCCCGTACCCTTTATTATTAGAAATAATTTACTATGGTGGTTAAGTGTTCTTAAGTTTTCTAACTTTCCGATCAATTTTCTTATTGTTTTCTTTCATAAGAACTTTCTCCTGACTATAACAAACACAAACAAGACAGAATCAGCGAGATAATTTTAGCCATTCAACGTCAGTTATATACAAAACAATGACGTTTAATATTAATAACAACGACGGTTTATAATTAATTCATCTTGTATAAATGAATTTGTATTCATATACTACGTCGGTTAGTATAACCTTAACGACGTTGTAATACTATACAAAGGCGGATATTATTAAATATCCGCCTTTATATATTTAAACAACGTCCGTTATATACACTAAAATGACGTTTAATACTATAACAACGACGGTTTATAATTAATTCATCCTGTGTATATTCTTAAATATAGTTTCAACATAACTATTAAAACTAAAATATATGAAGTGAAAAATTGTTAGCTGTTTCCAGATCTGTTGTAAAATTGTATCATTAGCTTCTATGGATTGTTCCGCAAAATTGCGGTGTTAATCTCAAAAAATGTCTTTATATGTATGAAAGGAATGTTGGCTATAAATCAAAATGGAAATTTTAAATGTCGACCGATGTCACCAAGAGTCTTGAAGAAATCAGATTTTTTTCCGATAAACCGAATGTAATTTTTCAGCTACTTACTGCGGAATCAATTAATTGCTATAACGAAGAGTCTATATTCTGTGTACCTTCGAAAATAAAAGAAAATCCAGTTGAAAAGACTAATAGAAATAGGGGTTACTTTGCGGAAGGCTGTGAGATGTATGAGAAGCAGATGTTATTTGCTTATGTTATAATTGTAAATTTTAAAATTTTAGATATCAGAAAAAAATAATCTACGTCGTAAAACCAGAAATGGATCTTTTACAATATTATTTCCAATATTTCTAATAATTATTATTACACCATCAACCTAAAAATTCGGACCAAATACCTATTCCTACGGCTCTAGACCTTACCCAGAGGTAAGATCAGACTCCAGAGGGGGATTTAACTAAATTCAATTTAGCCGGAGCGGTAGAGCGTTGGCAGTAACGCTGACTCCAGCGGTTAGTGTTATTGTCTCTCACTAATCCACTCTCTTTTTTTTTCCCTCCGCGGCTTACACCGCTAAAAGGAAACTATTCCCAGGGCCTCAGCCGTTACCATGGAGAAGACACGGCTGGTGCCTCATCCGACCGCAGATAATCAACGGCCTTCATGAAAGAAAGGGAATTAACGTGCAAATATACATACTTGTCATAAGCAGGTATATAAGTGGAGTCTAGTAATTAAACCAATGCTGGATTTGGTTGGTTGGTTTTGTAGTTAAGACCATTATTGTTGGCTTAAATGGTATAAGATCCAGTTTTATTGGCTGAAATGGACCAAAAATGATAAATTTGAACTTACAGAAAACTTTGGCAATAATCTCTAGAATGAAAAGTGGCAGAGACTTGTCATTTGTTGCAATGAAAAAAAAAAGGTTACAATCCACAAACGGAAAGGCAAACCCTTTGACACTTGAGGTTAATGACCTTTGCTGGCTTAGATTCAGGTGCACTCGATGATCGTCGCAGGTGTTTGTTTTACGTTTCAATTGTGAGAATGCACACTACACTTCCAGCGATTCGTCAAAGAGGCTATTAATCGAGTTGCGTACGCCGGAAGCGGCTCTTTTTCAGCCGGCCTTTGATCATTCAATTTTATGAGGGTGTCTGCCAGAAGCTCCGTTGTTACAGCGCTTGAAATTAACAGTATCTCGCACCCCTTCCACCTAACCCCTTCGTAAGCACTCTAAACAAAATCAAAATGAAAGAAAAAAGAAGAAAGGTGAAAGGAAAAATGAGTGGGGGGCGATGTAGGGGGGGGGAGGGGGAGGGGGGGGGGTTTAAGACTAAAAAACGGTTTATCTTGTTTTTCCGCTAAACTACGAGTCCTACGAAAAAGTGTTGAACGCCAAAGTTATAGATTAAAAGACCTCAAACTTTTGACAGAGGAACATCGGAAATTGCGGGAACAGGCTTAGTGGTGTCCCCGAAGATAACGACTGTCCTTGAAATTGTATACTATATGTTAAAGTGACATTTCCATGAGATGCTCCAGAGAATTCCACTATCTGCCTTCTGTGTGTATTAGTGTTTGTTTATGTGATACTGACATTGATTTTAATAAGAGATTTAGAGCTACACATGGATAATTAGAAGTCTCTACTTTATTTGTGTTCCCACTGTTTATCTAATGTACCAGAAGTAACACACTCCTTTTAGCACGGCATTTACATTTTAGAAAGATAAAGCTAAATAACTCAATATCTTAAAAAACTATGTTTGTCTCCGGAATTATTACACCCACGTGTCAATGAGTGGAATGGTCCATGGTGATGCATTACCTGTCATTTGGAACACAATATCCGCTTGTACGGCTATTTTAAAGTGGCTGAAGTATGCTGCGATTCGGTTGCAATGATCTTCTCCTCTATTTGGATTCTCTAGGTTTGGGACTACACAACGATCGATAACCTTACGCAGACCATCGTGGTAACCGTGGTCAGGCATATATAAAATTTTAGCTGCGTAACGAAGTAAAAGAAGCACAGTTGTTGAAAAGCAGTAAAAAACTTATTCAATAAAGGGACTGGATTGGGATTGTGCGGGATCGAAGCAAGTGCAGGCTTTTGTTGTCGGAGGCCAAGGCCCACTTCGGGTCACTGCGTCACCCTAGTTAGTTATAAGTCTAAAGTCTAAATTGAATACAGCGAAGTTTTACTGTTTTACATAATATTTGTATTAGTAAAGTAGTATCTTCAATTCATATCTGCCCTGCACATATTATACTTTCCTCTCATAAAACGGATGACTGGTAGAGAATGCCTTTAGGCATTAAGTCCTCCCTGTACTTATAAGTGCTAGGTTGCAATAACTTACGTGGGAGGTATTGATATATATATTTAGACAATTGCTAGTATGCTAGTATGCCATAAATGCCTCTTTACCCAACTTACCAGAACTTTATCATAAACATTGGCTGCAAATTCTGTATTACTATATTGGCTCTCTAAAGGAAATGTGTATTTATCCAGCCACTCCAGCAGTGGACGATCTAGTCCAAGGCCAATATTTGGAAATTGCGGTGCATGTGTGTGGCAGTCCACAAAACCGGGCATTAGAAATTGGGTAGGACTTAAAACTGCTGTTGGAATATCATTAAAAATTCCTGCATTTTTATTTTGATTGTATTTTTCTATACTGCCAATGTTACATATCTGAAAATAAAATTAGGAGCTTTTTTAAATAAAAAAATAATGCTTTCAATAAAAGGTAATATGCTACATAAGGATTGTAAAACAAAGTCAAACTTGGTACATCTACTTTGGAAACTCTAGTCAGTTTAGAATAAATGTTGCTCATTTTTGGTGCGCCTATTACTACAAATACATATGCTGATTTTAAACAAACTCACCTTTCCATTTACGATATAAATATATCCAGAAAAACATTGTAGTTCGCTTAAGGATACTGGCAGAACAATATCACCAACCAAAATTACGCGATCACACATTTTCAAATGTCTTAAAAATTATCTCAACTGAAGAATAAGTGCACTTTAGTCATCTATGAATAAAATATGTAAGACTTATAAATATACATCCGCCGTATTTTCAATATTTTCATATCTGCTGTAACTTGTAAGTTATCGACACGAATCTTAATGATTCAATACAAAGTTTCAAATTATGTGAATGTTACTCAAAAATGAAGGTTATTTTCAAATATAATAAGTCTTTATTAGGTTGTGTAATATCATAGTTACGTTCTTTTTGAGAATATCAATGCCGCCTTGACAGTTGACACTTGACAGGTTGGATGGTGTAATGCAGTCAATAAGTGTAATAATAGTCATGTTAGTTTCAAGTAGGATAAATTGATATATTATTTAAAATTAACAATTTTGATAGCACATATCTAATATTGTTATTTATAACAATATGTACACGTCTAAACATGCTCAAAATGGCAGGTATAATAAAATTATTATAACATAAAAATTACCTTTATTCTTTAGATTACATAAAATAAGGCATTTTACTGGCGATCAGTAGTTATTTTATAGAGAAGTTGATGCCACGATGATCTCGCGTGGCTGATACCAACGGTCCAATGAGGAAAAAGACCAATTCTTGCACTTTGAATCCAGAAACGGGAATTGGAAATTGCAGCTGTTGCTAAAGCTTCTTCTAGCCGATTGTGCACGCGACGGGCTTCTACTAATGCCTATACGAATAAGATTTTGAAACACAATTACAAAATCCATACGAGGTCATATTAAACTTAGTGTCTAGACTTAGTTCTACTTTTTATTACTATTATTTTTTTAATATTATAGAAGCCTAAGTTTAAGTTTTAGTATTTAAATTTGTCAATTTAGTAAATCTAACATCCGCATCTTCTTTTAACGTTGAATATATTTCGAATAATGTACATAAACTAAGAATTACATTTACTCGCCTGGTTAAAAAGTACTTTAGCTGCGGCTTGGCGACTTGACAGGTGGAGTGAATTCGCCTTTAACAGAAGCCATCGTGGATAAATAGCCTTCAAATCACGGGCGTCCTTTTCTAGTATAGACAGTTCTCGATCAGCCAAGGAACGCAGTTCCATCAAATCTACAACCTGTAAGTAATGTCACACCCCTAAAAAATTTCATCGATATTTTAAAGTATGTTTTTTATAAAACCACCTGCCGTACCTTTCGTAAGTCATCCATTTTTCTAGCTAAGCTCTCCAACATTCCTTCAGCGAGTCTCATAGAACTGAAAATATTTTTAAGAGAACCATCATCTTCATCACGGTGTAGCCATAATAACGCTTCAGATTCAAAAACTTTGGCCTTGCGTTCGACATCTGATCTTAACCAATATGTCCACAATCCTGCTACGAGTCGGCGCCGACTTTCACCAGCGTCTCTTCCTTTGCTTATAGAATATTCAGCGTACCGACTAATTTCATTTGGAGGTTCTAATTGAAATCCTGCATCTAGTATCATATCGATACAAAGTGCATAATACCATGTTTCAATTTCGAGAGTTGGTTTATTATTAGTAAGATGCAACAATAACTTTACCACATCAATGGCTTCTTCGATACGACATCTGGATATTAATAAATAATACAAATCTGGTATTATGTCTACCGATACTTTATTTGCATGCAAAAATCGACTGATAACTAGAGTTCTAAAGCCTGAGCGTATAGATGATGCAAGTTGACCTCGTGCCATGCGAGCACGAAAAATAACCATGAAAAATTTTCCAAAAGCAAATAATTCATGTGCTTGAACAGGTTGTTGCTTATTCTGCAAGGAAATGTTGGCAAGTTTTTCAAAATTTGCAGTAGATTCCGGATTGCCTCGGTCAAGCTCCATTTGGATAATGTTAGTAAAAGCATCGCATAAGTCTATAATGTTGCATTCAAGTTTTTGAACTAAATAAATCGAACGAAGTGCCGCTATTCTTGATATTCTTTCATCCTCCAGAGTAGAATATAAAAGTGTTGCAACGTTCAATAAAAATATCGAGTCTGCCATCATTAGAGTATTACGTAAACGATATTTAGTGTTATTACATTTGAGGACGTTAGCCAATTTTCCAAGTTTTAAAAGATCTGATTTGTTTTTTAAGTTGATACCATAAATTTTTGCAGCCTTTTCTACGTTTATTTTAGCAGCTGTCAGTCGTCCACTCATTAGAAATGAAGCTGCCTTTAAGGAGAATATTTTACCTAAAAATCGTACCCTATCAAAACTAGACACACCAGGGACGGATTTTTGCTGACATATGTTTCCTGCATCTTCGAGTTTGGGCACCACAGCTTCATAATTGTTTGATAGAATATTAAAATAGCTAAACTGTATTACAAATTCTATCATTTTAGTTTTAAGATCAGCCTCTTTAGAATGGTAAATTAGCTGTTCGTATATAGTTATATTAATTTCTGCGCATGTACATTGGTTAATGTTCGTTTTAGATACGTCTTTTTCAATTTTTATAGAAAAAGACTTAGTTTCTTTGTTATCTTTATCATATTTTAAATCATCTAAGCTATCAGTAGCTCCCAAATCATGCCATTCACTTATTTTACTAGCTTCTGTAACAGCTCTTAACATATTAAATATAGATCTATCCTTTATATCTTCCATACTTACATCTTTAGCAATTATATTTGACATAGTAACTCTCTTGGTTGATCGTCTTCGAGTATGTTCATCGTTATTTTCATCTGTTGATTTGTTTTTTAAAATAGGAACGGTTTTACTAGATATATTACGTGCTAAAGTATTTATTTGTGATATTCTTATATCAGACATTTTATTTTTTCTCTCATTTAATTCCTCGGATTTGGACTTTTGAACATACGTAGAGTTTTGTTTTTTTATAGAAGGTTGTTCTTGTGTTACGTCCATATTTGTAATTTCAATTTCGTGATCGGATTCTAAATCGCTATTTTCTTCCTCATTCAAATTATTTATACAATATCGATTATCATCAGAAATTGGAGCGATTAAGCTCATTGTAGATTGAACAACCATGATTGAGCCTCCGCAGTCAGGACATTTTTGCTTGTTATTTTCTAAATAGCAAACTATACGAGAGTGAAATTCTTTTTTCTGATTTAATGGCAATAATTCATAAAATGCTTTTCTAGAATTTTTGCTTCGAAACTTCATAATTTTGCAAAAAGCATATTTGGGAAGATTATTGCAAGTTTCAGGGTCATATTCAAATAAACATTCACATACTAAATTCGAACCAACCGAATAAGTTGAATTTACAGTTGCTCTTGAACTCAAAGTTCTATTAGATTTTATATTCGCACAAGACAATATACGCATTGCAAATAATCTCTTAATTGCTTTTGCTGTGGTCAAAGGATCATTTTCATACATAATATTTTCTAAAAGTTCTCTGGAAAGTACGTTTCCGATTACTGAGGCAATTTTTAAAAGTAGCTGCTGGTAAGGCGTTAATGAGTCTATCTGAATCATGATAAGTGCATCAATATTTTGCACATTTATATCTGTGTTAAGTTCATCTTTATTTGTTACGAGACAAATAGAAATTTCGGTATTTGCGTTTTGCTCTATCAATGTATCTAATGTTTTTTGATCATCTGTGTTAAAAGCTACTGGATGAAGAAGTTTTGGATCAGGAAATTGTAATCCTTCATGTGAATAATCACTTAGGTCATTTTCACAAATTTTTAATAATTCTAAAGAACCGCTTGAAAATAAGTGCACAATAAAACTTTCCACTAGTCCCGGCATTCCATTGCATTTTGCCTTCAATGCTTGGCATAAATCACTTGGTACAGCATTTACGTCTAATATTTGACAAGCCAATGGAGCGATCCATTCATAATTTAAAGATCCTAACACAATTTTTCTTATGTTATTTTTTACAAATACCGCGTAGAGCCAACTGTGAACTGCACTGAACTTGCCGCGAGTTACAGTAAATACCGTAAACATTTTCATGGTCTCAAATATTATTGTTAAGAATTCCCACGATGAGTTGTCTAAATTCTGTAAATCGTCTAAGAATATGACATGGGTACTGGAGATTGACAATATTAATTTTTTAAATATCTCTTTTGCTTTCTCTTTACGAACATCTTCATCTTGGTGATAAATACTTTCATGGTAAGCGAAACGAACTTTTAATATTTTATTTAAATAACACAAGTCTTCACTATAATACTTTAAAAGTTGTACAATTTTTTCTTCTTTTTCAAATCCAATGACGGGTTCTTGGACATTTATAATTTTTTCGATTATCTGACTCAAAGCTAGGTACGGTGTTGCGGAATGTATTGATGTTAAGCTTAAATAGCAAACGTTAAAGCCTTTTCTTCTGGCGTATCGCGCCATCCATTCTAAAAGTCTTGTTTTACCTATGCGACTCTCACCCACTAATGATAATGCATCAAAGTCTCTATAAGATAACTGAAAATCATTAAGCCAATTTTCAAAATATTCCATCTCATCGAACCGATTCAGTAAGGGTGGTATCAAAGGTATATTGAACAACTCTTTTACCCTTATTTCTTCCGTATATTCATAAATTTTTCCAGGTTGAATTATACCCTTAAGTTCGGTTGGCGGTTGCAGAGTAAAACCATTACTAGACATTTTACTTTTTACATACGTGGTCTCATCACAAGTAATTTTGTTACGAAAATTACACATAAATCTGGCTGCTTTGTTTACAGTAGCGCCAATTACTGTAAATTCTCTTCTTAAAGGATGGCCAACAACTCCGCAATATACTTGTCCAGTAGTGACACCAATAGATACTTCTGAGACTCCATCGAGCGCTGACACAGATTTTTTTATACTGTAAGCGCATTTCAAGGCAGCTTGAGCTTCACATTCGTGTTTAAATCCTCGAAGACCAAAAATAACTAGAATCATCACATCTTTATCAAAAAGAATTATTTTGTTCACACAGCCCATGGATTTATACACAATTTCACAAGTAATTTGATAGGAATTATTTACTATAGTCACAAGTCGCGTAAAAGGACATTCTTTAGGCTTGAGTGTTACAAATAAAACTGACACTTGCCGCATTTCTGTGAGGTATTCTAGTGGCTGGTGTGCATCTATTTGCGTTAAAACAGGCCTTATCATAAACTTTCTGATTTCTGAGCCTATATTCCTTTCTTCCGCTTGGAGTATAGTCTTACGCAAACCAAGTAATTCAGCTTTTTTCGTCAAAACCGCAGCGCTTTTATCTTTATAATCATCAAATAAAAAATCTGGAAGATTTTCTAAAGAGGCAAATGGTCTGTTGACCTGTCGAATCATCGCACCAAAGCCTAGAAAAGGTTTGCTCACGTCTTTTTCGCGTGGATCATAAAGAATTGCTTTTATTGTTACGTGACCATCATCACTTATGAAATGATCATAGTTCCTTGAGTAACAGTGTCCCCATGCTGTCGGAGTCAGTTTCACTTCTCCAGATTCGCAAAGGCTTTCTGCTACTTTAGCCTCAATTACAGGTAAACCAAATATTACATAGTTCATGTCCAGTCCAGATCCTATCGGGGAAAATAAAAGATTTCCTGCAGAAATTGCTAACTTCACTTTAAGATTAACTTTAACATCAGTTTCATAGGAACCGAAAGTGTGTTGAATGATAAGTGCGCAAACAATGGCAGTGTGAATCGTGTGACACAAGAACGTTCTTTTATCTGTTTTCCAGAGAGCTAAAAAGGCATCACCAGCAAATTTGATAATATCGCCTCCGTGGCTGTAGATTACTTCGATAAGGGAACCAAGGTAAGTATTCAACGTCACTGTTAAACGGTATGTGCCTCCTTTCCCAGTATTGTTGTACCTTTCTGATAAAGCCGTATATCCCGATACATCAGCCATCATTAATACTCCTACAAACCGTTTTGTATCTATAACATCGAAACTGAAATACAATAAAGTTTATATAAGACTTTTTCTAGCAATTCAAAAGGTAAAAAACAGAAGTCAAAAGTAGTTCATAGATTGGATATGCAATCTTCTGATTAACTACTTTCGATTTGTTAACATATATTACTTGTCCATAAGAAGTATTTCGTCAGGAACTAAAGTGGATAGTATTAGAGTTTGCTTTTTTGACAGTTTCACTTCGGTATCTTGTTCAGATTGATTAGAGGTCACACTCTTACGGACAAAGAATTCGTCAACCCAATCCTTTAGCTCACTAGCATGTGGTATTTCATCATCCGATTCTTCCACAAAAAGCCCATTGCTACGGCGCGATGTCTTCCTTCCGAAGGCACGCCATTTTGCGGTGCTGACCATTACGTTCATTGAATTTCGCCGTGAGCGAGTGCGAGATCTTCGGAAATTCATTTTTTTGTACTTTTTGTATTTTATATCAAATGATTTTTGTTTATGTATCAGAAAGAATATAAAACACTTTAAACTTAACCTATGTATCTAAATCGATAAGGCCGCGGCGATAATGTTTTAAAACATAAACATCAGCATTTTGTTGCTATCATGCCAAATTATTTAATTATTAATAATTAAGTATTTATTAATATAATCTTTGACTGTAAAATAAAATTAAGCACATTTTTCAATATTTTGGATGTCAATTTTTGACGTAATAATATAATTAAAACCCGATTTCCGGTTTTTATACGAATTCTACATGAATTTCACCCTTATATAATGTGCTATATGAAACAACTCTGTAATATTGGATTAGTCCTTAATAATAATTACTAGCTGTTTCCCGCTACTTCGTCCGTTTAAAATTAAATTTGCCCTTAGACCTACCTATTCTTGCTCTTTCGAGAAATCTGTTCTTCCCAGATGTCTAGTATAAAGTACCTCCTTGGTAAATGTCACTTTTGTACGTCTAGCGGTGTTCGAGATGTCTGGTGACATTTCGTTTTTATATATCTATACTAATATATAAAGCTGAAGAGTTTGTTTGTTTGAACGCGCTAATCTCAGGAAGTACAGATCCGATTTCAAAAATTCTTTCAGTGTTAGATAGGTCATTTATCGAGGAAGGCTATAGGCTATATATCATATCGCTAAGTCCAATAGGAGCGGAGCATCAATGAAGAATGTTTCAAAATCGGGGGTTTTTTTGTTTGAGAGCTTCCGCTGCATAAATTATTAAAGTTTCGCAAAAGTCATGTACTACAAAATTGTTCCCCTTTAAAAGTTCTAAATAAAAGTCCGCGATAGCATATGTTTATCTTTTAAGGTTGGCTAAGTATACATTTTTTAAGCTAGTCAAATTTGTTCTAAAATAATGCATCATTCGTGAAGGTCTTTTTATAAACATAATATTAATCCTCATCCCAAAACTATTTTTAAACTTCTATCTGATAAAATTGGCACACGTGGATGAAGTCGTGAGGTATAGCTAGTATCACATATTACCTTAAATCTGTAATATTAAAAACATGTATTATAAATTGTAGAAATAATTATACGTCCCCTAAATACTCACTAGCTCCCTAAATACTCATCAAGAATATTCGTTGCAAGCATCTCACAACAAATATTATCACGATATGTAAGGTTATTATCGTTAAGGCTTATAATAAGGCTTTAAATCATCGTCACTTAGACGCAGACTGTTATTTCCTCAAGGCAATATCACACAAGTATATCTTGTTACATTTTAAACAGGTAATTAAAAAATCTATTTCTATGAGTATTTTAAACGTAAAAGCATCTACAGCTAAAGTTGCAAATTAATAGCGCTAGTATCGTTAGAGGGAGTAACAATTTCATTGTAAATTTAACATATGAATATTTAGGAGATAAACCTTACTTCCATAAACCATAAGTTCATTGGTACTGTATATTTTTTAAGGTTAAAAAAATTGATCATTAATTTTTTAAGCTAATAACACTTAAAGTTTAAGGTAGCATATTTATGTATATTTTTCATTACAAAATATGCCACAACTTCCTTTAGGACAAATATGCTGTCCTTAATTAAAGGAATTTTGACAGGATGCATGACTTAATTTGTTTACATATTTTGTCTTTCCCTTTGCTGGTAACTGACTGCTTGCCTTTGACTAGGAATATCGGTTTTGCAGTTTAAATAGTCGTGAGTAGAGATCCCAGATGTATTTTAAAAAAATCACAAGTTTTCTACTAGAAACCTTGATGCTTCTATATATATGGCGCTGGATGGAAGGAATAAGTTAGCCGTAAAACTAAAAAAAATGAATTGGTTATCTGTAAAGTGGGTGTACGGAAGATAATTTTATGTGATACAGCCGAATACTAGCTCTATCGCTGGTTCCGATCTCTCGCTTGCACGATCGGCTCATGCGGAACGTGACAATGAGTCATGCTTTTTCATGCAACCGGCGTTCATCGATTTTTAAATTAAGTCAAAATGTTAAATGACAAAAGTATGCTTACATGCTTGCATTAATGATTTAATTTAACTAACATTAAATACCACGGGGCCTTAAAGTCAGTTATGTTTAAAAAGAAATATAGGCGCGCTTGTATCAACGAATGACTCAAAACTGGCTCGTTTGTTGCAAAGAATTAGCGTCGCTATTCAACGAGGCAATGCAGCTAGTCTTCTAGGTACCTTCCTCAGATATGAACCAGCTTTTCTAGGTTTATTCCTTGATTAATTTTAATATCTCATTTTTAATCTGATGTTATTTTTTACAAGCGACCCGCTCCGGTTTCGTACGGAAGCAATATAGATATGTGTGTATTGTAAATATAAACTTTCTTCTAGAATCATTCTGTTCATTAAAGAAAACCGCATTAAAATTCGTTACGTAGTTAAAATCTACGCGTACAAGTATTTGAAGCTAATTTATTTTATACTATGTAAGATTGTCATTTTGCCCGTGTTAATGACGTCTAGCTTACCAATAGATATTTTGTTTTATAGAGACATTGTATGTTCTCATACAATCCTGACTGACATCAGACCTAATGTACAATTGTCCACTACTTAAACCACGACAAGGGAATGTGATCGCAAACAGTCACAACCGGTTCTCTGACCACCTAACACATGTGTTTGAATATTAAACAATCCTTCTTATACTACTTAAGGCTCTTTAATAACAACTCTAGCTTAGAAAAAAAAATCTTTTATCTACAACAAAACCTAATTTATAATAAAATATTTTCTTTGTAATTATAAAAAATCATAATGGAAACAAATGGATATACATTTTTAGATAAAATATTAAGTCTTGTGAAAGAGGAATTGGGTCCCGAGGAACCTCTGATAAGGTTTAAGCATCCAAAGGAATTGGAGGTAAGAATTTTGTCATTATGAATTCGAAACAGATAACAAATAAAAGTGTTAATGTAACTTTAAAAGAGGTGACAGCAGTTCGCAACCAGACATATTTGTGTTTTAATAACGATATAAAACCAATATTTATTTAAAGCATGCTGATAATAAAGTTAGTAAAGAAATGTTGTTTTATTATTTTGTATAAAAAAAGTTTTCTGTCAAACACTAATAATAGATCGATGTATTTTACGTAAAAAAATTTTTAATTAGCTGACTTTACCGCGTATAAGCACGTATTTTTTTAGATTTTATATTTGAATATTAATATTCTATAAACGTATACTATTCTCAAATTTGAAAAATATTATTGTTTTTAAAATATGTTTACTTTTTTATTAGGTATTTTAACATTATTTTAAGTAAATGGTCAAAGATTCGGGCGGAAGTACAATGCGGATGATCTTATAAATATAGAAAATATTTATGCGTATTTATTATAGTGTATAAAATTAAATATTAATATTAGAAATTCTGAAATATTTGAATATATTGAAAATTAAAATGGGCTCGTACAAATTCTGAGATTTTCTCTATGAATTTTCCGTTGTATTGACAGATTGTTCGAACGATTTAAAATTCAAATTAAGAACAGCACATTTAAACGCCCTTATATTTGTTTATAATGCAGTTAAATGCGGAAATACAACATACGTGATACACAATGTACATATATGGTAGATTGTTGACAATGCCTATATGGGTGAGCTTGATAACGTCATATAATTGTAATTAATGCAATTTTAATAGGCACTGCCGGAATGATAAATTATGTGTTTATTGTCTGCTATAGTAAATATGTTAATTAATCAATTAGCATATTTATTATTAGGTAAAAAAATAGAATTATATAACAATAATGGAACGATTATTGTTGCTATACTTCCTTACTTCCTTGCTGATACAGATGTGGAAGTTACTTATTCTGTTACATTTTCACGCCTAAGCCACTAAACCAATTTTGATAAAATTCAGTATAGTGATATATTGGACCCAAGAAAAGGACTGGCTTTTTTATGTGGCGAAAATAAAATTTTAAAGAATTAAATAGGGTTTGAAAGTGTGCGGCAACGCGGACGAAGTAGCGGGTTGAAGCTAGTATTTTATATAATTGTGAAGCCACAATAGCTCAGTGGTAGAAGAACGGACTGAAATGCGTAAGGTTCTGGTTTCAAACCTGTGTCGTGGCCACTAATCACATAAAATATTAAGTTTCAAGATGTTTTAAGTATTACTAAGCCTAAAGTACATACACAGCTGATATCAAAGTTCTGTCGAGATTTTATTTAAAATTCTCTTCTCTCTTTACGAAAATTAGCTTTTTATGTACCAGTCAAACCCAAGGGCTGCTATGTGACCGGGTTCGTCCGGGATCTTGCCATGTTTAAAAGACATTCAAAGGGTCAATAGGAAAGGAATTTGCCAGTGTCGGATAGAACCGAAAGACATTTTGCGACATGGGAATCGAGACTCGTCGAAAGATACGTAATAGAATAAAACACGTATTAGTTAAAAAACATTTCACCAAAATGTTTCTTTTAGTCCAGATTCGACAATTTTGGTGATAGCACCCCTTTCTATCATTTTTTTTATATAACAATTAGCAAACGAGCAGGCGGTTTATCAGCTATCTCACCCATGGACGTCTACACCGCCAGAAGGCTCGCAGATGCGTTGCCGGCCTTTAAAGAGGGGTTTAAGCCACCGGGAAATCTCACAAACCGAACGAGACGCGACAACAATACCATCACTCAAAACCATTGCCGCAACATTACCGCAACACCGTTGCGCTACATGTAATTAAGGAAGAATTATGTTTGAGAAGTACACAAAAGTGTTGATTCTTTGTTTTCTTTTTTATTAAAGGAAATACTACGCGAAGACTTGGATATTACGAAGAGTGTGACCGATCGTGAACTTGAGCAATCAGTTCGAAAAGTGTTGCAATACAGTGTAAAAACAAATAGTGCTACATTTAGGAACCAGTTATATGGTGGTCCAGATCCATATGGCCTCGCCGGCACTTGGATTGCTGAAGTTTTTAATACAAGCCAGTAAGTAAACAACAGGTTAGACAGGCGCGGATTCAGGCTTTAAGAAAGGTGGCACAATCATTTAACCTTTTCCAAATGCGAGAATAACGACGTATAAATTTGCTTATGGTATAAGGTGCATTTCTATAGAATATATGTATATAAAATATATGACTTTCATACATTGTTTTTTGAAAGTAAGTTATCGGGTATAAATCCGACTTGCCATATCAATAGACCGTGAGAGTGTGACGTCATAAATCTATTAGGGTGGTGGACATGCCCATTGTGCCCTCCACGTTGGTTCCGCGCCTGAGAATAGTGCTACTTCCTTTCACAGAGTTTTAACCCTTGCTTTAGTTGCGTATCTCGTGATTCCGATGGAATGTTCCTTGACAATGCACATAAACTTCCTTATCATATTTCATTGTAAACAATAATTAATATATACTATAAGACATACGGACGTCTGTTCCTAAGGCTGACAACTAATACCTGTGTTACTGTTAAGAGACATGTTAAACAATTTTTTTTGGTATAAATATATAAAATTCTCTAGATACTTCCTACCTCGCACATTTCAGTTACCAGCTTCAGTATTTCCGCACCGATACGACATAGGAACCTTCAAAGAAAGAGCATACTCATTTCTCAAAGGCTGGCAACGCTAATGCGTTACTAACTTGCAAGTGCAACACTAGAAGGCTCACATTTGGGAGCATTCTAGTGTTGCAGTTTTACATGGGCGTCGGTATTCAGTTAATCAATGGAAGAGGACTCTGTGACTAAACAGAACAATAAAATCTAATTCATTTGATAGTGCGACTTTTTCATATAATATTCTAAGTCTGGAGATTCCCCTTTCTTAATAAATAAAATTATAGTGATTATGCAGTTTGGTAACTTTTCCCAAAGATGCATGTATATTTTTTCGAATAATTGATAGAATCAGGAGTTACTTTGCGGAAATCCATGACATGCATGAGAAACTAAACTACTTTGCTTGAATCCGCGAATGAATACGAGGGAAAATCGGTGTAATGCTGCAACCAATATAAAAGAATTCAAATCATCTTCCAAGATTATAACTTTGGAAATGATGCAGCCTGTGGAAAATTCCATTTTTTAACTCATCCCTTAACAGGGTAAATTTTCCAGAAAGTTTTCCAACAATATTTCTTTACTACTGTAGAAAAAACTTCTACTATGATTTCAAATTCTTGGTCTAACAAATTATAATTACTAGAGATCTTAAAGATGTGTAGAGCGGTCTTAAATACTAAACGACACGGTTTAATTCATAACCTATTTGAAATAATGTAGCACCATACTTTGAACACCATTTTCACATAACCATTTTTAGCCTTTAGTTATATTACAATAAGATTTTCCTACATTTATCATTGATTAAGATATGAGGCGGTGGCCTGGTTATTTTCGCAAAAGCTGCGTATTCTACGTCAGAAATATGTTGGAAAGAACCCAAAGTCTACCCTCATTAATCTAGTACTATTATCAATTTGGATAATATAAAGTCTCCCAGAATTGATCTAGACTGAAATGGAGACGAGCACGATGATATGACTAAAATAATAAGACTACAAAATACGCTGTCTTCATTATGAGAAAAGCGTTTTAATATGACGTATTAACGCTTCTGCTAGTCTTCTGGTAGAACACTTCTACGGCTTCCTGGTTACCCTTGTCATATATAAAAATTATGTATATGGACACATATAAACGCTTTTTATATGAGATTTTCCGTTGCCGCGTTTCTATTAGATTTACGACGAAAAGGTACTCCGTGTTACCCTTAATGGACGCCGACGTTAGCAATCGCGTGTAATCAAGTCAAAATGAAAAAAAAAATAGCCTCGGAAAATTACAGCGGGTTACGAACTTTTCATCGATATTCCATCAATAAATTAAGATCAAAAGAATTAATATCCTTCCGCGAATGTTCGTAACTAATTTTGATTTTCAAGCTCCTTGAACTTCAACGACGTAACGGAAAAATATAATCTTAGAGTAAAAGCTCCCAGATAAAAAGTATAGTTTTGTAAATCTAATATAAAAACAAAAATGTATTTTCATTATTGAAAAGAATAACGTGAAGAATACTTTAAAAAAAGGCCTTATACGATTACGCATCACTTAAGCCGAAAAAACGTAAAGATTTTACAAGCGAAAGTAGAACGATTTTTTAAAAGACGCCATTCTAAGAGAAGGATGCGGTAGTTTTGCGCAGATTTAACAATTTTTCTTTATTATACAACGCACTCGTATCCAGTTAATAATGGAGCACTACATTTACCAGGGCAGGGTTTGGCCTACAACCAGGCCAACCGGGCCAAACGTCTGAACCTGCATAGCCCACTTGGCACTTCGCCAGAAGGGTCGACCAGCCTTGAACGGCTACGCAGTAGATTATTTCAGTGAACGATGATAACCTTTATGTACACTGGGATAAAGGTTAAAAACGCGTGCGACATTTCAAACCGTGCATTGAAGGAAATAGCCTTAATCAAGGCGTGTCGGGTAGTGTAGAAGTTTTATAACTTTTTTATATGATAAGGGGCAAAAACGCAAATGTACTTCCGTTAAAATTAACCACCTTGACGCACCTGCACGGTCAGAACGATTTCTAATGCTTTTGCCGTCTAAAGATATTACATGTACTTTTAAACTATTAATGGTATGCATTTCTACTATAAGCTTCTCAATTAATTAAAAAAAAATCCATTTCTGTTTAGTTAACATTGATTTAAAAATTGCTGTATTACGGGAATAATCATGTTTTATCATAATTGAAAAAGCCGTTTTCGAAATAACAACCTACTGAGCCTATGTGCGGCTTGAGTCAATTCAGTTGCTGAGGCGATTGAGTTGCTGAGCCCATTTAGTTGCTGATTCGATTCAGTTCCACGCGAGTATATTATCAAATCATTAAAAACAAGTTCTTTCTTCGACTCAAATCACTTACACTAAGTTAGAAAAAACCTTGGAAAATAATCGTATTAAAGTCAATATTAGCCAAGCCTGAATAGCTCAACGGTATAAGGTATAGACTGAAATCCGCAAGGTACCCTTCAAACTCCACCGCCATTAGGGTTTTGTCGCACCCACTTCTAATACAATCTTTTAATTCGAGCTCAGTAGGAGGGGAAAAAGGGAATACATACCTAAAAAGTATTCCTAATATTCTTTAAAAAAAATATATGAGCATTAAGTTGGTTGCCAAAAAATTGTAGTTTTAGGTCAATATATTGCAATTTCGCGATAACGTGACGTTGTCAAGAATAAAAAACAATTTGAAGCGTCCAAAAGCCGCTGATGAAAATGTTCTTTGTATAATATCCATCTTCATCTCTTACAGTAATTCGTTGTTGCAGACAGCAAAGACACAAAAGAACACAATACACTGTTGAGGGCTTTTGGGCTCTATTGTTGTGAATCTAGGTTTGACTAAAGCTGACCTTTCTGCGACGGTTGATATTCATATTTTAAGTTTAAAGATGCCTTGTTTAACGCTTTGAATAATTTTCGTTCCATTATATCCCTTTGTCTAGTTTAATCTGGTAGATTTTGTGTATCGTTACAAATATTTACATACATGCTAACAAAGTTAAACGATCAAGTACGTTCCGATATACACTGCGAGCACTGTAAGCAGTCACGTCCATTTTGTATACGCAAAGGTGTTCCTTTCTCGTTTGCTATACTGGTTACAGTTTAAAATGGAACGCGGTCCAGTATACTGACATCTCCATTAAATTTTTCCATTTTCACTTTTTCAATTTTTCAAAACCACGACTTTACAAACCCAAGCCTTAACTCCACCCACGATTTTTAAAGAATATAATACTGTTAAATTGCTAGAAATAACTGTTATTTCATCTCTCTCTCTTCTATTTCGCTATGTTTTTGATTGACCACGTTATCAAAGTACTGAGATCACTGTAGCTCGAAAGTTACAGTGCTCACAGTACAAAAATGGCAAATATTTATGACGTATGATATTAAGAAGATTGAAAGATTTAAAGATTATGAGCCTGGGATTCCTTCAAAAGTAAGTAAGATTATACTCTGCCGTTACGAAATTGGCTCTATGAGAGGTTTCCTGATAAGTGGATCGGAAGAAGTGGCGCTGTGGAATGGCCAGTGCGATCACCAGGCTTGACGCCCCTTGACCTTTTTTATGGGGCCATCTAAAGAAAGTAGTGTATAAAACTCAATCTCAGAATATTCATGATGTTAGGTGTAGAATAGTGGAGGAATGCGAGCGCATTACCCAACAGACGTTTCAAAAAGTGCAGGAGTAGTTCCAGCAGCGGCTTTACCATTGTTTTGCCAATAACAGGTCCTACTAATTTGTAACCATATCTACAGCTTTTCAACCGTACTTCATCTACAGTTTTGAAATAATGACTATTTTTTTTAACAAATAGACACAATTCTTTAATATAAATACAAGCCAGTGGTAAAATACGTAAATTTTTAAATATTGGTTTAGCACTATCCAAAAAGTAGGCTCCAGTTATTGCCCTTACACATTTTTTTTGTACCTTAAAAGCCTTCTCAAAGTTTGTAGAGTTACCCCATAAAATTATTCCATAGCTTAGCACAGATGACACATTTATTTAATTTATTTATTTTCCAAAAAGCAAATCAAAAACTACACAACCTCAAAACTCCGAGCAGCGAATAGCATAGTTAAAATATACATTTTATAAATGTAATTCTTTCTACAACCCCCTGACCTTAGAAATTTCAACTCTATATGCCACGATCTTTCAATGCAAAATAGTGCTTCGTCTTGCACATAACACTTTTATTTGTAGTGTTAGACGCTATTATAGAAACGCAATTATATATATTTTGCAGATTATTACATCTGAATAGAAAATATTGTCATAACTATTGTTTTCGACTGGATCAGACTCCCCCCGCATTTGGGTGCCATTGAACCAGTCGTTGACACTTCGTTCTGTGTCGGCTTTTCTTTTACATACACTTTCACGTTCCGCTTCTGCGCGTATTGCAGCCACTTCAGCGGCCATCCTCATTTCTATAAGCTTTTTCCTTATTTGCAGCTCTTGTATCTTGATCGCGGCAAGTTGTTGCTCCGCTAAAAATTCGGCTTCTCGTATTCGTCGTGCGCAGGCGCCAAGACGTACTGATGGTGCTCGTGAGAACAATAAAAAATATTTCTGTGAAAATATTTAATAATTCGTCGCGTCGGTACGCGGTCGGTTCGATGTAACGAAATTTTAATTTCGCGATTCGTCCCTAAGCCACCGTTTCTCCCGAGATTTCCAATTTGTATTCCGACATATAATTTTCCGTTTTGTTGTTTCAGTGTTGCGGATTCCGACGTTATATTTAAGCACCGTATAATCTTTTGAGATTTAGGATTCACCGAAGTATAATATGGACTTTGATTACATTTCATCCAATTACAATTCGACTTATTGGAATGCATTGGCTTGAATTTGTCTGCACATAAATCGAAATATGTTATATTCAGTAGAGGCTTAAAAAAACAAAAACTTGTACTTACTATTAACGAGACTCCTTTAGAAAAAGTATTCCAAGTCAAATATTTAGGTTTGTGGATCGATTATTCGCTACGATGGAGAAAACATATCAACACTGTTTGCGAAAAGGTCTCTAAATTTTTGAATTTACTAAAAATTCTAGCTGGAACTTCTTGGGGCATTCATCCAAAGCACTTACGTCGATTATCGTCTAAAAAAAGTTTTTAATTGTTTTGCTATCACAAAATTGCTTGTTATCAAAGTTTTCTTTACTTGAACTTTTTGATTGTGTCTCTTTACTTACTAATTTGTTTCTTCTATGTTTATATTAAAGCATCAAGAAGTAATCTTGTTATAACTTTTCGCTCGTAAATTTCTTCTACTTACTTAATCATTTTATTCATATTCCTTTCATTACTTAGTGCTTCTTTTACGTTTATTTCTTAGTTGGCCTTTATGTTATACTTAACTGTAAACACATTTAAAGTCTTTAGATTTGTATACATTCTTGTGTTATTAATTATTGTTTTTTACGTGTTCTTGTGTGTAATAAAGTTTATTCTATCTATCTATGTATCTTACATATTTAAAGCTATGCACAAATTTTTTAGTCTTAGTATAACGAATTTTTATTTGCATGAGAAGCTAAACTACTTTGCTTTAATCCGCGAATGAAGTTGAAGTAGTTAAAAAAGCTCTAGATATGGCAGAATTAGAAGTCGAGGATAGAATTTTAACTCAAAACAGAAAATTACGCCAAAGGTGCTTTTTAATTATAAATCAAAAATGTTAATTTAATTTTTTTATATGAATTTTATTTTTGCTCTTTATTATTGTTTGACTTTTTATTGTTTATATGATTTTTGTTTTGTATGGGTTCTTCTCTGAAATAAAATGATTTTAATTTTTTAATTTAACAAAATTCAGGATTAAATATTAAATCTATCTATTGATAAATTTAAACAGCATTTTAAAATCGAAGAAAGAAGAAGAAGAGTCGAAGATTATATTAAAGAATTATTGTTACACGCAGCTTCTTAGCAATATTTGCATCTCTGCGAACTGTATGTGTGCCATATCTTTTGGTGATGTTTATATGATTTCATAAGAAACTGTTTATGTGAAATTTCCTAATTTTTAATATAATTGACACAATATAAAGTTAGACAAGACAAGCAACATTCTTAAACCAAATCTAGTTTTGACTGTCAATAATATTGAAACGAAATTATTTTGACAACATACCACTTTTTTTTAATTGTTTTGATTCCTTTTGTTTACAATAGAATGGCTGACAATAATTTTAGTTTTGGTGGTCAGCCGTAAATTACAACATACGTTGGGGGGGCTATCATTAAAATGTGAAATTGTGCGACCACGGGTAAGCGAGCTGTCAAAGATGTGAGACGTCACAAGTCAAAATTTAAACTTTTTGTCTTTTATTAACATATTATATTTAAAAGAAAATAATTAAAAGAAACTGCTAATGCTGTCTTCTTGATTATGTGCCGTCAAGGGTTTGGAAAATGTGACAACCTGTGACAAGGCCGTCCTTGATGAGGAGTGTGAAAATTTTAAAATTCGTGTTACGTATTTACTACAAGATTGTGCAAGATGCAAGACGTTTTTAAATGGGTTGTCGGCGCGGGTTTTTAATAAACGCTTTCTTTTATCGTTTACAGAGCACATTTTCAACTCGTATTCCTTTGTATTGACACCATTATACTATTTTATATAAAGTTAATGTTTCGCTTATTGTATACCCCCAGGAGGCTTTAGGTACTCTCCGACGGGTGTTCGGCCGCAGCAGCCTTCACGTGGCGACGGCGCAGGAGGACCTCGCGTACGCGCTGTACGTGCTGGAGTACTCGTCGGGGCGCTTCTACAAGGCGCGTGACCACGCCGAGCGGGCGATACGCATTATAGAGGTAGAGCGCGTCCTGTCTAAAAATGCACGCATGTGCATGCATGCATGCAGTGCGTGGTTGAGTTTCAATTTACAATAAAATCGCTGCACATAAAACAAAGTTGGCTCTCATACTTTGAAATATTTTTTTTAAAAGATTTTCGTAGAGATGCGTGCAATTTCAGACTGTATGCATTATACGATAACCTACGACCTATCGTAAGTCCATATACCTAGGCATTTTGCATTTTTTAAACAAATCTAAAAGCGATGCGACAACATATCTCCCGTTATATATGTATATATACGTTATGTCTCGAATAAATCTCTAGTTAGTATTAAAAGCATTTCATTGTTAATTATATATAATTATAACAGGAAACGTTTTCTTAACTTATCCTGTTATAAATCCCTATAGACATTTGTCAAGCTACTTTTTACTGACGAAAAAATGCTTTTACTGCCTACGATTGTTTATACCCGTTCTAACTACTTATCATGCCAACTCACAAATTATAACACATGTTATCATGTCTATCATTGAATAATATTAGACATCATTCAAATAGTACCCATTTTCACGTACTACATACTAATTACATAATTTTGTACCAGAATCTGGTGCCCCCTGACCATTTGCTGCTAGCGTCAGCGAAACGCGTGAAGGCGCTTATTTTAGAAGAAATCGCTTTGGACACTCCTGCGGGTCAGGATATGAGAGGTCTGTTCACCTTTGTCACAACCCCATTCACATTTGGTCGATAGATACCTAAATATTTGTGTACGTTAGTTAAAAATAAATGTACAAAAAATACAGCATAGAATATGGTAATCAACTTATTTTTATATCATAGTTCATTCTCTGTCTGTTCATAGTTCTTTTTTGTCCTTTGTGTATTATTACTAATGTATTGTTTTGGTTTTGTAAACAGAACCGAGCTTACTCGAAGAGTCCGAGTCTCTCCACAAGGCGGCCTTAGAACTGAGTATGATGGCCTTCGGCGAAAAAAACGTGCAAACTGCGAAGCATTACGGGAATCTTGGCCGCCTCTATCAGAGCATGCAGAAATTCCAGGTATGTTAACAATACGAGTCACCATAGCTTAGATATTCTTTTAATTGTACCTATATTAATAAAAAATTTGTAGAACATTTTTATATTTTTTTGACAGTCGGTTTATTTAAGAGTAAATTTAAATAATAATAGATTTAGGTGGTTTTGGCTCTTTTATGCAAAAAGGGTTACCTTATCGCGTTTTTTTCAGAGATCTCGATTCTAAATCGTTCGTTCGATCGCTCCTTATTACAATTACATAAAACGCTTTATTTTTTAAATTTCCATTATCAAACCTTACGTCCTATAAACATCGCATTTTTACGACTAAGACATTTTTTTTAAATTTTGTTTATTAGGAACTCCAAAAAAAGAAGAAAAATTATAACAAAAATAGCTTATACATATGTACCCCCAATTATTGGAGAACACAACATGCGTTAAAACAGTAGTAATGAATTCAGAATCGGTTAATCAAAATGCAAAATAAGACAAGAAATTAAAACGAAAATAATTTCTTTTTTTATTCTCGTTATTAAATTCAAAAAGTTTACAATTTATATTAACGTAAAATTCAAATTAACTTATAATAGTATAAAATTTCAGACTGTAAAATTAGACACTACAATATTAATAATAAAAAACAATGAAAAGCATGACATCCCCAGGACGCGGAGACTATGCACCTGAAGGCGATCGCCATCAAAGAGGAGCTGTTGGGGGCTGAAGACTACGAGGTGGGGCTGAGCGTGGGGCACCTCGCCTCGCTCTACAACTACCACATGAACATGCACCGCGCCGCCGAAAAACTCTACCTGCGATCCATCTCCATTAGTGAGTCACTTAGCGATGTCTAGAATACTTTTAGATGTCCACGTATATGGCTGGTATACCTTGAATAAATATAAAATAAAACTTTGAAATAATTACCCCCTTAAGGGAGTCAGTAATTAAGCCTCTAAGTGAGGCCACTATTTCTTTAAAAAAATCGTTAATGTCATTAAACAGTTTTGGTAGAGAAGTCTGTTTTAAAATACATATAAACATTATTGTTTACAATAATAATACCTTATCAGAATGTTAAAATATACCGGGCAAGTGCGTGCCTGCTCGCGCACTAAGGGTTTCGTGTCATCACGTAATATTTACCAGGCAATGCTTTTCCTAAGACTTTTTTTAATTTGATACTCACCGCATTTTCGTAATTTTCTTTATACTTTTATTTACAAGATATAGCTTTTTGTTAAATGTCAAGATTCAAGCTCAACTGAAACATGAAACAACGGGAGCGGGAAATGTATCCTTTTATTCCATTGGAAGTACGGAACCCAATAAGCAATTAATGACTTTATATCAACTTTACAAAAACATTTTAAACTAATATCGCAAATGTTAAAGACAATGTCAAAACAAATATAAAAAAAACCAGTAGATTTGGATGTTACTAAATATACCTATAAATGTTTTATATATAAAAAATAATTTTAAAAATACTTCACTTTACTTCCATTTATGTTAGTTAAATTTTTTTCTTAAATTAATTTCTATTTAGCTTTAATTCCTCTAAGTTTAATAATTTAATATCTGGAATTTTCAATTTTGTTATTAATAATCTTTTTGATGTATTTTAGACCCGCTTTAAACAGCCAGCAGTTATTAGATATGTGAAGCGTTGTTTAGGAAGTGGTAACTTTCGTAATATGTGATTTTGTCTTATTTTTTAAAATATAGCAACGAGAGAACGACTGCGTTTAAAATAAACTTTAAATAAAACTAATGCGGTATTTAAAAAGAATTGAAATGAAGATTGACTTATTATGTGAAGCGTTGTTTAGGTAATAAAGAGGTAACATTTGTAATAGGTGATTTTGTCTTATTCTTGTAAATATTATGTACCAACGATAGAACGACTTCGTTTGAAATAAACTTGGAATATATGGAAAATTTCAAGCTTCTTCGTCTAATAGTTTGGAAATGCTAGGGGGTGGGACCACCTTAGGGGCAGACAGACGGATGGACGGAAGGACAGAGCGTAATTATGACTGTTCCTTGTAGTGCTACGGAACACTAAAACAGAAAAAATTAAGTAATTTTAATACATTAAACAAGTATGAATAGTCTCGGGTTATACCTATAAATATATTAAGTATATAATAAAATCGTTTAAATATAACAGAAACTCTCACTACACTATTAAACTCGCCATCATTAAGCATAATACAAAATATATATTGAAGTAAACTTTTACAAGCACATTTAAAAGTCTACTTGAATAAAAAATCATCTGTAATTGAATTTAATTTATTAATTAGTGAACTTTTTGTATATTTATCTTTTTTTAAAATTTATTTATCAATATAAAATACACTTTTAAACAATAAATAAATGCATTACAAAAACTACGAAAGTTTGTCCTATATTATATATATAATCTTTTAGCATTAGCTAATAGATTGCGTTTAGTTTAAATTATAAATACAAAAGTAAAACAAAATGAATTTGATGTTCCGATTTGTTTATTTTATTTCACTTTATACGTAGCGAAGCACGTACCGGGCCGCTAGTTATTAATAAAATAATTTCCAAGATACAAAGTATATATATTAAAATATCAGTTCAAAGATTAAAAATAAGATTTTTATTGTATAACTTAATGAGTCTGTAATTTTTTGAGGGGCATGGAACCTTGCAGTGGAAGTTCTCCTGATGAAGAACCAATTCAGATGGACAAAAGGCACAACGAAAAGCGAAAGAGCAAATCCAGAAGAATAATGGAAAATTTACAGCGTACATTTATTTAAAATTTTATTTGACTTAAATTTACAATGTATTTCTGTAATTAGGTTATGGGGTTTACTGTTTATTTTCCAAATTACAATAAGTTTTGTAAAATATAAATTGCATATATTATCCATTTTTTTTTTCAAATTTTTTTAATGTATGTTGTTTTAATTAATTTAAAATTGTGCCATCCCGAAGTTATTAAGAATTTCTTGTAAAATTGCAAAACATTTCAAAAGATATAATACCTATAAAAAAATATATATATGTTTTATTTATATTTCCGAAACACAATTTGCTAATTAAGTAAGAGACCTTAATATTAAAAGCCAAGTTGTAATACTAAAAAAAACTTACTAAAAAAGAAAAACAATTTCGTATAATCCCTTTCTGTTTCAATTTTCCCAAAACGAGATTTATTCTCACCCGTAGAATCATATTTCTCCGTGTATCACTTCAGAAAGTAAATAAAGAATGCAGACATTTATTATACAAAGTTTAATTATTTTTATGCTAAACGTACGTCAGTTTTTCTCGTTACTGTAATGTATTTCACTAAATATTACGAAGTATATTAACCAAAACCTTTTTAGACGATGTGCCTATCTAGAACTTAAATATAATTAATAAGTAATTATGTACACAGAACGGAATATACCTACCTACGAATGCTTGATATTTTCTAAACAAAAGAAAAAATGATAATAAGTAGCATAAATAAAATGAAGCAACTTATTTGTTAATAGTTAAGTATTAAATAATAGATAGGTACTTATATGTAGAAGAAAGCGGTATTAATAATAATTAGTAATGAAGTATTCTAACTAGTCAAAAATCACTATTATTATATTTATCTGCTGTAATCTACTGTTTTCAATAAACTTATGTTTTTGTTTCAAACCTGTATAAATTATTTGCTAAAAGTATGAATAACCTGTATCAAGAAATATATTAAAATGTGAGGTTATATTTAATAAATAAAAAGAAACTATAAAAAAATATTAAATATTTTATTACTATATCATTTATACAATCAGGACTATAAAAGGTTATAGCGCTTTTTCCATATAGTTAAGCTAGTAGCTTTTAAAAGCTAGTGATGATGTAATTTATGATGTTCACAAGCTAATCCGGATGTGAGCGATACAGCCCCCGCGGCAAGAGCTACTTAATCTAGCAATGGACAAAGGGCAAATATATCTCAGAAATGCCCAGTAATGTTAGTAACCAGATGACGGGCATGACAAGTCAATAACTTGAGTGACTGCTGATGTCCAAGGACAACTGCCAGAAGACTCCCAAATGTGTTGCTGGTATTTAAAGTACTGGTATGGACTTTTCGTAATTCATATTGGTTTAGAAACACCAAAGCCGGCAACCTATTCCACAAAAGATTTTATTAAGTTCCCGGCAAAAAAAATCTAGAAAATCGCACAATTCTGGAGTGTAAAATTTTGATTTTTGACCCTTTGCCCCTGGTGAAATTGGGCTGCTGGTATGGTAGAACAATTCCTCTGGATAATTCCTTACAAGTAGTCGGTTTGAACGCATGGTTGACTCTGCCATCTCAAGCCAACACTTATTTGACCGGCCTCTAGGTCTATGGTCAAATCAATTTGGCTTTGTTTATTTTTTTTACCTTAAAGTTGTTAAAAAGTCGCCAGTCTGTCACGATCACATATAATGCGAGCACGAAAACTTCAGGTTTCACCGAATAAGCTGCTTTTCGGAACGCTTAAAAGTGGAGTAACGGCATTCATCTCGTGCCTGAACAGTGATTTCATTGTACGCAAGGGATAATAAATTATAAATAACAAAGCACCACCGGCAACACCGGCTTTACCTTCCGGAAATTTATAACGAGCAGGGAATTATAAAATCAGTACCTTCAGACATTACATCCAGCTCACAGGGTTAATGATATCAATTCTGCTCCAGTACTAAGTAGATATACTGAGGCTTTAATTTCGCAGGTCCAACCTGGTCCAGATTGGCTCAAGACTAAGAAATGGTACAAGTGGGAAGAGGCCTTTTCCCAGCAGTGGGAGAGAAAGATCTGCGGATAATGATGATATAGATATGTGGCGAGTATTTACAAGATGTTGTGGGAAGGGAATACCATGGTGGTAAATGTTTGACGAAGAATGAATGGTGGGAGTGTAGGTCGATTCGGTCGAGGATGCGCAAAGAATTCCGAGTCCGGTATAGGTGGAGTTGCTCGGGGTGGGACAGTTGTTCGTCGGGAGGTGTTAATATAGTGATCGAATGTAGAAACTTCGCAAGCGTGAGTTGGATTTTGTATAGTACGCGACAGCGTTTATACCGCGTCTGACAACCTGTCCGTACAGCGCCATCTAGTTTGCATTGGTATATCTTTCCACTCGACATCAACGCCATCTCGTTATGTAGTAATGTAACTTTTAATAAAGAGAAAAAGTATTAAAATTGCGAGAAGTCGTTCTGTTACAAGCTTTTTTTTTAATCAATATGTTTATCATTAATCTATAATTATATATAAAAAAAATTTCATTATCTAGATTATGTCACCTCAAATCACCCCATCTAGATTAAGCTGGTGGAAGGTCAAATATTATTTAACACACGAAGTTCAAATTTATCTATAAATTATACATTTAAACAACAGTAGTATTTATATGTATTTATTAAGCATAATAGCCACATACATGATTGAATCAAAACTTTCGCTCAATACAAATATTATAATAAGTAGCAAACATAACAATAAACAAATGTCTTACAGGAAAAGTAAATACAGTTTGAAGAAAATGAACACAATATAGCCCATGGTCGATACCATAATGTGACAGTGAAGGTTTTAAAAACAGTTACTACTAGTATTAATGCTTTCATAAGATGTTCCAGTATATAAATAATGTAAATGTGTGTAACGCACAGCATGTTTTGATATAAAAGATATAATTTCTAAAATTTCCACTCATCATGGTTTATTACTTATAATTTAGCTAACGTTGCTGAAGCTTTGAAAATACTTATATAAATTGTAATAAATCAACATAAAAAAGGAATATTGTATAATAGTTTACAAGAAGCTATGATATAAAAAATGAGATCCAGCCTTTGTTAGATGTCCAATAAAGTAACAATTTGACTAATATGTTACATTAAATTTTACATTCGCAACCTGACTAAGGAATAAGTAAATAAATAGAGATATGTAATGCACCAGTAAAAATGACAACATCTCATGAGATGAACTTTTTAAACCATGGACTATATGTCAAAACTACCAAATACTCAGCAAACCAGTTACTTGATTAGATGAGGATTGTTAACATTACTTATAACGCTTAAATATATTTAAAAACGCTGAACTACCAGCGATATTTTTTAAATTACTGTGTAGCATTAACAATGTTCACAAACTCTGGTTTAAGACTTGCTCCACCGACGAGGAAACCATCAATATCAGGGCAGGAGGCAAGCTCCTTTGCATTGGCACCCGTCACTGAGCCGCCATACTGAATACGGACCGATCCAGCTACATCAGGCGATACATTGGAAGACAACCAGTTGCGAAGAGATGCGTGTACATCTTGAGCCTTAAAATAAAAAAAATATTAGAATTAGAGGACCCGACAGACAATATCATGCCCTTATATAAGCCCGTCTACTATTAGCCAATTAACCGATCTTCTTTATGTCTTCTCCATAAAACGTGACACCTAGTATGAACGTTTTTTATTAGAAGTATTCTGACAATTGCAATTTGTAGTATTTTTAAATAATCTTCAAAGTTTTTCTTTTTTTTTCCTTTTAATCTTCTATGAAATAATAAAAATGAAACATAATAAACAGAATTTAAAACGGCCCAGCAGTTCTGAAGTTTTAACGATAATAACAAAGTGGGGAAAAATAGGCTCTAAATAAAAATAAATGAACAAGGTTTGGTTTTTACATATATAGGTCGGTCGGTGGGAGCTATTTGAGCCTATTTACCATTATTCCTAGTTCGCCGTGTAAATTATATTATAAAAATTTAATAACATTGTTAGTAAACAAATTAGAAGCAAAAATGGATTCATGTGGCATTCTAAGATAACTAATCAACAACAATAAATAATTTACTTGTTGCGGTGATGCAGCTATTTTAGTTAAAAAGACAAAAGTAGCTGTATCTCAGTGTTGGATAGAGATTTCGAAATAATTCTTAGATTGGCTGATGGAGGACATTGAAACGATGCTGCCTGCATCATTAACTCACCTTAGACCGAAAACGTAATCGGTCACCATTAACCATGAGATATAATTTATTTTAAGCTTTTCAGTTTGTGAACTTAGATCTTCCTGAATTTTAAAGTTTCCATGTTTGTCCTTAACCTCACTCTCTCGATTTCTGATTAGTTCCTTATTAATCAGCAGGTCATTATTTAACAAAACTTGCAAGGTCGCGCTGCCATGAATTGTTAAAGATCCAGAGTATTGTTGGAAACTCGACTTTGACTTGACAAGTTTAGTTCCAAAACTACCTTTAAAAATTCATTAATAGGACGTTTTACAATAGACCCTTACCATATCAAATAATCCATTAGCAATAAAATCTTTGGTGCTTATCTGGCTCAGATGAGATGTTAAGAGCACTTTTATTTTTCAATATTACAAAATTAGTGTCAACACTCAACCATAAAAGCTAGAACAAATTTTACTCTTACTGCCTAGACTATTCTCTTAATTTCGATACTTTACTTTTAGTTTCGAGGCTTTACTTTTAGTTTCAATTTTTTAATTATATTATCAATGCTTTACTCTTAGTTTCGATGCTTTACTCTTAGTTTCGATGCTTTACTTTTAGTTTCGATGCTTTATTTTTTAATTTCCGAGCTTTACTCTTTATTTCGATTCTTTTGCTCCAGTTTCGTGGCTTTATTCTTAGTTTTGAGCCTTTACTCTTAGTATCGAGGGAACTCAACAAGTGTCGAATATTTTTAAAAATATTTTGTTTATGTTAAATACTACTTATTAGTAAATATTTATTAATACAAAAATTTCTTAAATGAAGAAAGAACCTTACTTTTGGTTCAGTATTTCCATTCTGAGCAGCGTGGAATAAAAACATGCAGTTAGTTGAGTACTGATTTTTTGAATATTAGTACTGAGTTTTAGTTAAAATACGTGGAGAATAAAATACCAATTATTATGAAACTAGTGACAATATCGACTATCAACTAAACTGTCTGTACTTCCTCAAGAAAAATCACAACATGCTTAGAAATTATAATTTACATCAGTCACATAATACACTAAATATACAGATTCAAATAGCTTGATTTCATAGTAAAAAAATAAAAGTCATTACAATACAATAATAAAATGAAATTAAATGTCTATACAGTTAGATTTAATTAAATTAAATTTGGAAATGGAAAATGTCATAAATTGAGTGTGTCTTTTTATGATACAATTAAGATGTGGTTAAAGATCTAGACCACATCAGTTCAATAGCTTTTGCTAAATGCCGAAAATCAATTACTTTTTTTCTATCCCGGGAGAAATCTTCCGAAAGGTAGTATTCAAAGACGGGCAAAATAATAAGGAAAATACAAAGGCGAACACAATTGGCTTTCAAAATCTTCAATCTGGCTAAAACGGGCTACCTCATTCACGTTGCAGTAATCGCCTGTGAGATTAACTTTTCCGGATCATAAACTCACTCTCTTTTTATATTAAATTATTCCGAAACTTCTTGAGCGAGAATAGAATGAGGGAGAGTGGAAAAGTGTAAATTGATTGTCTTATTATAAAAGGCATGTATATTATGTATATTAACGGAGAATTCTAAACGAAACTTTTACTATAACCCGCAACTTGAAACCTGAGCGCAGTACGAGCGTGCGTAGTTACGGGCTCCATCTGCCAATAAGAATGATTATTGAAACGCAACTTTATAGTATTAAAACAAAGTATCTTTTATTAAAAATATAACTAAAATAATCAATCCTTATATAATAACTAATGTGAAGGATGAATCTGATGCTGTTTAATAAGTTTGTTGATATCAGGTTCCAATTTACTCAAGAACAGTCGAAGTTCTAGGCCCCATCGGCTAATCAATATGTAATCAAAAAAGTATTTTATATTCCCTCGTAAAAACGAGAGAATTTGTTTTTTTTTTTTTTTTTTTAATAAAAATTGTATAAATAAAAATACAAATTTTAATTTAAACAATTATTATCAGCGATACTATTAAAATACTCAGAGGATTAAATATGATTTATGTAAACAAATAATTTATGCCCCCTCATAGCCGGCTGTGATTTGTTATATGGCAATATTTACGGTCAACGTCGCTCGGGGAGAGTTTATTTTTATTTCTATTAAATCTGCATTGAAACAAGAATCTAAATACGAAAAGAGAAATGATTTTATAATTTTGAAAACATCTTTTATTTCATTAGTTTAGCTAGCTAAAACTTCGCCTGCGCTTAATTCAGTGATTCTATTAAATTTTGAGGGTTTTAATTTATTTGTACAGAATCCTAATTATTTTGGTCGCCTTTGTAGTTCTTTAATAAATTTGCTAGTAAAAAGTTCCATGAGAATCTCTCTAGGAGTTTAGAAGACTACTCATAACAAACTTACAGACGAGCAGGCAGCAGGCACCGAAGTGCCTACCGGCGCCCATGGATATCTGCACGACCAGAAGGCCAGCAGAGGCGCTGCCGGCCCTTAATGACCTAACATAAGCTTAGTAGGAGAGGAAAAAACTATTCCTAATATTAAAAAAGAAAATGGAGCACTGTGTCTAATCTAACAATTATAATCTAAGTGTTTGTTTCTGACAGTAGAATAAAATTGTTTTATGTAATGGATATTATCTTATTTTTACTTAAACCCCCTATAACACGGCACGCTTATATTTAAAAAATATTTTTATACAGTTATTTCTATCTATCTTTCTCGCAACACGGATTTAATAAGGATTGGGGTTTGTTGATGTTTATGATTCGTAATTTATTTCGTACAAAAGGTGGTAGCTTTGCAAGGTAACGACAAAAAAAGTTTTGATAGAATTTAAAAATATTTCTAATTGTAAACAAAAAAATAAAATATTATACAAATTAATTTTGGAAGGAAGGGACTCTTCACATTATCATTTTTTATTACAATAATAAAAAATCTTTAAAGACTGAACGGCTTACAAGAACCTCTAAATTTTGTAATTGAGAAAAAAGTTTTGAATTTCAAATGCAACTCCAACCAATAAGAGTACTAAAGCCTGCAATCCACTCAAAATTTACCTATTAGTCTGTCGCAGCCTTCAAACATTGACCAGGAGTTGGTAATTGACGTCTGCGAACCATTTAGTTCACTCAACCACTTCTGTACCCTCAACTTATAGACACGCTTCATCCAACTCTAACACCAATGCATAGAGTCGCTTTTACAACAACAGGGGGACCTTGCGTCATTACGAGGCGAAGTAATTCGATGTAGTACGGTTAGAAGGGAACAGACATATTATGATTTATAGTGTTGTCTGTGCGCGGTCAATAAGATGACGCATGCTCAGTGGCGCGCACCGCCATCTGTTGGCGGCCACGTGGTTCGACTCCCGGCGCGCATGACCGACTTCATCGATCCCGTCACCTTGGCTTAATGAATTCATGTACACGCGCTCAGTACGCAAACGACGACCGTCTCTCCGCATCGAGTAGGTATAAACTTGGCTCTTGACTGTTAGGATACAGGTGTGAGGAATTCATTTGTTTTATAGCGTATTTTTATGATTAATACGCAATCACACCTGATCGTTATCTAGGATGCGAACCGCTTACTTTAAAAGATGCCTATTCACTCTTGTGATAGGTACACTTTTGAAAGCAGCCGAAAAAGTCGATGTTGCCCGTATCTACGGTGTGGTGAGCCTATCGTATTTTTATTAGGTAAAGCTATGGATAATAGACGCTTTTATGCAAGTACAGCATCTGCAGTGCATCATAACCGAGATGAACCTGAAAATGAATAAAAAGCAAAACTGAGAACATTATGTGCATGTTTTATAGACATTTACTAATTTATTTTTCATGCTAATACATAACTTGATTAATATACACTTGTACACCTTATATATAGCTAATGGAAAGTCTCCATCTGCTTGCCTACTGGTCAGGCAGATGTCCATGGGCATCAGTAGGCACTTAGCTGCCTGCTGCCTGCTCGTTTGTCCCTTGTAACATAAAAAATAGAAAAAATGTATGTATACGATGTTCTATGTCCTTGTATTTCAACTTTTCTTAGTTATATACGAGTACATGGTCGTCTGTTAAACAATTACATAAGTACAGAGCAATATGCCAACGTAAAAATTCTTTAACAAGTAAAAAAAAGTACTATCCTGGAACTCAGTTGGGAAATAAACTTACAATGTTTACATTTGTGTTGGTTTCTGTATTATAAGGACAGAAAGTTTTACAAATTTTAATTTTTCTCAGACTTTTACCATTAATCTTAACTTAATTTTTACACTTACGAGCACTCAAAAGGGCCGGCCCTTCGCCGAAACACAAAAACGTCGCCAGTCAAATTGAATAGATCAAAGGACTTTCAAGCATGCGTTTATTTTGAAGATGAATCATTTTATATATAGATTAAGTTATAAATAAATCTAGCAAGTGCGAGTCAGACCCACTCAGTAAGGGTTCCGTACCATCACGTAATACTTTACCAGGTATTGGGTTCTTCTGTGGAAAAAACGAACCTTTAACAAAATAAACCTAATAAATGGATTTTCTCTCAAGAAATCGCGTTACTCGTAGAACTTGTCCATTGACAGAAAAGGACAACTTTAATAATATTTTTTCTGCCTTGCTTTGTCTCGCTCGTCATCACTTGTAATAAAAAGTAAATCTATACTAATAGAAAACACAGCTGAAGAGTTTGTTTGTTTGTTTGCTTGCACGCGCTAATCTCCGAAACTACAGTTCCGATTTGAAAAATTATTTGCGTGTTAGATAGCCCATTTACCGTGGAAGGCTATGTATCGTCACGCTAAAATTTAATCTATTTTTTTTACCCAATTTCACGCGTACCAAGTCGCGGGTACAGCTAGCTAGTTTTCAATAATTTCAACGTCTTAATCTGACACCTTAATTGTTACTTATCTATTAACCGATGTCAAATTAGTGTGATATTACTCCTTGTATACCCAAGTGAGCACTTTGATTACAATATTGCTATACTAATACCTATTTGTGAAAACATTTAATTGGCTTCTAGACCCTATGTGTTTATAAACTTATTACATGTATATTATCTGTAAGTTTTCCTTAATAAATAAAATAAAATAATAAAATAACGCCAGCTGAAACGCAGGCAACAATAGGACAACCTATACTCGCATAATAACATAATTACTATATGCACAGGTGCTGTTATATTCTATCTTCAAACAAATAACACCGTAACATTGAATTGGGTGAATAATTTACCAAAAATTTCAAATGGGCGTAATCATTAGCTATTTAAATATAACTTCTTTACGCACGCTTGACGTGGGGAGTAAGCTAGTGAATGCGTTACGAAATGTGTGATTGGGCGAGGCGTACGGAAGTTCAGAGGGAAATATAAGTTAGTGAAGATAGAAAGAGAGAGATATACGTATCTTATTTCTCATACGATAAGTCTAGTCTCGGTCATACAGTCAATCGCAGTAATTACTGATGTATCCGATAATAAAAATTAAAAATCTGTTCATAAATGAGTTTATCAATGAATACCAATAATAAATTTAAATAGTTGTAGAAAATTAGAGGTAGCGTCATGCTTGTAGCCGAATTGGAACGACGCGTCTGGGTACCAGTACCTCTTTCTCACATGAGATCGGCGTGAAGTGGTGGCAATGCAGTCACGTCAAGTGATGGTATTGTTGTCGCGTATCGTTCGGTTGCAATAGATTACTAAATACAAAATAAAAACATGTACCAAATTACATAATACTTCATCAAAATTGCAAAGGCGTATACATCAAATACTAAACTGATCATAAAATATTTAACTAAGATTTGTGATTCATAAAAACATTTCAATTGAACGCAAATTATATATTTAATAATAATAATATTCATGGCATGTTTTTTTTCTATTATTTTTAGTTTTATTAAAACCATCGTATTCTTTTTTATTCAATTCTTAACATTTTAATATTCTTATTTATTTAAATGCTAGCCTTCGTCGATAAATGGGCTATTTGTTTTTTTATAACATTTCCATCCCGTAATTATCGGGTTGGTCTGGTTGGTAGGTTATGTTCCATTGTTTGTATGACGTACCTTTGTATAACGTACCTTCTAAAAAAACATTAGATAATTATAATTAATTTAATTTAATTAGCAGAATAAAAATATGGATAAAAAATTTCGATTTTCAAATGTCAAGGTTATTCTAATAATGTCAAATTTGCAAATCATGTCAAGTACTAATAATGTGGAGTGCATAAAAAGAAGGATCTTTTCTTTTTGAGCCGGTGTCTTTCCTTCAAGTGGGGTGATAACACCTTTAGCTATGGCTTTATTGTACCTCTCTTTTGCAGAAGGTGTTTTAGGTTCTGGCGGCAGGCCAACGTCTTTACGAACTTTGTCTATCAGTTTTTGTTCTGATGCTGTTTCCGCTTCTGGCAATGGAATCCCTTGCATCGCCAAACCTTTAAGAATTTTTTCTTTTTGTTCAGGTGTTTTTCCTTTTAAAGGAGTCAGAAGTCCGGCCGCTTTTGCTTTTCGACATTATCCTATTTTCCTCAGGAAATACTTATCTTAGGAAAAAAATGTATAGGACAAAAAATATCAATATTTTTGGGAGCTACAACTTGTTTAAAACATTTTTCTTAAAAATCAATATATTTCTAAATAAACGAAAAGAAAGAACGAACGAAAAAAGTTTATAAAGTCATTCACGTTTTTAAATATTTAATTGAGTATTTCTTTCGTTTTTTTTTATTTAAACTTTTTCTGAAATAGTGCGAAAAAACAAACAGACCAAATTGATATCGGTCCATTCTCACGCCTGAACGGCTGGACCGATTTCGCTAATTCTTTTTTTGTTGTGTTTGTTATGGTCAAGAGAAAAATCTTATAAAAAAATATAAAAAATTACGCACAGAAAATTCGAAAATTTAAAAATACTTAACCAAATATTAAATCATTTCCAATAATAACGAGAACAGCCATAATATAGGATATTTTTCAAGTCCACATTTCCAAAACAAATACGCGACATATTTTATTGTATAATAAATTAAACGGCCTTCAATAATTATTGCTATTGTATTAGTAGATATATAGCGTCGTGTAAATTGAGGAAATCGATGTTCCTATGGCCCGGTTCCTATAGCCACTAAACGACAATTTTTTTTAATAATATATAGTTTAAATCTACTATACGTCGATTTAACTACAAGTTAAATAGCAAAATTTTATAAAACAACTAAGTTTTTTTTTTACAATATAGTTAAGAACATAAAATTTAAAGAAGTATTTTTAATAAAAAATAAATATAGAAAAATTTTCGAACGCCATATTTGATTGTCTATGGATAATTTCTTTACTGATGCCGTCTTCGACTGTATTTCATTAAAAATAAGCGTGTTTTTATCATGTCCTTTGCGTTTTTTACAGTTTTTCGTCAATTTCGGCGTTTTAGTCCAAGCGTTATATTTAGAAAAAAAAAAATAACTTTTTTTTCTTAATTTTTTTTTATTACACGTAGGTGGCTAAAGATAGTAAATGTTTTAAAATACAAGTAGTTTTGTAAACGGTAGATGTTTTGTGAATATTATTAAAAAAATCCGTATTTTTCGTAAATGAGTTTCCCAAAAGGAGCAAAATTTCATCAAAACCTTAATCCGGAATAACTGAAAATATTACTTAAAAACTGATCGCAACGTTTCTAGGTCTATCTAAATAAAACATATTTTAAACCTTCGCTTTTATTTACAATGACCTTAATTTAAAAAATAGTAATAAAACTGCATACAGAATAAACAATAACTCATTCAAATTTTTTACACTAAAAAAAATATTACATAACATAATTTGTAATATCATTTCAAAAGGAACACACAAAACCTTTGCAGTACAGAGTTGGACTGTTCCAAGGCTGCTGCTTGGTCGCCCTACCGCCGCACTACTAGCATATTAGCGTCGCACAACCGGTGCTTTAACGTCTCACCTAGCGGCGCACTAATGTCGCACTACTGGTGCATTAGCGTCTCACCAAGCGTCGCCCTATCGCCGAACTACTAGCGCATTAGCGTGGCACAACCGGTGCTTTAGCGTCTCACCTAGCGGCGCACTAACGTCGCACTACCGGAGCATTAGCGTCTCACCAAGCGTCGCCCTACCGCCGCACTACTAGCATATTAGCGTCGCACAACCGGTGCTTTAGTTGGTTGATATAATACTGGTTTTAAGTTTCACTGATTTAAAATTCTTTTATACCTTTCATTCGTTTATGGCTTCATCAATGTGCCTATCATATTCTAATATTGCTAACAACTATTCATATCTGGGTATCACATGACAGCCGAATGATTAAAAATTAAAATTTAATATTTCGTTATATATGTATCGATATTCAAATGAGATAAGCATTAAATACGGCTACTTCATTGTGTGGATGATTCTTTAGAAATATTGATAGTGTATGTTAATTTTCGTTTTCGATAAAATAATACTTTCCACACTAAAATATGCTTTAAATAAATAGATTTACTGTAAGAAATAAAATAAATAAATAAATAAAATAAAAATAAAATCTTAGAACAAAATTAAATGCTAAATGGTATTTTTTAACTATTTTCATTTGTTAACATAAATATGGTAAGTCTTATCAATGCATCATTATTAAATGAACAAACTGAGAACATCAGTTTCGGAAGTTTCTATTTCTGACAGGATCAGATTAAGACATTTTTTTTACAGTTAAGTAAATAGTGTAGTTTTCATTCGCCCAGTTAAAATAAAAGTTACGCTAACAAAACTTTGGCACATAATCTTATTACTCTTTCCCAAGACGCTAAAAACGTTAGGGATTTTTAAAAGTACAAGAAGCGAGAAATGCTTTTAAGAGTAAAATTCCAGTCTCATATCTTATTTGAAGGCGGCAACTCGCGAAGTTATTACGACATCCGCGATGGCTTTTTTGAATCTTGCATGATTTATGGCTCCTTGTGATCTTTATATTGCTGGTAACAGGTATGTAGTCAAAGTCAAAGACTCGGTAATGATACTGTCATCAATCTCATTCTTCATTTTTATCATTTATTATATTTATTTTTATTAGTAATCAACAGCGTTACAGAAAACATAAATATAGAAATAATAGGTAAATAAGGCCAAAAGTGATTACATTTATAGATTTAAGAAATAGAAATTTAAGTAGAAGTAGAAGTACAAATTAAATATACAAAATATGATGACGATGAAAAGTAAGTGATAGTCAAAACGTCAAGCTAATGAAACTTATTGTTACTCACAAAGGTACAGCATTTTCAAGTACTACAAAACTTTGTACAGTTACACAAAGTCCCCGGCCACACTACATGATCATTGAAATGATCATTCAAATGACGCTATATCTTGCTGGAGCATTATGTCAATATTTCCACTTGAGACAAAAGGTAAACAAACAATAAAAAAAAGGTTATTTTATGTGTCATCAACTTAAAGCTAGTCATAAAATTAAATTGCCGGAAAAATTATAAAATTTACAAATATTGTAATGATTCGAAAAATGGAGCTATTTAATAGATTAGTCGGATTTTTATTTTGTGCGTCATATACCAATTACTAACCATACTTATTTACAGTGTTGGACTTTACCGGAAGATAGGTATAGCAACAAACAGTATCTAGCAAACTGTATTCTCAAAAGATTTTTCCTTTAGAAAAATATTATTTCAGAATCTGCAAATTCGATTAAAAATTAGATCTGGAATCGCGTAAGCAATGGGAAGTTAAAGTTAGCGAAAATTCAAATGTTTTCCTTACGCTTAATAACTTTAAAGATTTTTTAGAACATAAATTCCGATCTCTTGAATTTTTAGAAACAATTAATCTTGGATTCTTATAGAGTTGATGTAGCCTACAAGAATGAAGTTTGATGATTTTAATGAATGAATGAAAACTTTATTCAAAAAGGTTACACAACTACGAAAATAAAATATTTTAATCAGAGCTTACACTAAAATAATAAAACCGTAAAAAATAGATAAATAATATGTATTATTACTAAGGTAGTCATGTATCTATTCCAAAAAGGATGACTACTCAGCTTTTTTTATGAGGTCAAAGATGACCTCAGCTGATATTCTGTAGCTCCCGACTAAGCATTTGGTTTGGATAGGTGAGCCCGTTCTTGAGTTATGGAATTACAACGAAAAGTGGCATTGATTTTTATATTAATAGATTAATTGGGAGATTTTTTTCTGATCTAAAAGATACATACTTTAAATTGCTGATAATTATTAAATATTGTAAAAGGAACTGCTTTTATTAATACAATTCCCAAAAGGATATAAAGTACTTAATATGTAAAAACTACTTTTCCCAAGGATAGAAAAATAACGCAAGCTAAGTCGTAAACGCTACTATATTGTGACCACCCAAACTAGGGTTTCGGCTGAAAATCAGCTCTGTATGCTTTCGCATTCTAAAGAGCATGCAGAATTATGCCGATCCGTTACCTTTTTTTAGGTCGTGTCAACCGTAACGTTTTGTTTTTGTCTGACTTAATTAATTAATAAATGAATAAAGTTTAATTTCGTTACTATCGAATGAGTTAGCTTGTGTAATTAATAGCTAATGAAACAGTTATTCAAATCTTTATTTATTTTCCAAGTTAGTTTATATCAGATGGGACATGTGAAGTTCAGTCTGTCTTATAACAAGTTATAATTTTTTTACTGGTAGCATCTTATCGCTAAATAAGTAAAAAGGTTAAAGTTCGTAAGTGTTTGCAACGAAACAAAGAATACTCATCACACTAAAAAGTATTTCAAGAATTTTTAAATACTCTATGCGAATTAATTTCGAAGACCTTTATCGGAAATATCCAGTCTTCAAAATCGTGTTCCTGTATATTCAGTTATATCCTGTACATGTCTGTATCTAATGCCCGGGCCAGACTGCATTTGAATGATCATTTCAATGGTCACATATAAAGGGTTTGATTCCCTGTTTGAATGTACTAGTACGGAAAATGTGTCATAAATGGCCATTTCTTTTGATTGCATATACTTTAAGGTAGATGTTGACACAGCCTCAAAGGATCATAGACCTCAGGATTTGGTATTCAAGTCAACTTTATATCTCTTAAGCGTTCCTGAGACTTTTGTTCCTTAAGGGGTCTTGACAGACAGACGGACAACGATGTGATCCTATAAGGCTTTTTTTTCTTTAGAGGTACGGAACCTTAAAAGAAGAATTAAGCCACCAGGTTCAAATCCCGACACCGCCAGGGTAGTAATGTAGACATTTCTAACACAAGTTTTTAATTTAAGTTTAGTAAGCTTGTTATTTAGAAAAAAAATACGTTGATAGCGTTTTAGATAAGGAACCCTTCTTTTAGAACACGCTTTTGACCATTTTTTGAATTCTGGAACCGCTCCTTACTGTGCTCGTTTGTCTATATTTATACAAGCGAAAGGTTACCACCACCTAACAAGAAATCTCGAAAACTGCGGGTCGTAAAAACATGAAATTTAGCAGGGAGTTAGTTTATAGTTAGTAGAGATCCATTAAGAACTGATTTTGCGACAGGGCCGGATTGTGGAGGCCTGGGGCTCTCAAAAGTTTATTTGAAGTTTTACGCGAGCGAAGTACCGGGGAACAGCTAGTTCTTACATAAAAACATTGGTATTCGCATAAATAATGTTAGTTAGGTAATACATTATCTCAACTAAGACAACTTAGATGTAACTCTTAGATCAGCTGATCGCATACGTTCAAAAACATAGTGTCATTGACCTACATAGCGGTTGACATAAGGTGGCGGTCGTATTCTGTTACACAGGGCGATCCGTCTGCGATAGCGTGTAGTGCAGGAGACGGTCGCTTTTTTAATATAAAGAATAATACTCGGTATATAATCAAATGTGTCTCTCAAATCAGCTGATCGTATACGTTCAAAAACATTGTGTCATTGACCTACATAGCGGTTGACGGTTGTATTCTGTTACACAGGGCGATCCGTCTGCGAAAGCGTGTAGTGCAGGAGACGGTCGCTTTTTTAATATAAAGAATAATACTGGGTATATAATCAGATGTGTCTCTCAAATCAGCTGATCGCATACGCACGTTCAGTAACATATTCATGTCATATAGAGGTTGGCATAAGGTAGCGGTCGTATTCTGAAAAACTGTGCGATAGCGTGTAGTGTAGGAGACGTTTGCATTTTTAATACATAGAAAAATACTAGGAATATTATTAGGAGTGTCTCTCACATCGGATGATCGCACAGGCGCTTTAAAAACATAGTCGTGTAATTGATTTTCATAGCAATTGACGTAAGGTAGCAACCGAATTCTGATACACTGGGTAATCCGTCTGCGATAGCGTATAGTGTAGGAGACGGCTGTTTTTTGATTCTTTTTTCACGCCTATTGTATATAGAATTCCTCCATTGATTTTCACGTGGATTGATCTTGTGCCACTGAAATACAAAGGGTTTTCCACGTTCTTAATATGATCGTATGGGAGGATGTCCAAGCTATCGACTACCTACTACTGTAGGGGGACACCATCATCATCCTAATCATCACCACCATCAATGGTACTTGACTTCTACACACCATCGGTTATCGGTTCTTCTAGTTATGTGATCTGCCCATTGGCACTTCAACTTGCTAATTTTTTAAATAACGAATGATTGTTTAAAAGATTACAAATTTGCAGATTAAAAACTTATCACATATTAATAAATCTAAGTGGAATCATAACTATATTGAACTAGCTTTAATCCACGACTTTTCTTCGACTTTCATACATACTTTCAACCCCTTTTCCACTCCTTTTAAATTTCATTTTCGCTTTAACAAGTATCCTATACCTCTCGAAGATCCAATCTATCTCTATTCCAAAATTCATAAAAATCGGTGTAGTGGTTTAGGAGTGAGAACGTAACAAAGAGACTTACTTCCACATTTATAATATTACTAATGAAGTATGGATGCAAACTGGTCTTCCTAAACCTCGTATGCCACTGACATCACACCAAAGTACAGTCTTGAGCATTTCTCAGAGTAGGCTTGTATGCCTTACAAAAATTTTCCATTTAAATTATAGACTTATGTAAGGAAATTTATTCTTTCTCGATTCAATTGGCTATATTATTTTTTACGTATTCGCTCTATACTGAATCTGATATCCGTCTCAAGGTCTATAATTTAATATCGATATCGTGTTTTTTTGCTTTTTAAATTTATACGGCTTCGGGTGTAATTTTGATCCCATTTTTTTGGATTCACATTTGCGATTCGATGAGAGAAATTTGCTTACAATTTTTTTTATTTAATATGATTAGGGGCTTTAGTATAAGTGATTACGACGGCACCACAAGAAGGAAAAAGAATAAAATTGTGGAGTGGAGTGGAGATGACTCTGTATATATAGTTTCACAAGTCTTTACATACAAGACAATCTCGTCTTGATAATATATTATTTAAATTTATTAATTTGGTGGGCAGTTCAGCGGCCAATGGCCGCCGAGGAAGAGGTGATGCGACTATTTGGATATTTTTGCGGAGAAGTTATGGATGAGATTGGCCATTGGCCCAGGAAAGAGGAAGGTGGATCAAGAAGGGGGAAACCTTTGCCCAGCAGTGGGACACAACTGGCTAATAAAAAAATATAATAATTATTTATTACAAATATGATAGATTAATTAAATTCATCAGACACACTTTCTCAAATAATTCTATAAAATTTTGGATCCATGTACGGAACCCACAGAGAGACTCTCAACCCTGTGCCAAATATATTTTAAAATTTCAATGCTATGCAAATGGCGCAATTGTATTAAAATGTAATAATTTTTATTACTGTAATAATAATGTAATTTATGAGTTAGCCCGTAAAATTATGCAGATAATATGTAATGTAAATTATCTTAATTTATTTATTTACGAGGGTAGTTAGCTTTTAATACGGCACTGAATAAGTAGTTAATATCATTGTTGTGGTTTTAAGGGAATTAGAGACAAGATTTAGGAACATTCAGGGAAAGCGCGCCCCATTCTCATAGTCGAGTAACGTATCTGACGGATGATGTTTGGTGGATGACTGATGATGATGATGGTGATGATCATGGTGATGTTGATGATGATGATGATGGTGGTGGTGGTGATGATAATGGTGTTGATGATGATAATGATATGATGATGGGTCAGAGAACTAGCATTAGTTGGAGCTAAAAAATATAATAATCTCTGCTTCTGCGATTTAAATTAATACGTTCATAGTGTCTATTTGCACACTAAAATTATAGTTGAAAGTATTGGAATGAATTACTATATAACATCATTTGTACCGCATTCTTGCAAATAAAGATATGATTATGATTATTATGTGGTCGCGTCAAACCCATCTAGACTATGTCGTCTCCATTCCTGACACAAGTTTTAAAAAAGCTTAACTAGACAGGTAAGGAAAATATTAGACATATTATTACAAAAAACTTAATATTCTTTGAAAAGAAATAAAAAATAAACAGTCGTATGTGCAATGGCCTTAACAATCAATCCGGTCCTACTTCAATTTTGTCCAGATCTGAAATTTTGAAATCGGTTTTTCTTTGTAAAATAAACAATATTTTTCCTACAGCTTCTCTGATACTTAACTTGATAATTTAAGTTAATCATAGTCTGCCTCTATTATTGCTTAAAAAAAAAGAACATGGAAAAACGTTCATACTAATTTAAAGAACAAAACACATAAGTATTTGATTGGTCAAGCTTCAATTATCTAATTTAGAACGGTCAAATATCTTGTTAGAGGAGTAATAGTCATGGGAAATCTGCGAATTTACCGACATACAAGGACCCTTTAAAACCAGAAATGTCTATTAAACCTGTAAAATTAGTCTAAATTTATTATAAGCAACATAATCTGTTCGTACATAATGAGTGTGTTAATTAAAGAAAATGTTTTATAAAGTTAAAGCTGTTCTTTATATTGCCTCCCATAGAGTCTATTTTGGAGAGTGAAATTTATTAGTACATTGTGAACAAGCGGAGAGTATGGATCCGGTTGTTGGGGTACGGAAGAAGGGAGCGGAGAGATTTACGTGGCTTTTTTATTTATAGATGCGATAGCGTCGGGTGAGAGCGTTCGTCTTGCACCTTCGCTGCGCAGCCAAAAGGGTGCGATATGGACCAGACACCCGATTAACTTTGATTGGTGGGAAGTCGACATCATGTTCAAGGTCACCGGAAGAGGGCGCATTGGTGCTGATGGTTTGGTGAGTTTTTATAGAAACTATATACCGTAATATTAACTGTTTACGCTTTAACCGTAACTTTAAAACCCTTCACAATCAAAATGAAATGATTCCTCTCAGTTACGTTATTAATGGATATTATTTACTCGGAATCCAAGGAATAAAAAGAGTACTTAAAATGGTCCAGTCATTATCAAGATATGACGATACTAAGGGAAATGTTAGTACAGATTAAGCAAAAACAGTATTTATAATAGAATAATTAAAAAAAAGGAAATATTTTTCCTCGACAATAATAATAATAAAGAATATGCATTACAAGCACTTGTATATAATAAAACAGCATTTTTTTTTGTAGCCCAATATCTCGGCATTGGTAGATTTTTAAATTTTTAACGATTCAAAAAAAGTAGATACACAAAAAGAAAGGAAAAAAGTGAAGGAAAGAAGAAAACTTAAATATCGAACAAACATACACTAAAACTAAATAAAAACTATATTTCAGTTTATACATACAAACAGCATTTTATACGAACTTAAATATATGAATATGAAACGAAATAACTAACACGAACAAAATTTAACATCGATTGTGAACGCCTCAAATACATAGATAGATAGATAAGCACTTTATTGCACACACATTTAGGTAAAAAACAATTATAGACATATACAGCTTAAACAATCTTTGAGCTGTGTCTGGCTCTGGTATAACTCGCTTTTTGTTTTGTAATGTTTACAAAAGTAGATAGAATTAAATGGTTGTAGTGTCATTTTACTGCATTACTCAGTTATTTCTTATTTGACTTAATATGGATATGCTTATAATTGTTATTATTTTTTATTTATTTTGACATAAGAACAGCATTTTACAAATTAAAAATATTATAGAATTCATATATTACAAAATCCATAGTCTATGTAAAAAAATTTTACAGTCACACACAGTGTTGAAATATGTAAAAAAGCAAGCAAACATATGCTTTTGTTAATCATTTTATTATTCACAATGTACAAAGTCTAGATATGTACAAAGGTCTAGATAAAATTATTGCTATGTTGCTTTGGTTTTTAAGAGAGCGGAAAGAGAGTTGGTTTCTAAGAGCGAAGCAAAAGAAACTTGGTTTTTAAAAGCAACACTCGTTTTCTTGTTCATCCTAGCCTTTTACGTGCCTTGCGAAGCACGGAGGAGGTCGGATATTTGAAAACCAGTGTTGGAATTGGTGACCCATCTATCAACAAATAATCTAAGTATTTACCAAAAAATATATACGTAAATGTAATTTGAACTGAGAATTTGTTGACTTAATTTTGCAAGTGACGAGGAAGGCATCTTGAGCCTTTGACAAAGTCTTTATCTCAAATCTAGGAACAGTTCCTACTCAAATAAAGTAAATTAATACCACCCATCTCTTCAGTACATCTTATTATGAATAAAGCTCGCTCCTAAGCTTTTAGAAGTTTAAAATATTTTCCCCTTATTCTGAAGATATGAATTCGGAATATTTTGTTGTGGTAATGAAGTCGGTTAAAAATTATAGCGTGATGATATATAGCCTTCCTCGATAAATGGGCTATCTAACTCTGAAAGAATTTTTCAAATCGGACCAATACATTCTGAAATTATCTCATTCAAGTAATAAAACAAACTCTCCAGCCTTATATATATAAATCTATAATAAAATAGGGTGTACGAATGCTGATATTTGTATAAACTATGCATTTTTTAATGATTAAAATAAAACATCACGCATACCAATACCAAACGATTTACACACACATTTAAACATTGTACCCCTATAACGTCCGTGACAGTAGTATCCGCATCTTTTTCTCCTCTCCATCTATACCTTTATATCCTTTTTCTCCATACTTTTCCCCTACTCCTGTCTTTCTAATCAGATGTAGCGCCACGCTTGTTGTCAAATTGGGCCGGCGACTCCGGTTATCATTACATCTTTCTCGCTTGAGATCGGCGTGAAGTGGCGGCAAAAAAGTGATGCTATTGTTGTCGCGTTTCGTTCGGTTTGTGACACTTCCCGGTGGCCTAGACTCGTCACTAAGGCCGGCAAGGCAGCTTGCCTCCTAATCGGGCAGCTGCCTGCTGCCTGCAGCCGCCTCGTTTGCCCCCTGTAAAATGTATATATATTTTTTAATATTGTACTTTTGTAATGTTAAATTGTGATAAAATTCTACTTTTGACAGGAGACAACGGTATCTCTGATACACGAAACTCACATCAAGGTCATCTTGATCATCTTCTGCCTTATCCTCTCGGGCATGTGCTTCGTGTTCCTATTCAAATGCGTCAGGAAGCTGTACCAGGACCACAAGATAATAAAAGTAAGTAATTTTACCTTTATAAAGTACGAATATAAAAGCACATCATGGTGGGTGAAGGCTCATCACTGGGCATACTTTAATAATAGTTATTTAGTTCGTTTGTCATCTTCCACAAGTTGATTAATTGACACAGCACTTGAAGTTGAAATCTAAAAGAGACGGATTTCTTAACAATGCTCCATGGGTTGATCGAGTCCCGATGCAGAGGAAGGAACCAGGGCAGTACCTGGAACATATGACCCAAGTGTAGGATTGAAGGATCCTTTTAACTTGTACACGAACACTAACCTCAACTGCCGTGTTATCTTCTCTGCTCAACCAATTCCAATCTGATCTCATCCGATAACGATTTCCTTTTATTTGTCTTCATGATGGTGATGGTGATCAATGTTTTCCTTCGAACGTCTTTAAGGTTGCTAATAGATGGTGCTTTATTAAATTACATCCATATATATACATACATATATATATGATGATCCTAAATAACGAGCCTGCGAAACAGCTGACCGCTGCTATCATGCATATAAATATATAAGAGCGTTGGCCTCACTTTTTCCATTTGACGTTTTGCTTCGAGATTTGGTATTGTCTGTAATCAGTTTTTGCCTTTGCGATGCGATTAATTCCCAACTGTCGGTGGGTGTATGGCACGACGTTAAATTGCGCTTCAGGACATCCTTGAAATGCAAGTAAAAAAAGTGTAAAACTTTTTTTTTTAATGTAAAGATATTCCACCACGTGCCATCATTTGTCAAAATATTCCACTCCGTTAAATTCGCTTGTTATAAGTTTTCAAGGGTGCTCTGAATACAAATTATCTTACGTAACGCTGAGCATCTATCAGGCGTGAAGATGATATAAATTGAGGTAGTTTTCAATGAAGTTTGACCTTTAGACTTTTTTTTAAAACCAAATTGTAAAATAATAATTTTACATTCAAAAGTATTCCTAATATTATTAAAAATTAAATAAATATTATTTCCTAGTCTGAAAAATAATAATTTTTTTTTGAGATAATTTGAATTAAAAAAAAAATAACAAATTTTAAAGGACTATTTGACACACGGACGTCTGTTCCTAAGGTAGACAACTTAATGCGTCAGTTGTAGGTAACAACCGCCTGTTACACAAAATTATTTTTTATTATGGAAATATATAAATACATACATATACAATACACCCAGACTCGAGGCGGATCGAAACCACAACCCACGAAGCTTAAGACAGGGTCACTGTCCACTGCGCCAACGGGCCCGTCAAATTTCAATTTCCAGTCAAAAAATCATATATATATAATTACAGCTTGGCTCAAAGCGAAAAACTGTATTAATGCTTTGTTCACTTTATGTATACATGCATCAATAATTTCTCTTCAACTGTAATTAAAAATGCGATAAAAGTTCCAGATTTGAACGGAATATCTTCCCGGTCTTAGTCCATTCGAACTTTCGTTGGGCTATTGACGTTAACTATCAAGAAGTTTAGGTTACTGCGGATCGTAAACAATTCATCAATTAAGTTTAATGGTGTCAAACAGTTATCCAAATTTCACGGTAGAACCTCTTATGGTATCTTGTTATATATGATTATTACAAAATGCCCATTATAAAACACGTGTTTTCTATTGCTAACAGTATAAATCACAGTTTAGATTTAACTAACTAAAGCAGCGGAAACAGCATTTTTAACTACTTAGTGCCGCGACTTTTTCTGTCTTACTGACGAAACAACTTTACGTTTTAATTCTGTACTATTTTTTGTACAGCGTCCTTGGGCGTTTAGATTTATTTTCGACATCTGTATGTAAATTTGTATGTATCTGTATGTATTAATCCAGATATCCAAAAGCACTGTAGGCGTTAAGGAGGAGTTCAGTAACACAAAATATGTATCTACCTGATAGGAAATTATTTAAAAAAAGTTTAGGCATGATCTTAACAAATGTCTAGCATATTGTCACTTAAGGAGTAGATTGCGTTAAAAATTTAAATTCCCTGGCGTCCCGGCGAGATGAGTCAGATGGCTGGCGCGGACGTGATGGGAATGCCACGGTTTTAGCATTCAACCAACCGACAGCTACAAAAAACCTGTTTTTAGTGAACCGACGTAATGAGTTTTACTTTTATATGACCCACTTTGAATTCCTTTTACATATTGTAAGGTTTTGTAATTACAAAGTATTTTATGTAACTGTAAAATGTTGTTATTTTATGAGCATAGATGTGATGTTACATCAAATATTTAATACATAAAATTCATTAATTCTATCTTTTTAGGGTTCCGTAGTCCTATAAGGAACCTTTATATTTTCGCACCGTCCGCCTTCCGTCCGTCCGTTTGTCCGTCCAATTCCAAACTATTAGAAGTAGATATTTAAAATTCTCTATGTTAATATAACATACTGTAATAAATAAATATATACAGGACTATATGACACACGGACGTCTGTTCCTAAGGTAGACAACTTAATGCCTGTGTTACAGGGGCCAAGGTATGCAATAATTTTTTTTTTCTGTCATCTGGTATACATGTTCTAGCTTTCTTTATACCTTTCAGCGTTATATTTGGGAAAATATTTTTATTTTAGCGAGCGAAAAAGAGGGCCTTATTCAGTTTTAGTAACGATAAAATTTTTAAATAATACTTATAGAATAGAAAGTTTTTATGGAACTGTGTACATGATATTACATTGCTTGCGTTAACAATTAATACTCATCAATAATTGTCATTACCTCAGTGAAATAATTAAACACTTATATTTATTTAGCCCGTATAAAGTACTGATTGTCTATAAAAATCTAAAAATAGATTAAAAAATGTTTGACATGAAACATGAATCATAAAGAAATAGTGCTGTCAAATGTGATTAACTGGTCAAGAAGTGTAAAAGTGTGTTAAAACTTGTGTTTGACGTTGTTTACACTACCATAATGTTTTTATATTATCACAGTAATATTTTAAAATGTGCCCCTAAATCTCTACAGTCTCGTGACAATTTAGTAAGTTCCAAAAGTCAATATAAACAAGCTGCTTGCTTTTTAAGGTCCCTAAGGCATGTTAAATATTTCCGTTGTCCTCCTACTGAGGGTAAAGCTTGTTCATAGTTGGTGCAAAATTCAAATTCAAATAATATTTTATTCTAGTAGACTTTTACAAGCTCTTTTGAATCGTCAAATATTTTAAAAGCTACCACTGATTCGGAAGAGTCGAGCTACGAGAAGAATCAGCAAGAACCTCGTTAGCCACTCTTTTAAAAATAGTTCTTACAGAAATTAGTTTTTCACATTTTTGCATGTTAACTATCAAGTACAGTCACAGTCACAATCCATATCCAGGTTTACCTTAAAAGGTAAACCTTATTTCAAAAGAAGTCAAGTTCAATTCAAAAGTGGCTCTAATTTGAAAGGAAGATGCGTAACTATGGGCTTAATTTATGATGCCATCAAGTATCCCAGGAATTGCACAATAGCACAATCATCTGTTGTGTTCTAAGTTATATCTGATTTTCTCAGGCCAGCATTAAGTACAAGCTGGAAGACAATGTTTTTTAATAATTGTTTTATTTAACGACGATTTATGCGAAATACGTACCTTTGCGGGTGCAGTTATGGACAATTAAAAAAAAGGGAAAAAATGACATGTGCTTATTTGGATTGAAAAACTCAATACCACAATAATTTATATACACAGAAAAATAAGATAAATTTATATCGAATACAACAATAATCCAAATTTAAATCATGTTGCTTGATAAGTAAAAAGTTGGTTCATAACGATACATGTTTAAATAATTGATAGAATCAGACGTTACTTTGTGGAAATCCATGACATGCATGAGAAACTAAACTACTTTGCTTTAATCCGCATTTTTGCGCCGTCCTTTCATAAATCATTACTGTTGACAAGGATTTTTAATTGTTTACGTTCCTTGAAAAGGTTGTTTGAAGATTTATTTTCCGACAAAGTCTTTGCGATGTCTTTCATTACAACATAAATAAAAATGATAAATACAGAAGTTTTATAAAAGATATATATACCTACATATATACCTTTGTATCAGATTGTCGTCCGCACATGAAGCTTTAACCTACCTTCGCATATAGTATCTTATCTCATTATTGTAGACACACCGGCAGAATTAGTCAGGGGTAGTCGGTATCTTATTTCATTGCTTTATGTTTGTCTACACGAAGGTACTTATTACTTACACTACTCAGTAGTGACAAAATTTACTACCGATAGATCAGCTGAGGTCATCTTTGACCTCATAAAAAAGCTAAGAAGTTATCCTTTTTGGAGAGTTTTAGTTACATGACTACCTTAGTAATAACATTTATTATATATCTATTTTTTACGGTTTTATTATTTAATTATAAGTTCTGGTTAAGTTTTTGTAGTTATGTAACTTTTTCTGAATAAAGTTTTTCTTAATTCGAAGAAAGTCCTCAGCTCTACATTACGAATATTTCTCTTCGTATTGTTCTTGTCGAATGTCGAAGTTCTTCTTCTTCTTTATATCCTCCTTTTTCTAAAATAGTTAAACCACCAGTTTCATAAATTTCCTTTTCAAAACACATTTGTGTTTATAGAGAACATTGCACCGACGGCTGTGACACCATTGCTACATGGAAGGACGTCCTGTGTAATATTAAATTTTCCCCGGAGAGCCAACGGTACTGGAGATTTCAGTTATCGAACAATAGTTCTACTCAATTGATTGTGATTTTGTGATGTGTAAAGTATACCGAAATCTAGTTTTGGCAATTTAAACGTGGCCTTCAGAAATTTAAACAATAAACAAGTTAGAGAACATTTTTCTCAATCATATTCTTATACTAGCTGTAATATGCAACTTCATCCACGTGACTTAAGTGATTTTGTTAAATTTTGAGGGTTTGTATTTTCTTATGCGGAGCCCGAATTATTTTTCTATTTGCGTTGCCTTATTTGTTATTTTTCTTTTCTGTTGCGAATTCGACGAAGTATGTTCTTTATAAAAAGAATATCTTTACTCATATATAAAGCTGAAGACTTTTTTGTTTGCTTGAACACGCTAATCTCAGGAAGTACTGGTCCGATTTGAAAAATTCTTTCAGTGTTAGATAGCCCATTTATTGAGGAAGACTATAGGCTATATATCATCACGCAAAAATTGTCAATTATTTTTTTTACTTAATTTTACTCGGACGAAGTCGGAGACGGAGCTAGTTACGAATAATTTGAGATGTGCCTAATATTGTAATTAGAACTAAGATTTTCGTGATAGTAGAGATTGGCTTGCCACCGCTACCGCGACCGAGAACTCTATAAGTGACACCATAGATATATCTTAATACCATAGCTTACATCGTGCTCCAATGGCGGCACAAGCAGGAGAACTTAATGACCGCCTTAGATCGGGCAATTAATGTTACTTCTTCTTTTTCGATTTCGAAAATGTAAGAACTACAACTACCCCAACCCACACTGTCAAAATGCAAAGTTTGCCATTAAAACAACAAAAAGATATAGAGTTTAGAAATCTATAAAAGTAATAATTTGAACAGGATTAAAATAAATTGGTCATCCTCTTCAGCCAGTTGTCAGTCTACCGCTGGACCAGGGCCTCTTCAGAAACACGTCATATTCTTCTGCTGTTTACCAAGTGCACTAACATTAATTTAGTAATTTTCATATCAAATTTATAAAATTTCGCTTTAATCACGTTAAAACATACTTACAGGTTAAAGGAATTCTGCAAAACATCCCTTATCATACGTATTTACTATTTTCTCATCTCTTTTTTTTACAATTTATGATTAAGCCTGTTCCATATAGTTCTTGATTTTGAGACAAAACATTATAATGATAGTTTAAATATAACTTAGCGAATATTTCAGCTCACTGAACTTACCCCAGAGTTCCCGCAGCTTTACTAAGCAAAGGTGTGTGGTTATGTTGCTGTTCCTCACAGCATAAAAGCAAGGAATCCAGACTGAGGCTGGAATCTTCTAACTCTCCTCGAGAGGCTGGCGTTAGCGCCACTAATGTTGCTAGATATCTCTCCTGAAATTGACAGATAATTTATGATTTTGGAATAACTTATGTCTACAGCACCTACCTTTAGTAGTATAGTTCCAGTAGACATAAAAATTGAACATATTATAATATTTAAATCAACAATTTTAATATGATAATATGCTAAATTTACTTTATTAAAATTATAAATCTGAATATCAAGGGGTCTTTAAAATGGTCTTTTTAAGTTAAATAATATTCATATTAACATATTGGCAGTAGATAAAATTGTAATCTAGAAGAAATAAATACGAGAGAAGAAGATACCTGTTCTATACTAGAAGTAGTTTCGGTGCCACTCTGCGTGGGACCAGGGGTCTGGTGACTGGTGGACTTCAGCATGCCCATGACGCCTTTATGATGAGACGCAGCTGATCTAGACAATATCAACATTTATATCATTCTTAAAAACTGATACACTGAAAAGGCGATTGTATGAAATTCAATCTTTCGTCATGTATCCTGTATGTGACCTTCCAACCCTACTGAAAGTCGAAGTGGGTGCACAATGCGGTCCCTGCTATATCCGTTATTTTAACTACTTCAAGATGTTGACTTTACCTTGAAAATGTACACATATAAACGATGATAACGTTTTTATTTATTTATTTAGAGCCTATTTTTTCCCACTGCAGGGCAGAGGCCTCCCTACCCTCTTGCCATAGGGTTCTGTCTAAGGCTATGCGTTGCCAATCTCTATTATAGCGATCCAAGTTATTGCTCCATATCATTCTTGGCCTACTGTAAATGTTGTGTATAAATAATAAAAGCTGAATAAGGCACGTAGCACGAATTGATCCACAAAGTTGAGTAATACTGATAGGGTTCTTTTATAAATAAAAACGCTGTCTTGAAAAATTAATGTAGCCTAATGGTAGTAGTTTTATTCAGTCTTTGTTACTAATTCAGTAAAAATTGTCCGTTTAGATTGGAATTATGACCTGAACTGACGCACAGTCTTGCGAAAAGCAACACGGTCCTAAAAACGCTGACAACGCAGCTCATACAACACAGGGGCGTAACGCCTCACGGACTCCATTTTAGGTGTGTAATAGTAGGTGTTCGTAGTTTCTTTCGGCAGTTTAAGCTTTCGATACTAACCTGGCGAGTAAGGCTCCGGTGCGCGGGTGTCGCCACGTCAGCAGCGGCACCCGACCCTGGCGGTAACAGCGCGCCGCACGACGGAGGGACTCGTCCGACACGTTCTCGGGCACGGCCACCACTGCTGGATAACTGAAGACACATCACGTGTGACTTAAACCACATCAATACCATCAATATCTCATCTTAGTTTATAACTCTCAACTTTTTGAAAACATAGTCATATGGGCCGACGACGGGTTATAACGGGCTTTAACCGCCTAAAACCGTTAGAAAGAGACGCAAGAACCAAAAAAAGGGCTAAGACAACGTGTTTCTTCAATATAAATATAACTTTTTTGTTTTATAAGCGGGCAAGCGGTTCACTAAAATGACTACCGACGCCCATAGAGAATAGAAAAGAACGTCGCATACATACCTGCGACACAGGGTATAGAGGGCGTTGGCGTGTGCGAGCCGGAAGGGCGGCGCAGCGAGTCCCACGCGCGTCCAGTCGCGCGCGTACATGCGCTCGCGCACACGCTCCAGCGAGCGCGAGTGTGTGTCCACGCTCTCTGATACTCCGCTACCCGGACCGCAGCCACCTCCGAGCTCCAACTCCTCCACTGGGAATAATATTCATCATTGATTAGGCACTAGCTGTAACCCGCGACTTCGCCCGCCTGATTTTCGAGATTTTGTGGGCTTTATTTTTTTAAGCGTAACCCAATGGACTTTAGCTGAAAGCAAAGTAGCTAATGTTATTTATTGCTTGTAAAATCTTCTATCTACCAATGAAAGTCCCATCTAAATAAGTCCAGCCGTTTCGGAGGTTACTCGGAACAAACAGGCAGACGGACACAAATGTTTCAACTTGCATTTTGGCTATAGGTGTCGTATATAGTCGTAGGCATTTAGTAAATAAAAATCAATTTTATTTATATTTATTGATATCGCAATGAACTCACGAGACAGCGTGTCGGCGGAGAGCGAGGACATAAGCGGCGGCGAGGTGAGCGAGCGCGCGTCCGCGGACGGCAGCACGTACTTCTGCCGCTTGGACGGCTTGGGCTTGAGGCCGGCACGCCGGGCTGTCTTCAGCAGTGTCTTCTTCGCAAAACCTCTATAAATAAATAATAAATTGGCTAAACAATTTATAGTAACAGTAACAGTTTTGTACAGTGAAAGTTAAAATTTAAATGTCGATTTTATCTTTTATGCATCTTATCTTGTGTATAAATACAACTTTCAAGATTTAGAATCTCTCAATCTTTAAAGTAAGATATTACTTTCAAAATTTAGATATTGCTTGTCTAATCAGCGACACAATATGATAATATCGCAATGTTCAAATCCTTCCCTATCCTATCCTATAAGGTGAATCATTTCCTGATTCGCTTTCAAAGACTGTTGAATATGTTAAGAACTCCATAATTGTACACTTGTTATTTATTGTAAAATGCTGTTGGTTCGTCTAAATAAATAAAAAAAAAAAATAAATAAATAAAATAAACAGAGAAAAGACTTTAATTAAAACGAAACTACACTAACTACGCTGTAATAAAGTAACATTTAATGCCACTCCAATTGTGGCAATTTATTTTTGATAGTGCCGATACTATCGTGGAAGACATCTATATCGCTACGATAGTAATTTGCAAGGAATTGCATTCGATGCATTGACCCTTATTGACCCTAAACACATTTATCGGCGTTGAAATACTTAATTGGGTTCCAAAACTTCAAATTAAAAACATAATCAATATTAAATATTAAAAAGAAAAATGTGACTCTATTATTACGAAAGGCGTTGAAATACAAAAATATAAGTTCACAATTTGTATATAAATCAAAATAAATTATTAAATAGATATTAATTCAGTTGAGAAAGGGCACGTGTTTTTTCTTAATAATAAGAAGAAACATCTATAAGTAGTAGAATGTTTTAAGTCGTCAATTAGTAGGATATTTTATCTGGTATTATATCTATGTATTGTTAACCGACTTCAAAAAAAAGGAGTTGGTTTTCAATTTGACTCGATGTTTTTTTTGTATGTATGTTATGTACTCCGCCAACTATGAACCGATTTTAATGATGCTTTTTTTTATGTTACAAGGGATTCTCCTTTTGTTTGATAGACAATGCTCCAGAGATGGTGTCATATAAATTTTATCAAAATCAATTTAGCGGTTGTTGGGAAATCAACGAAACTCTAAAAGTAACTATACATGTACATCGATAGCTTTTTGTATCTTGATGGGAATTAATTGTTTTTGTTACATTTTTATACTTATTTTAAATATTGTTCACGATTAAATCGTCTATAGCATATATATTTTTATATCGTAAGCTGTTTTTGAAATAGAGGGAAGAGAGCTCGAAATATTAATTATTTACAGAATTCACACCCCTTAAACATTTTTGATGTATTTCGGTATCGAAAAATTACCTAATTACAAATGCTGAATATACAGCATCAGCGTATTTTTTAAAATTTCTTTAAAAAAATTAAAATAAGCCCTCTGTCTTTTTACTTATCACAAAACAAGTTTTAAATCAGTTTCTCCGTTTTATTACGGATGTCCTAATGGCGACCTCATAGCATCATCAAAGCCTGGTCACCATTTAGAACTAAAAAATCGTCAAGTCGAATCAAATGAGCTAAAATTAGATGATGAGCTCCATGAGCTCCAGGATCAGGCCTGGTAAACGAATAAAGATAAGGTACTTGAAAAGGCGAATCAATCGAGCCTAAACTCAACAGGAACTATGTCGTTTTATCAGGAGATTGTATGGCTACCTTAGGTTTTCCCATTTCTGTTTAAATATATATTGTGCTCGCAATAGTTTTGTTTTCTTTTTATATTTTTTTATTATTTTCTTTTTTATTATTTTATTGCTTTTTTTTAATTTTATATATCTCTCTGGTGTGATTCGGAATAAAGATATTTTCATTTCATTTCATTCATTTCAATAAACTTTCCATATGGTATAACTTAAAGGGTTGTTCGTTAGTCACGCTAAGGCTCGTAGTCACTTAAGTGAACTGCCTATACGTTTGCCTCTCGTCATATAAAAAAATAATAACGATTTTTAGAGGATTTATTTTTTTAAAGTAGCGAAGTTAATATAAAAACCGGAACACAATAAAGTCATTTATCTATAACGTAAATCAAATTTAAACAACGAAACGCTTCGTATTGTTATTTTAGAATGTAAATAAAAAAATAATCAAACCAACACAGTCTTTAAATCTTCTATTACTAATATGAAAAAATTAAAAAAAAAAAAACAGTTGAATGCACGCAACTTACCTCTAAAAGTCCGTATCCAGTTGTGAAAGGTCAATTCAAAAACACACCATTTTATAGCAAATCTAGATCATTTACCGTTTCATAAACATCATAATTATATCAACAATCTCATATAGGAAGTGCGGAAAGCTAAATATTGCGTAATTTCTGTGCTAAATCAGTAACGGACACTTGTCCAGCGACGTCATGGAATGGCATCTCCTCGGGAGGCGTGTAAGATCCCAAATATACATCTACTAACTCAAATACCGCGGCATCTCTGGCTGTGATTCTATTATTTACAAGATCATTCTTCCGTTTGTTTTGTTTATTTATTTTTTTAATATATAAAGCCGAAGATTTTGTCTGTTTGCTTGAATGTGCTTAATATCTCAGGAACTACTGGTCCGATTTGAAATATTCTTTCAGTGTTAGAAAGCCTATTTATCAAAGAGGGCTATAGTCTATATATTATCACGCTAAAACTTTTCACACAATTTTACGCGGACGAAGTCGCACGTAACAAATAGGGATCAGCGTGAAGTGGCGGCAATGTTGTTATGTCTAGTGATGGTATTGTTGTCGCGTTTCGTTTGGTTTGTGAGATTTTTCGGTGCCCATATATATACTATACAGCTGCCCATAGATTGTTCTATCTTGTTTTGTACTTTATTGTATTTCAAAAGTAAAACCAATATTGACGTGGTTATATATTTCGTGATGTTTGTCACATTGCCGATATATTTGACATATTACTTCTTAATAGATAAAATTACAAAAGGAGAAATATGAAGAATAAATCGGTGGATAAGCGCCAAATCCATTTATGTAAATGAGATGAAAATTTAATATTTCCATATGTTAATTTGATTTCGTCTTTAACTTGTTATAAAAATTACATAAAAAATACTTTAGACGTACGATAGGAGCGATGGACATTTTTATGACGTTCGTCACTCGATGTCGATGTAAAAATATATATACATATAGTATAGAATTATTATATGATAATATTAAATATATTATATGATACGAAAACTGTAAACTAATGGTTATTTTAGCTATATATACATATAATAATAGTATAGTATAATATAATTAGTGAATACACGTGAAGCACTTAGACTATCGTATAATCCTAGCATTTAAACGGTGAATTTGAGGCTTTAGGAGGAAGTGTATTTGTGTAGCGTTCCTGATATTCGAATATCCGCGATCAAAAACTTTACTCAAAATTGGCTTAGCCAACGAGTTGCAAGTAATATATTTAGAGTGTAATCGTATTTTGTGTACGTTAGGTATATGTTTGCCCTTTAGTGTCTTAAACGGCTGGACCGATTATGATAGTGTTTAGGTCGACGCTGTTTTAATGCGAGAGTTTCGTGTGTGCGTGCATGTTAAGTGCTTGAGCGCTTGTGTAATATTGAGGCAAGTTTGAAAGTTTCTTTTAAGATTACGAAGTTTTAAGTTTAATCCAAATAGGTCCAGTGAGTTTTTGGTATTTCGATGAGTTACATTAAACCAACTTTAAAGACAAGGGAGTGTGCGATGTGTGCGTGCAGTGGGTGGTTTGTACACGACTAAAAAGACGGTTGTTGATAAATAAGCAGCCTTCAGGCCACCACAATTGCATCAACGACTAAAATCCGTATCACTTAATTTCTTCCTAACGAACAAAATAGAATAAAATGTAGCCATCTGTATTTAATATATTAAGGTAAAAGCTAAAATTAATAAAATCTATTATTTAAGAAAAAGATTTTAAAAACACAAACTTTTATTTTCTTTAGTGCAGGTGCAGGTGCCTGTAGAGGAACTTGTCTGTACACATTTTCCGGTCAAACTTTCTGAGTCAGTTCTATAGTATAAGAGATTATAGTGTTAAAAACATTTCATTAGGAATTATGTATTTTGGCACGCGTTTCCCGCATGTGTTTCCGAAACTACCCACACTTCTGTAGCCATTTTTAGGATGGTCAAAGAGCAATGTGTCCAAATGTCAGCTTGAACAATCTGTCTCTATAACCGTTCTAAACCCCAAACATGTGTGCATGTCTTGGCTTAGATTTTACAAAGCTGTGCGAACTTTGTCGGCAGCTGCCCTCCGCCCAACAAAAAGATTGTAAACCAAAGTGCAAAATTACAAGAACCAAATCGACTTCTTCTAATTACTTGCTGTTTGTTTTGTCACGATGTCGAGGAGGTTTTAGATTAATAAGGCCGGCATTTAAGTCGATCGCTAGGTTCAGCAGTTCTTACTGCACCCGGGTGATAGAAGGATGATCTACTCTAACACTAGTTTTCACTAGTCAACTACCGTCTTTTATAAAGTCGTGTTTGCAGCGTGATTGGGTGGAATATTCGTCTAATATTAATGTAAATTATAAGGCATTTAAAATGCTGTCGATACTTTCGGTGGAATCTTACGCCAACACAAAACCTTCCAAGTGGATTTTGTTGGCGTCTAAAACTGTAGTTCTTATGTACGCGATAAGTAATACAACATTGTTGTGTATATTTCATCGGTCATAGACATTCTACATATAGACGTGGCAAGGCGACGTCTCGCCATTAAAAATATTTTTTAATCTATCGATATGTTAATAGTAAAAGGCAGATTAAATGTGTTTTTTTTAATGTCGAGACGCTCTATATGTCGGTTTGCCGTGTCTATGCGATTCATATGTTTCGGTACGGCGCGAGGTATCGATGTTTGGCTGTACGCGTATCTGATTTATTATTGACAAATTTTAAGAAATAAACGTATTTTATCTCCTTTCTGTTGTTTGATTTTATATATTATCGTACTAGCAAAATGTATATACGGAAGCTGAGATGTTCCGTGAGTGAAATCGTCCATGGTGAATGAAATTATTAAAATTTAACGAGCCCTACACATGTGTGCTCAAATTTTGATACATTAAAAACACATTCCAGCAGGACATCGGAACTTTCGAAGGATCCACTAAAATAGCCAAAGTTCAGTGATAAATACACGTACAGAAGAATATATGTTACTACCAAACCCAGTAGACGTCCTTCCTGAACGTTGGGTTACTTACTATTTACTATATATTATATTATCCTATAAAATTTTTATTGCTCCCTTTCCCAATATTTTCGTAAATTACCCGTAACAAATAGATATATATTTATAAGTATGCGAACCCTATCCTAACAATAATGAACACAACAAAAATAAAAGAATTCTCCAATGTGGTGCAGTGGAGAGTATGTACTCTCTACTCCAAAAATTTTTCTTTACTTATCAGGAAGATAGAGAAATGTGTAATTTAAAAAGAGTCCGTAACTAGGTTATTTTGTTTCTGAAATTTGAGGCAATGCAGTGACAACTGTTATCTGGATTTTCGAATATCCTTTGACACGCGGACCGTGTAATTCCTGCTTTTCAGTTCACAACGCTGAATCCCTCGTTAACTCCAGGGAAGCGTATCTGCAGTCTCGCTGAAGTCCGGTAAATTTATCCCTTATTTCAGAAGCAATCGCTTAATTTATTTGCCAAATGGAAACATTCTTTACATTGCAAATCATCTAAAATAAGCTCTATTTAAGTGTTTTATAGTTTACCAGTAGGCACACAAGTAAGACTTAAAACTTTTTCGATTTCCAGAGGTTTTTATGGACATGCATTATATACATTGACAATACATTTATAGCGACCAACATTTTAGATTATGTGACTGATATGGTCTAATTTCAATATTTTAGAAAACATTTAAAATATATATTTATCTTATAAAATAAGATGCATAAAGCTTAACAAATCTATTGCGAGCAAGATTAGTAAGTATGGATTAAAAAAAGGAAACTACACAATACAAAAATCGGCCATTATATCTGAAACAACCAGCAGAGCGAATGACGTTACGGTATATTATAAGTGCGTTACAATAAACGATCGTTGCTTAAAAAGTTGGGCTATCGAGCTTAAAATATTTGGCTATAGGGGCTTAAAAGGTTGGACTATCGAAACTTAAAAGTTTGAGCTATCGAGGCTTAAAATATAGAGCTATCCTGGCTTAAAAGTAGAGCTATCAAGGTTCAAAAGGTTGGGCTATCGAGCTTAAAAGATTTGGCTATCGAGGCTGTAAATGTTGGGCTATGAAACTTAAAAGGTTAGGCTATCGAGCTTTAAAAGATTTACTTTATATGCTACAAAACCCAGTCTAAAATCAATTTCAAAAATCCAGTTGTCTTTTTATACAAATACATAAAAATGCAACACATAAAAATCAATCTAACATGTAACAAAGATTTAGAATTTTTATTTTCTACACTCGGGTGCAATGAAAACATTTTTTGTACAATATATACATTTTTTTTCTATTTAAAAAATACATTTTTTTTATAATAAAGGGCAAACGAGCAGCCGGCTTTTATCCAAGTGACTACCGACGCCCATGGACAACTGCAACACCAGAGGGACCGCAGATGCGTTGCCGGCCTTTGAGAAATGATGAAATAAATGATTTATTATAATTATTATTAATAAAGATATCTACTGTTTAGTTGATTTAAATGGCCAATGACAGTTAATTTAATTTATATGAAAACATCGACCTTATCTATAGGTTCCATAAAGAAATTTTGAAAAAAGTTGTCCTTTTTACCATCATTAGTATATGAAAAAATATCTAAAGTTTAGTTGAGGTGTGCGATGATTTTAATTAGAGGTAGCGCCATGCTTGTAGCCGAATTGGGCCGGCGCGTCCGGGTACCAGTACCTCTTTCTCACGCTAAATGAAAAAGTACTGAACGAATTCATATAAAAAAATGTATCAATAAAAATTTAAATGCAGCTCTCGTGCTTAGTTTCTGCCGTTTATTTTTGTCTATTACACCGAAAATGACGGTGTATTGATGTTTGCTTTATAGGGAGGATATAACAATAGATACCCCGGACTTTCAAATTAAAACTAGACTGGGTCCACGGAGAGAGAGGCTGAAAACCGAACGAAATGGAAGAAAGTTGTTAACAAAATGAAGGAAGACTTTCATGGGCGCGACCTTCAAAAAAATTCTAAATGTTCATAACGTGAATAAAAAAGGTTTTGACTTTGAAATTTTCCAATTTCGACTGTTAAGCTTTTAATTGTACAATTCAATTATAAAATATATAAAAAAGAAGCCAATGTTTGTATATTATATCTCTTACAGATGAGCAAAGGTCTCCACAGAGGTCACGCCTCCCAGTCGACCCCCAGGTTGTCCTTGGACGATATTGGCACAGGACAGAGATAGATGAAGGAAATTATCCCCAATTTCCTTTGCCCAGCAGTGGGACAAGAAATGTTTAATTAATAAACTAACTTAATGTCTTAACAAGCAACAACCAACAAAACATCACCGTCATCAATAAAAAAAAAACATCACTTCTGTCAGCTTATAGTATTTAAAAAAACAAGGTTTCCATCTATAACTCGTATCGATAACGATCATAAAGCAAGAGGATCGAATAAATTCACCAACAATCGTTTACAAATAGCATCGTTTAATAGAAAAATTAACGCTACTAAAGGTTATCGCGATTTTCCGTCCAACCGTCGATGCGATGATCTGGTTTTATAAGTAATTGATGTATACCTATTTGGTACCGAAAAGACAAATTGGGGAACTGTAATGTTTTTTCGGATATGTTGAATTAATAAATAAATAAATGTATATTAAAAATCAACATTTCATTTTACATTAAATGATTCAAACATTAACTCATTCGAGTTTTACCGTGAATCATAGCCATCGCTTTTGATTTATACAATTCAACCACTAAATCAAAAATGATAAATATATAAATATATACAGGACTATATGACACACGGACGACTATTCCTAAGGTAGACAAATCACTTTTTAGTTATATTACTATTTAAGTTTATGTTTAAGTTACTAAAAGGATTGCTTAAAGTAAGATAACTAGGAATTTTTTTTCTCATTAATAGTACTTTAGCACAAACTTAAGATACTTTAATAACAACGGAGCATGTCTCATGCTGAGAGAAACGCTTGGAAATTAAAGGAATCCGCCAATTCTAAGCAATTTTATACGACTTCATAGCAACAAACCGGCAAACATTAATATATGTTGCAATTTTGAATTTCCTTTCACAATTATTAGAACCTTATTGGAATTTTTATCCAGAAATTGTTCAATAAAGTCGTCCTTCATTTTGTAATTTCTTCTATATTCTTGTCCTATTAATAACGATCCTTGTAACTTATTAATAGATTTAGTTAAATTTAGCATCAGCCTAATATTATAAACTCGTTGTTACCCGCGACTTTGTCTGTTAAAAAATGGATTAAAATTTTTGTCATGATGATATATAATTCTATTCTATTTACATAATTTTATTCTATTTACATGGAAATACCTGTTCCGTGACGTCATCAATCGGGGAGACCATCGCTGGCAGCAGCCATAACCACAGCGACAGATATATGAAACCTGAAATCGCCAAATAATGCATAAATTTCATAAAATTGCCCATCATTATTATTTGGTACATTTTTCACATAATTCTTTTCGAAGAGATTAGTACAAATAGGGATGAGAAAGTAAAATATTTAATGCTACTGATATTTTCTGCGACCCTATTTATATAGCTATTAAAAAAAAAACTTGTTAGTTAATCGCAATTTTACTTTAGACATGAAACACGTTAAGACCTCTTTTACTGCGTTGAAATTGTTTGCCAAAGAATAACCTTGGCCCATTTATGTAGCTATAAAAAAAACTTGTTAGGTAATCGTAATTTTACTGTAGACATAGAACATGTTAAGATCCTTTACTGTGTTGAAATTGTCTACCAAAGAGTAATAACGTCTGGCCCGTCGCGCAGTGGGGAACCACAGACAGACTCTTTCACTTTATCTACACGTACATATATGTAACGGCTTTGGTTAACTTTAAACCTGTTTTGCACTGATGAATTCAACGTTTTACATGGGAGTTAATTATAGTTGCGGATGGGGTGGCTCAGGGTGCGGGGGCACGGGGTTCGGGGCAGGGGCACAGGAAACGACGCAGACACTGGCCGCATAACTAATGCACCCGGCGCCGCCTGCGTCGAGGTCATACCGACCTTTCGCTGGAAAAGCGTACCCACTTAAAAATGTATGAGCTTAGTTTATAAAAATAAGTGTAGAAAGTTCATCAAAGTGAAACGTAAAATTAAAAAATAGTTCGACAAATAAAACGTGAACTAAAATGCCATTTTCATTAGGGTACTTTATGGTTTATAAAAATAATGTTAATCATTGGACTTTGGAAGAATTTTAACAAATTACATTCACATGGAATGCCTGTGAATTAACAGACGAATAATTTTGGACTACTTTTAATCATTTCTCCGCGTCTATTCTATTTAACATGTTTTTGCAGATAATAGAATTAATGTTCACTAATTTATCTTTAAAATGACATGAAAATTATCTCGATTAATTCTGTAGGTACGATATAATTTCGACTATTGACACACAATGCCCTTACACAGCGCAAATTGTTGCATGTATACATGCCGCACTTTACGCCATTGGAATTAATTATGGGAATAAAATGAAAAAAATCTTCAACATGTCCAATACAAACGTAAGAAAAACATCAAAGCACTACGATGGTTCAGTCAACGCGTTCCTACAAAGTAAGGCAATTAATCGATGGTTCGCGTGTCCCCCCTGCAGTTTTGTCGGTTTGTGTGTTTTTATTTCAAAGAATTAACCTGCAGTTGAGGAATTGTATTAATAAGCGTGGATAACATTTTCAATTTCATCTTAAATTCCGCTTAATATTTCAAAAGGAATAGAATTTTAAATGAAATACACATTTATTTTCGTAACTTTAATTTTATTTATTATTGACTGGCCCGTTGGCGCAGTTGGCAGTGACCCTGCCTTCCGCTCCGAGGGTTGTGGGTTCGATTCCCGCCTCAAGTCTGGGTGTGTTATCTAGATAAATGTTTACATATATCTAAAAAAAAAATATTTGTGTACAACAGGCGTCTGTTGCCTATAACACAGGCATGTTGTCTTGCTTACGAACATAGGTCCGTGTGCTGTATAGTCCTATATATTTATATATACACACACACTCGCACGCACGCACGCACATTCTTTACATAATACTTTTTCGAGTAAGTTTACATTTAAAACACACACAAATACCCACAATGACAATACAGATTATACAACATTCATAAGATTGAAATACAAAATAAGCGAGCGTAAGAAAGTCATTTGCTACAATGTTGCAAACTCGAGATAATAAATTTATCCCGCGCGTTTTTCACTCGGACGAGAGCTGACAGACATCCCAAATTGATCACATTCATAATGCGGACGGCTTTCTTAAAATCATTTTGTCAATCACTCACCAGAGTGTTGCCAGATGTATTATAACGGACCGGCAAAAACGGAAAGTACTTTATTTTATAAAATGTAAATTATTTTAAAAATATATTTTTATTTCTACTGAAAAGTAAATACTATAAATAAAAAAACAATTTAAAAAAGATGAGAGATATTCTAGTACATTAGAACGTGTGGCCATTCTACACTGAACTGTTTGGGCCGTCTGCGTCTTATCAGATCTCTTTGATGTCCCAGCTGGGAGCACGCATGTAAGTGTAATGTACGCAATTAACAGAAAGACCTTAAAAAATGTAAATATCTCTTAGTAAATCAGAACTTGTGGTCACCCTACTCTGAACAGTTTGGGTCGTCTGCGTCTTATAAAATCCTCCTTGATGCCCCAGTCTGGTTGCGTATACTTAAGTGCAGAGATCGTATGCAATTAAAGACATCAAAATAAGATGAGACTTGTCCTAGTACATTGGAACGTGTGGACACCATATTCCGAACAGTTTGGGCCGTCTGCGTTTTATCAGATCCTCCTTGATGCCCCAGTCTGGGAGCGCACACGTTAAGAGTACAGGATGTTGGCAATTAAGAGGCCGATGCGGAAAGTTAATAAGTCATTGAATGCAACAATGTTGCGCCCGACGCAAACCGATGCGAGCGCATTACTCAACACTTGTCTTTGCTCACATGTGCACCTTTTTATAGCAACAGCAAATATATAATCATAATTTTTAGGAAAATATTAATTGAATAAATTAACTGTAGTAGTGTATACATATATTCCTACAGTAAAATTATCTCCTTTTACTATCAGGTACAGCGAATTTCTTAATGTAAAAAATATTTTTGCTCATTCTAGGTCTAATGACGATAATGAGGTCTTAGCTTAATCGCTAGCCAGCATTTGAGTCGATCTTTAGGTTAAAAAGCTCTGACCAGAGCCGGGTGTTAGATGGGAGACCACTTCTAATATAGGTTTTCAAACAGACCTCGCCCGTGTTTCGGAACGCACGTAAAACGGTGGGTCCCTCATCCTGTTTTGCATGCAAATTTTATATGAGAGTATTATACCTAGTAGTTATTAGAAATATATTATGAAATTTCTATTGTAAAGCTGTTGCGAATGTTATGTTCACTATTCAGATATATATATCAGAACTATATATATGTACGTTGTAAGTGTATTTAATAAAAAAATTAAAAAAAATTAAAATAATAATAAATTCCTGGAAACTTAGGACTTTTGTGAAACTTTTATGAAAGTGGCATATTTATACATTCATAAATGTACGTAAGCACTAGATAAATTTGTTGTCCACTTAGCCTAGATTACAATCTAGGCCGTGACTGCGCCAACGGGCCAGCCTTAACGTGATTACACTTAATGTGATTTAGTTGTTAAATCTCATCGCACTGAGAATAAAAAAATTCTACATAGCTTTAAAAAAGCATATAGTACGCAAATCTAAAGAGTTATGGTTGAATTTCGACCATTTTGCGGTCTCTAGTATAAATTAAATGACGACATGGTGTCAAGCGTAGCTGTAACAACCGTAACATACATGATTTTATATTGTCAAATATATCAACATATGTCGTTGTTGTATAAAGAATTAGAATTGTTGTGGTTGTTCTGGTGGTGACGGACTCGAACAGACTTCTGTAATTCGCGCCCTCTTGTGAACTGTTGGCAAAGAGAAAAATAGGCTATATTCTTGGCTTTTTCATTAAAGTTTGACATGAAAAACAGTTAAGTTGTGTAGTAATAAATGGAAATAAGATGTCTTGTAATGCGAGTACCAGAAATCATGAAAAATGAAAATTATGAAAATTGAAAATTTATTAGAAAAACTGTTTACAGGAACAAATGTAACTTAAAATTAGGACAACGTTGACAACTGATGATTCTAGACTCCCCAGTGGTGAAATTTTTTGTCGGCTTTTTCATGAAATGTAATTTTTTTTTTACTTTTTTTTATACTGAATACTGTATAATATCATTATTATTACCTAGTGCAATGCAATTTTCAATCAGAAACAAATTCCTTCAATATTTTTACATCAAACTGCAATGTAAATAAAACTTCGATCATATGTTTTACATGTCAGCGCGGCGTTTGCATCAAAGGAGCCGCGAAGTGCGTAAGCTTCGCGCCATTCAGAATTAGTCACGTCGTTCCATGGGCGCCGGTAGGCACTTCGGTGCCTGCTGCCTGCTCGTCTGCCCCCTTGTAACATAAAAAAAAAGAAAAAAATAGTGCCCGTGGGTGTAATGTCGTAAAAGCACTTCACAGATTTTATTTTACACCTTTATTCGTTTAACTTTGGCATCTTCCTTAAAGTATAAAAAACTCTGTCAGAGTTTGTTAATCTATAGTTAAAATAATTCAAACTCCAAGTCAATATTTTGTTTATTCACATAGAATTTCTTACGTAAGCGTTTGTGATCCTCATGTTTTTCTCTGTGTGTATGTTACGCGATTACTCCGCCATTTATCAACCGATTTTGATGATTCTTTTTTAGTTGAATAGTCCATACGTTAGAGGTGATCCCATATAAATTTTATCAAAATCGGTTAAGTGATTTTTGAGAAATCGACAGAATTCTAAAAATGTACACTACATACACTTTTAGATTTTTTTCGATTATTATAATAATGAATATTCATACATACAGTCTGTACATATACATCGATGACGTTTTCGTTTATTCCGAAACCTCATCTGTCATTCCCTTTGGTACCTGCACCGCTTTATATTTAGTACTATTTATCCTACACTCCAGGAAAGCTGGAAGAGATCTCTTTTAAAGATAACTTTTTCCTTTGTATACTTCGTCTCTATACTGTGTATTTTTCTATATAGTTTTAGGTACATTAATAAATAAATAAAATGGCGCGCTCCATTACTCTCTGTGCAACTCTGAGCCTATACATCAACTACTGTGTGAACGTCCATGTCTGTACGCGCCATAAGTAATGGTGGACAGAACACATTGGTTGAAAAGACGAAGGCTGTGTACCACCCCGCTAAACTTTTTCACCTTTCACTTTCACCTCACCAATTTTATGCAGACGAAGTCGCGGGGAACAACTAGTCTGTGTTATGCAGATATAATTTGTATTTACAAAGTAATTGTTCTTTTTCTGGATACGTTTGCAACAACTTTTTAGTTTTTATATTAATACAATAACTGCATTCGTACATATTTTTCACTGGAATCATCACTAAGACTTTTTTCCGTTAGACTCCTTGACTATAATCGTATATGGCACCATAAAAGCAATTTTTTGACGACAGCAAAAATACCTATTTCAGTCACAACTTATTTCTTTAATAAGTATAGCCAAAAAATGAACTGAACTATTTATTTTATATATTATTGCTGACTGACAGGCGTCATTAAATGATTTTTATGACTTATGCTGGGAAATGCATTATGAACTAACTTTTTAACCACAGAACGTAAGGCCACACTTTATTAATTTTAAGAAAATTTGGTCAAAATTTATGTACCTGTTTTAATTACATAATTATATCAAGAATCGAGTACCAAGTACCCTTAGCTACGAAGCTTAGGAATAACGAAACGCTCTGGAGTCTGCGTTTTTTCTGGTCTGGTCACGTTTTTTTCAGACTTTATTTTCTTATTAAAACGTTTACAAGGTTTCTGTTAAAAGACACTTGCGATATTGTGATAAGTTAAGAGCTTAGGAATAACGAAACGTTGTCCAGTCTGCGATTTCTGGTCACGATTCTTACAGTCTTTACTTTTTTGTTTACATGTTGACACAACGTAATTATGGATGAAAGACCCGTTCTAGAATTTTATTTTATTTTTTAAAAAGCTGCCTCGTTCTAATGTGCCCCCCCCCCTCCCCTATTTGCGGATTTCGACGGACACTCTAATATAAAGGTGGTCTTCCTTATATTCTAATCTCCATATAAGAAATAGAAAAATTAGTTATTACTTAAGCAGTAATAGTAGAATGCTGCATGGATTGCAAAGTGAGTGACGAGAGTAATGCATGAATGTTATATTGGTGCCCGAGCGACTGCAAGGGATCTAAATTGACACGAGTGCATTAATTACTAATTTCATTAAGGACCGTCATTTACTTTTCTTTCAACTACATCGCTGTCTATTCCCATTTTTTTAAACTTTTCTTATTAAATATGAAGTATCAGTCTTACAATGGTATAGAAGGCGCGCCATTTTCTTTTTTTTTCAGCTTTATTCAGTCGATTTTTTTATTTTTAGCAAGAATGTTTTTGACCCTTTGCATACATTTTATATGAAACGTAATGGGAGAGTTTTAAGCCTCTTTGGTAAATCTATACGAACATAAAAAACGGTGCTTTAATGAAAAACTGACGTAGACCTTGTTTTCATCAATAAATGGAGCGATTCAGCGGAAGGTTTATATGTAGTATAAACTTATATTATATAAATTGAACCTTTGCGAAGCCGGAGCGTGTCGCTAATTAGAAATAATAGCGGTTGAATTATTTGAAAGCCTCTGTCAAGCTTGGATACCCAAATGGAAAAAAAACACACATATATGAGTTATAACCAGTGCCGGCGTGAGGAAATTTTTTGATGGATCGATATCCAATTATGGCGCCTGCTTTACTTGCCCAGTTTATAATTTTTATTATAAAATATGTATAAAATAATCGCATATTAAGAGTCGCCCCTAGTTGAGGCGCCCCCTGAATTCGGCACTTGGAGCGACCGCTTCGTTCACCCTATGGTAGCGTCGGCCCTGGTTATAACTCCCAATTCTACTTTAAGGGACGACGTAAGAAAAACAACATTTGTAATAATAATTGATCTATTAACAATAATTTATTACAGTAATAAAACTCACACTTTCTTTGACAACTTGGTAACACACAATGTGCACTTAAATCTCTCTACACTCGCAATAAAATTACCGTAACACTAAAATTATATTAAATTATTTACATTGTTATCGAATGAGTCCATCTTTGCTATGCGTACAGACCCACGATAATCGGTCGCACAGTTCATAGTTTACGAAGTGTAGTCAGTACGAAAGTGTAACGAAAAATGGTTTTCGTGAAATAATTACATTCTTTGAGAAAAATAAACGAGCCCTTTTTACAGCGGTGTCGGCAACGGTAACAGTGTCGCAAGGCAACGGTTTTTTCCCACATCTCATCTCAAAAATGCCCGACGCGCCTATAAAGAAGTTTTAACTTCAAAAAATATTGATATAAACGTTGAAACGAGTTCAAAAAATTGGTAACTACCAAT
>JANCMC010033613.1:47679827-47733740 GCA_024363005.1 Charaxes varanes
AACTTTTGCTCCAATTATTACACTTTCGAATTGAGGCTTCGAAGTTGTTACACACTATAAATAATCATCCAAAAACCGTCTTCGTCAAAATGCTTTCAGTCAATAAGGAAATTATAAGATGTTCGGAAAATTCTAATCCTACTCACTAGATGGCTTTATGTACACACACCAGCAGAATAAGCGGAACACAAAAATAAGGGAGAATATAAAATAGTTAGTTTTACTTTTAAACAAATAACTGAACATGAAGCAACAGTTAATTCAACATGTTTTGACGTTAATTTGCAACGCCACACTTAAAGTTTAATAAAACAAAAACCTAAACTAAATAAAATGCATTTTTCTTAGACAATTCGCAGCATGCCTAGATCGGGTGGAGACCTTAATCGGGGAAAAACGCGATTATTAAATATTTATTTCATTAATTGTAATAATGTTTCTCTGTTATTACGAAATCGAATGTTTCATGTTTAATTATTATTTAAAAATAAAACTAACTATTTTTTAAGTTTTTTTTTTAAGTTCCGTTAATTCTGCCGGTGTATATATATATACTTAAAAATGCAATACTACTAACATGACGAAAAATTGCGTGCCTCACGTTGATGAGCGCATGGCTTAATTGGCTTACTTCGAGATTGGTGAAGCAAGTTTTTTCAACATATATTAAGATATAATATATAACAATATAAGTATATAAAGTAATGTCTATTTTGGCGCTTATGGACGAAAGAGTTTCGTTTAGAATGAGTATAAATCAAGGACAATAAAGTTACTTATAATTATGAAAGAAATAAGATGTAGATTACAGTTTTATTTCATACAGCTCCATACTTTAACCACGCGATTTTTTTTTGCAACAAAATATCGTCCCTGTACGCAAGTTGCAGAATGATCTAACATTTCTTGTTTAGTTGCCGGCAAACATTTAGACGTAATTGAGGGAAGATTAACTCGTGCAAAAAAGTGCCTTATTTCACTCAGCGTAAGACGCAAATTTTCTTGATAACTTGTACCTGGGTTATCATTTTTCCAAGATGTTTGCCGGCAACTGTCAAACATTTACATACTGAAAAATACGTTCGGCAAATACTGGCACTATCTCCAGACTAAATTCACTCATTTTTCATACATGATGTGATCAAAAGGAAAAAATCGATTCGATTCGATTTTTGACGACATAATCGCAGTGGCAATAGCCTAGCACGCAATTCAATACATTTCAATACATTGAATGTACAGACGAACAATAAAGTGCTTTATCGTTTTGGATGACAGCTCCTAGTTAAAGAAAATTTCGCTAAGGGTTATTTTTCGAAATTAACGTAATGCATAACAAGCAAAAATGAGCCTTTTAACTAATTGACGTGCAAATGACATTCGACCTTAGCGTGGCGAACCAATTTCTTGGTCGACTATACTATGCCCCACCTTTTGAAAACTTTCGTATAACAAAGAGAGTAGGGAAAAAGCTTTTAGTATCGAATTTGAATATTTCTGTTTTATATAAAAGTTTTACTGGATAATAGAAACTTCTGGTCTATATATTACATTTGGTGTATATTAATTAAAGCTTTTTCACGTGTTATATTTTTCAAATAAAAAAAACATTCATTGACTGAAATCAGAATCAATCATGACATAATTGCTTCCGGATTGACGGAAACGGTGTTCGGGAGAAGGTTGCGAGTTCAAATCACGTCGGGGTTACCAATTCGGGATTGAATTAATAAAAGCAATATTTCTTAGTTATCAGCATATTACATCTGAGCTAGGGCTAACATGAGCCAGTTTATAGTCCTACTTAATGCGTGACGATGTATTTTTATTTTATTTATTTCACAATTTTTTTTTTGTATATCTAATATTTGCTGGAAATGTCTTACTGCTCGGTAAAGGCTTATTAAATTAATTTATTATATAGAGAATCAAATAGATCCAAAGTGCATTCTAAAATATTTTTTTGGATATTTACTTTTAAACTAATTTTCTGCATTAGATATTGTGCTCCGTCAATAAATTGTGATATTTATACCGGTAGGATTTTTAGGGTTCCGTACCCCAAAAGGAAAAAGAAACCCTTATAGGATCACTTCGTTGTCCGTCTGTCTGTCTGTCTATCAAGATCCTTTTTAACTTTTTCTCTCATAAGAATCGTCTCCTGATAGTAACAAACACAACAAAAAAGAATTAGTTAAATATCAATAATAAACTAGTTAAATAAATTCAATAAAATATTTGTTAAATAATCATATTGTTACAACTATCTGATCAACAACGTATGACATCCGTTGAGTAATTTAAACAGACTTTACCTAACGATTTATTAAATCGAGATTGCCCTGTATAAAGCTGAAGAGTAGATAAGTATAGTATAAGATTAGGCGTTATTATACCAATACATTACGACTAAAACCACTAAAAGGCCGGATGCAAAGGGTAACGACACCGGTTCGTTTCCAAAGAAGTCGGACGTCCGGATCACCCTTGGCAGTATTTCTTTTCAAAAGAATAGAGCGTAAAGCCTATTAACGCGGTAAAGGCGCACGTGCGTCCGGAGCATTAAAACGTACACACACTGTCATAGGCGACGCGACCTCATATAATTTTAACGTATAATATGTTCATTGAATTTTTGATGGGCACTTTACACACATCGGGGCGCGAGGTACTTCTCAGAAGAGCTTGTAAAAGTCTACTCGAATAAAATTTCATTTCATTTTGAATTTACTCTTTTGGAATTAGCTTGTAGCTCGATAATGTAAAACCAGAATAGTATTAAATAATAAAAATAATTTAGCCCTAACCACCGGTTGCTTGAGTTCTTGTCTCACTGTCGGCGGACATCTATTTTTCATATATTTATTTTTAGATAAGCATACTGTAATATAAATTCTAGGTGTATTTCAAACCTGGAAGCGAACTCGTAGCCCCTTATTGCGATTATACCTTTATTGTATTCGCTGACATACATCGAAAATAAAAGTGATACGACATTGTATTGCAATAAGTAAATAAATGTACATATGTATATGGAGAAGGTGAAGGAAAAGGAACGAGATTAAAAATTCCGAATTTCTTATTTTAGAGGAAACACAGCGTGTACTTATGCTGTCTCTCGATGAATTTGCCTTGCCCAAGTTCTACCAGCAATACGACAATTTGTATACCGTTATTTTGACATTTCAACACTGCCAAAATCCCGTTGTATACTTTGGTATATACCATTTAAGTGTAAAATTTTCTTTATAAAGTTTCATGATTCTTTTTTAAAAGTATTTAAGGAGAAAACATTATTTTTATTTATTTTTTTTGTAAAGAATATTAGGAATACTTTTTAGGTATGTCTACTATTCCCTTTTCCCCTCCTACTAAGCTTAAATTAAAAGCTTGTATTAGGAGTGGGTGCGACAATACCCCAACGGCGTAATAATTATGTAAATGCGACTTTAAACTACATACAGTACCTATAGGTAGTTATGGCCATGTCATGCGTCAGAAATACCCAAGCAACTCTTTTGTTTTTATTGTCTTTAAAAACTTAACCTACACTTTTTATTTTCCTTTCAACACAAACGTACCTATTTTCTCAATTATATGTTACTAGCTACTACTAATAACTAAACACTACCTCCGCTGAATTTCATCTTTGTACGTTCTGCAGTTTTCGAGATTTCGTGTTAGGCGGCTGGTTTTGAGCTATTAATAAATTTACCTTACGATGGTAATATGTACAGTCGAGTGAAAAAGGGCATAATAGATTAATATCCTGAGTATTTTTTTTAAGTCGCTCGATAGTGGTGTTCATTCTGAGAATATAGAAATTGTGGAAAAATCTAATTGTATTTATTGTGTACTTATTTATTCATAAAAAAATATAAATTTTTGTTTGAGAAACGAAAAATTTAGCTATTGCAGGTGGTAACACCGACTATCTATGTGTCACACAGTACAGTCACTTGCATACCGCTCGAAAGTCGTAAACTAATGTATGCGACTCGTCGCCGACATCTCCCATAGCATGGAGACAAACCTCGGTGGTTTCACCGTGCTATATTTATCAGAATGATTGTAATATGTCTCGTTAAAATGTTAAATAAATAAAAAAAAATAGTAATTAAATTAAAATCAGCAAAAACTTCGAATAACGTATAAAAATACAGCTTCAACTGAGAGAGTCTTAAAAATTACGTTTATTGAGATTTGCCTCACATCCTAAGTGAATTAGCGAGTTAACCTACTTGTTAAGCTAATTTAAAGCTAATTGAAAAAATATATGAGATAAATTCCTCTATTGAAGTTACTTTTAGGTTAATGTAAAATATTAAATAAGATCTACATACTGAATTCCATTTTATCCTTTAGCTTGTAGTTAATTATCCCGTACGGCCATATTCTGTCCTTGAAGTAGTTTTTAATGTCTTCAGGATTTGGGGGGTTCACTTTAGTGGTAGATTTACCCACACTCGGACACGTTTTCATCAAATAATCCTTGTTCCGTTCGAGGCACTCCTGTCCGTATATAAGTCCTATCTTTTGTAAATCTATTTCACTAAGGGCTTCGCGTTGACCAATTTTGATGCCGGACTGTAAGTTAGAAGCTTTTTTTTGAATAGGCAATTTCTTATTTTTTAGGGTTCCGTATAACCAAAGGCAAAAAGGAACCCTTATGAGATCACTCCGTTGACTGAAATAAATCAACCCTCTAAGTGTTTATGTCATATTTCATCTGCAAAGGGCACCAAAATCTACTCATCATAGGCTACTTAGAATCATGAAATTTAGCAAGACGCTATATCATTGGTAACTGTAAAGTAGAAGAAAATTGCGGTGACTTTGTCATATTAAAAGAAATCTTATGCAAAGAGTAAACTTTAACATAACGTGGTAAAGTATTACCTGATGGTACGGAACCTTAAGAGCGCGAATCTAATACGCACTTGACCGATAATATTTTACAGAAAAGAGCACACTAATTTCTGACTAGTGTATAAAATCTAACTCACACTAGCGAAGTTTCTACATACGATCACTATATACAATTGTCGGTAAGGCGCTGCCGCTCTGAGGAACTCCACCTAGCCCGGACTGAAGATCTTCCTTTGTGGCCGTTGAGCATATCGATCAATACTCCCATCTATTCATCCCTCGCGGAACACCCTCCCACCTTGGCGTGCCTTTCTTCATATATGAACAATAGACCTTATATAATGAACATGAAAGAAAAATGCCTACCTCCGTCATGACTGTGATTTGTCCATTTCTAGAAAACGCCCGCGCGGGATAATGCAGGACACTCGCATAGTCGTAAGGGAGGTTGCGCAAGAGATCATCGGCTCTGATTTGAAAATATTTCTTATACCCTTGAATAATTCGTACCTATGATTAGCATTAATCTATATGTTTACACACAAATGGAATTATAGTGCTAAGTGATAACGCCGAAAGTTTAAGCCGATCGTGTCTCGCTATCGTTTATTGCATGCTCTCTCTTGTACGCTCGACTCAGTTGGAACGTGACAGTGAGTCATGTTTTTTCGTAAGTGCAGCAATTTTATGGTTTATAAGACGTTATCACGTCAAAATATTGGGCTAAGGGCATATGACGTGCGGATATACCATATTAATTATAATTTACTTGTGTTATATCAATTTTGACATGACATTTACAGAATTTGACGTAATAAGGAACAAAAGCTACTTTTATGTAAAAAAAATCTTTGGGAGTAAAAACGGCAATGCAGGCCCAATTGCTCACGCTGTTGTCACGTTGTTGATGTTCACATTGTTTTGAGTTTATGGTTTTTATCTACATATATTAAACATGCAGAAACCAATATGCATTGTCACACCAAGGGATGGAGGTTTCGAAAATGTGACAACCAGTGACAAAAATAGGCGGGGGGTTAAAAAAACGTAAAATTCGTGCCACCTAATTTATGGACGACCCCGAAGGTCGGACACTTCAATTGAATAGTGCATGTACCTGGTTTGATGTTGTCCCACTGTATGGTGATATAATGATCTCGGTCAGACCGAGTATGCTCATGGGAGAACCCAAGAACGTGCATCACTTCATGTGCTATTTCACCCTGCGACAGACAGTCGTACCCGAACACCACCATCTGCAATAATAACAATACAATAAATACGACATATACTTTGAAAAATTCAAACTGCACGACTTATATTTCATAAATATTACGAGCTATCAGCTATGCAGGCCGCCATTTGCGTTAAGCGCCATCTCTAAGAAGAAGCTTAATACTTAATAGTACAGCAATAATGCTCTAGGTGGTATATACAGCTAAAAAGTTTTTTTGTCCATTATAAATACCCATTTTCTAAAGGAAACAGCGCGCCGTAATTCTGATGCTAAAAAAAATTAACGTGATAAGTTGATCGTTTCAAACGTGAGCGTATATCCTTACAAAGTTTACGTCAACTGTTTATTCATCAGATGAAAATAAAACCTCTAACTATAAGTATCTTTTAAGGCTTCTAAGAGTTAAAACGAAGTTATCTTAATCTGTATGTATTTTATTTATAAATAAGTACCATATCAAAGTAATAGAATCATATTTAGTTCAGGAAATTGTTCGATTTTCTTTGAGTGAGAGTAGGGCACTCGCTCAAACGGTTAGCGTTGTGAGGCGTGAAGATGTTTATTTTATGTAGTCTAAGAAAAAAAATGATTAAAAAAAACGGATCGGACATCCGGATGTCTGTTTATATGGATATGGGCACGAGCACGTTAATTTTTTTTATAGCTTCAAAACTAGTTTTAACTGTTTCGTATTGAAAATGGGTACGTGGGTGTAGCATATATAATTCATAAAAATTAAATTACATGTTTCCTTTATGAAACGTCTACTTTGGATTTTTGAAACAATTTCCATTTACTCGTAACAACAATATAATTACAAATAATAAGAATAAGGATAGTTAGATACTCTAGAATATTAATTTTATAATTGAATAAATATGTAATAAACGAGTGGTGATCATACAGTATTACTTTAAAACAAAGACGAGTAAAAAATACGTTTACTTAAAAAATATATATATTAGCAATAATTTTACACATAATACAAATACGCGACAACAATAGCAACACTTGACGTGACAGTATTGCCGTCACTTCACGCCGATCTTATGTGAAAAAGAGGTACTGGTACCCGGACGCGCCGGCCCAATTCGGCTGTAGACCAAAAGGACTGCAAGCGTAGCGCTACCTCTAATTAGAGAAATAGATAGGAGTAAAGAAAGGGATGAAGTAAAAGAACAAACTAGAAAAGCTTCATTATATGGGCCCTCTTTTAAGTACGTAGGTACCTGTGTTAGAGGGTCTCGCTCCATGGTAAGTACATGATCAGATCACCTTTATTCATATGTATATGAATCTATGTTTGTTTCTGTATATGTGTTGTGTGTGTTTGTGTGTATGTTGTCTTTTAATTGAAATTTCTGAGAAGCTTTTCAAAAAAAGCTATTTATTGTACCTATTGTTAAAACGAGTCTTTTGTAAGTATTATTGATTGCACATACAGACTTTACCTAACGTGTGCGCTGCAAAAACCATTTAATGTTTAAAGTGACAGGTATATAGTAAAGGAAGGAAATTTTTATCTTCACTAGTTGTACAAAAAAGGCTTTTTTATATCTTTTTTTTGTGTCTAAGCCATTAAGGCCAAAATAGTGAACCATTATGGAGCTAGTACTGTATAAAATTTTTCAGTGCAATACAGTATCAAATTCCCATAATAGCGAATTACTGCAGTGAAAGTTAACAGTATTATTACTGTTTATTTTTAACTTTAACTATAAAAACGTTATGGCAATGGACTTCAAATACAAACCAGAGTTAGGATGCTTGGACCCATCTATCATCCGGTCGCAGCAAGAGCTGTTTAACCTAGCGATCGACTCAAATGCCGAACACAGATTAGGCCACAATCTCCTCCTTACTATATTATTTATTACGTAAACTATAAAAAAAACAAAATAGACAATATCCTCCTTTTAGTGCTCTTTCTATCTATCTCTGTTTGTCTTCTTTTTCAAATAAAAAGAAAAAGAATCTTTAGAAAGGTTTATATTATTTTTACTCCAGTAACATGTGACATTTTTCTAACGGCGTTGTTTAATTAATTTCTTTTTGGTTAAATTATTGTGAGAACGTTATATTTAACGTTATTTTGTAGTTGATTATCTTTTTTTTAATTGAAATAGGATCGAATCTGCAAGAATAGAATAATATTCGTATTTTATACGAGTACCGTGTTATAGGGGGGAATACGTTATAGAGGGTATTACAGTAATTTAATGTAATTTATGAAGTGAAAGAATAGACCTTAGTCGATGTATTTAAATTAAAGTGTATAAGTAATTGTGTACGAATTACAAGCGTGACTTTTAACACAGGTCTGGTCATTAAAATAATTGCAAAAATTACATAATATCAAAATAACAACTTCGTTTCACGCAGCGAAGGGCTTTTTGTTTAAAGAATACTAAAAATAAAGTATTCCATTATGTGTTTGGTATAGATTTTATTCTTAATAATGTCAACAAAGAACTCACTTTTGCTACAAATAAGGTAATGTTATAATTTTGGTAGGCTATAGAGATAAGTTTATTTAATAAAAGCTCGAAAGTCTAACCTATAAATACTCGGTTGGCTCCCCACCATTCCATCACCATTCTCTGTGATTGGTTAATAAGTATGCTCGTTGTCGGCGCACCGATCCTGTAGACAAAAAATCTTCAAAAATGTGTTTAGTTCAAAGGAAAATGAAACACAGTTATTTTTTATCTAATCACTGACCGAATGTTTTATGAAACAATAATTTTACTAAGCACATCAGTCAAAAGGTCTAGGATGTTGATAGTAATCTGTTTGAAGTATTCTGAAGAACAAATGTACATTTTTTTTAACATTCATGTATAACTGAATTATTTCATTTATTAGCGACATCGCGACTGACAGTCGTTATTAAAACTTTTTTACAACTAACCAGTTTTTTACGCATTTACGAACTAACTTTTTCGAATAGAAAATTGGCAGTCACCCTGTATATATATATTTATAAAGAAATCTAACTTTTATTGCATAACTGAGATAGTGCAAAAAGTAAAAACGTATTCAGTATTTATACTTACGCAGTTTTATTTTTCTTTTGCCCGGCCAGATGTTGTTCTAGCTGTGTCATGTGGTAAACGTAGTTGAGTTTTAGCTCATACATATACAAAATGGAATGACTTTAGAAGTCAAATTTAAAGGCACTATTGAAACGAGAGTTCAATAAGACAATGGCGCCTGCCATATTATAATAGTAAAAGCGCTCAGAATAGATGTTGCTCAAAATAAAAATTATAATTTAATAAATTTTAAGTGAAATTAAATGGCCAAGAGTGTGTCAAGACATAGAAGGGTTCCGTATCTGATACGCTATAAACGTATTTGTTAAATAACTTCAAAAGTTGATGTCCGATTTCGTTCTACAAATGCTATTCTCGTATAATTAACATTTAAATTGCAATTTAAATCATTAACAAAAAACATTTAGTATGCAAATTAGTATTACTTATATTACGGTAAAAAACACCGAGGTAATTATCCCATCCTAAGAAAAAATAGTGGTTTTGTTGCTATTATTAAAATTCAGAATATTTAATTGAAAACAGGATAGTAAATTGATTATTGATAAATAATTAATAAATTTACTATCTTAATACTGACAATTAAATGCCACTAAAGGCACTTAATAGTTAAAAACTCTTGAAGGTCCCTAAGTCGTATCCGTTCGGAAATACTGACGCTGGTAATTGATTCCACAGAGGAATTGTGCGAGGTAAGAAGTTTCTTGAAAATTGCACGGTTGTGGATTTTAGGACATCAAGGTGGTGAGGGTAATTTAACGTTAATTTCTAACATTGGTTTATATTTCATATCCGACCTCCTCCATGTTTCGGAAGGCCGTAGTATAAGCAAATTATATAAGTTAGAATTAAATCACTTATTTGCTTTTAAGCTAGATTGTAATTTTATAAAGTAATATATGAGCAGTTTGGTGTAAATCCAACTGCCTGAGCGCGTGCCAACTCCATTCGCACTGCACAAGATGAAGGATGGCCGGATGATCTAGATGGGTGTCTCATTCTAACAATGGTTCTCAAAAATCCGACCTCCGTGTTTTGGAAGGTACGTAAAACAGTGGGTACTGATTAATTTCACTGAGTGATTATAGTCTTGAATCGTGACTTGTGGGGGGTTCCGGGGATGACGTCAAACGGCAGTCAGTCATCTTAACAGGCCATACAGCCACATCTTCTGCAATGTAAGTGGACCCTGGTACTAGACCCCAATAACTCTTGGAATAAGAAAATATATAATGATACCCACAAAATTGTATAAGTTAGTGGGAAATCCGATATTAATGTTACCTATAAAGTCATATTTAAACTTGATCCATATACTCTTTAATATGTTAAAATTAATTACTTACAGTTTGTTATTTATTACAGTATGGACAACAATCTGGCACTCCACCTGCGGGTCATTACCATGCAACAAAGTATTACACACCTGCACACAATCAACTTGAGTCGCCACGAAACACCAGAAATACTACCAGTGAGTACCAAGAGTGGTGTTCATATCTATATATTTATTTTATGATGATTTGCCATAGTTTTATGTTATACTAGTTGTACCCCGCGTCTTCGTCCGCATCGGCCACTCCTATCAGTTAGGGGTTTAAAAAAAGGGGTTTTGGACAATGATTAATACCTTGTTTATAAGGACACCTACAAGAATAATGCATTATTTTAGAACAGATTTGGTTAGCATACCAGGTACCAGTGAGTCATTCTTAAAAGATAGACCTATGCTTATTTAGAAGTTTTAAAGGGGAACAATTCTGTCATTCATGATTTTTGCGAAACTTTAACTGTTTACTCAGCACACGCAGAGGAAGCTCTCAAAAGGGAAGGAGAACCTCGATTTTGAAACATTATTCTTTGGTTCTCCTCTCCTTTTGGTCTTAGCATGATGATAGCCTCCTTCGACAAATGGGCAATTTAACACTGAAAGAATTTTTCAAATTGGACTAGTAGTTCCTGAGATTAGTGCGTTCAAGCAAACAAACTCTTCAGCTTTATATATTAAGTATAGGAGTATAGATGGTTTAATCAAGCAGTAAACTTAGGTAAACCTAGTTAAAATTCTATATTTCTTTGTTTTTGTGGAGAGATATTACAACACTATGTATCTCATAATATTTATATTATTACACTCTTTACCTACATATCTCTTAGGGGTCATCCATAAAAGAGATCCCACGAAGTTTGCGATTTTTTTTATTCATTTTTTACTTACAATTTATATTAAAGTTGTACATACATCACACCACGTTAGGGCATAGCATTTCTCATAACAAGATACATACATATGGTATTGAATCTGTATTAAGATCATAATATATACATTTTACTTATAAGATTGTTTCATAAGGTATCATTATATCATATCATTCATATATAATTTCATGCTCTATAATAGGGATACTCTAATTTTCTATAAGTCGATGAATGCCCGCAGTACGCACGATAAAGCATGACTCATTGTCACGTTTCGCCTTAGCCGAGTGTGCAAACGACAGAGCAGAACAAGCTATTGAGTGTCACAATCGGACTAAGCGTTCGGCGTTATCGCGTTATATTATCGTCCATGAACCGTCTTCTTAGACAACCAATTCTTTTTCAGGTAATTTAAGTCCAATGCAACATGGAGTGTAGCCTTTTAAATTTATCATTTCGACGAGACACATCGTATAACAGTTATGTTTATTGTGTTATATTTTTATTTATTCTCTTTTAAGAGTGGTTTGAACTTAGATTACCTAATTTATTTCTACGAAAGGTTTTACTTATTTGATAGAACACTTTTCTAGCCGACAGTACGCTACTATATTCTATCTTTAGTTAACAATAAAAACAACAACTAATAGACTTTATCGCCTCGTTATAAGATCGATTATCATAACTGTCACAACATTTCTTTTAATTGGACTATATTTTATTGTAATTCTTTTTTGGCATTTTGTCTCTATTTTAACTCATGTTAACTTAATTACTGGCCCGTTGGCGCAATGGGCAGTGACCCTACCTTCCGCTTAGGGGTCGTGGATTCGATTCTCACCTCGAGTCTGGGTGTATTATCTATATGTGTGTATTTATATATTTCTAAAAAAAAATATTTGTGTATAACAGGCGTCTGTTACCTACAAAGCAGGCATTAAGTTGTCTACCTCAGAAACAGACGTCCGTGTGTCATATAGTCCTATATATTTATTTATTTAATTACCAAAAGTCTGTTTGTATTACACTGTGTTACACCCCGATTTCGCTTGGGTAGATAAACAGAATCTAATACCTTGCGTATTTCTTTTCATCGAAAATTTTTGACAATATATAAATATATCTTGTTTAATTTTTTTTAATTAACATTCTTACAGGATAGGTATTACAGTTTTAATGTGTAATTTATATATATAAATTGACAAAATACAGGCAACTGTCCCTAACCTAGGCGGCTTAAAACATGTATTATAGGCGACGGTACTCTCCTCAATATTACAGTTGCCAGCTTCGGTATTTCCGAACGGATACGACTTAGGGACCTTCAAGAAAAGAGTATACTTATTTCTCAAAGGCCGGCAACGCATTTGTGAGCCCACTGGTGTTGCAGTTGTCCATGGCTATGGCAGTCACTTATATATGTGAATGCCGCCTACTCGTTTGCCGTTTATTTTTTTAAATTTTTTGTTAGACATATTAAACTGTATAAGTTATATGCAACACCACTACATTACTATATTGTATAGTTTGTACTAAGTATATATGTATGTTTATTCTTAATCGCGTTGTGTACACATGCTCTCGGTTTTAGCTTAGAACATAATTACTATTAGAATAAGCCATACTTTTTTTTTAAGAATATTAGGATTACTTTTTAGGTATGTCTAATATTCCCTTTACCCCTCCTACTAAGCTTAAATTAAAAGCTTGTATTAGGAGTGGGTGTCGCTCGTCATACTAACCGTGATATTATGTTGAAATTTGAATTTTCACTCATTATTTTACTATATGTGTATTTAAATATAATTATTTTCTAACACTAAAATGATGTTAGAGTTATTTTAGATTTAATGAAAATGACGTAATTAATTTAGATTAGGCCTAAGTTGTGCTGTTTTTTCCAACTGACTGTAAAATTTATGTTAGAAATTAGCGGTTGTGCGTATTTTCGGGTCGCTCGTCATACTAACCGTGATATTATGTTGAAATTTGAATTTTCACTTAATAATTAAGAAAATTCAAATAGGTCAGAAACAAAATAGAGGTATAATAAGAAAAAGTAGTTGAAAGAAAAGAAGATTACTGAAGTGACTAATTAATGCACTTGTGTTAATTTAGTGCCCTCGCATTTGATCGGGTATTAACATAACTCTTGTTCATTATTAACTCACATTGCACTCGATGTAACAATCTACTATTATTTAAAAAAAAATCATAGTTTTAAAATCGGAAAAAATAAAGATTTTTTGTGTGACTCAATAAATTAACAAACTAAAAAATATGTGAAGGAGGATTTAATACTGCCACACCATTATACTTTTTATGATTTCATTGTAACAAAGGTAAAAAGAAACAAGAAACATTTAATCATATTAATAAAACAATTATAATGTCAGAGCCAGAAATAGCTTCATTTGAATGTTCATTTCAATGATCATGTGGTGTGGCCGGGGACTTTGTGTAGCTGCACAATCTTTTTTAGAACTTTGTAGTCTTCAAGGACAAAAATGTATAAACACTGAGCTATGTGTGGCTCCGGCATTAGAAGTATTCCGATGAATAAAAAAAGTACTAACTTCATTAACTTGAAATAATAATTCAATTAGATTTATTTAATGAATTTGTAATTTTTTGTACTTATTTATTTAATGAAATTTTAATCTACTGTATTACTAGTAGGAATCAAATTAGGTCATTTTTTGTAGCCCTTATGGCCTTTCTTTTTTTTTTTTTTTTTCCGCTGGGAAATGCTTTTCCGCACTACCCCGCTCGCAAATAATCCCATGATCTAGGAATATTTGCGAACGGGAGTGTGGGACTCGCTAGCTCTGCTTAAGGCCAAAGGGGATTACACTAGATAACATAAACAAAAAGAACAGAGTATTTGAAAAGAGAAAAAAGTAACAAACTGAGGAAGGATTAACATATTCATTATTAAAGTAACAAATTAAATACTATTAATACTATATTCACAATATGTTTTGTGTGTGTCTGTGTGTGTGTGTATTGATGCAGGTATGTGTATAGGTGTTATAGTGTAATAAATTTTTGTTCAATTTGGTTATTTCTTTTTTGAGGGAAACTCTATTTAAATGAAAAAGATCTAATTCAGTGTAATAACATAAATTCTCTCAATATTTAATTAGACAAAAATAACTCTATCAGGACGATAGTAAGAGTCACTCAGTTTGTTGTGCAAGTTCTAAACGCTTGAGACAAATGTGATAATGGAGCTGGAGTTAAGATAATTTTATCATACTGTTACTGACTGTATTAATGTAGATTAGATAGAAGTAAAATGCCGTTGACTAAAATCTTTAAAATTTTATTTATCAATACAAAAAAATAAGTTTTTTATACTAATTTAATTTCGTTTAAATACTTAAAAATGCGATCTCTAGTGATTTTTATAGAGTTCTTCCACATCAATTGTTCCACTGCGGCGCATAAAAAAGGTACGCTAAGGCTTTTTTTATTATTTATTAGTGAAAGCTTTTTTATCAATAAATTTTCTTTTAGTTTTATTTCATCTTGGTGGCTTATCCTTGGGGAGTTTCCAACCAATAATATTGAGCGTTTTTAGTGGGATTACTTTATTGACAGATGATTGACAGTGTTAACGGTTTTTGTGGCGCGAACTTGAACTTGATACTTAACGCGGCGCAATTTATTATTTATTGTGATTAATTTTCTTATTCTTTTAAAAATGTTTATGTTTTTATTTATTATATTAAAATTCTCACACTGTTTGTTCCAAGCTCCTCTGAAACGGCTAGACCGATTATTATTTTTTTTTAGGGGAGAAAGAGTCAATGTATGTTTTTATATATATCGTCGTTTTAATCAAGTAGTTAGATATTTACACTGAAGTTTTTTAATAATTATTTACCCTATATCCTCCTCACACAAGGAACCCTCAAAATTTAGTCCATGATAATCAACCCCTAGCATTTCCAAACTATTAGACATAGAGACTTGAAGTTTTCCATGTTGATAGAACATGCTAAAAACTCACAGGCAAAAGTATTTTGAACGAATTCGGACAACAACTTTTGAAGTTATTTAACAAATATAAGTTTATAGAGTATCAAATAAGGAACCTTTCTATGCGTGTCTTGACACGCTCTTGGCCATTTTATTACACTGATCTGTGGCTAATTATCTCTAACAGATAATTAGCCTTGTTCTTAAGGGATTGTCCATAAATCATTCGACAGGATTTAAAAAAAAAAATCTGGTCTATAGATAGGTTAAATGGGAAAAAGATCAAGTCAACAAAAAGAAGTACAAAAAAGCTTTGATGTTTTTCGTCGGCTCAAGATTACTCGATAAAAAGTTAAACGAAATGTTAAAGTTCAGATGCAAAAATTTGAATCGATTTGTTTATTATTTTAATTTGCCGTAAAACCATTTTTCTATATTAGCTAAAGCGTTAAACAGAACTCACATTCGCCTTTACAACCCTCATTCTTACGAGAGCTTCTTTTAACGATCGCTGAACGAGTTTCAATAAATGAAACCGTGATAAAGTTTAACTAAGAGTTTAAACATGTGATTGTACTGTTTGTGTAGAAGATAAAAAGCGGTAAAATACGGCACTGATGTTGTCTATCAGCGATACACATTTTCACTTACTTTTACTATTTGAAATTTTTGCAAACTTTTCGTCCTCCTCTTTTTACAGTCAATAAAATTAATCAATTTATCTGTATCTATTTTGCACCGAGCACATCGCCATGCAGGGAATCAAATTATTCACGCACCGTATCGTGTATACGCAAGTGCGATGCGCTTATGTAAATACTGATAGTTCAAAAAGCTCGTTCTATAAGAATTACGCCGGTGAAGTAAAGTCAAACACATGTTGACGGCGATTGTGGAGGTCGTCGTAGTGTTGAAAGCTGACGCGCTAGACGCGGCCAGAGTGCTGCAGCTGTGGTGGCGCGGACTGCTGCTGCTGGCGCGACTGGCTCTGTGCTGCTGTCGGCTGTTCAACCAGGTGCTGTGCGGTAGGTATGGAGACCTCCGAACAACAAACCTAGCACCTACATATATCTGTTTCAGGCTGGTCGATTGCTGGAAGTCTGGTTTGCAATTTAGTTGTCTAGTCGTTTTTTACGATAGCAAACGCGCCTGTAATACCTATTTCTCTACGTGACTAATCTTACCGACGTGTACTTTGACCTATTCTACAACGTAATAATATGATTTATATTCTAAATATTTTTTAAAAAACGTAGTTTGAAAATAAGTTAAAAGTAGATCGATAGATCCTCGATAGCTCAACGGCAAAAGGAAGGATTGTAACACCTGACACCGCGGGCTTTGCGTTCGCGTCATACCCAGGAGAATCCGAGTATTAGATGAAGTTAAATGCTTCCCAGCGTTATCCTCATACAATCCTTTGTCACCCTACTCCCTCTAAACCTCTGCTGCGCTGGATCGACTTGGAGGAAACTTTGTGTATTTAGTTGTTCTTAAGTATACTAAAAATAAAATAGAAGTTCTTGTTAGTCGTCTCAGAATACTAGTGACACTCAACAGGTATGTCCAACGGCCAACGACCGCACACATTAATAAATAATTCGAAAAATATTTTTCGTGGATTTATGAAAAGTAGTTTACAGCTTTTTAACCGACTTCAAAGAAGGAGTTAGTTTGGTCAAGTAAATGTTGTCCTAGTTAAAGATGACTTAATGAAACTCCTTCACGGCTTACAGCTCAGTCGTGCTTGTTACCTCGAACTTTCGACTGGGTGAACCAAATTTATTAACCATTTTATTGACGGCTAAGTCATAACGGTTATACACAGAGAATATAGTATGAGCGGATCACATACGAAACTGCTTAATAGAGTTCAACAACAATACTACTAGTCTTGAAAATCGGCTAAAACTTCTAACAAGTGATAAAAATGCGTTATCTTATCAGGTATACCTTACACAGTTGTTTCCAACGGTAGTCTTGCTGTAATTGTTCACAAATCTAGTTCTTGTGATTAGAAGTGTAAAATACTGTAAAATGCTGTTAGGGTGTATGTGTGGAAGCGATGTCGGTAAAACAGTACAATTATTTTGATAAAATTGCAAAAGACAAAAAATAAACCTAATATAGTTTGCCATTATAATACTTAAAGCGAATGTACGAGAGGGTTGATTTTTACAGCTTCAAGGGATCGTACAACCCAGTATTTGCTATTAGGTAATTTGAATTTAATACCTTCGGGCGTTTCTGAAGAAAAAGGGTCATAACGAACAGACAAATCCACAAACAGAAACTGATGCAACAACAAATTTACAGTTTTCGGTTTTTTTCCACTACTTGTGTTACAAGATACAGTTTCTTGCCAAATTTCATGATTGGTCAACGGGAGGTACCCTATAGCTTTTGCTTGCCTTTGCAAATGTATGAGAAGTGTGACATAAACGGCCATATCTTTTGATTCCGTACACTTTAAGGGTTGATTTTTCCTCATCTACAAGGGACTACATATGCACCTTGTTTAGTTTTATTTAAATAAACATAGGAATTCGAATTTGAGCAGTGTGTTTGTTTGCAGAGTTGAAGGTAGCGGAGGCGGTCATGATGGCACCCAGCGTGCTCCAACGGAACAAGTCGCCGCGCTCCTCGCCAGGAAACGTTCCACGGAGATTACAGGTAAATTACACTCTTACGATGCCGATGGCTGACAAACCACACATAATCTCCTGTCTCGCAATACACCTCAGTGGACCCAGCTGCCAACTCTGGTGCTTCCGAACAATAGCGGAGTACCTAAATCTGCACGTCGCATGTAGACTCGTTTACATACTTACAGCTTTCTATGTAGATTATTACAAAACAAAATGTATCTACTGAAACCTGCCTCCCTGTTTCAGAACGGCACAGGAGGTCAGTCCGTGCCCACGACCGACTCCAGCCCCGGGAACTCCATCTCGGACGCAGAGAATTTCGAGTGCTACGGCGAAGCTGATGGCGACACTCCTGGCGCCAACACGTTAGTATACCTGCTGTATCATGCTTTATATAGTTATGTTCAGAGTTACACGTGACTGATTTGAAAACCTCGATAGCTCAACGGTAGAGGGTTGGACTGCCATCCGTAGGGTCCTCGATTCAAGCTCTTCTGAGTTATTTTCGTAAGTACAACAAGCTTTTTAAAAAGCTTTAATGGAGTCATAGCGAGATTTTTAGAAATATCTCTAAATATTTCTAACTAACCGACCCGGCAGACGTTGTCCGTTACCCGAACGTTAGGCTACTGACTATTCTGACTACACTACATTCATAACATTTTCGAAAGGTACGTGTAACAAACAGGCAGATAAACCTTTTTAAGTATATAAACCCTGTCCTAACAATAAAGAACACAACAAGAATATATATAGCGGGCCCGGCAGACATTGTCTTGCCCGAATGTAGCCTTGTCTGTCATTAGTGGATTTATCAAAATTACTCTTTATCATTGTTTCCCGCGATGTTGCCCGCATAAATTTGCTTGAACCATTATGACTGGCCCGTTGGCAATATAGACGACGCATTATAGACAGAGAACATTATAGACGCTTTTCGATTATTTTAATATATTTACACGTAAGATATCATAATTACATTATAAGATCTTTAGAACATTATAAGATCTTCTATTAATCGAGCAAGTCCTTTATTAATTTTATATCATTTTTATATCCTTTCTTTTTTCCGCCCACTAATAAGAACTTTACTTGACGATAATTCGCTACAAGAATATCGACGCCATTGAATACCTGCGCTGAAAACTGGTGTTGCCGTCTTTGCATCATCGAAATACTGAGTTGAATAATTAATTCCATTAATCAAACCTAAACTTGATTCCAGTACTTTAGTAAATTGTTAATTAGCAGTCTAAAGCAATAGAAGTTGGAATATTCGTTCTTAGCGTCACTCGTTAAATTACTTATTCAATGAATCCATCCACATATTTTATAACAAGAAGTTCTTCTCCTCTCCTTCTACTAAATCTTATAACAAGAAGTTCTTCTCCTCTCCTTCTACTAAAGTTACTGTTAGCAATCTATATCTATACTTTTATCTTATACCAAAAAAAATTATCAAACATTAAAAAAAAGATGGCGCATCTTAAGTAATACCCTCAGATCATATTATTTCTATGATCCGAGGTAATAAGCATTTATAGTCATTTTTTTACAGAAGTATTGTGTATTAATATTAATATTTAGTTTTTTTTCCTTTTGTGCCTTTTTTTACTTTGTTCATAGGTACCATTATTATTGTCTTCAATTAACAACTTCAAAAATACAGACGGTTTTTGTCTTAAATATTTACTTTACCTCAAAGAGTTAAAGAACTAAGTGACATCAAAGTAAAACTTTTCTAAAACTCTTGGAATTTCTAAAAGTAAAAAGCTCTGGTTTGAATGTTTTTTTTTTTTATAATGTACCTTGAAGATCGAGGAAATTTCTTATGGAGGGAATAATATAGATAGAGGTCTATCTCTAACTATATTCTCTATCTCTAGATAGAGATAGAGATAGAGATAGAGATAGAGACATTGCGGATAGAGATAGAGATAGAGATAGAGATAGAGATAGAGATAGAGATAGAGATAGAGATAGAGATAGAGATAGAGATAGTCGTTACTTTCGATGATGTGATTTATTATGGTAAATTCATCGTTTTTAGTTACAAAGGGATTATAAAATTCAATCAAGATAATGGTATTTAAGGCAAATAGATAGATGTTGTCAATTATAGTATAGACGAGAAACGTTTTGTCTTGTCCCATAATTGATTACAAGGAAAAAACTACTGAAGACTTTATTGAAGACAATCTTATAAAGTTAGGCAAAGCTTAATTGTACCTAGTATTCAAATGTTAATAAGCAATTCGATGCCCTTGAAGGAATGTACTCAGTTTTGCAGCAGGGCCTGCTTATAGCTACTTTATCAGAGTAAAATTGATGTTTGATCTATCATGTGCTCAGTTTTGCAGCAGGGCCTGCTTATAGCTACTTTATCAGAGTAAAATTGATGTTTGATCTATCATGTGCTCAGTTACGTGGTCGGACAATATCGTCGACAAACGGCCCTTTAGTAAATAGGGTAGTGCAGCCGGGGAAATTTTTGATCGGAATGCTTTAATTTTGCTAATTTATCTCAAATTTTGATTCCCACGGGATCTTCGATTCTGCAATTTAAGTGGACCCTTGTCCTAGGCCAGGATAACGCTTTTTAAACATTTAATAATTTGGTGATAAAATTTACTTTATCACCAAATTTCGATTAAAAAGCTAAGTTTACAAGGTCCTCGCGCCCTGCACCGAGAACAGCCCGCAACAAACTCAATCGGGTAATTATTTCTTATCACCATTTTCACGCCAGATCCAGACATAGCTCAAAGTGTTTGTACATTTTTGTCCTCTAAGTCCACAAAGTTCTACAAAACTTTGCGCTGTTATACAAACTTCTTTGCCACGTTAGCAAATCATTCAGACATTAAAAGAGGAGGACGTAGCTTAGTCAGCGGTCGGCATTTGAGGCAATCGCTAGGTTAAGCAGTTCTTAACGCGGCTGGTTAAAAGATGGGTGACCAATTCTAACACTGATTTTCAAATATCAGACTTCCTCCATATTTTAGAAGGCATGTAAAATATTGTATTGCGATTACTTGTCACTCATGCCGGAGCCAGAGATAGCTTCATTTGAATGATCATTTCAATGATCATGTAGTGTGGCCGGGGCAGTGTAGTGCTGTGCTTTGGTGGCGAATTCGGTGGTGTAGCTTTCGGGTTGCAGCATTGCACCGATTTTCCCTCGTGTTCATTCGCGGATTTAAGCAAAGTAGTTTAGTATTTCATCCATGTCATGGATTTCCGCAAAGTAACGCAGTTATTTTATTCTATCAGTTATTTTATTTTATTCTATCAGTTATTTAACGTCTTTCTCGAAACCCCCATGATCTCTACAATCTCACGACGAATATCACTCAGTGATATTAATCGGGTCCCACTATTTTACGAGGTACTTTTTTTTCAACAATATTAAAGTTAGGACAGAATTTTCGTTTATAGTCCCTCTATTATCACTTAATTCCGCAACATTTGACATAATCATTTTTGAACATAGGGAGATAATGCCGGGGCCAGACACAACTTCATTTGAATGGTCATAATTGTGGCCGGGGACTTTGAGTAACTGCACAAAGATTTGTAAAACTCTACTAAATAATTGATAGAATCAGGCGTTACTTTGCGGAAATCCATGACATGCATGAGAAACTAAACTACTTTGCTTTAATAGTTTTGAAAGTGTCAATTTGAGCTATTTATAATGTACTAGAGATCGCCGGCTGGTCTAAATTAGGTCATAAATCTGTAATCTAGCGTACTATTTGTTTATTTAAAACTATATACTATATTTTTTAAATTATCTATTTGACATACGCTAACGGACAATAGTAACATACGGTGATACATTATGCTTTGAAATCATCCAATATTAAAATATATACATGTGTGTATAAATCCTCTAACATTGGTAGGCGTGAGGTTTTATTTTATTTATTTAATATAAAAGTGAAATAAATACTATAATTATGATTTTATTACACTTTTTCAACACTGCACAGTGTTGCAAGTTAAGTGAACACTGTTTTTAACATTTAGAGGTTCGAAGCAAAACTTCTTTATTAATTTGTACACTTTGTACTCTACTAACCGTGCCCGAGAATTCGTTCGCGTAAAATTAGTTAGAAAAAATCAATTTTAGCGTGATTATACAGGGTGGGCCAGAAAGGCGTACGATTTTAAAAACACTCTTGCGCTTGAACCATATGAGAGGGGGCCGCGCGTTTACTGTCTTATAGCTCTTTTTATTATTCCGACTTAAAACGGAAAGTGTCCGAGTTAACATTTCTCGTTACTTTATTTTTCTTGCTTGTTCTTAATATACCTTAGTGTGGTTTATTTTGACTACTTCTTTTTTAAATATTGTTATAAGATAGTGACGTATGTATGCTTAGGAGTAAGGATGGCATGGCGGTCTGAACCGAGTACCAGTAGGTTTTAGTCCATTCTGTCTTCCATTAAGCTACAGATGCTCTACTGATTTATTAGATGTCACTGTCGCGCGCTCCTAAACCTACACCTGGATCACAAGTCCCGGGCACTGCTATGGTTCCTTCCTCTGCAACGCGATGGACCCTGCATGAATGAATGCTAAGAAATTCGTCTCTTGTATGGAGATTGATCAGCGTCGCCCAGCGGTAACGTTGTAACACGGATCAATCTCCATATAAATTGAAGTAAAGTTTACCAACGCTTAAAAGTTAGAAAACTCGCACTAAGCACCCAGTTTAAAATGGGACCATATGGGAAGTAACAGCTTGCAAACAAATAAATAATACAACTGCGCAATATCTTTTGTTTTTACGAACACAAAGGAACTGCACTTGGTGTATCGTAAATATGAAATGTAACATATTTCCACGAACAATGTAAACATGACCTTTTCTACCGTGAACTTGAGTTGGTTATTTACGTTGTACTAAGATCAGTAGGGAAAAATATTATGACTGCGTCTTCTTCTTTACTAATACTTTGTATTTCTTCTTCTTCACAGCTCCATCCCGGTCTAATACTAGGTTCCGCTTAGATTGCAGAAGATGTGGCTGTGGCGGGGAACCAGTACACCAACTAATTTGTTTTTGTTACAACTTTAGTAGAGTTATGTTTTAATACCAGCGGTAGAATTAAGTACTGCCGATCCTATGCAAGCTTGATTTAAGTTCCTGATTCGAATAACTTCTTCATTTGTTTCTGTACATTAATTGATTTTTATTATTACTATTATTATAAATCTATATAAAGAAAAGCAAAAGTTGACCTATCAAGAAACCTCGACAACCGCGATACATACAAAAATCAAATTTAGCAGGGATGTAGTTTATAGTTAGTAGAAAGAATTTCTACGTAATAATGAATTCCTTGCAGCTTTGAACTAAATCTGACAACCCGCAGGGAAGCAAAGAGATGAATTAGGTTAGTAATCCTTCTCTTTTAGAATGGCGGTCGTCGCCCAATGTCAGAATTAGTGATATCGTAATTATATTTACTGTGCTCTCGAACTAATCCCCTAGCATTGCTACCATTTATTATGTACAGCGTTTACAGTATACTGTAATTCCCTCTATAACACGATGCTCTCATAACGCATTAATATTATTCTATAATATAGTTTGTATAACTCTTCCCCTCCCCTCAAATCGGATGCACAATTTTGTACAAGAGAACCGATTTTGCAACTTAGGCAAACCTAACCAAGTCTAACCCAAAGTTTACATTTTCATATCAAAAAAACTTAAATTATAATATAATATAAAATAAAAAATATAATAATAATAAAAAATATTAAAAAATTCTCCTTAAGGAGGATACTACTAACCCTCTCCCCAAACTCTGAAAACATTGTACAGTCAAATCATTTTAATTTGTAATTAAAGTATAAAAAAAGTATGTAGTTGTCTACCTTAGGAAGAGACGTCCGTGTGTCATATAGTCCTGTATATATTTATTTATTTAGACTTTTACTAGGTCTTTGGTAAATTTTATCACTCAAATATAAAACAATTGATTTAAAGAATGTATCAATACAATATGTATGTATGACGATCACAAGCGCTTGTAAGAAACTCTATGTGACTTTTATTTAGAACTTTTAAAGGGGAACAATTTTGTCATACATGACTTTGGCGAAACTTTAACCATTTACGCAGCGCACGCAGCGGAAGTATTATGGCATAACCATGCATATGTTTATCAAAATGGGACAGCTAAATGTTCCTAATAGGAAAAATATAGCTTAATGCAAAACTGCGTCGCGTTAAAAATAATGAGTTGATGAAGATGCAATACTACAATATTTCCTTAAAGAATATTTGATATTTTTTAAAATAATGATGACAATAAGTATTTACTATTCAAAAGTGGTCACTTTACGAATAACCTTTGTAGAGTCTATCTCCTGATGATGCTTCTGTGTCGAAGCGAAACGTGCGTTGAGGCACACTTTTACTATAAGATTGTGTCAAAGTGTAGTCATGACAACCGAATTAATTGTCAAATATAACAATATCGTTGTACAAGGAATTAATATTTTGTATATAGCTTTAAATAAGATTTGTGAAATCCTTTAAAGCTTTAAATAAGAATTTCGAGCACCGAGGGATCGCTAGTGTGGATAAGAGCTCAAAAACAATAAATAAAATAAAAAATACTGTACCGTTTCGGATAAGGTTGCATCAGATGGAACGTCCTGTAGTGCAATTTCATACTGTTGTTCTGCTTTTCCACCTAATTTTAAACGGACGAAGCCGCAGGTAACAACTAGTTAAATACATTAGTTGAACATAAAGTATCAAGGCTTTTTCTTTATTTAATTTCTTTTAAACCTTCCCTGAAATAAAGGGAATGAAATAATATAAATATAATTTAAAGGGTAAAGCGGTTTTTAGTTTTAGTAGTATGTAGTGGATGAATATATAGGTTGTTGTTGGTTGTTTTTGTCTCCGGCCAAAACTTCCCAGTTGTAAAAATTGATACCAAAGGAGATCATATCACGTATGGGCCTGTAATTGTTGACCACATTTTTGCACCCTGATTTGTAAATAGGCTGAATCAAGGCCTTTTTAAGCTCATCGGGGAAGACTCCGGTAGTTATACATTTTGATAGTTTTTGAATTGATTGTTTATTTATATCGGCAAGTGGGACGACTCAATACAAAGGGAACGTTTCCTACTGACCCATAACTAAGAGGGACATAGTTTGCAAAGAGGAAAGTAATCAACCTTTTCTTGACACAGATAAACATGTTCTTATGTTTATAATAATAGGATCGATTGATTGGTTGAATAACGGGCGATGGAACCAATGATTTCTTTTATGGTTTGCTTGAAATGTATTATTAGTGCATAGAATTTCTCGAATTTTCTATTTATCTATTTTATCTTTATCTATAATTACACACATTCATGTATTATTTAGTTTTACGTCATATTTGTAAAAACACTAAGTCCTGTAAATTATAGACAGTTCAACGCATCCGCTAAGAATGGATTTTTCGATAGGGCCAGATTAATAATAATAATAAGAAGAAAAGATATGGAAGTTTAGAGGACGATATTTCATTATTTACCACCTTCTAGCATCACTTCTCATAAATTTGATCTATTACGAGCATTTAGTTAATTCTTACTGGAAGTGACATAACTATTCGATCACTACTCAATATATAATTAACTAACTGTGCCCGCAACTTCGTCCGCGTAAAATTAATTAAAGAAAATAGGTTTAATTTTAGCGCGATGATATATAGCCTAAAGCCGTCCACGATAAATGGGCTAACATTGAGAGAGTTTTTCAAATTCGAAGAGTAGTTCCTGAGATTAGCGCGCTTATTTTTTATTTGAATGCCGATGCTTTCTCAGTGGTCCTTTCCCAATTTGGTCCAGTTTTGACAACTTGAAGTCTATTTTTTTTCAAGAAGAAAAATAAGTGCTACGTCTGTTGATGATGGTCAAAATATATGGAATATCGGCAAAAAATCATTTGGGATACAAAACTGCACGGATATTCTTTCGTTTCTATTCGCGGATTCATACCAAGTAATTTAGTTTTTTCCTGTTTAATTACAGTTGTTCTAATGCGACGTACTGATAAAATTATAGTTGTACATACATATGGATAATACACCCAGACTCGAGGCGGGAATCGAACCCACGACCCCTGAGCAGAAGGCAGGGTCACTGCCCACTGCGCCAGTCAATATTCAATATTATGTTTATAAAGACCTTCACAAATAGTCCATTATTTTAGGACAAATTTGGTTAGCATAAAAAAGGTTATACTTAGCCAACCTTAAAAGATAGATATATGCTGTCGCGGACTTTTATTTAGAGCTTTTACAGGGGAACAATTTTGTCATACATGACTTTTGCGAAACTTTAATTGTCAGATATAACAAATCGGTTGTACAGAGATATACAATTTTGTATTTAGTTTATGGTAGCCAAATCTAAAGATTTGTGAGATTTATGTGTATAATAAATAAATATATATACTAGACTATATGACACACGGGCGTCTGTTCCTAAGGTAGACAACTTAATGCCTGTGTTATAGCTAACAGACGCCTGTTTTACACAAATATATATTTTTTTAGAAATATATAAATACATACATATAGATAATACACCCAGACTCGAGGCGGGAATCGAACCCACGAAACAAGCAACCACCTAATATACACTTTAGAAAAAAAGACAAAGGAGGAATCAATTTGAACATTACAGTATGTACAGTTTGCTCTTATATGTTTCTTTAAAGTAACACATCACAGTATAATATCTTTGTCTATATGTTCACATGACTTGGTGAGCAACTAGTTCCAGACTTAAATATAAATATCTAGACTTTAATAAATAAAATTAGAGGTAGCGCCATGCTTGTAGCCGAATTGGGCCGGCGCGTTCGGGTACCAGTACCTCTTTCTCACATGAGATCTGACAGACTATCCTTACATAGTATTGTGAAAATGCCGATAACAAAAAATTACTCGACTGAGTTTGTAGCGGGTTCTTCTCAATGCAGGACGCGAAGATCCCTTGTAAACTTTGCTTTTAAGTCGCAAATTTTATCACGAAATTATGAAATGATTAAACAAAAATATTATACATGTGACGTTCATATATGCTAATAAAAAAGTCTATACCAATAAACGATTTTGACTTTCAATACAAAGTATCTACCAATTCTTGTACGCTTAAATCTTTTAAACTATTTAGGGGCTATGGGGGGGGGGGTGGTTTTTTGGGTGGTAGCGGTGTTGTGTTGTGGGGTTTTGTGGGGTGGGTGGGGGGAGGGAGTGGGGGGGGGGGGTGCGGTGGGGAGGTGGGGGGGGAGGGGGGGGGGGGGGGGTGGTTAGTGTAGTCTTAAACCTCACCACGTATCACTGAGGAGTGGGGGGCTAAAAATGCTTGAAAAAAAGATCATGTCATTAATGGAGAGTCCGTAACTGAATTATGTCTTCATGAGTTGAATTACTAGTTCTTAGCTTTCTATATTTTCAAATTTTGTATAAGACTATGGGCGCATCCTCATTTGCCCTTTATTACCCTTTCAAATACTGAACTTAAAGTAATTCTTGTACTTATCTTTTAGTAGGTTGTAAACCTTAAAAGATATTGTTTTCTTATGTATTAAATTATAAATTACTTATGACGAATTTCTTAGCATTTAATGGTTGTTGGTCTACCTTATTGCGGTTGTTTATAAAGCTATCGACAACTGCTGCAGCATGTATTGTATAATGAATGTCGAAATCAATTATAATGAAATTTGTGAATACCATATGTGTTTGTAATTGACACATTATTGCTTAACACCGTTGAAATAATTTGTTTCCTTCTTAAATTTTGTTTCAGGGACGTCAGTCGTATTAGAAATGACTCTGTTTGCTCAAGTGTCAGCCAGGTCCCGACCCAGGCCGCCACTCCGGCGTCTCCTGTTAAAGACAAACAGATTAGCAAGTATGTTTTATATCATTATAAACTTAATTTCTTTGTCATTATAAACTCTTAATGCTACAACCACTGACACATGACACCATATGAAGCCCTGCTTCTCTGTTAATTCTCAACACATTTTTCGCTTTGAGATAGAAGCATCATTAGAAGATAGATTACATGTTTCAGATTTTACATTTCAATACCAGGAAAAAAAGGAACCCTTATAGGTTAACTTCATTATCCGTTTTTATGTCTGTCAGGACCCTTTTTCACGAGAACGTGTACAGCTATGAAGTTGAAATTTATACCAAATATTGAGGTCTGTGTTCTCTTGAAGCTGTGAAAAAATCAATCCCCTAAGTGAATGCAATCGAAAGATATGGCCATTTATATAGTATTTTCCAGACTAGTACATTCATCAAAGACTATAGGAGAGAGAGACGAATTTCTTAGCATTCCATGTATTCACCGCACGGGTGCCGGGTCCATCGCGTTGCAGAGGAAGGAACCATAGGAGTGCCCGGGACTTGTGAGTGACCCAGGTGTAGGTTTAGGAGCGCGCTCTTTATAGTGATCACTAACACTCACCTTCACTGCCAGTGTTCCCTCCCCTGCCTAGCCAAATCTGATATGATTTGGCTAGGCAGTCTAGTTTCTACTTGACCTAGAATCATGAAATTTCTCAAGAATCTAATATCTTGAAATATAAGAAAAGCACCAAAATCCAAAAACCGTAAATTTTTAGTCATATCTTCAAAAACATTGCGATGACTGTCCGGTTAAGGAAAATCTTATGAAAATTATAAATCTTAGAGTACCCCAGTAGAGTAATACGTGATGGTACAGAATCTTTAGAGCGCGAGTCTGACTCGCACTTGACCGGTTTATTCTTTCAACATTTCTACGTATTTTTTTTATTTCTATCCTTGTTTATCTATTTTCCATCAAATAAATAAATAGCCAACCTTTTACAGAACACGGCGTCAAGAAGCAAGCAGACGGTCCATGGCGATGCGAAGAAGGCGAGAGAACCTGAAACGGGACAACCTCACCATGTTCGATCTGATCTTCTATAACCCCACAAGCAACCCTATTGTGTGAGTATAGACTGATTAACCTTATTAAGGTTCCGTAGGACACCTTATTAGGTATCAATTAATCGTATAATATAAAATTCAAAATCGATTCTGCTGTTTTAGAGCAGACGGATAAGCAAAATTAAAAAAAAATACATATAATATCAAATACAGAAAGGAATTTTATTTCGAGGATAAAAAAAGACTTCTTTTATTCGTTGGCTTCATTAGTTGAATTCATTAATTGTAAGAGGCCGTAGTTTAATCAGTGGCCGGCATTAGAATCGATTGCTGGGTTAAGCAGTTCTCACCGCCGCCGGGTAAAAGATAGGTGACTCTTTCTGACACTGGTTTATCAAATATCCGACCTTCGCGTTTCGCAAGACACTAAACAGTTGTTCTCGATTAATGTCACTGAGTGATATTATTCGTGAGATTGTGGGGTTTCCGGGGATGACGTCAGATGGCAGTTGGTCATCTTAAATCGCCCGACAGCCACATCCTCTGCAATCTAAGAGGAACCTGGCATTAGACCGGGATAACGCCAGATTGAAGGAGATATGTTATGTAATGTTATGTTATGTTATATTTTAAATGTGTTGTGTAACGTTATGTAATATTTTAAATGTTTGCAGGCCAGATGAAGATGACATAAATATAAAAAATGCTAATGAAAAGGATGAATCGGAGAGGATAAAGAATGAATCCGAACCACCTGTTAAGGCAGATTCACCAAAGCAAACTGCAGCCCCAGTGCCACAAATTAAACTTGGACCAAAAGGAGAAATCATCCTAGACGAGACAAGCTTGGTAATTTAATCACTGTTATTCAAATTTATACTCTTTACTAGCGGACCCGGCAGACGTTGTCCTGCCCGAAATTGGCTCGTCTGCTATTAGCCAGTTGACCAATCTCCTTTAGGGGCCGTCCAAAAATTACGTCACACGAATCTAACCTCATTGTCACTTTATATATCCCCTCCCTCTAAGTGTGACGTCACAAATTTTCCAATATTCTGAATGTATTTTAAAAAAGTAAGACAAAAATCAGTTTAAAATTTTCTTTTAAATTTTTTTTGGAAACTTTAGTTTTGACATGTGACGTCAAAAAGCTTCTGAAACAATCTTCTTGGATTCTCATTTTTAGATCCGTTATTTCTTCTTGACCCCTGTAAATTTCCAACATATTTTCGACGTAATCAAAATTCGACAAATTTAAAAAAATACATTTCTTCTAGTTACTTTAAATTAAATTCCTAATTATAAATTTACACTGTTTTAAAATTTTATTATGACATTTTAGTTTTAAATTTCCAATTGTTACACTACCTTATTATCCAATTATTACATCTTACCTATTATTACATATTAATATCGACTTACTTATTACATCATAGTTTTATATTGCTTTGTCCGCTACTATTTATACATTTCTTATTCTAGATTACATTCGGAAATATACATAATCTCGGCTTATCTTGGCGGACCACTTACGTGCTCCTTAAGTTTAGTCAAAGAGTAGAATTATAACTTTATACCTAATTATAAATGTGTCTGGCTAGTTTTAAAACTTTATTTAAACTAATTAAAAATTATATCCTAGAAAAAGCCTCGCGGACACATTTGTTGATTGAATTGAAAATTGAATACTTTATTATAGGGAACCATTTCTATATATATAGTTCTGTATATATTCCAATAGGCCAACCTTCAAAATAATAATGGAACCATTTTGTTATGTTTAGTTCAGGATATTATTCAGGACGCAATAATATTTCTCGTTTGCACGTCAATTAGTTAGAAGGTTTCAGTCATTTTTGCTTGTTATGCTTTACGTTAATTTCTAACAATAACCCTTGGCAAAGTTTTCTTTAAATAGGAACTGTCATCCAAAATGGTTGAGCATTTTCTTGGTCAACTATACAAACAGTCAGACAGAAGTTTTATAAAGCCGAATATAAATACAAATTAAAATAAAAAATAAAATAAAATATCATTTATTGCTACCATAATTGTTACAATAAACAGAGCAAATATGGAAAGAAGTAGAAAGTTCTAATCTCAGGAACTACGAATGTTTCAAAATCGGTGTTTTTTTCGCTTTGAGAGCTTCCGCTGCGTGCGCTGCGTTAACGTTAACGGTTAAAGTTTCGCAAAAATCATGTAACGCATATGTCTAAAAATGTCTATATTTTAAATAAAAATGGTCCACGCGGGCGAATTAGAGGTAGCGCCATGCTTGTAGCCGAATTGGTCCGGCGCGTCCGGGTACCAGTACCTCTTTCCCACATGAGATCGGCGTGAAGTGGCGGCAATGCTGTCACGTCTAGTGGTTGATGTTCTCGCACAGCTTCAAGGGAGCATAAACCTCAGTACTTGGTATTAATTTAAATATATCTTTACACATTTTCTAGAAAAAGGGTCTTGACGGAGAAACTAACAGATAGAAAAATCACACTCATGCAACAACGGATTTTCAGTTTTTAGACTTTTTCTTATATTTATGCTACAATTTCTAATATCTTATTATTAAATTTAATTTGATTTTATGCCAAACAGAAGGACAGTTATCGAGGGATTAGTCTATGTATACAATTTATAAAACACAATTAAGTGAACCAACATAATGTAGCAGTTCCCAGAAAATTGTTTTTATTAGAATAAACAGTTTTAGAGAAGAAAATGATTTTCAACTAACTTTTTTTTTGGATCATTCTATAGTGTTAGGGACACACCTACGTTGCTTAGACAATAGTGAGTGCATGTAATTTAATATGAACTTTATTGAATATCTATAAAGTGCAAATTGACTCTACATTTTAGTTGGAAAACGTTTGTATGGGAAAAAGAAAAGGGCTGTTTTTAGGGTTTTTCAGGCAATTATTTCGTACAAAGAAGAAAATTTGTCAAGAAGTAGTTTATAGTTAGTAGATATCGGCTAAGAACGGATTTTTAATAGGGCACACAGATAAAGGAGTTCTAAGGGATCTAGCAAACTTGTGCGGGCGAAGTCGCGGGAATACGCTTATAACAGCTTTGTTATATATTAGCAATAATTAAAAATTGGCTCTTGATTTACCGCAGTTAGGTAGGTATGTAGGTATATGTAGGAACCCGTAGGCCACGACGTGAGGTGTGATATCAAATCAAATTATGTTGTATTTCACTTGTTGGATATCGGATATTGAAGCCTTAATATCGGATCCCTAGTATCATATAATGGGGAAGTTATTTGACTACGTGACCTTATTCCCGTTCCAAATTTTAGACGTACTAAGACAAATAATGTTTCTTCAAATTGAGGTTACAGAAAGAAATATTTGATTCGAATTTATAGCCTAACTATATATTCAAATCAAATATTTTTTTCTTCTGCATTTTAATGTTAGTTATTTAGCGTTCGTTTTATTTTGTATTTAATTATAATTTCTTTATAACAAGTACTTTGTAGTTTTCAAGGACAAAAATTTACAAACCCTTTGAGCTATGTCTGGCTCCGGCATTAGCGGATATCTACTAACTATAAACAATCTTCTTGCCCATTATACTTACCGCATTGTTCAAGATTTCCTTTTTGGTGACCTTTTAAATATATATATATAGATAATTAATGAATATCATAAGTGTTTAACGCGTTTGTGCGTTTGTTTTGACCCAAATACCCTTATATAGGTCAACATATTCCGAGACGTAAATGCTAACGATTCTCTCCTAAGCATCTAACACTGAAATATTTTTTCAAGTCGGATCTGTATTTCCTGAGATTAACGCGTTCAAACAAACAAACTCTTCAGTTTTTTTTATTAGTATATATTTAGGTTAGGTTAGGCACATTATTATTTATTTCAAAGAGGTCAGGGACATATTTCTGTGTATAATAAGTAAATTAAGCAGACTATACAACATCTATATTCAAAATCTTGTCTTAATTGTATACTTTATTCATAGTATTTAAATAACACTCGATTGTCTAAATGTGCGAATATACTTTAATTAGAAAATTTATATAATTATGGGTGATAGTGTAGGTATGTATTCGTGTGTGTATGTGTTAGTGTGTGGGTGTGTTTACATGTTTGTGTTTGAAGTGTCCGTATGTTGTATATAAAGTTTGATAAGGATTCTTATTTTTCCTAATCATTCCCTCACTGCTGAGGATCGTGACTCCAGAGTTTCTGTGTATGCTGCTTCCATCGGCCACGTTTCGTCGCTTGATGGAGTGCGGCGCTGACAGGTATTTCTAGGTGTTCAGAAATTGGGTCCGAGGACCTTGATACGTATTAGTTACACAGAAATTATTAATAGATTAGAATTAATGAAAGTTGGTGCAAATGTAGTTTTGTCCCGGTAAATGATTCAAGTAGAAAAAGTTCATATAGATGATGATGGTCATAGATATCATGAGACTCAACTCAACTCTTACATGTTATATGTAACTTAGACGTTTAAGCCAAAACATGAACGCCTTGGTATCATAAATGTAAATGTACCTTCGTGACTATTGTAGCGTACACTATATGTATTCCTAATAAGGATAAAAACAAAACTAACGTAGCTAGATTCTGCAGCGTTCTATTAGTGGTTTTATTAAAGTAAGGAAAAATAAAATTACTAAATTCCAACTTGGTTTCCAACCCAATCACAGCGTGTTGACCGAACAAACTCCAATTTAACACAGCACATAATAGCACACAGTAAGCTTCGTCCGGGACCATAAAACTTACTGAATTATGACCCTGATCGCAGTTTGTACTATCCCAGTTTAGACTAACAACCCGAAACTATTTTTATTGGCTTCATTTAAGTGATAACAATTGTTTAAAGATTTGATTTTTAAATAAAGAACGTTTTACTTTCTTACTGAATATGAAATAAACTAGGGCAGCTATACACTTAAATTTATAATTTAAAAAATAATGATTAAACCACTAAAATTTAATAAAATTGATAATTACAAGGAACTTTATATTGTGAGGCCGATAAAACTAAGACTAAACGTCATTGAAGATCAAGCGAATGGAAATGCGGAACATAATAAAGGTGATGTCAAGAATGTAATAGCGCAGATGAAAAGAGGTTACGATATAAATTGAAAACTTTGTTGGGAAAATTGTTGGAGCCTAGTGCTGGGAAACAATCAGTTGCCTCGTTTTAAAAAGCAGTACAAATAATAAATGGATTAAAATCTGTTCACTGTTATTGGTAAAGTTCTGTATGTAAAATATTGCTCATTCTGCATGAACGAATTCCAATTTAAGTCTTTACATAGTGGCTGCGAGCGCAGGCCATAAAACTTGCTAAAGTGTAAACCAATAGAAGTTTATCACACAATCACTGTAACACTGCACCTTTTTACTTAGATATCAAGTAATGGTCCCATCCATAAAGATCACAAAAGTATTAAGGAAGCAATTTAACTTGATAACTTTCAATGTAATTTTTCGCTTGAAACTTGGAGGGATTATTGGCAATCATCTTTCTGATTACCTGTCCTATAGCGATCGTATAAAATGGATAATTTATAGACTTTCTTTGCGCTATATTTAATCCACGTCGATTTTTTTCAGACGCATAAATTCTGATTATACAACTGATTCTTTTTTTATTCATATAAAGAAGACTAGGAATACCTCAGGTTTGTCTTATATGTCCGTTACACTTTCAACTATGTGATTGTTATTTTGACATATCATCATCAGCAGCCTATCATAGTCCACGGCCAATAGTATCTGACGTGTGTTGGTTGGCCTCCTTCTAATCGCGCGATTCTAGTGGGTCTTCGGCCTGACTCATACAACTTCTACCAGCGACCTTTCGCAAATCTAGCTGGAGAGCGTACTCCGCTACTTTTACTGAAACGCGGTCTCTACTCATTAATTCATTTACCCCAACGGCTCTTGGTTCTACGACTAATATGGCCAGCTTATTGGCACTTCAGCGTGATAATCCATTGTGCTATCTATTACTTTAGTTCTCTGCTTAATAACTTCATTGTGATTTTTGTCTTTCAGAGAAACTCCGAGCATAGTACCAGCTATATTGTGAATGTCTTCATCTCAGCACCGTAGGTCTGGATTAGGTAGAATACCCTGATTGAAGACTTTCAAAAATCAAAAAATTGGTAATGTTTTTGTTTGCAAGGCAAGGCAAGACGATGAATCTTAAAATAGGGACATACAAATTGTATTTATTATGTTCGAAATTAAAATCATTCTGATTTTAGAATATCGAAAGCAATTTAATTGATAATTCTATTTTAGTATAAAAATATCTATAAAAGTGTTCAGTTAGTTTACCTCAAATTGGTAAGAATAAAATTTATTGCCAATTCGAAATGAAATTGTTAGTAGAAGTTCATACGACCTACGAAACCGGTGTATTGCTCTTCAAACAATCATCAATAAAGGGGCAAAGTCGTGTCAAGGCGAGTTTATATAGAAGCGTTCCGTATCTGATACGCGATAAAGGTATCCGTCAAAAAAGTTCAAAGTTTGGAGCCTGATTTCGCTCCTAATAATTTTCCATTATTTTTTAGCATCCCCTAGCGACGTGGACAATTTTAAATCTCTACGTTTAATAGTTTTGAATTACAGAGGGACGGATCGAAATTGTAAGGGTTCCTTACTGGAGTACGGAACCCTGAAAAGACTTGGAGATAGATTGAATTTCAGATTATGTGACTATACGTAAAATATATTCAGGCTATACGAAATAAATCTGGAAGAAAAACCACACACTGGGGATATTTTATCGCTGTGCTATTCAAACTCTGAATACGTTTGGTTTTAAATTGCAATTTTAGAAGACTTTATCAGTGATCAGTATATTCTGCATGTGTACCATCAATGTGTTATAGTAGGGTAATAAATATCGTATCATTGTACAATGGGATAGTTTTATAGATTACTACTTATTATATTATATTTGACTTAAACGCGGTATAGTTAGGAGCAAGGGGTATACCAGCAAAATCCCTATACAACCTACTAAAAGACCTTGGCTTGTCAAGAACTATCATAAGTGTTGCCTGCTTCGGTATTTCCGAACGGATACGACTTAGGGACCTTCAAGAAAAGAGCATACTCATTTCTCAAAGGCCAGCAGCGCATCTGCGGTCCCTCTGGTGTTGCAGTTGTCTATGGGCGTCGGTAGTCACTTGGGCGATAGCTGGCTGCTCGTTTGCCCCTTATTATATATTTATAAAAAAAAGCTCTACCATGTAAACACAACCTTGAGAGTTCATATGACATCTTTTTTAAGGCGCGGTAGAAAAGCTCTCTTGCGAATGACGCCTCAGTTATGATATAGGATAATAGAAGTAAATAGTAAGTAGCCCAACGTTCGGGCAGGACATCGTCTGCCGGGTCCGCTAGTTAAGTAATAAAAATAGGTACTTAATTTTTAATCAATTTCCGTAAAATAAGTTAAAGTGTGGAATTACGATCTGTGGTTCATTTGCTGTTCAAAAAAGTTAATTCGTAAATGCTTTTCGCAGCGTAAAAAAACTGGTCAGTTATAAAAAAGATTTAATGACGGCTGTAACTGGGAATTAAATGCGATATCAATTATAAATAAACAGATGTCCATGGGCGCCGGTAGGCACTTCGGTGCCTGCTGCCTGCTCGTTTGCCCCCCTTGTAACATAAAAAAAAATAAGACAGCGTTCACAGATGAATTACTATAGGAATGTCGACAACGTCCCTTGAGTTACATCACTCAAACATGCAGTAATTAAGGTTGCTCTGATCATGCGGGATCCGTGTCAGTGCCTGTGAAGAGTTTGGTGACTAGTGTTGCGCCTATACCTGCATCGATAGACGATACAATAATTTGTATTTTTGTCTAAATAATTAATTTTATGAAAGGAATTTTAATATTTTCTGTCTACTTACGTACTTTGTCTAATTAAGAAATATCTTTAAATTAATACAGTAATTATCATATATCTTTCAGTACGTAAGTTGGGGATTACATCATCAAGATGAAATTTGTATGCACTAAAACATTGTAGAAAGGCACACCAAGATGGAAAATTTTCGACAAGGAATGTGATAGTGTTGCGGATAGATGAAACAAGAACGGCAAAGAGACGTCCACCATCAAGGGCCTAAACGGAACGACTGTACGTGGTCCTAACAGCGGGCTAGTTCTTTTTTACTCATTACATATTTATTCCACTCCCATATTTACAATACAATTTCTAGCTTACTTTAAAAAGCCTGGTATATTCAGCACGAATAAAGTATTTTAAGTCAGACAAGTAATCTCGATGAGCTTTCCAAATACTTGCCATATTAAAGTCGTAAGAGATTAGTTGGGAGTCCTTTAGTCGACTTGTACAGCATCCACGACCAGGAAGGACCATTCTATCCATTAAATGCCGACGCGTCCGGGTACAAGTACCTCTCTTTCTAAAAACTAGACACTACAGCATTCGAAGACATAAAGCCAAAGACGAGTGGGTCATGAAGACAAAATCAAACACGTAAAGATCTAAAAAGTATAGTCGACCAAGAAAGTGTTTTACCATTTTGGATGACAGTTAAAGAAAACTTTGCTAAGGATTATAGTTGGAAATAAACGTAATGCATAACAAGCAAAAATGAACCTTTTAACTAATTGACGTACAAACAACATTCGACCTTAGCGTGGCAAATCAATTTCTTGGTCGACTGTGCAAGCTATTTTGTTCGTTTTTGTGACTGTCTTCAAATGTTTAGTGTATAGTGTATTTTGTATATATATTGCTTAATATTTACATATTTCTGTATGCGGTGTAATGATTTAGCAAATAAATATTTTCTTTCTTTCTTTCTTTCTTTCTTTACGCACGCTTGACTTGGTAAGTAAGCTGGTGAAAGCGTGATGAGGGCGTTACGAAAACTGTGAACGGGCAGGCAAAACGAACATAACGCGAACGGTGATTTCTTAATTAGTTCGTTTCGTTTTTGAACTTCTTTCGTTTGTTTGTTTACTTGAACGCGCTAATCTCAGGAACTACGGGTCCGATTTGAAAAATTCTTTCAGTGTTAGATAGCACATTTATCGAGGAAGAGTATAGGCGTATATCATCACGCTAAAATTAAATTAAAATCTATTCTTTTTTAACTAATTTTACGCGAACTAAGTTACGGGCACGAGTAAACATAATTGTGCCAAAATTCATACACCTTCATTCACGCAATATTAGAAAATTGTTATAGAAAGTTTTTGATTCGATTATGTGTAGATTATAAAATGTCGCCCTGATGAGTCTTTTATAAGATTGTATATTATGTATAATAATAGCGGGCCCGAAAGACGTTGTCTTGCCCGTTTTTAGCCAGTTAACCAATCTTATGTATTTTCCATGAAACATTAAACTGTCCGTATGATTTATGAAATAATAATTTTACATGGCATGCATGAAAAAGTAAAGACTTTACGAATAACCATTGCAGAGTCTATCTCCTGATGAAGCTTCGGTGTCGAAGCGAAACGTGCGTTGAGGCACATCGGAAAGTCAGTGTAGTGCTGACAACAACTTTTGAAGTTATTTAACAAATACGTTTATAGCGTATCAGATACGGAACCCTTCTATGCGTGTCTTGACGCAGGCTTGGCCATTTTATTTTTCGTTACTTCTAGATTTAAGATAATTGTGTATTAACGTTACTTAATTGAATAAAGATGATATTATTACATTCTTCTGCCTCATGGCTTCGGACGAGTAATCAATCAAGCGATCTTAATCGCTATAGTAAATCTTTTATAACATAAAACTTCCCTGAGATGTAGTGGCTGTACAAGTAAGAAGTATCCCGATATATAATCCTGGGGACCCCCATTGAAAAATTGTGTTAATTTTTTAATGATGTTCATTGAACGTAACTTTTGTATTCCAGAAGACGAAAATAACTGAATCGTTTCTCATTACAATCATAAATTACTAGTTATATAGTACTAGGTGTTTTCTTCGACTTTGTCCGCGTTAACTTGAGAGAGCCCTGACAGTTACTTAATAAATTTAATCAGGGCCTATTGAACAATCCGTTCTTAGCCAATAGACATTCGTTTGGTAGACACTAACTATAAACTTGCCTCCTTGCCAAATTTCAACCTTGTACGTCCCGCGGTTTTCGAAATTTCGTGTTGGGTGTTTTATTGAGCTAGGTTCGTTGCAAAATTAAAATTTGTTCGATTATTCATGAGATTTAAATCCTCTAAAACAAATGGCTTCATTTCAGCTGGGACGATAAACAAATTTTCAATACACCAGCGCCAGCTGAGGTAGTAAAGTATACAATATTATTTGTTACTAACTTTTGCCTACGACTTTGTCCGCGTGATAGAGGAAACTTCTAATTCAGTTGAAATTAATTTCACATTAATTTCAACTGAACATAACAAGCGTTTGTTACCTATAACACAGGCATTAAGTTGTCTACCTTTAGGAACAGACGTCCGTGTGTCATACATAGTCCTTTACATTTATTATATTGTAGAAATTAGTAATTTTCTTCTTTTTTATAACAAGGATTAAATGGCAAATTGTTCTCGTCAAGTGACTGCTGACGCCTACGGACAACAGCACTGCAAGAAGGAGTACAAATGCGTCACTAGCCCTAGTTAAATGTATATTTAAATAGTTCTAGGTTACTGCTCTATATTTCAAGTTTACGTATGGATGTTATAGTGTATAGGTATAAGAGGGTAGTTGTTCTTAAGAGTATAATTACTAGGACTCATAGATAAACGGGGCAGTCGTGTTGCAGCCGTGGACTGAGTAACAACTACCTAAGCACAATGTGGTCTGTGTTAATATCACACGTGTATACGCAGTGGTAGGTTTTAATAAAAATAAATATCATTTCAATGTACTTGTGTATATCACAGATAGAATTTATGAATAAAGTTAATAATTTTGAAATCACAGACGTACATTTCAATTTTACTTGTACAAAGAGTTTGTTACAGTATCGCTTTCGAATACAAACGTATGCATTATATTTTCGTACGAAATAAATATGTGACTTTGATAGTCAAAATAACAATGTATCACATAACGGCTGTTATTGTGTGTTACAGGAAATTTTATTATATTCATATAGAAGACGTATTGAGAGTGATAATACCCGACTATCCAAAATAGGAGGTACTCAATTGTTTATATAATAAACTAGCTGTTTCCGGCAACTTCGTTCCCGTAAAATTGAGCTTGCGTGAACCCGTAAACCTGCTTAATGTAGACTTATCGAAAAATACGTTCTTAGGGGATGTCTACTAATCAACCTCCCGGTCAAATTGAATCATTGTACGTCCCGCAGTTTGCGAGATTCCTTGATAGGTGACCTTCCGCTTTCATATGTATAGATTACGTTTTTTAACAAAACTACATATTATGCTCATTTCACCATATTTAAAATAACAATATCTTACAACTTTATAATTACAGGACGGCTGCAGCCGGACAGATTTTGATGGGATCATCTTTATTGGAAAGCTGATGTTGTCTAAGGCTAAACGAGATTTCTCGTTCGTAATGAAAATCAAACTGCTAGCTGGGGAAGTACCACAATCTTCTAGAAAACAACACCGACATAAAATATCAAATATATTCTTAGCAAACCCGTATTATGCAAGGGTCCATAGATACTAGAATTTTAAATAGTCTAATAGAATTTTTATTATGTAAATAAACTTGTATATCATCAAGTAGACGATAAACAAGTTTATTTACATAATAAAAAAAGTCTTTAATTAAATTATTTAATTATAGCTACGCCAGTTTGTAAGCTTTACCAGCACATAGCTTTAGTTGTGTTTGAGTTAGACTTTACGCAAGTTGCTAACTTAATTAATTTACATAAGCAATAAACTTACAAGTGTAAATTTAACATTTTGAGTTGTATTTAACATGTTTGTACTGGAAACAGATTAACAGATATTTAACTAAAGTACACTTTTAAAGAAGTTTACTTCCGTTAAATCCCGACTATAACAATTTTTTTTCAAACATAACAAGAGCATTAGCCCGTGTTAAAAATTAAAATTCCTTGTAAATTGCAAGGTTGTGGATAGTCAATTCATTCATCAATCATTTATATTTTAAATTATATATATATATTTTTTTTAATGTAACAAGAGGGCAGACGAGCAGACAGCAGGCACCGAAGTGCCTACCGGCGCCCATGGACATCTGCACGACCAGAAGGCTAACAGATGCACTGCCGGCCCTTAATGACGAGTTTAGGCCACCGGGAAGTCTCATAAACCGAACGAAACGCGACAACAACACCATCACTAGACGTGACAGCATTGCCGCCACTTCACGCCGATTAAATGGCTTAAATATATAAATGATTAAGTTTTTAGAATGTTAATGAATAAATGATTAAGTTACCATTGACTACGAAACCCGTACAATGAAAATGGGTATCCACAAAATATAGCCCCAGACGTCTAAACAATATAGAACCCCATAAATATGTAGAGACGCACGTGGCCAGCATCTTCCCTTATTAATACGAGCGTATTATAAACTTTATAAATATTTTAGCATTGACTAATTAAGATTATGTTACTGATCTTGAAAATAATGCTATTTATCTATAGCAAGTCATAATTATTATTAATATATCTAAACATATCTGACTCTACATGCTTTTGGATGAAATGGTTAATATACAGAATATAGCCCCAGAAGTCTAAATAATGTAAGTCCCCATATATACGTAGTGATTTGTAAGGCCAGTACCTTCTCGCATAAATAAGAACGCGCTATTTTATTGCAGGCGTACGCTATATATTTTACCAGTAATTTGATAGTATTTTATTTCGTGTTATGGAATAACCAATATTTCCCGTGTACGTGGAAAAATATTTTCATTTTTCAACTACATATTTTTCGAAAAAAAAATCTTCAACGTGGTGTTATAGAGGACTGAAATGACATCTTCGATATTCGGCGATAAAGATGATTAATCACTGTTCATCCTTTCTTATACGTCAATTATTAAATAACTACCCCTTTTTTATGTCATGTTACAAGGGGGGCAGACGAGCAGGCAGCAGGCACCGAAGTGCCTACCGGCGCCCATGGACATCTGCACGACCAGTAATACAAGCTTTTAATTTAAGCTTAGTAGGAGGGGAAAAGGGAATATTAGACATACCTAAAAAGTATTCCTAATAAATATAATATAAAAAATTCTGGTGAATTTTTTTAACATGATGAATTTATATAGCCTTCTCCGACAAATGGGCTATCTAACACTGAAAGAATTTTTCAAATCGGGCCAGTAGTTCCTGAGATTAGCGCCTTCAAACAAACAAACAAACTCTTCAGCTGTATATATTAAGTATAAGATTAGTCATCGACTAGATAAACTCGCGGCTCCTAATACAAGCTTTTAATTTAAGCATAGCAGGAGGGGAAAAGGGAATATTAGACATACCTAAAAAGTATTCCTAATATTCTTAAAAAAAACTATACTAATACATAAAGCTGAAGGGTTTGTTTGTTTACTTGAACGCGCTAATCTCAGGATGTTCGATTTGAATAATTCTTTCACTGTTAGATAGCCCATTTATCCAGGAAGGCTATAGGCTATATATAATCACGTTAACATTTACCATCTAACTTATTACGCGGACGAAGTTGCGAGTAACATATTAATTGGTTTGCCTTTAGAACAGATGAACGAATGTGTGATTTTTTTATCTTCTTTAGGGTTCCGTAGTACTACCAGGAACCCTTATAATTTCGCTCTGTCCGTCCGTCCGTCTGCACGTAAGGTGGTCTCTCCCCCTAGCATTTCCAAAGCAGTAGACGTAGAGACTTGAAATTTTTCATGTTGATAGAACATGCTAAAACTCAATAGGAAAATTAGTTTGAACGAAATCGGACAAATTTTTAGGTTACTTAACAAATACGTTTATAGCGGATCGAGCAAACACATTACTTGTCTAATGGGTTTACATACTGCTCTCTTTATCTACATTCATCATACTTACATCATAGGAGAGATTTATTTTATCTTCATTCATTTTACAGTTAATTAAATATAAATTTATATGAATACTAGCTAAATTTATATGAATGCCTACACTACACTAAATGAATACTAGCTAAATTTATATGGACTTTGTCCGCGTAAAATTAAGTACAAAAAATAGATTAAATTTTAGAGTAATAGCCTATAAGCCTCTCCTCGTTAAATGGGCAGTACTTTATAAAGAAGCAAGGTCGTTTATAATTAAAATTTATAATACTTCCTGACGTCAAATTGTTTCATTATTTGTCGTCTATCTACAAATGTACTTCCGAAGTCATGGAGCAAGAGATTGTAGGAACAAGTTTAAATTAAATTATATTATATTAAGATTAATTAATTAATGTCTAATATTTATGTCTACATATCAATATGTGTAAAGTCAACTTTCGGTAACATTTTTCAAAAATTGCGCAGACGGAAGTACATATATGAAATATGGCATACTACGACTCAATACCCATTAAGAATAGCTAAGTAAACACACAAAAAGACAATCTTAAAAGCTAAAACGTCACTAATTTTTGTTACTTGGTTCTGAAATAATATTTAAAACTAGCTGTGCCCCGTAAAATTAGGTAAAGAAACAGAATCAATTTTAGCGCAATGACTTATAAGCGATAAATGGGCTATCTAAGACTGAAAAATTTAGTTGTTTGTAACGCTCTACTGTAAGCTGGGAATTTGGAGTTATAACAACTTACGTGGGAGGTATAGATGTATGCTAGTATATTATTCTTTTTTGTGATAAAATTGATCTATTTCATCAATCTTTGGCTAGTCCAAGGCAGAGAAATGAAACGGATAGAGAAGACTTGTAGTGAAATCATTTGGCCGACAAGAACATTATCAACCTGTAACAGAGAAATATGAACATCAAATAGGGATAATAGGACAATTGGTAAACAAATCATGACATGAGACACGATTTCAATTAATGTTTATAATTCACATCAACCAACGGTCACATTGTAAAATACATGTTTTATATAATACATTATATATGTCTTTAATTTAGTTGATTTATATTTACAAAATATTAAACAATCGAACACATTTTAGTAATTTCACTTAATTTATATAATGCTTAAACCTCTGTCCACTATCCAGAACAAAAAAATATTAAGATTTATTTATTTCACAATAGTTTAAGTAAAAAGAAATTAATAAGCGGCTATGCGGGTAGAGAAATTTCTTAAGCATAAACTAATTATCCCGTCAGCGACTAGTTGGCAGGTCTAGGGAGAACATGTCCAGGTGAAGATTCACAAATGATATTAAAACCAGTCAAATATTTTTAAACACAAGCGAAAGATCGGCTTATCAATTACTTAAGAAAACCGCGGGACGTACAAAGCCATTCTTCCATGTGATTTGCCAAGAAACTATTGATTTAAGTTTTAAGGATACATTTTTATTTAAATCAATTACACAAAATAAAATCTGTTATATTCTTTTGCTGTAAAGAAGTTGCGAATTTTTTATCAATTATATTTTTAATAGCAGATAACGAACCGAATTCGTGATCTTCAACATTGTTCCTTACCTTATCTGTATTTGTCGCGTTTCGTTCGGTTTGTGAGTCTTCCCGGTGGCCTTATCTCGTCATTAAAGGCCGGCAACGCATCTGCTAGCCTTCTGTTGGTGCAGATGTCCATGGGCGTAGGTAGGCACTTGGGTGCCTGCTGCCTACTCGTTTTCCCCTTGTAACAAAAAAAAGTAAATCATATTTTAACCACTTGCTCCCAAGTAAACAGCACAAGCAACACACTCTGTAGAATCAATTAAGACTGGTAGCAACCAGGGCTAATTGATTCTACAGAGAAATTGTATTAAATCGCACAATTGCGGACTTATCGATTTTTCCATTATTCCTAATTCAATATACAGCGGCTAAAAAAAATTCAACTTAAAACTTCAATAAAAATTATCCACAAATGTTGTTTTAACCACTTCACCTATATGCTATGTATTTTTTTTTGTAAGTTTTCCTCGTTCAATTAACGTGCTAGCATTAACCTTCCACACTCTATGTTACGTGTAATTTAAACAAATCAAAAGCATAATAGCTAACACTCAAGACGTTATTTTTGCATTGCAAAATTAAAACCATGTACATTTCAACTTCTCTGTTGAATAAAATGTGCAATCTCCTCTTGCGTTTCCCAACCGGTACGGCTTAGAGACCTCTTCAAGCATCCTCATTCCTCAAATGTCCGCATCGCATCTGCGAGCCGTTTGGCAGTACAGTTGTCCATGGTAGTAAGCAGTCACCTTGTAAAGAGGACCGTATTTACACTTAAAATTTAAATCTATAGACATATATCAAAGTCAATCGTTGTTCGTTAGCCTCGCTTATACTCGAAAACCACTAGACCATTTCAAATTCTTTTTTTTTTTGTTCTATTCCGCATATTTCAGGGAAAGAAACTAAAAAACCGTAGAACTGGTCGTTACTTTACTACTTTAGAATAATTTAAATAAACTTTTGACTGACGTGACATATAAAATAATTATTTCATAAAACATTCTACAAGTATCACGTTTTATGGAAAAGGTATAAAAGGAGAGCTAATTGCCTAATGGCAGATCAGCCAAAATTCGGGCATGACAACGTCTGTCGGGTCCCATAGTACAAATTAATTATTACGATAGCCTCTTTATGAATACATATAAACATAATTTGAATTAAATTCGCAAGCAATTTAAGATATTAAAATAAATACAATGTGCGATAATATCGTGGGATGATTTCATGACAAAAGCTTTTGAAACAAGTTTTTCTGTGTGTGCTGTTCAAAATAATAGAATAATTAATTAAATTGAAATAATACGAAAACTAATATATCCTGTACACTTTCTTTATCAGATTTTTTTTTGCGCCATCTTAGATTATAAATAACATGTTTAAATGAACGTCATAAACTATATTTTCGATTAATATAACAATTTAAAGTCTCTATTAACTTTTAAAGAGGAATGTTTAACAAAGATAGACCTTTCGACATCCATTCGTCAGATTGGTTAAATTTTTGTTCAGGATTTTAAGATAAATTTATATATTTTTTTTATAATCACAAAATTGAAACTTGCAAGTAGCATAATGTTGCACGTAGCATAATATTCATTAACCAAATGCCGTAAAGATTATAGATAATTATATATAAAAAGGGCTTCCGGTACTGCAATTGTCCCTGAACCTTCGCTCGGTTGCCCTTTATCAAATGACATAAATTACATGTTGTAGTTAAATAGCAATTGGAAATGAGTCACTTTGCATTAATATTATTGTTTATTTATGGAAAAGGTTGGTTAGGTTATTAAAATTAGATAACACCTCAATTCTTTAACAGTAAAACTGTATTTAAGCTAGGCTACAATAATAGACTTCATTCTACTAAAATTATAAACGTCAAATTTTGTACTCGTGGATGTATGGATGTATGTATGTTTGATGCTCTTTTCACGGAAGAACTACTGAATGGATTTTAATAAAACTTAACAATAATATAGTTTATACATCAGAATAACACATAAGCTATAAATTATAAAGATACTGTGTAAATTGACCAAAATATAACGATAAATGTCAAGTAAGTCGGAGAAAATTCTGCCATCTGCGTGCTATTATAGCGTGCGCTGCAAAAGCCGTTAAAGTAACATGCAATCTTGTCTTAAATAGTTCTACAAAAAAACCCGCGACAGCATATATCTATCATTCAAGTTTAAGCCACTAACACAAAAATAGTGAACCATTATGGAACGGGACAGGAAACGGAAACGGGGACAATATTGAAGGATGTAAATTAAGAATGTAGTAAATAGTAAGTAACCTAACGTTCGGGCCGGATAACGTCTGCCGGTTCCGTTAGTGATTGATTGATAATATAAATCTTAGAAGAAGAAAAACGAATCAAACTCAGCACTACATTACGAAATAAAAATATTGTATTATAAATGGTTGAAGGTATTAGTTAGTTCTTGGAATTTATACAATAGAATGTCCTTGTCTCTTTTTATGATATTTTGATAATAATTAATTTAAATATATGAAAAATGTTATCTTTGTATGTAGGAATATCCTGAAATAGGTATACAATGGACATAAATATTATCTTTTAAGACATTTAGTATTTATTAGTTAAGAAAAAAAATCATAACAAATGAGCGTGGGAATGAATGGCAATTAAAGTACAATAGTCTATCAAGATTTTAAAATATAAATGATTATATATCAGAAAAAAACTTAACATACAACAAGAGTATTTATTATATTTAAGGAAGCACAGATTTACAATAAACTACGTGTCTTTAAAGTAGAAATAGACAGCGATGTAGTTGAAAAAAAAAAAGCACCTTGCTGAAGTGAGTATTTAATGCACTCGTGTTAATTTAGTGCCCTCGCATTTGTTAGGACACCAACAACTCGTGCAGTTCAATTTGCTCTTGCTGCAACAATCTATTATTAAGTACTTCTTAGTTAGTGTATAGAGGAGTCGTAGCTTAATCAGTAGTCGGTATTTGAGTAGATCGCAAGGTTAAGCAGTTCTTACACGTGAATTACTTAAGAAAACGTTAACGTTAGTCATCATTATTAGTCCACTGCTGGGCACAGGCCTCCCTTCTTTTGTACCACTCTTCTCTGTCTCTTGCTAGTCCAATGTTCGATGATAATAGAAGTAGTAAAATAATATGTGTTCGTCCAAAGCAGACTTAAATAAGTATATAATTTTTTTTTTAATTTCAGCATAACCAATGTCCGTTCCACAATCTCAAAAAGAAGAAAATACTTACACGGAAGCTAGAATAGATGCCGCTAAATGTAAATACATGTGTATAAAGTTATAATTGTATATTTAATTTAGCATTTCCAAATTATTAGACGTAGAGACTTGAAATTTTCCATGTTGATAGAACATGCTAAAAACTCATTAGGAAAGTTATTCTGAACTAAATCTGGTAACAACTTTTGAAGCTATTTACAAAATACGTTTAAAGCGTATCAGATACGAAACCCTTCTATATAAGCGTGTCTTAACACGCTTTTGGCCATTTTTTTTTTAATTTTCTTAGATACTTAATTTGTTTTTAAACTTTTCCGGAATTAATTTAAACTATCCGTTTTGAAGTATTACTGTGTACAGTCGAACTTCGAACATGAAATTCAGCTCCGTTTTCATGTACAGTCGAACTTCGAACATGAAATTCAGCTCCGTTTTCATGTACAGTCGAACTTCGAACATGAAATTCAGCTCCGTTTTCATGTACAGTCGAACTTCGAACATGAAATTCAGCTCCGTGTTCATGTACAGTCGAGCAAGTAAGTGTAAGTAAATTACGGTAATGCATAACAAGCAAACATCAGTCTTTTAACTAATTGACGAGCAAATGACATTCGACCTTAGCGTGGCATACCTGTTAAATCATTACCTAATCATCGCTTAGCTAATTAGTTACGACCAGTTTATCGGATCCGTAACAATATTGCTTGAATAAGACAAATTAAAAAAATGCAGAATGCTGAAATACGTCTTGTAAAGACACAGCAGTTTTATGTATATACATTAATATATTAATGCCTGATGCAAAAACTTTTTATACTATTTACCAAAAAAATGAGCCCACAGAAGAGTATATGAGAGTGTGCGTATGCTAATTTTTTTATAAAGAATTCATTATAAATATACTAAACTGGTACATTTGAACATAAACAACTAGACGACAATGCGCACGCGGAATTTCCATCGGCCGTTTTTGTCCCCAAGGTTTTGGCGTCTTTGTCCCTGTGCGACCGATAACAGATGGCGTTACTTGTACATTATAGCTCGCGGCAACGTTTCGTCTAACTACTAATATATATTGTTTGTTATAATTTAGAATTGTAAGTCTGCGAGTTTTATAAATAAACCCACTTCCGAATTTAGTCGTTTTATTGGGGAGGACCCCAAGGTTCTGGCGTTCTTATCCCCGAAAGTAAATCGATGTCATAAAGTTATTCAAACATTTAAAACACGTAACTTATTTACGTATCCATCCCATCACTAGTTCAAACACGCTTTGAGGTACCGATGGCCGGTGTTTAAACTTTGCTCAAACAATAGGCCTTCATGTTCTCAACACCTTTATTTTTTAATGCCTTCAGTGGTTTCTCTGGCCAGTTTAACGTTATTTATACTTGGATATATTGTGTATCTCCTTTAGGTCGAGCCTGCATTATATCTGACTGGCTCGGTGACGCTCCAGGGGGGTGTTAGATTGGATCACCCAACTATCACCCGGTTGCAATAAGAGCTGCTTAACCTAACAATAGAACACGAGCGCCAACCTTTGAATAAGCCACGACTCAAGTAAATTCAAAATTTATTTATTCGATTCGAATTTTTATCCAATACGTAAAATTCATTTAAGGTTTATATAGCTTGTGCGCAAATGATGAAAATAATAAAGCTTAAAATTTGTTATAAATTGAGTAAGACGCAATTCAAGGCAATCCTCTTAAAGGACCTCTAAGAGACTTCAGTCTTCAAATCAATTACACTCAACGGCTGAAGAAGTATAAGAAAATGTAAGTAAAAATATGTCAGTATTTCGCGTGAGTAATAGTGTTTTTTATGATAGATTATTATAGATATATGTAAATAATATTCACATTAATGGTGTTATGAATATACTTTATCTTTTTTTTTTAATTCACAAATACACATCACCAGTGTACCATAAACATTTTTTAGATTTTTCCGCACACCAGCATTTGTCACCACTCGTATACGCATTAGTGCATAGTGCAAAACATGGTAATACCACGAGGCACCCCGCGCTCCTTTCGGTCAGCCAGTGAAATTCATAGGGGGCGCACACTTCATGACAAAAATATATTCAACTATGAAGTTCCCTGGAAATATATTGTCCATGAACGTTCATGGACGAGAATGATCACGTGATCAAAAATGGGATAAAGCATTGAAACCTCATCCCGTTCTTGCTCAGTACATTCGTTTACCGTTGTTTGTACAGAGGGCCTAGCACGAATATTTCGAACCGTTGGAGTCAAAGATTCGACTTTGAAAGTATTCGTGCTAAAATTGAATCTACTGTTTTATCTAATTTTACGCGGACGAATTCGCGGGTAACAGCTAGTTTCGTATAAAAGTATGTTAGATGCATTCGTTTTTAATTTCCCTAATTAGGATTATCATCAAATATATTCCAAAATAAGTTATCAAGTTGTAGCTTGAGTGTTTTTTGAGGAAATAATGTATCTTAAACAGGATTTGTATACACCACAGGGCTCGTAGATGCGTTGCCGACGTTTGAGCAATGAGTATGCTCGTTTCTTGAAGGTTGTAAGTTGTATCGCGGATGAGGGTTAAGTGAAATTTTCTCTAGTGCGCAAAATAAAATGTCATTTTCAACATTTCCCACAGCAAAATATAGTTGTTTGCTCATTTTCGGTTCGTCGTTTCGACAGGTCACACGTCAACATGTTGTCTCGTCCGTGCGTCTCATTAGCGCGAGTTATGGATTTGGGTTAATCGGTGCCTATTTCTGCTCTAACGCCCCCCCGTTCGATTCTCGGTTGTCGCATCGCATAAATCCTCTTGTATCGTCAGTTAATGTTCATTATCTGTGGCCCAAATTAGTTCAGCATTATGTACAGGATCAGGCGGTACTTTGTAGAAACCGATGATAAGCAGGGAACATTACTTTCAAGAGATGCTTTCTTTTATTGTTCCGTACCTCCAAAGAAAAAAAGGGAACCTTTGTAGGACTACTTCGTTGTCTGTCCGTCTGTCTGTCAAGAGCCTTTTTCTCAGGAAGGCGTAAAGCTATAAAGTTTAAATTGATACCAAATATTGTGTTCTACGGTTCTTTAACGCTGTGAAAAATTTAACCCTCAAAGTGTACGCAATCAAAAGACATAGCCGGTTATGTCACATTTCCCATACATTTGCAAAAGGAACCAAAACCTATAGGATACTACCCATTGACCTAGAATCATGAAATTTGGCAATGAGCTATATCTTGTAGCACGTGTATAGGAGAAAATCCGAAAACTGTAAGTTTTTTGTTTTCAGTCTATTTGTCTATCTGTGTGTCTGTCTGTCAATACACTTTTTCCCAGAAACACGAACAGGTATAAAGTTGAAATCAATACCAAATACTGAAGTCTGTAATCACTTGTAGCTGTGAAAATATCAACTCTCTAAATATACGCAATCAAAATACATGTCGCATTTTCTATACTAGTAATAATCTGTTTGTCTATCTGTATTTCCGTCACTTTATTATAGACCCATTTTATCAGAAGCGCATTGAAGTATAAAGTTTAAATTAATACCAGATATTGAAATCCGCGGTCCAAAACTCCAATTCACAGTAACCTCATCAATTCACCGCGCCCAAATCCGTTTCTTGGTCAGAGAATTGGGCAACTTCCCTATTGGCTGTTATGCAAAAATCTGACCGCCTTACATCACAACAATAAACAATAAGCCAGCGTCGCCGGGTCTCTTTGCGCGTAACTTCTCGCCCGCAGCATAACATCGTTTTCACACGACTATTACGCGTATTACAGAATTCAGTTTTATTATACACCGTCGACACCAGAGACAATGCCGTGCCATGAAATGTGTAACGTGTGAAACAGACATAAGCTTATCTAAACAATCGCTCTGTCGAATGTTGTTTCGCATTTGAAATTTGAAATGATTTCGCATTCGAAATTATCTATCTATCTATCTATCTATATATTAATAGACATTTTAGGAAAATTGCGCGGATGTAGAGGTATAAAATCCATAACCCGGTCCCCCCATCACTATTTTAACTTCGGACCACTAGACGGCGCAAAGGCCTTCACTTTTAAAAAATTGATGTTCCCCCAACTCGCACGAATCGCGTCTACTGTTCGTTCCTTATTAGTACGGCCAAGGTGTGGAGTGCCCTTCCTGCGTCAGTGTTTCACTACATTTACAATCTTGGTGCCTTCCAAACCAGAGTTAACAGGCTTATTCTAGGAAAGTGCGCTAGACCCTAGACAGCATCATTCCTTTGAACTACGTATGATCGCTGTCAAGCGCTGACCTATATACACATAAAAAAACCGCGGGATATACAAAGATGTAATTTGGCAAGGAGTTAGTTTATAGTTAGTGGACATCTACTAAAAAAATATTTTTCAATTGGGCCAGATTAAGGAGGCCTAAGATCTCTTGCTTGGATTAAGAGGTCGAACCTGGTTCAGATTGGCTCAAGACCGTAAGCAGTGGGAGAGGCCTTTGCCCAGCAGTTGGAGAAAAAGGGCTGTGGATGATGATGATTAAGAACTCTCGTGCACGTTTATACGAAAGTCCAAAATTTTATTTACGCGTGTAAAGTTCTTATAAAATAAAATAATACTTTGCGTATGTCTAATGTACTTATTTTCCCACTTAACTAATTTAAGTCTGACCTTATGCACACAGTCATGTATTACAGCTTAAATATAAGGAGTTCACAAATTCTTAATACAGTTTCATTGACACGAATAACCGGCTAGTTACTCGAATATAAGTTACTATCCGATGCTGGTCTTCGGGTAAAGACCTCCTTTCTTCGGTGACTCTTGTCGTATCTGTTTGGAAACACCAGACTAAGACTCTATGTCATAGTCCACAGATTTTATGCTCAATAACTTTGTATAACAAGAACTCCTTTGGCCTAAGACAAACGACGCCTACGCGGATGTTCTGGCTCGTGTGGGCTCACCTTATCACGCATGGCTTAACCATACATTAAAGTATAAGGTGTGTGGTCTTTGAATATTGATTTAGTAAATATTAATGTACTCATATTAAATTAGAACCAAGTATGAGTTAAAGCTTTATTGTAATTATTTAAAAAAAATCGCTATATTTACTTAAATTATAATGTAGTCATAATATATTTCCTGTTAAATTGACTGGAAATATATAAATATCATTGAAACCAGTGTAAATAATTTTCAATTTCCAAAGGAAACCTAGATCCTTTGAGTGAACACACATGTTGTACGTTCTTCTTCTTCTGGTGTCGATGGCTCATCATAAGATTCCGTCCTAAAACTCAGCCTCGCGAACAGCATCCTCTGTAGCTCGCATCAGATCCTCCCGCGTACAGATGGCAGTGCAGGAAGGACAGGACACGATAGAACGTTCCTTTTTTATACCTTTTAGAACTGTACCAGCAAGTGTGGATTTTGTTTAGCTTAAGAAAACTGGCGCTTACACGTTGTTTCGCCTAATGTGACTTGCGTCCTCATTTTTTGATATAAATTGACACCTAAGTTACGGTTTAATCCAGTTTAGGGATTAGTATTGAAAAAAAAAATTGATATGTTCATACCAGAATTGAGAAAATGTGTTTACGTCTAGATTCCTTCATCGTACATTTTACAGGTTTCACCCTAAGAACTTGGTAGAATCTGGTGGAATTACGTTTAGCATAAGACAAACGGCGCCTACGCAAATGTTGCGGCTCGTGTGGGCTCGCCTTATCACGCGTCGCTTAACCATACATTACGTGGTGTATCACGCGTGCGGTATCTGAATATTTATGAATGAAATTCATTATATGATATGTTTATTGTTTACTTCAGTTAAATTACAATAAAGAACGAGCTTAACTAACTCAATTTAAATTCACTCCAGTAAAAGTCCAATATAATATGAATTTAATTCATAGTTCAATATAATTTTATCGGAGTACTGTAGCTATCCAATAAATATACCTTTTTTTTTCTTTTAAAAAGATAAGGTAAAAACTGTTTTTATCTAATGAAAAAAAATACATTAGAGAGATTTTGTTGACCACAAAATCTATAAAGTTCCTATACTTTTTATTATTTAAGTATAATATTACTAT
>JANCMC010033613.1:47736195-47788715 GCA_024363005.1 Charaxes varanes
TACAAAGTACTACAAAACTGCGTAGTGACACAAAGTCCCCGGCCACAATACATGATCATTGAAATGAAGCTATGTCTGACTCCGGCATCATTGATAATAATCTTTGATATTTTGATAGAAACCTATAAATTTTTAAGCAGTAGGACAACGGGAGGACCATAAATACTATAACATTTAAGGAATATGAATATGTATACATATATTTTTTAAATGTAGGTAAGTACGGTTATTTTGAAAAAAAAAATTCAACCAAGCATTTAAGAAAGCTAGACGTACGTACAAAGAGTGTATAGTCGCTAGAAATTAATAACTTTTTCAATACTCCTTGTATCACTGACAGACTCGGTACGAGCGGAACATACTACGGTATTTACAAAGAGCATGTAGTAATTTTCATTTTAATAAAAAAAATACCAAGCAATATAAAAAAAATAAGGCGTCAAAAAGACATTACATAATGATACTGTATTTATACTCTTTAGCAATGAAAAAGATACAAAGAGTATAGACTAGAGTCGCTAGGATACAATAATGCTGCATTCATAGTCTCAATACTCTTTGGAGCACTGACTGACACCTATAAATCTTAAATCGGCATCGGTACGAGCGGAACATACCGCGTCAATATTAGTCTATTAATGTCATTGGATGATCATTAATGATCGCAGCGAGTCTATAAACGTCTTTTACAACAACACTCATAATTTATGGGCTCGTAAATACACGTATAGTGATGGATTATGAGTTATCGATAATGTCGATAACAATTTTATAATGATTAATTGATCTAAATTACAATGTTGAGTACCGATATTAGGGGCGATAAATGGCTTATTAGTGTTTATATGTGCGAAGGTAATTCTTTTAAATTACTTGGGTGTTATGTTTCTTTACTTTGTTAATGTGTTTCTCTATTGATTATTATTTATAAAATTAAGTTGTAAGTGAGATTATGTTGTCACAATAATAATTATTATCATGATCCTTTAAAGTCATACTTTATATACTGTATTGGTTTTAACAGAGGTTAATTAAAGGATATATTATTGTACTCAAATACACACTTTAGTATAAATGACAATGTCTATAAGGTTCCCTTATAAGATTTGAAGATTCAAAAACGACAAAAATTGCGAGTGACTTATTATTTTAAAACTGTTTAAATATCCATTTTTTTTAATAGCGATTGTAATTATGCGATAATTTCATAGACAAGCTGTTAATTTTCTTTAGCTTGAATTAATAAGGGAATAATGTCAGGTTGTTGACTGGCAGATGTTCGTTTTTTCCACTATAAAGTATATTTTTTGATAATTGAATGATAAACACAAGATAACGTTGTTTGTAATATTTTCCTGGTAATTAATTATTAAGCCGTTAAAAGTTTTTGTTCATTAAAATATATATTATTAGTGGTAGTTTTAAAGTTGTTTATTACTAAAGATTCAAACCACACTTCAAAAATGCTACTTTTGACCAACGAACTATGGTTCGTCGTACCATTACGCAAGGAATGCCACTAAAACAGTCCTATCAATAAAAAGTATATTACAATTTAGATTTAACAATTATCTAAAGATATGCTGAATATGCTTTATTTTATTACTTTACATGGTGTAATGTATCTTATAAATATTTAATAAGATAATTTTCATCGATATTCCTCGATAAATCTAATTGTACATTACTAGCGACTCTTAACACCTCCTAATGAGTTTTTAGCATGTTCTATCAACAAGGAAAATTTGAAGTCTCTACGTCTAATAGTTTGGAAATGCTAGGGGAGGAGGGCACCTTACGGACAGACAGACGGACGGAGCGAAATTATAAGGGTTCCTTGTCATACTACGGAACCCTAAAAAAGAAACAACTAATAATATAAATAAGGTAGCCATCAAGCATACAACCTGCCTGATTATAAAAAAAAAAACTTTAGCTCATACGTGTTTTTAAATACCGTTCCAACTTCCCCTCATAAGAACTCGGCCAACCTAACTTGCTTTTCACTTAATAGCTACTCTTTGTAACTTGATGGACCTGTTTTTATACTGTTTACATACGCGAATAATCTTAATATTTTTTGTAACTCGTGCTGTTTTTAAGATCGTTTATGCTAAATCTTTCACCCAATTCACATTACGACATACAAAACAAGTTTATACAATTGGTATGCTATATGCACACACTCATTGATAATTTGCATTTGAATAAAACAACATCTCTTCTATCTTTATTATAGAGTCAAAACAAACAGATCGTATATAAGAATTTAATTAATAAAATAGTCGGTTTAAACTTTCTTCTTCTGCTGCACTTTATTCTACCCTATTCCCATTATCTTGGATTACTGGTTCAGGGAATTCAACTTGTTTAATCTCTTATTTGACAAAACAGTCAATAAAATCGAACTGAATCCGCTTTGCGGTTCCCACCGTAATTACCTTACTAGCTATAACTTTGTTAGGTAACATCATCCCATAGTCTATAAGAAATCTTTTCCCATGATGTTACGAAATGTTCATCGTAGCTAGAGGACATAGCGACAGATACGAGAAATTCTTCTCTAAGACAATCGGTGTTCTAGAACACAAAAATACAAGTTCCTACAAAGAAAGAATGAATAGGTACTGTATAGGCAGGCGTTCCAGCAAATCTTGTTAAAACTGGCATAGATCAAAGTACTCTAATAACTAGTGAGCTATAATTTTGTTATGCAATAACATCCCGTCGTGACCAAAATTCTATAAGAAATTGTTTCCCATGACGTTGCGAAGTGTTGATCATAGCTAGAGGACATAGCGACAGATACGTGGAATTCTTCTCTAAGACAGTCTATGGTCTAGAGCACAAAAATACAAGTTCCTACAAAGAAAGAGTGAATAGGTACTGTATAGGCAGGCGTTCCAGCAAATCTTGTTAAAACTGGCATAGATCAAAGTACTGTAATAACTAGTGAGCTTTAATCTTGTTAGGCAATAACATTCGTCGTGACCAAAATTCTATAAGAAATTGTTTTCCAGGACGTTGTGAAATGTTGATCGTAGCTAGAGGACATAACAACAGATACGAGGAATTCTTCTATAAGACAGTCCATGTTTTAAAACACAAATAGAAGTACCTTCAAAGAAATTGTGAATCGGTATTGTATAAGCAAGCATTCCAGCGTATCTTGCTAGCACTGGCATAGATTGAATTACAGTAAGAACTAGTAAACTATAATCATGTTAGGTAACATCATCCCGTCGTGAGCAGAGATTGTTTCCCAGGACGTTGTGAAATGGCGACCATAGCTAGAGGATATAACGACGACATAAAGACACGACTCATTCGCCAAATGGTTTGTTAGCATAAAGCGACGTGTGGTCTCACGCTCGACTTAAAATACGCGCATTATTACCGCCAAACAGGGTTGCCAGTCATTTTACCGCAAAATTATTACTATCAAATACTTAATTACTTCAAAATATTTTAACAAATTTTCAAAAAAATAAATTTTATAAACATTAAAAGAAGAGTTCTAATGCAAAATTTACGAATGTTTGTATTAGAGAGGACTGTAAATTAAAAAAGAATATTTTTTTCTAAATTACAAAAAGCCTTTGCTTCTATCGGAATTAAAAAAAAAACACTAAATCAGATATTTTTATAAAATATTGAATTCTCGACTTTTTTCTGTCTATATAAATAAATATAACTAAACACTATATTTTTGCACTTATATTCCTTAACTACCAATATATTTCTTTGAAAAAGATAATATCCAAAGCTCAAATATCAGTCCTTTCCAATATATTTCGTATAATGTATGTCTTCATATTATTCTTAATGGTAATACAGTGAGCAAAGCCGAAATATAAAAATATAATAATATAAAAAAAACTATAAAAAATCTTTAGTCACAATTATATTTATATAACACAATAAAATAAAATTACAGTCCATTTTTTTTTTGCTGACGGTCTCCACACTAGCTACACTCGTGTCGTGGAAGAATACTTTTTTATACTACTTTTGCTGTCAACCCTACCGCCGACCCGAATTCAATTGCGTAAATTGTACCGCTTTTAATAGAATAATTTTGATTGCGTTTATGATTACGGTGTGTAAATAAGTTTCATCTGATTCATTGTTCATTTTTTAATGGAGACCGTTTGTATCACTACATTTTGCAATAAACATAACACTGTATTGTTTTTGAAAATTACAAAGGCAGCATTCATCTTAAGATGCTTAAATATAAAGAGCGTGTTTTAAATGAATAAAAATCGATGAACCAACGGACGAGATATTTAACTTTCAACAGGTTTTCGCTTATAAATTCCAAAGAACTTGAAATTCAAACAAAATAAGCAAAGAACAATAACTTTTTCTTTACAACTTAAGCAAAAGATGACAACTTTTAAGTTTCGTCATTCACTCATTCATCAATCCTTCGTTCGTCCATTGATTGGCTTGTAGCCCCAGGTCAAAGCTTAAGTTGCAGAGGATGTGGCTGTGGAGTGCCTAAAAATGGCCAACTGCCATCTGAGATCATCACCGTAAGCCCCATAATCTCACGACAAATATCGCTCAGCAAAACCGGGACCCACTGTTGTACGTGGCTTCCAAAGGATGGAGTAGGTCAGAAATTTGAAAAAAACTGTTTAATGGTTCACCCATCTTTCACACATAGGAACTGCTCACTCTAGGAATGGACTTAGTTCGCAAGTAACCTAACAGAAATTCTTAATTAACCGAATTGGTGTCTTCTTCAACCCAGCCTTATCCCGTCCATCGATGTAGGCTCTCTATCCCTCTCTCTTCCATGAGCTTCCTTCAGCGATATGACGCTCTCACTGAAGGAGGCAATTGCTTGCCATCCAGCGGCGACTATATCGACTCCCACCAATGGCCGCCAAAGACCAGGACCTCGAGGAAGAGGTAGCGCAACGACTAGGACGCCTTTGCGGTATAAGAGTGGATTAGTTTCTGGTTAGAGGAGAGCGGTCTAAAAGAGGGGAGGCCTTTGCCAGACTTCCCGGTGGCCTAAACTCGTCATTAAGGGCCGGCAGCGCATCTGCTGGCCTTCTGGCCGTGCAGATGTCCATAGGCACTTCGGTGCTTGCTGCCTGCTCGTCTCCCCCTTGTAACATAAAAAAAAACTACTCTTTGTTTCACCCTCCAACGGGAGTCATTAGGTTAGATAGTGTTCTTGTACCTAACATCGGACTGGAGTCACTATAGGATAGTTAGTTAATAGTTTTTTTCTTATTATATTATATAGAATTTTATATTATATATAAGGATTGACGCACTAGGAAGAAGTTAGAACCCTTAATTGAAGGGATTGAAATCGCCTAATATGAAATCGTTTTATAAGAGTACCGTGTTATAGGGAGGAAAAATGTAATTAGTAATAAAGATATTTGTGTTTAAGGGCTTTCGCCAATGTCACATACGAGACGGTATAGCCGTGGTGCGTTTCTTCAAATGGCTGCACGACCAAATCGAACAAGGGAAGAACGTTACTGAAATACAAGCTTCAGACAAACTTTTGGAATTCCGCAAGTGAGTACATATCTATAAAAACTTAAGGTTACCATGTTACATAATTTCTTCTATAAATATTGCCAACGTGAAAAAAAATTGAACTCGTTACGGTGATGTAAAAACTCATTGCGTTTACTAAACGGTCAATCATATTGCGCAATATCGTGTATTGTGCAATGTTGTTGACTGTATAGGGTTAATATTGAAGATTGTGCAATGATTGAACGACAATTTGAGCGAGTTTAATTTTAACTGCACCATCTTTTTACATTGCATCGTATAGAGTCACTATTGCGCAGTATTTTTCAGTCTGCATATATTCTTAGTCTCGATTGAAAAAAAAATAATTAGACTATTTATTTATTTATTTTAGTATTAACCGGTTTTATACTACTTTATAGTTAACATGGAAATGTATTAAAGTAATTTTATGTACAAAAGTTTGTACAAAAAATGACTATTTTGAAATTTAAAATTAATAAGATTGAAATTTTTGTATTTTTTTTTTTTGTAATTTTACTTGAATGAAACATCATTTCATTTGATTTGTCATATGTACTTATCGCCGCTACTAATATTGCAAATGCTAGTACATACTGGTATTTTGAAAAGTATATATTTAAAGTCGGGGTCATTCAGTAACGAATATAATTTTTTTCCCGGAAAATTTTAGTTGGACGTATTAAAAATTAACACCATATACAAGCAATAACTCAGTCTTTATTGAAGTGTTTAAGCATTCTCACGTGTATATTCAGACAGTATGACCACTTTATCTTACTTTGCTAGTAATGAAACCTTATTGAAGTTTAGATTATCGGTATACTTTTTGGCCTATGCTCATTTAATAATAATGGCGGTGGTACGCAGGGCTCTTAAACTTTGTTTACAGGAGTACCGATATTTTGGTTTTATCTGTAGCAAGTGCCGAACTATAAACTCTATTTCCCTTTTAAGTTCGCCAATCCCCCAATATGTATCAAAAACATGTTATGTCGGCTGGACACTTCGTCAAGCTTGTCTTTACATTTTAGTCTACATTTCTTCCACAGGGTGGTCCAACTCCTATCTCTTATATATCTATCTTAGACTTAGACACGCTTTGTCTTAATTTCTTACCTTTTTTGTGACATTCGTCTTCCAAAGTTACATCTGTCCTGATCAAGGGGAGACAGTCTCTCCGTGATCAGGACAGATGTGTAACTCTATATGATACGATCGGAGTCTTAAATCATTATAGTGAAAATAATCGCCAAAGTTTAAAATTTGCTCTTAAAATTATACATATTGATACCATTATGGATTGAAGTCATTCTAAACATTCTTCTTCTTCTTGTCGTGTCGATGGCGCATCAGACAGTTTCGTTCCAGAGCTCAGCCACGCGAACAGCATCCTCTGTGGCTCGCATCAGGTCCTCCCTGCCTGGTAAAAAGTTATGGCCTCATGTTTATTTAAATTACATTTTTTAAAGCAAGAATCCACAATGTCTTCTGATGGCTACTGGTGGTCCGATTTGAAAAATTCTTTCAGTGTTAGATGGCCCATTTATTGAGAAAGGCTATAAAGGCTATATATCATCACGCTAAAATTGAACCATTTTTTTTACCTAATTTTACGCGAAGTCGCGGGCATTGTTAGTCATATATGAAACTTGCAAATAGTCGAGCTTTGTGAGGGCTCGCGTATTTTCATTTCTTATAGCTTGCCTATTATATCGTATGATGAAGTTGAGGATCTTGTACAATACTCTATCTATAGACATAAATAAAATTGCCTTTACGATACCTATAGCTATATGGTTAAAATATTTTTGTTTTTCTGTCTGTTTGTTCCAGGTTTGTTCCTTCGTAGATAGCTGATTTTACAAGGAAAACCGCCTTTTTTAGACCGCCTTGGCTTTAACTAAATAGTTAGGATTCCGCACAAAATACAAAAAAACCTCATTTAACAAAATCACTCAAATCACGCAAGCGCACACGGACGTCTGTTCCTAAGGTAGACAACTTAATGCCTGTGTTATAGGTAACAGACGCCTGTTATAAACAAATATCTTTTATTTTTTGTAGAAATCTATAAATATACACGCATAGATAATACACCCAGACCCGAGGCGGGAATCCAACTCACGACCCCGGAGCGGAAAGCAGGGTCACTGCCAGGGCCAGTCAAAGATGCCGGTAGAGAGTTCCACTTTTGCCGTTCACACAAAGAACCACATCTTGATAGTGACGTATAAAAAGTTGCAATTACTTGAACAAACTACTAAAGATAAGGCAGTGCTCTGTAAAGGTCTGCCCATAAACTTGTTCAACCTCTATAAAGGTAGCGGTATCGTGCGCAAAGTAATATAAGAGACATTCGTACCCTGGGTATGTCCAAACTTCGCTAAGGAATGGCAGCGGTTATTTAATAAAGTAAGCCAAGTTTTGTAGGTTGGTATCCTATTTGCGAAAGGAATTGTTCTAACAGGACGCGCCGGGAAACAGTTGTTCTAAGTTTATAGGGCCTTTTACCTTTATATATTCCGTGTTAGATTTAGGTGTATAAAATCACAGGAAAAAAAATCTAAAAACAAATCTCTACATTCAGAATGACAGACATACAAAAGGTTTGAAATAAAATAATTTTTTGTTACTGGTGATATAAACGCTGTAAACAAATCTAATATACAAAATTTTTGTTGTCAAACTCCTCCGAAACGGCTTGACCAATTGTTAGGAAAATTTTTGTGCATATTTAGAAGGTTTGAGAATCGGTCGTTAAGTATTTTTAAAGCCCTAAGGGATAAGAGAGTGGTCCACGAGAACGAAGTCACGTGACAGCTACAGCTACAGCTAGTAATATAAAAATCAATGCTGATTCAATTATTTTTATTCCCCATGCCAAACAACAATATAACAGAAAATAAAACAGACGTATGATTTCTCCTCCAATATTTAATCAAGCAATCTTAGCTCTGCGAGCAATGAAATTGGAAATTGGAAGTAACAAGCGTTCCGTCTGGCTTTGTTTAAGCTCGAATAGACAAAGAACACTTACTACGGGTTCTCGGTAAACACACTTAATCTTGTCTAATAGAACGTCCTCAGCTCCACAGTGTGTAGATTACTTAACAATCACAAATGGAATTCCAAGTCTTGTATTAAACCTATGTTAACTTTGTAGGGTAAATCTGGTATATATCGTCATCATAATAATTAGTTCTATTCATAGATTATACCCCTATGCATATCGTAAATCGTAAAAAACCAAACGGTGACAATTCGACGCACATGTTTTATACTTATCATTTCTTCTTTAGGTAAAAGTAAACGGTTTATAAATAACTAGTAGAACATAAAATGCGACTAAAGCTTGAAGCATATTGTATGATATTTTACTATCATTTATTTAAAATTATTTATATAAATACAGTTTTAATCAATAATAGAAATATTCAAAAAATATATAGAATATTGTGGTATTATTATTAACTTGCAACATTAGTCTAGCATATTTAATTTATCAGTAAATCCTGCAAAGATTTCTCAAATCAAAGTACATAAGGATATCCACACGTAAGTCAGGAATGTAATTATAATTATTATTTATTATACACGCAAGCTTTGTAGATAACGTAATGTGACACAAAATATTTTTTGTACCCAAGTGGACGATCACTATCTCGTTTACCCTGGCTCATTTATAATTAAGTGTTCCAACAAAACAAATAGAGTAACGATCTATCTAAGATTGTTTGTCCTACATTTAAGTAGAGTGCTCGGGAAAAAGTGATCATTTGTAATCCTAGTTCTAGAACAACTTTAGTTAGAATACTTAAAACGGTTAAAAATCTGGATAAAGAAGACATTTTTTCTTTTAATGAGTATTAGGAATATTTTTAGGCATGACTAATATTCCCGTTAACCCTGCGACGAAGCATAAAAGCTTATGGTTGGTCGAACAGCGGCGTTAGGGTTCGAACTGAACATCTTATAGATTTCAGTCTATCTAAAATTGAGCTATAGGGTTTTATCTAATCAAATACTTTTCGTATTTCGCTGTATTGTTCTTTTGATGCAATAAGTTTCCAAGCATTTTCAAACCACTTACCATTAAGTTATATTCACGGCGCTTGTAGCTAAAATTATCCGCCAACCTACTCCAGCAAACCTAGCATGTACACTAATTAATTTTGCACATTTTCAGCAAAGTTCAACGTTTCTCTTTTAATTTTTTGCAAACTTCCGCTCTTTAAAAAGAACAGCGTGTAATGTTTTGAAAGTGGCTACGAGTTTTGCCGTTTTTTAATTATTTTACATAACTTTCCGTCTAATATTGGTATAATGGTTAATTTTCATAATGTAAAACTTTTACGTCTAATGAACTGACTTTTATTTATCCCACATATAAATAATTATTTCATTGATTACATTATTAGATAATAAATTACAATATTAAGACATCTTGTATGTGTTTATTTGTAACATAAATAAGCAATCATAGACAAGAATTTATTGAGACAATTAAACGAGGTCAACCCAATGAGACATACGAGATGGCTCCTTCAATGTAATTCTCTGGCGTATTTCTTTTATTGTCTACGCGTCTTGGGACGTAAATAGAATAATAAGGCTCTTTGCTTCTTATTATATGACAAACGTTGCAACTAAGTAGACAATTTTTTTTATAAAAAATCTTTAAAACAGATAAGAAAACAGTTTATTACTCTAATACCGGAGCCAGACATAGCACAAAGTTTTTGTCATCGAAGTCCACAAAGTACGACAAAACTTTGTACAGTTACACAAAGCCCCGGGCAAACTACGTGATCATTGAAATGATCATTAAAATGAAGCTATATCTGGCACCGGCTTAATGCTAGTATAAATCACAGGCTCTAAAAACCTAAGTTACATAAATAACTGTTGTGTTGTGAGTAAGGACGTGTAAAATGTGGAACAAATTGCCTTCCTGGGTGTTCCCACAATCTTACAACTTGCAGATCTTCAAAAGGCGGATCAATTTGCCGGTTTCAAAGTACATTTGCGTCTTCTTGGTCGAAAAACTTATTGTTGAAAACGCGTTGTAGGATTAATCTCTTACAACGCGCTTGTACGGCCCCGAATGCGCATAATACTATATATATATTATAGAATAATATTAATTCGTCATAAGAACACCGTGTTATAGAGGGGATTACAGTAACAAAAATTTCCCCATCGCCAATTTAAGAGCATCCTAGTTTTAATAAATAATCTTAAATGTTCTATCTATTCTTCTAAACTTTCTATGAGAGTAATGTAGTAGTGTGATGTAGTGAAATATTGCTTTTGTTACTTCATTCTTTTCTTTTCATTCTGTCTTTCCTTCTTTATTCTTTCAAACATTCTTGTATTCTTTTATTCTTTCTTAGCAAGGTCCATAATAAGTCAATAAAAGAATTAATTTTTGTTTATCATACAAGGTCATCATCTGCCTAGCGTTATCCCGGTTAAGTACCAGGGTCCCCTTAGATTGCAGATGATATGGCTGTGGGGCGAGTTAAGATGACCTATTGCCATCTGACGTCATCCCAATAACGAACACAACAAAAAATAAATTATCCAATTTGGTGCAGTCGTTCGGAAGTTATGCACGTGCATACATTTCAGGGACTCATTTTTATTTGCGACTATAAATTGAGATGTGAGCTATTCTATCTTTCAAGTTGAATTAAACTACACATAGTGTGCAAATTTAATTAAAATCGGTTAAGTAGTTTAGGAGTCCATCGCGGACAAACAATGTGACGCGTAATTTATATACATATATTAAGATTTACATATATAAAAGCGAATAGTTACCTATCACCAGTAATTTTCCTATAAAAAACTGCGTCATATATCATAAATCAATGTAGGTGATATCATCTGTTAAAGCTAATTTTTGAACGCGTCTAGTCAACTACGGTTTTGTATGTAGTTAAATTTAAACTAAATGTTAAAATTAAAGACACGTTTATTCGTAAAGCGTATTATACTGTCGGATACTTTATTAAAGATAAAACTGCATGGAGTTGAGTCGCTCCAGCTTTGTACTTGATGGTTAACATGCAAAAATGTGAAAAACTCATTTCTGTAAGAACTATTTTGTGTATATTTTAGGCATGCCGATACCGTTACTGTTTCGTTATATTAAACACGCTTTGAAGCGTTTCCTTCTGCTAATTTTTACCCGATGTACTTTGCTAAATTGCATGAGAGTTACTTTACAATTGAGCAGTTGAAAAAGCAACGGCTCTATGTGAAGTAACTTTAGTTTCCGGTTGCATCGCTTTCATATTTTCCATTTGTGTATATTTTAGGCATGCCGATACCGTTACTGTTTCGTTATATTAAACACGCTTTGAAGCGTTTCCTTCTGCTTATGTTTTGTAAAAAAGCCATTAAGCTTAAATTTCGATTTTTCCACACGGGAATTGTTATAAACAAAATGATGGTGGCTTAATTGCGCTACCATTTCTTTCTTTTTTTTTATTAAGAGACAATTTTACTTATAATATAAAGTCAGTGCAACATAAACCACAGTCGGTTTGTTTCTTCTTACTTCAATCTTTTTTTTTTTTTTTTTTTTTTTTTTTTATGTTACAAGGGGGCAGACGAGCAGGCAGCAGGCACCAAAGTGCCTACCGGCGCCCATGGAAGTTTAACTTTAGTAAAATCTATTAATGTATAGAATAAAAGTGAATTAATGTACCTGAGTTGTTTGATTTTATTACACTTGTGAACGTCGTTATACGTATAATAATAATTATTTTTTATTTTTTGTCTGCCTGTCTTATTTGCTCCGGGTATTCTCCGAAACGGCTGGACAGATTTCAACGATACTTTCACTGGCAGGTGGCTGATATTGGAATTATTAACATAGCCTGCTTCGGTTTTAGAAAATGAATTAGGGTTCCGCAAAAAGAATAAAAGCCTATTAAAACTATTAAAGTATATAATTAAAACGATTTTCTTTCATATACATCATCATTATTATATATTACTAGCAGACTCAACAAAGGTTGTAGACATAGACATAGACATAGACATTTATTCACTCCAAGTTTACAAACTTAATTCAAATTAACATAATTAAACTTAATACCTGAAATAACAATTAGAATGTCTACTTAGGCTGAATGGGCATACACGTCAGGTTTTGTACCGAGTTCCTGTGATAAATCACCAGGAAACTCTGCCCTGATTTTCAGTGTTTCAATCGACTTCAGAAAACGAGGAGGTTCTCAATTCGACTGTTTTTTTTTCTATGTTTGCTACCTCAGAACATTCGACTATGATGAACGGATTTTGACGATTAGTTTTATTTGAAGGCTGGTGATTTCCGTGTGTTCCCATTATATTTCGGTCCAGTTTCGACAATTTGAAGTCGGTTTACTTTTGTTGCAATTTTATATTTATTTATTTAAAATTAATTTATACAGCAAGTTCTATGTATATAATTTCATATCCAAAAACTTCTCATGAGTTTGGAAGTGCTAAAATATCAGTTTCAACTTGTTTACAAGCAAATTATTTTTATACGGTGGTAATGTTTGATAAAAAGGTGTCGTGATAAAAATCGAAATATGAAGAAATACACCCAGTTATGTACTGAAATAATGTATTTTATCCCCGTATGATAAAAAGCGTTTAAAAAAGCTCTAAAATTGTCATCTTGATAATAACTATGTATATAATTACCCGAAATATCATACATTAGACCATTATAGTTAGATAATATACAGATTAATGTTTATCAAAAACCTAACAATGGCCGGTAAGAATTTTTATTAAGTTTGAAATTTAAATTAAGTTGTTCAAGTTTTATAATGCTGGTATTATTAAAAAAAGTACTTGTATGAGTCTAATGCTACGGATATAAGTAGATAGTTAGTAGATTGAGAGTTCCGTGTAATTTCTACAACATAAGGATTTTTTTTAGATAATAAGTATTTATATATTATAGAGATTATTTCACGGAATAAAGATGCTTGCATATCTCATTGCAGTTTTTTAAGGTAGCAGTTTTTTAAGTACCTAACAACAAAATAATATTTCTGCTTTTTTTCTGAACGTTCCCTTATCGCCTTGTAGCCTTAATTTGAAATTCATAGATATGTCATATATATATATATATATATATATATAAACTTTGTCTTTGGTCCAAATAAGTTTATTAGTCTGTCTGATTCTTATTAGGCTGTACTTATAAGTACTTTAGCCTGCAATATGGGGGATTTAATTGCTTAATTCCACAGTAATAAGGATGTTCGGGTTTCTACCGAAAGTGAAATAATTAAAAAGAATTATATATTGATCAATATTTTGTCGTTGAGGGTCGGTTAGTAAACGGTTTATATCAGCTTCAAGTATAAACCACACAGATGTCTGTCAAATAGGACATCTGTTCGGTTGTTAAAAGTATATAAGCGCCCACAAGATATTATTTCAATATTTGGGCTAATAGGTTAAAAAGCATGTTTTCTTTAAGAGTTTATTTAACAAATAGAAGGATTGATGACGCGGCGGAAGTTGTTATCACTTTGTTAGTGAAAGAGATAAGAATTTCTTAAGTCAAGTGAAAAAGTATCTAAAAATGTTGGAACACTAATCTAGAAGTTCTACCTATGAAGAGCAAAAAAATTGGGTTACGTAGGACCGTTTCATTTTAATATATGGCAGTTACAACATGTACTTTCATATATAATATATATAATTTACTGAGAAAATGTATAGCGTTTAATCACACAAAAAATCACATACCTGTTTCTTTCCACATTCAAAGGTATTGAACAAGGGACATTTACACGCTATTGAGCGATCTAGGTATTGTATACGATTAAATTTTCGTCGTAAACGGAATTTCTATAACTCTAAGATGGATGTATAACGTTAAATTCTATTTGTTTAATACAATGTTGAACTACAATTGACTAGTAGGATTAATCTCTAAAATATAAGTACTAATTAAATGTAGGTTTTAGAACTTATTGTAGAGTTATCCACCAACTTCCGCCTCGCGTTTAAGGTTAAATGTTAGATAGCAATTAGAGACAGCAGCAATGAAAGAAAAAGAAGGGATAAAAAAAGCTTTATTTACAATACACAAACATACAGGTATTATGGTGAAATAAAACATAAAATAAAAATCTTATACTATTATCACAATTTCATAAAAAGTAAAAGAAAATAATTTTGTAAAATATAAATAAAGCGATTTATTAAAATACTATAAACAATAAATAACTAAATAAAAACAATTAGGTATTGCAGGAGTTTAGCTTCAAAAATTATACTTAAATTAAAAAAGTTTACAATACATAAATAATATACGGGTAAAACAAAAATACACAAAAAATAGGGTCGTCTAACACTAAAGTATAATAATAATTGAGCAAAAATAATATAGAGTAGCGTCATTACGCGGAATATAGATATCATGCAAGAAACAGTCTGAAATTCATGTAAAAAATTTCAAGGATGGGCATCTTTCCACTTTATTTATTAATATTAATGACATTCCAAAATGCTTCTAACAAGAAAATAGTTACTTAAATTCTATTATTCAAGTATTATATAGATTAATCTGTCAATAAACGTAGAATGATTCTATAAACACATTTTTAACATTTGCCATTATAAGTATTTGAGACCCAGGTCTTAATATGATAAATAATTAAGTAACTCTTTGGATGAAGGGACGAATTAAATGGCCAATAGTTTATTTAATGAGGGGTACTGGAAATTGTACCTGTGAAGTTTTCTGACGCATATAATCGTTGGGCGCGAGGCAGGATACTGCTCAAGATATGAGTTATTTAATTCTACCAACGTAAGGTATCACTTATTCCCTATTACCTAACGTTACTGCAAATCATCTTTACCTGCAATTGTTCTTGTTTCCACTCGTTATCAGTCGTCTCCTCGGAGTCATCGAATTGTGATTTCCACAATGAAACTAGAGTCAGTGCACCGCCTTTTGTGACCTGTACAACCATATGTACACGTTTATAATGCATCAATGTCGGGTCTCGGTATGGAAGATATAGAAATCCGTGGTTATACAACAAAATCAAACATTGTTTGTCTGTAGAGTGGATTTATTGACTATAATTTTACGTGATAACGCCAAAGACTTAGGCCTATTGTGCCTCTCTATCGCTTGTTCCGCGCTCTCACTTGCACGCTCGGCTCAGGCGGGACGTGACAATGTGTCGTGCTTTTTCGTGCGTGCAGCCGGCGTTCATCGATTTATACGACGATACTACGTCAAAGTACTATGTTCACATACACTTTTATAAGTACATATGTATGTGTGTATGGTAATAATTATTTTTTTATTATTATTTATTCATTTGATGATTAAATTTACGATTTAAAAGTTAAGTTCTGAAAGAATTATGATCTTCTCTTGAGATACAAGATATATCAACTGTTTGGATATTGTGCTAGCTGGGATAGTATAATTCACTTTACTTTAAGTATAGTTAATGTTAATATAATATAATATAATGTGAGTGGTATTTGCTGTGGCGATAAAATTTCTTTCATTCAATTAAAAATCGTAAGCGTATATCAATTTTTTTTTTAAACTGTCTTAAAACTACATATTTCTCTGAAGTTTCACTAGAATATCATAGACGTAAATAAAATGCTTAAAGACCATGTATTGTCACTGAATTTAGTTCGAAGAAAATGATTTACTTGCCAAATTGTGTTCTTAATGACTAAATGTCATTAATAACGTTCATACCTGTTGTAAAGCGGACACATTTTCGTCGTCCATGACCGCAAGTCACAAATCTGCCCAAAGAAGTATGGATGTAATTTATTAATTCATAAGATAAACATCTACTTATCCACAAGTAAGGCGGTTTTCTTTTAAATTAGTGTATTATTTGACAATCACATATTTCCTAGTCATGTCTAGTTCATGGAACTTAAAAGCCACAGTTTCGCATTCAAAGTGCTGCCTGCATGTGGCTCGCGAGCCGCAGGTTGTCGACCCCTGTTATAGACCAATCAATAAAAAGAGAAACAGATATGTTATAATAAAACATGGAACTAAAATGGCATCGCGGAATGAAACCCACAGAACTGAGCGCCACGGCGCTCGGCCGTCGCGCCCACTGCACTCCTATGAAAAAAATTCAACCATTCAAAACAACCGCACAGACAAGCTATTGCGTATTTCATATATCCAGCTTTGATTTTTATAAATACGGAGACGCTTAAATATATGAATAAAATTGAACTCTCTGTTTTTTTTGGCTCCGTAGTACTACAAGTAACCCTTATATTTTCACTCTATCTGTCCATCCGTCTGTTCGTTTGTGAGCCCGCAAGGTCATACGCCTATGTCCCAAATTGTTTTTTCAGTGTATCCGAATACTAAATTCGTTGTTCGAAGATTTTCTTCCTTTAAGGCTGGTTTTTGATTTGGCTCATCGTATTTTTGGAACTATCTTTATTATACGCTAATAAATAAACTTGAACTGCATTTTTGTAAAGTCAAAATATGATCCTGTAGCCGCCGGTACATAACGATATGGCAATGATGTCGAGTGGAAAAGGTTACACCAAAGCAAACTAGATGGCGCTGTACGGATGACGACGACCGCAGTAATCAAGAAAATATGTTTTCAAGAAGTTATTTTAGACCTTCGTGTTTACTTTCACTATGCATTTAAGACTCGGCTCATGTCGCGATCGTACCTTGTTTATAATTTTTCCGACAAAGTTAAATCTGTCCTGGTCAAAGTCACACACCAGGTACGATCGCGATATAACCCGAGTTTTAAATAATTATAGTGAATTATTGAGACGGGTATTCTGGCTGTGCCAACGAGTTCAAAGAGAAACACATCCGTTTGCAAATGTACGAATGGATCCACTTGCGAACAATTTTATTTAACATTAATTTGCTTTCAAACTAAGTATTTTTCATTGGAAACACGAATTTAATATACTTGTAACTGAATAACTTTTGTGTTATTAATTTTGAATACTTGTCTTTTACGTAGAGTTTATTTGATTTACACCGCTAAAGCTTTTACTACTTCAAGCTTTTTTTACATATTTTTTGAACATACAGATAGGTTTATGTTCAACCTTCGTACCGCTGAGCTATTAAAGTGTAAGAAGGAAAATTCTTCTCGTAAAAAAGAATCGTTAGAATTCGAAACGCGATTTATTGAAAACCAGTATTGTACAGGAGCCAGACATAGCTCAAAGTGTTTGTATATTTTTCACCTTATATACAAAGTCCCCGGTCACACTACATTATCATTAAAATGATCATTCAAATGAAGCAATGCTTGGCGTCGTCATTATAATAGCTATTGATTAAGCTACGATCTCCTAATAAAGTGTATTATTAAATCTAAACTGTTTAATTCTTGATTCGTGTATGTTAGGCGACATCAGTTCGTGTACTTGAAGTGACTTCCTCTCGATGCTCTTATGAACGTCATATGTATAATATTAAAATGATTTTTTTAATCATTTAGTAATTTGGTGATAAAATTTACGACCTAAAAACTAAGCTTACGAGGATTCCTTACGCCATGTACTGAGAAGAACCCGTAACAAACTAAGTCAGATAATTTTTTGCTATTGTCATTAAGGCTAAGCTGAAGACGAGGCGTCTTGAGGGCATTTTATTTGTTTTAATGAATGTTTTGGGTTTAATCTAAGCGCTATTATTAAGACCTTGTAAAATTAGTCTTACCTCTCCGCGTAAAATTAGATGACAAATTTTAGCGTGATGATATATAGCCTGTAGCCTTCCTCGATAAATTGTCTATCTAATACTGAAAGAATTTTTCAAATCGGACCAAACCTGAGAAAAGTTCGAGTTCAAAAGTAGATGTTCACCGGTGCCTTCTTTTTTCGCCAAACAAGCCCTTGTTTGTCAATAAAGGCTAACTGGTCGATTTACGATTTTCGTGAGCCACGCTATGAACTCGCTTTTATTGGCGTCGCTTGTTTGTAAATACGAGCATAGTAGCGCTTAAAAATAAAAATTGCTTATCTACATATTAATACGTGAAGCGAAAACTTTGGGTACCATTTTACGAAAATCGCGGGGACGGAGTAGTATGAGTAGTTTATACAGAGGAAGGTGTGCTTATGTTAATATTTTTTTATAACATGAAATATATAGCTAGAAAGCTATGTAACGAACTGACAGCCAAAATGTTTGATTTCCCTTCAAAAGTTGTAGCCCGATTTCGCTTAAAACAATTTTCCTAATATGTTTTTAGCATGTCCTTTCAACGTGGAAATGTATTTTGTGCAATATAATCTACGTTAATATATATAGCTGAAGAGTTTGTTTGTTTGTTAGCTTGAACGCGCTAATCTCGGGAACTACTGGTCTGATTTGAAAAAGTCTTTCACTGTAAGATAGCCCATTTGGCGAGGAAGGTTATGTATCATCACGCTAAAATTTTTCACCTAATTTCACGCGGACAAAGTCACGGGTAAAAACTAGTTAAATTAATCTAAGATTTAACATGTTTTTGTTCATTCTTGTTTTGAACAAAATGCACACATGTGGAAGCTGCTTTTACTTAAGGCAAATTGACCGATATTGAAGAAGCTTTACTGGCAGGTAGCTGGTGTTATAAGGAATAATTAGGCTTTTTTAAAGTTAAGTACAAAGTGTTTCCGCACAAATCCACAGAATTTTAAATCTACAAGGACTAAGTCGCGGACTTCAGCTACATTCTAACATAATAAATTTTGCATGAAAAACTAAACTGCTTTAATCCGCGAATGAATACGAGGGAAAATCGGTGTAATGCTGCAACCCGAAAGCTACACCACCGAATCCGTCAGGTGTCGAAGCGAAACGTGCGTTGAGGCACATCGGAAAGTCAGTGTAGTGCTGTGCTTTGGTGGCGGATTCAGTGGTATAGCTTTCGAGTTGCAGCATTACACCGACTTTCCCTCGTTTTCATTCGCGGATTAAAGCAAAGTAGTTTAGTTTCTCATGCACTACAGTATGTGTTTACAGATATTATATATAAACACTTACATTATTTACTGGTGTATATTATTACTATTTACTTAATACATTCTATTATCCTATAATATTGTCTCCGTTCCCGTTTCAAAGGTATATGAAATATTTTAGAATTATAATAACGAGGGTATTTGCGAGGGACAGAGAATGATATACGATTGATTAAGTTATTAAATAAAGAACATTAGAAATTCTATAGGTAGCTATTAGACCTACTTAACTTTTTTACCATCCGAGATAAGCTTTTATAAAGGTTGTATTGGTAAAGGCCACAACTATGGTCAATCACGATTTAAACCGGGCACCTTTTTTTTTGAATTCCAGTTCTTATTTCCACCGCTAAGCAACCGAACCTTCTAATCGAGGCGGCTGTTACCTATAACACAGGCATTAAGTTGTCTACCTTAGGAACAGACGTCGGTGTGTCATATAGTCCTATATATATTTATTTATATATTATTTATTATTTACACTTGCATATAGCGCACATACTTTGTTAGTATATAAATACTAGTAGTATGTATGTACGACTCCTTGTAGAGTCGGAATTGCGCGATCTCCGAGCGGGCGCAGGACCGAAACAAGTGGCGCAAATTCCTGTCGGAGGCCAAAACTCACTTTGGGTTTCTGAGCCGCTCCAGTATTGCAAATGGACTTCTCTTTTTTGCTTTATTGTACTGTTATGTAGAATAACAGGTAGTAGTGAAGATACTACGTGTTATTACTTCTTCATTGCTTATAATTTTGAAAATATTTGCAGAAGACTAAATACCTTCTTTTATTCATCTTTTTTTAGTCTTTCCGTAGTACTATAAGGAACCCTCATAATTTCGCTCTTTCCGTCTGTCTGCTCGTAAGGTGACCCCCCCCCCCTCCTCGCACTTCCCAACCCTTAGACGAAGAGACTTGTCATTTTCCATTTCCTGAGATTAGCGCGTTCAAGCAAACAACAAAAAAAATCCTTTCAGCTTTACTCAACTCTATGTTACATGTATTAGTATAGATCTCTCTACTATGATCTCTCTATATGTATTAGTATAGATTATAAAATTCTCGTGTTACAGAGTTTGTTCCCAAACTGTCCCGAAAAGGCTTGACTTATTCTAAAGAAAATTTGCATATTTAGTAGGTTTAAGATTCGGTCGTAAACTATTTTTTAAACCCCTAATTAATAAATGTGACCAAATATAAATAAATTGCCTACCGTCGCCCATGGACATCTGCACGACCAGAAGGCCTGTAGATGCGCTGCCGGCCCTTAATGACGAGTTTAAATCGGTAAAGTTAGCGTTCAGTGAAAATATCCTTAACGTAATGTGTTAACATGGGCGCAGTAATTTTCTACTCGCCATAATGTTCAGGAATTGTATTAAGCCGGAGCCAGACATAGTTCAAAATGTTTGTACATTTTTGTCCTTGAAGACTACAAAGTACTACAAAACTTTGCGCAGCTACACAAAGTCCCCGACCACACTGTTCAGGCTTAAAAATGTGAAAAATGGCCAAGAACGTGTCGAGACACACTTATATAGATGGGTTCCGTATCTGATACGAAATAAACGTAATTGTTATATAACTTCAAAAATGTTATTCGATTCCGTTGAAAACAATTTTCCTAATGAGTTTTTAGCATATTCTATCCACATGGAAAATTTCAAGTTCCTACGCCTCATAGTTGGGAAATGCTGGGGGGACCGAACCACCTTACGGGCAGACAGATAGACGGACGAAAAGAGCGGAATTATAAGGGTCACCACTTCACGCTGATCTCATGTGAGAAAGAGGTACTGGTACCCGGACGCGCCGGCCCAATTCGGCTACAAGCATGAAGCTACCTCTAATTTTTAATCTAATTTAGTAGTTAAGAGAAACTAAACTAAACGTAAACTATTTTTTAAATCTAATTGATAACGGTAGCCTACGTGGATGATGTCGCAGGGTTCAGCTAGTTCATATAATAAAACTGAAAGGTCACCTTACATGAAATCTTGAAGACCGCGTAACGTATAAACATGAAATTTGGCCGGGGGCAGTGATCCTGTATTCCACTCCGGGGTCGTGGTTTGGGTTCCCGCTTCGAGTCTGGGTGTATTATCTATATGCATGTATTTATATATTTATAAAAAAAAAATTATGTATAACAGGTGCTTGTTACCTAAAACACAGGCATTAATTTGTCTACTTTAGAAACAGACGTCCGTGTGTCATATAGTCCAGTACATATTTATTTATTTAATCTGTACACCATGATTAATATCACTCATTGACTGTAACATGTACCCCACTATTATTGCATAAACGCAGAGAGTGAGAAAATCACGAAGTGAAGTTCGAGTTAAACCCCCGTTAACTATCGTAAATTATCTTCAACGAACATTGCGGAAAGATTCGTCCTGACCCTAAAACAAATTTACGAATGCATTAAGACCACGTCATATTATGCTGATCTAAGAATCCAAAGATCGGTGAGTTGATATGGAATTTAGTAATAGACTCGAGTCTACTATTAAATTCCATATCAACTCATTTTTATAATGGTGGAGCCAGACATAGCTTCATTTGAATGTACATTTCTATAATCATGTGGTATGGCCGGGGACTTTGTGTAGCTGCGCAAAGTTTTGTAGTACTTTGTACTCTTTAAGGACAAAAAGTACAAACACTTTGAGGTCTGTCTGGCTCCGGCATAATATAAACTAAAGAGGCAAATTGAAAGGAGGTTTCTATCTTTTAGAAAGTGTATGAAAAGCTGCGCAAGTAGAGAGCACAGGACAATAAAAAAATCTCTTTATCAAGTTAAAAGTCCAAGGAGCTGCATTTCTCCTTCAGCAAGGCGATAAAAGTTTCTTTTACCCGAACGGTAAAACAATGGAATGCTAAGGAATTCTTACATTCAGGTTTCACAGCGAATCATGTTTAGAATGCCTTATTGAAAATCAATAATGGCAGGGTAACCTTGGGAAATAAGATTGATGTAGACGCTAATAGTGTAATAATATTATTTTAGTATATCGTTAGAGGACCCCGCACGTTGTCCCGAATTTTGGTTCAACTGCTATTAGCCAATTAACTAATTTCCTTTATGTCGTTTCTATAAAACGTGACACTGGCCGAACGTTTTATGAATTAATAATTTTAAATGGCACGTCAGTCAAAACTTTGTTTGAAATATTCTAGTTGCTAGCAATTCTTAGTGTTTTGTATTTTGAAATAATTTTTGACTTTATAGAAAGGACTCTGTCTTTTCTTTTAAACCTTCTCGCTAAAAAGGGGGATGAAACAAAACAAGGACAGTTCAAAATGGTTCAGCCATTTCCTAGTTTTAGCGAGACAAACGTTCAACGATGGATTTTTATACACATACAGATACGACATATCTTTTTAAGTTCCATTTTATAATGTAGAGCAAACTGCGGTCGACATATTTGTCAGTTCCGTCTAAATAGTACTTCTGCCCTCACTGGTGCTGACATTTTGCAATTTCTCGCCACTTGTGCTATTTCAAAGACAGAATTTACATTTTTAAATATTTTATTAAACCTGCTTTTTCTGTTAGACTTTTCATATTTCATTTCGCTAAGTTTTCTTTATATATGATTTGTATAAATGAAATGCCTTTTTGTTATGAAGTGATTAATACAGAGTATTTTTTTTCTTTTTCCCATTTAACATAAACGATGCGTAAAATGTATGTTTAAATTAGATAGAAATAAAATTTTTAAAAAAGATATTCAAAAAATACTGAATTATCTACGTGTATGAACAGTTTAGCGTTTTATGGTGGCTTTTCGATTTTCTAGTAGGTTAGTTTTTTTTAATTATTATTGTTAGTTCCAATACAAACAAAAAACAAACTAATTGCCGCACGTAAATTTGTCACAGAAGTTTCATTTAAATAAATACTCTGTGGTATATTTAAATTCCATCGTTTAAATACAACCAGAGATTTCATCTTTTTTTTTTTTAAATTGAAAGCCTACAATGCCGCAGGCACAAGATAGTAGTACTTATATACAATTCTATATAAAACAAAGCCAGTACTTTCTTTCGGCTTCAATTTTAGTTTACATTTAATTTATACAACGAGTAAGCTCGCAGACGCCATATTGTCTGTCTCGTGTAAATAGTGCCGCTTGTTGCTGACATAATACAATTTCATGCTACACGCGCCCCTCTCAAGTAAACGTGAACATTTTAAAGAATTTAAATTTCGTTTATGGTAATACACTTTAGTATACAATAAAGCGAGCTTTCATTACTTAAAGTTGCGTACTTACAGATTTGATATTGCGAATAGATTCTTTCTATGTTGGAGTCTTTTTAAATATAAATAAGTAACATACTTACGAGGAGGTCGTGGCCTAATCAGTGATCGGCACTGTCGATCGCTTGGTTAAGTAGTTCTTGCTGCGACCGGGTAATAGAGGGGTGACCCATTCTAACACTAGTGTTCAAATAGCCAACTTCTTCCGTGTTTCAGTGGACAGCGTAAAACAGTGGGTCTCGATTATGGCTACTGAGAGAGATTGTATAGATTGTGGGAATTCCGAGGATAACTTCAGACGGCAGTAGGTTTTTTAACTCGCCTCTTAGCCACATCAGCTGCAATTTAAGCGGACCCTTATCTCCCGGCATAGTAGGTAATAGTATAACAAACGAAATAATTTTTCAAAGGCCACCGGCCAATCTGCGAGCATTGGTAGTGCTGTATCGATAGAACATAAATCCTATATTTGTGGATATGAGACGATCCCTTATAGCGGTGCCCGGCTTCAGCTTCGTCGCCACTAGGCTATCGTCACATTTGCCAGCACAAGATCTTAAACATAGTTGAATGGAAAATGGTAAAATTAGGCATACTTTAAAAGTATGTGTACTTTACTCTTTACTAAAGAAATACAAACGCAAAAGGAATATCAGTAAATTTTCGTGAACTCAGCCATTTGTTAGCAACGTTAAATTTAACTGCCAAGCGATTAATCATAAATGTTTACGTCATTACTGGTTTTTTATGAGCACAAGTAAAACAGCCAACCATGTTTAAGTTAGGTCGCGTAACCGAGGGGAAAATTAGTTCATTAAGGTCAGCCTGAAGGTTGAATTTCGTTTGCTTGTGTGGACGATCGCGTGCTGACTCTCCAATTACGGAGTAGGTAAAGTGTGACGAGGGCACGTAAGCAGGTCGCTTATGTAACATATTTCACTTCTAAAAGCGACTTTTTACCGATGTTATGCTTAAAAATGATAATATACTTTGAAAAATGATAATATACTGTTAATTTAAAAATAATACACTTTTAATTAGCTGGCCCGTTGGCGCAGTGGGCAGTGACGAGATGCATTAACTTGATTAAATTTCGTATTCGTGTCAGGAGTTGACAGGTCGTCGAGTGCTGGCTTATAAATCGTGATGACAGATGCTTTTTACATCGAGACTTCTGAAATGAAGAGAATAAATTTAAGTAAAAATCATTTAATAATAATAATAAACTATTTATTTGGTAAGTATACGTAACACAGACATTTATAAAAGTAAAAATAACTAATCTAAAACTTACAAATCTATATCACTAAATTAAATTACATATTGACTAATATTATTAAAAAAAAACCCCAACGGCGGTGGGGTTTGAACCGGGTACCTTGTGGATTTCAGTCCATACCTTATACCGTTGAGCTATTGAGGCCCTAAATTATATATATCAATTATATATAGCTTGCGTGGTAACGCCACGCTTGTAGTCCTTTTAGTCTGCAGCCGAATTGGGCCGGCGCGTCCGGGTACCAATACCTCTTACTTACATAAGATTGGCGTGAAGTGGCGGCAATGCTGTCACGTCTAGTGATGGTGTTGTTGTCACGTTTCGTTCGGTTTGTGAGACTTCCCAATGGGCTATCTAACACTGAAAGAATTTTTCAATTCGGACCAGTAGTTCCTGAGATTAGCGCGTTCAAGTAAACAAACAAACAAATAAACAAATTCTACAGCTTTATATATTAGTACAGATATAGATATTATAAAGTCTTGTTATGTAACTGAAGTGGCAAACAAGCATACAACCCTCATGATGGCAAAAATCCTACGTTTTATAGGCATTTGTAGATAACCAGGGCCGGCCCTAACTAAAGACGACTCTTAATATGCGATTATTTTAAATATATTTCACTCGAATTGAGAACCTCCTCAATGTTTGAAGTCGGTTGAAAAAACAGCATACATTAAAGCGAATAAAGTCGCGAGGCACAAATCTTGGGACATACAAAGATTTGCGTACTATATGGTTATTTAAAGCTATACTAAATTGTTATTCTCTGTATTGCTATAATTGACAATTACGACCATTTATAGTAGAATGTATACGTGTATGTGTAAATCGTTTGGCACTGGTGTGCTTGAGGTTTTGTTTTAATAATTTAATGTATTAATAATGCATATTTTATCATATTATTAGAAATAAGGAATGACTACGTATCGTTTCTGCTTTGTGCAGCGGTAATAAAGTGCAAATTGACTCTTTGACGTTAGGAACATACCTACATTGCTTTAAAAACAGTGAGTGCTTGTAATTTAAAATAAACTTTACTAAATAGCAGTAAAGTTCAAATTGACTCTACATTTTAGTTAGAAAAAGTTTGTATGTGAAAAAGAAAAGGACTGTTTTTAGGGTTTTCCCGGCAATTATTCGATTTTTCTCGCCGTAAAAAACCATCCTTGAATATTTTAAAAGACATGCCCGATGCTGAAATTCTGTCAAATACTGTTAATTTCTTATCTCAATGTCAACATAAAGAGGGGATGACGTTCGCACTAGACGTTTTGACTGACGTGCTAAGTGAAATTATTATTTCTTAAAAAAAAGTATTTTACAATATCTAAAGGAGACAAGGGTAATTGGTACATTTGGCTGGCCCGTTGGTGCAGTGACCCTGCCTTCTGCTCCGGGGGTCGTGGGTTCGATTCCCACCTCGAGTCTGGCTGTATTATCCATATGTATCACAGATGCATTTAAGACTGTCTCGGGGTTCTCGCAAGTTTGTATGACAGTTAGTCGTCTTTAGAGTTCCTGTGTACTACAAGGAACGCTTATAATTTCGCTCTGTCCGTCCGTCTTCCCGTAAGGTCCCCCCCCTCCTAAACATTTCCAAACTATTAGACGTAGATACTTGTAATTTTCCATGTTGATAGAACATGCAAAAACTCATTAGGAAAATTATTCTGAACGAAATCGGACAACAACTTTTGAGGTTATTTAACAAATACGTTTATAGCGTTTCTGTTTATTGATGAAAACAGCATTAAAATCCGTTACGCTGTTAAGATCTAAGGCTCAAGAGCAGTAAGAGACTTTGTTTTATACTAGGCATGTAGAGATTCAAATAATTGTTATTCACCTAATACAAGGCTTTTATTGACGTGTTAAATCGATTTATGCGGTCGGCACGCACTAAAATTAGTCACGTTCCGCCTGAGCCGAGCGAGCAAGCGAGAGCGCGGAACAAACGATATATAGGCACGATCGGCATAAGCGTCTGGCTTTATCACGTAAAATTATTATCATGATCATTTATTTTCAATACTAAATGTATGTAGTGGATAACCTGTAAGAATGCTTAAATTTCATTGTACTCTATGTGTAATAACAAAGTATCGGTCTGAGAGCTAGTAGACCATTTTGACGCACCACAAAAACGTGTGTAACTCTATTTGGAAGGCACCTGATATTGTAAGCATTACTTAATCTATACTAGTAAAGCTGAAGAGTTTATTTACTTGAACGCGCTAATCTCGGGAACTACTGGTCCTATTTAAAAATTCTTTCAGTGTTAAAAAAATATTTGTGTATAACAGGCGTCTGTTACCTATAACACAGACATTAAGTTGTCTACCTTAGGAACAGATGTCTGTGTGTCATATAGTCCTGTATATATTTATTTATTTAATTTATTATTATCGTCAACTAACCAGTCTTATTCTATTTCTTCTTTTTTTTCTGTTGAAATGGAACTTTAATCTTATTAATGACTTTTTAAGTGAAAATGATATTTAAACGAGTTCCAATACTTTCCTATGACAGTACATTTCATAATATAACCGATTTTTGGCCCTCCCATACTATAATTTAAAATATCTACATATACTAATATAGCCATATGATTTGGCTTAAAGCCCATTTGCAAATCTAGGGCATGCTAAAAATTAATTAGAAAAATTACTTAAAGCCAAATTGGACGACACCTTTTGAAGTTATTTAACTAAAACCTTTATCTCGTATCAGATACGGTACTCATCTATATAAGCGTGTCCTGAAACGCTCTTGGTTATATCGCTCTTATTTATATCAAATCTTGTCTTGCCAAGTTTCCTCCATACCACCCGATCTTTGCTGTATTTCAGGGGAGTAAGAATGTCAAGTCCTATTCTTTTGTTCTTGATAGCCAGTATTCGACAATTTGATCTTTAAACTATCCGACTTTGTTCGGGTGACGTGAGGGTCAATTGTTTCGGGGCTACTACTCCCTGGGAACCTTATTATGCGAAAAATATATATATGGAACCTACCCCACATTATTTATGCAATATTCACTCAATGTAATAATAGTGCACCATTAAGAATTTCAACTCAATGGCGGTATTGTTTAAATTAATGCGCCGAAGCGTTCTGTTTGTTTGATGCTAGCAAAGGATCAACTTTAATGAGACGACGACAACGAGCGCATTGCGATCGCGAACATGGAATTTGAAACTTGTTACCATTATATAAAGTAAAATTTTGTAATAAAATGATTGTACAATTTTTAAACAACGACTAGAACTCTCGTTAGGAGTGCTTTCTGATACTCAAGAGCGGACTTTTTAAAATATACCAAGTTTAAATTTATATTTTGTAATATGCACTCGTATTTGTAATAATCTGTATCTGGAATCTGTATAAACGTGTAATACCCCTAACGATACTGCACGATATGCATCGATAGCTTCATTTCAATTCAATGATATGCACTAATCACCGCTTGTCGTGTTTAATGGTCACGTATGCTAATACTTTGAACCTTTTAGCATTGTTAGACTCGTTCTTTATGATTGCAATCAGTGATTATATAATGCCTTGTATCAGTAATTATCTTATACCTTGGCTATTGCATATTTACTTGTGTATCATCTTTGTTTTCTTATTGCGGCTCTTTAATATCAACGTTAATTACTGTCTGTGTTTGGTTAACTAACAAGTCAATTGTAATTCCAATTCGAGGTTTCTCGAGTGTGCAACACATTGAGTTGCGAATTTTTATGAATTTATAAGTATAATAACTAGTTGCTTTAGTATATAAACAGTTGTATAAAAGTATTATTCAAGTTAGTTATTAATAGTTCATTTTTCTCGCAGGTTATTTCATTGTGTTTTACACACAGGTCTTACCTATAACCAATCGATTAGTCGATCAATCAAATAGTACATACTTAAGCTTAGTCAGTCATATTCAATGTCGAGTCTCTCAAATTAGTCATTGCAATTATCATGCTATTTACTCAATTTTTGCACGAATCAGCATCGATGAAATAAATTAGCTTGTATGAATAAGCAAGACTAAAAAGATAATATTAGACGGCCATAAGCGAGCAATAATATAAATTTTGGTGCGTACATTATTATGCATCGGTACGGTCGCGAACTCGTAAATATTCATGCGAGTCGGTGATTACTTTTTATCATCGCCTTGTTTATTGATATTGGGATCGGATTCTTTGCTTTTAGCATTTATACGGTTCTTATATTACTACACTTCTTTAATAATTTATGAGGAACAAACTTTTTTGTGTCAATTGCTTTTCATGCGGTTTGTAAATCTTTATCGGCATCACCATGTTGAATGGTTCGGCGGACGTAACTAATTATTTATGATATTGTATTATAATCCGTTTAGATTATACAGGTTCATTTCAAGCGGAAAGAATTTGCTCTATGTGGTAAATTGCGATTAAGTATGCCGATCCACGCTCATTAGCCCCGCAACTTGAAGATTTGCTAAGGCTATAAATTGAAAGAGATATGAATCTGATTCAGTTCGGATTTTTTTTACGAAATTTTTCCAGCTCACTCGCCAACTCCATCGTTAGTTTTTTGTAATCAGAGTGGATGATTTTATTGTGTCTGAGAAACTAAAAGTCCTTATGACTAACTAAAACATGATAATAGAATGTAATAGTACTTTAATATGATATCTTTGAACTTTGACGCTCTTTACTTTGAATTTCATTTTAGTACCCCAAACAAATAGCATAGGGGGGGGGGGGGACCAAAATTTTAATTTAAATGCTTAAATTTGTTTTTAGTGGAACTAAAATCATAATTATCACAATACTTATGAACAACTTATCAGCGTAACTTATATGCAGATAGCATTTTAAATAAAAATTTGGATGTCGGTCCTACTTCAACCGTCTATATAGTTAAAATAAGAATATCTAAAAACAAGTCTTGTGGACCAATATTTTCTTTAGACCGCAGTTTTATGAGCTTAGATTAATTTAGACAGCTTTCGGTTTAATTGTGCCATCAAGCGGTTGTTAGTCTTTTGACCTTTGCCAGTTATCGTTAAAGTGAGTGTGCAATTAATTTGTTGTTTTTGCTGTAATGAGGAGTTTATTTCATTCATTATATTTCAGCAGCTGATCTAAATGTGGTTAAGGTTTAAATGTTTTTTTTTTTATTAAGTTCGTTATCTTCTGATAGCGGTTACTAACGGACAGATGGGTAATTGCTTAAAGATACAAGGTCAAATGCTAATGATTTTATCGCATGGTCACGATAAGCATCCGATGTATGAGAGTTGAATCGTTTAGTTCTCTAAATATTACCAATACCGCTATTATAATACAACTTTCATTGTCACTTAGTATCTATGGTACCCTTGGTTCTAGTAGAACTTGATCAAAGCAGTTTATTGTAGTTCGTACTAAAAGGATATCTTAATTTCTTTTTTAATTGGTGCCTAAAGTGTATATTTCACATTGAAATATGTTCTTTTCTTTTAGCAACAACATTATGTAGTTAAAAAAAAATGTCATCATAGCAAATTTGTATAATATGTGTTCTACGAACTTTATCGACCTTTCTCTTTTTAAATTCTACTATCTTAATCGGAAAATGTATGTTTGTCACTGTTTTCTGTCATATATGTAACAGCGAAATCGTTGTAAAAGGATTTCTACCGAAACTAAGTAATATATAAAAATAAAAGTTTAAGAGACGTCGGTAAACTCGTTGACTATTAAAGTGCTGAGTGCGTGAAGGAATGAACTACATTATTGTGTGGTGCTTTGCCCGTACAGGATTGTTAAAGTTTTTAACGTTTTATACTTCCAATGCAAAAACCTATATATGAACATTTTAGTTTTGACTGGCCCGGATGTTGGGTCAAACCCCGACCCCGCTAGGCCACTCCTAACACAGTTAAATTTAACAAAACGATAACAAGTTGTAATGCTGTCACCTTTGGGCGGGGGCGCCTCAATATCAGCTGCTTCCATTTGACTGCATACAACGTAGAGCAGCTCGAATCGTCGGCGACCCAGCTCTTTCCGTTCGGCACGATTCTTTGGCTATGCGGAGAGAGGTCGCTTCATCTTTTACTGCATGTATCATGGAGAGTGTTCTGAGGAGTTGTTCGGACTAATACCGGCTGCATGGAAACTTTATATTTTTTGTATGGTTTTAATAAATTTATTATTATTATTATTATTATTATCTGTTAATAAATTTATTATTATTATCTGTTAATAAATTTATTTTTATTATTATTATGTGTTAATAAATTTATTATGATGTCGCCCAGAGAGTTGCGGGCTTATGCTTTAAACTACATTTGGGCACTGGTTTCATAAAAAAAAGTAATGGTATTTGGTGAAACCTTCAATTTTATTCGCCGTTTCATTACATAAAGCGACGGTATAATATCCAGCTCCACAAGGGAATTGTGCGAGGTAAGAAATTCCTAGAGAATCGCACGGTTGTGGACTTGAGGACATCGATGTGATACGGATGGAATTTCACATTTTGACGAGATATTACAATTTAGTTGTTTGTAACGCTCTACTGTGACGTTGGGAATTTGGGGTTACAACAACTTACGTGGGAGCTATCGAATTATATAGACCTTGCAACGAAAAATTTCCGGCGAAGGGCGGCCGCCCCGGGCAATTACCTAGCCCGGACTGTAAATTTATCTTTGCGGATTTATATGTATTTATTGCAAAAGTTGTAGGTAGTACAAAAGTGTTAAATTTTTTCAGTTTCTATTACAATTTACCATATTATGACGTGCAATATTTTTGTGTACTAAAAATTTTGAGTTATAGTAGGTAATACAATTTTAAAATAAACTGTCTTTGGAATATATTGCTTCAATCAAACAAAAAAAAAAAATTGTCAAATTATAGTTAGGATTTACAATACGATTGGATATCACTGTCACTATTTTTTTTTTTCTACGGAGTTCGTGTAAGTGACGACAGGCAGTTCAAAACCATACATTGCTATCTTTGGTTTTGAACCATATTATTGGTATTACCATTGGTAAACAAGAACTTGCCCTAACTGCGACAGGATATTTTAGCGTAACAAACATTTAAAAAAAAAAAGAAGGGAAGAGAATAAAAAAACACAAGACAGATTTCAATTTAATATTGTTTTAAATGAGCGTTAATTAATTTTTCACCCTTTTTGCAGCACTGATGTCGGCATTATCACGCCGTTCGTATCCATTCGCCGGGGGGTACAAATATCGCAGTGAATTTTGCAACGGACGTTTGCATGTATATCTTACGGTTTGCTAACTATTCTAAAACTTAAACCAACATCATTTTAGTGGTCGTAGTTTACTTTGATTAACAAAATGTATTAAATAGGAGTAAATAAGTCAATTATGTCGTTTATGCGATATCATGACGCATATCAAATACGAAAACAGGTGATTTGATTAATTTTATTCGTGAAAAAAGAATCTTTGCTCATGCTGTCTAGACTAAAGGACGTAGCGCGAACATTCTCGATAGCTTTACTTACTTTTACTACCTCCCACGTAAGTCGTTATAACCCCAAATTCCCAGCTTTACAGTAAAGCGTTACAAACAACTGAATTGTAATATAACAGTCACTTTTTAATACGTTATTGTATACAATACAATAACGCTATCGTCATTATTAAATACATAATTGTATACACAAATGTGTTATATAACGACGATTTCATTTCAATTTACACGTTTGTAACGCTCTACTGTGAAGTTGGAAAATTTTGGGTTACAACAATTTACTTGGGAAGTATAGATATATAATTAATTTGTCTCAGTGGTCGGCATTTGAGTTGATCGTTAGGTTAAGTTTCTCTTGTTGCGACCGGGTGATAGATGGGTGGCCCGTTCTAGCACTGATTTATATTTGTTATCCGACCTTCTCCGTGCTTCGGAAGGCACGTAAAACAGTGGGATCCGATTAATGTCACTTTGTAATATTAGTCGTAAGGTTGTAGAAATCGTGGAGGTTCTGTGAGCGATGTCAGATGGCAATCTATTATCTTAACTGGCCCCACAACCACATACTCTACAATTTAAGCGGAGCCTGGTGTAGAAGTGTCATATATACATACATATATATATATATATATTATTTTTATACATTACATCCAAAGCAAATATATAACCAACCTTGTCCCAACAATAACGAACACAACAAAAAGAAATTATCCAATTCGGCGCAGTCGTTCGGGAGTTCTGCACGTGCATAAATTTCAGCGACTCATTTTTATTTGCGACTATAAATTGAAATGTGAGCTATCCTATCTTTCAAGTTGGTTCAAACTACATACGTTGTGCAAATTTGATTAAAATCGGTTAAGTAGTTAGTGACCATGCCTTCTGCTCCGGGGGTCGTGGGTTCGATTCCCACCTCGAGTCTGGGTGTATTATCAATATGTATGTAATTATATATTTCTGTATAATACGCGGCTGTTACCCATAACACAGTCATTAAGTTGTCTACCTTAGGAACAGACGTCCGTATGTCATATAGTCCTGTATATTGTTTAAAATTGAACTATAAATAAAACAGGCGGCCTAACACGAACATTCTCGAGTTTTAGTTACTTTTACGTTCGAAACGAAATATCAAATAAATGTTCGTCCTTACGTTTTACACAACTGGCATGGCCGTAATATCGAGTTCGATTTCATACGTGCTAGCAATATTTAGAACTAAGTTGTGTTAAACGATAGCATGCATTTGTTTGATGGGTTTCTAATGTAAAAGTAAGTAAAACTATCGACAAAGTTTGTGCTACGCCCTCAGGCCTGTTACCGCATCTAATGAATAACGCTCAGAGCTTAACTTGTCCTACACGTTGTACATGTGTCCATCTATTGAACACACAATGGCGTCCAGTCTAGCGTACAGCTCGGTGATTAAATGCTGCTCTATGTTTAGCTGTAGTCTAGGAAAGGCACAAATCTGCCTATAGTTTTACAACTCAACATTGGCACACGTCCATCCTTAATTTATCAGTAGCGCCCTTAAACGTACTTCGGCTTTATGCGAACAGGAGATGGTAATCATAGAAATCTGGTCATAGTTGGAAACATCGCTGGAAAAGGTCTCGTGGTCGTTTGCCAACCCGTTGGTCCCACCAATTCAGGGACGCCACATCTTGTAACAAGTTCTACCAGGCGTTGAGATTAAGTTGGGCCCAAGATCGGTGGAGATGGATTGTTCGAGAAAGTTGTCTTGGGTGTTGTGATCACGATCCGCAGTAATAAGGGAACGGATAAAGAAGAAGAAGACTGTAATCTACTCGTTGCTACTAAATGTACTATGTAGAAAAGAACACAAAGACTTATATAATAATAGAAATAACATGACCAAGGAGCTAAAACGACGATACGACTTAGGGACCTTCAAGAATAGAGCATACTCATTTCTCAAAGGCCGGCAACGCATCTGCGGTCCCTCTGGTGTTGCAGTTGTCCATGGGCGTCGGTAGTCACTTAGGTGAAAGCCGGCTGCTCGTTTGCTCCTTATTATATATATAAAAAAGACGGTATACAGTGGAGATTATTATCGGTACTGTTAAAAATTGAAGTACCTTTAAATATGAAGGTGTTGGAATATAAAGAAATTGTGTGGCCCCTTTATTTGAACATTTAAATCGATTTATGTTAATAATATTTGAAAATTTAATTATTTATATAAAATATACTAGAGCTTATGAGTCTGTACTTTGACTGACTGGACTGAATTTAGACAATTATCCTTGCTAGATTCATTAATATATACATGTATTAAATCAAACCAATAGTACAGTAATTTTAAATAAAAAGACAAACGGCTTGTGTTAAAAATAACCACTAGTAGTATCGTAACAGCTAAATAACAATAGCGGTGATTAATCAGCTAGTCGTACATAGGAAATGGTTCGTATTGTTAATCTAACACTGGAAAATGTAGTCCGGCTTTATACAATTGCACATTTGAACTTTGTTCATAATTTGTTCCCGGACATTCGTGTTACTACATTATTTCAATGTTAGCAGATGATTTCTTACGGTAAGTTTTTTATGTTACATTATTTATACTCGTGCTGTGAACATCATTGATTTTTTGTCCCTGAATATCTATGACTTTATAGAACAGTAGTTTGAATCCTAACGGATTTTTATATTTGCCTGTGTTTATATTCTACTATGATAAGTACATTCGTCTTGTACCACTAAATGCAATCAGTTATTTTTCTCTGGATATTTAATACTAGCTGTGCTGAGTTCGCCACTTAAAATTAGTTAAAAAAAATTGATTCAAATTTAGCGTCATGATAGCCTATAACTTTCCACGATCAATGGGCTATCTAACACTGAAAGAATGTTCCAAATGGAACCAGTAGTTCCTGAGATTGGCGCATTCAAGCAAACAAACAAACTCTTCAGTTTTATATATTAGTATAGATATTATTGATTAGTTTTGGACCTTTGTATTGATATTTATTATTTATTTTGTTATTTACTTGTTCCGATTATCATTCTTTATTAGTTGCTAGAGTTTTATGGATTATGTTGTTTGACATAGTGCAATAAAATAGTATCTCACAGTTAAAGTTACTTTTAAGTGGAACTTAGAATCTCTTTCTATCCCGACAGAATCAAAAGTTGGAACTAGTTTAAAAGGAAATGGGTTAATAGTATGCGTAGTCATGCATGTTTCATTACGTATTTGATACGTAGATTTCTTTACGTTTAACCGTCGCTTAATATGCAAATAGGAACGGTGTTTGAAATGAACGCTCTCGCTTTTAAAAAAGGAAAAATAACGATTTTACAATAACGAAAATAATTATCTTAGATATTTATGCAACAAATTGAATAAAATTATAAACATATATCCGATGTAATACAATAACCCTAAAATTGCCGAAACAATTTTTTTTAAACCTATGTGTTACGATGAAATAGAGAAACTTGTGCAAGATAAATATATTTATACGACAAATCAATACATATATACTCATTTTTTTTAAATACAAGCACACGACGCACTACAGAAAGCCACGACGAACATAATATTATATATCCGCCTAAAAAGATGTAAAAATTTCATAAATTAATTAATGTTTAGCCTAATTATAAGTAACTTTTTTACGGAAAAACAGTCTCGTAGCACTGTTAATTATTTATTCAAAAGTGGACTCCAATCATAATTAAGAAATTGTAAAAAAATATGAAATATATCGTATATTTTACAAGGCACAACTTAAAAAAAACTGATTGAGTTATGTACAAGTAGACTCCAACCAGATCTAGAGTCATCTAGAGCAATGCTTATAAAAAAGCCTGTAAACCAAAATAATTTTCACCTTGTCTGATATGGTTCGCGTAGCCCTCTTGACTACTTTACGTAAATCCTTTTTTAGTTATATTATTCAAAGTGTTTTGTTTATCAATCAGGTTACCTTTAATTGTATGATAATAATAGTCTTTAGAACTACCCTTAAATGACCTACTACATACTTTTTTACAGTTAATGTGTGTAGGATAAAAGACGAATATAAATAAAATAAATCTAAACTTAACTATTCTTCGGGAAAAATGTATATTTTTAAAAGCACGGTCCCCTATATATTTTATTTGGCATAGCAGCACACACGAGACACGGCGATCGTTGTAATAAAACATTTAAGCACAAACATTATGTTAGAAGTTAACTTATTATAAAATATCCAATGCTCGTAATTTAGTTCAAGGGGTCTGTGGGAAGACACATCAAGGTGGAAAGGTTTCGGCGAGGAATGAAAGGTGGGAGCGAAGATTGATATGCTCAACCACCGCAAAGGAAGATCTTCGTGTCCGGGCTAGTTAGTCTATAGTATATAGTAATCGTAAGTAGAAACTTCGCTAGCGTGAGTTGGTTTTTATGGAGATTTTCAGTGTTTGTACTGCGGTCTAACACAGGCATTAAGTTGTCTACCTTAGGAACAGGCGTCCGTGTGTCATATAGTCCTGTATATATTTATTTATTAAAGTATCTTTGTCATTTCCATGACGTTTGTATAAATTTTAAATTAAAAAGAAATAATATACACATTTACATACACATAGACATCTACACCATCAGGTGGCCTGCAGATGCGTACGGGCCTTTAAGGAGGCGTTTGGGCCACCGGGTACTCTCGCAAACCAAACGAAACGCGACAGAAAATACCATCACTTGACGTGACAGCATGAAGAAGATTCAAAAATGTAATAAATAAATTATGTGCACGAACATGACGTGTTTATTTTAATAACCTAAATAACACCTTTATAACACTTTTTATTTTAACGTACACTCGAGGTGGGAATCGAATGCCCAACCTTGGAGCGAAAATCGGGCTCCCTGACGACTGCCAAATGAGCCATTCAAGTATTTTGGTCAATAATTAATTAATAATCAATTTAGTTATTGACAAAGAAATTAGTTCTGAACTCTTGAAATACTTACTAGTGTGTCCTGAAAAAGTCACTGAAATAAAAAATTAGTTAACAACGGTCATAGTTTATTAATAAAGGTTTCCCTACTGGGAACTATTTTTACCTAAACGTGACATTGTAGACATAAATGTCGTTTAAATGTCTACTGTCTGCGCCACCCTAATATGTACGTTGTACGGGTTAAGTGGTACTTTCCTGTCACTGAAATAAAAATTAGTTAACAATGATCATAGTTTATTAATAAAGGTTTCCCTACTGGGAACTATTTTTACCAAAACGTGACATTGTAGACATAAATGTCGTTAATCGGGTCCCACTGTTTTACGTGCCTTCCGAAACACGGAGGAGGTCGGATATCAAATATAAACCAGTGCTAGATTGCATCATCCATCTATCACCCGGTCGCAGCATAAACAACTTAACCTAGCGATCGACTCAAATGCCGATCACTGATTAGGCCACAACCTCCTGTAATTTAACATTGATGGTAATATATTATATAAAATATATTTTAAATTTAAGTTTAAGTAACGGGCAAAGAAACGATTAAAAATTCAATCCTTAAGTGCACCCCTTCAAGCTTGTAATGTTAATTATATATTTTTTTATTAACACCACAAGTCTGATTTTTAATTTTTGTTCATCATCATCATCATCAGCCTATGTTCGTCCACTGCTGGAAATAGGCCTCTCCTAAAGTGCGCCATTTTTCCCTGTCTTCGGCTTGACGCATCCACTATTAGTTATATAACTGTAGCTTGTCAGATGCAGAAAAAATAATAATTAAAAGGTATAAAGTAATGAGAACTAAATATATGAAAATATTCTGTACCACATGAGTTCACGAATGTGTGCTATGCGTCAAACGTACATCCTTACATCCATTGTGTACAAACTTTCGCGTTTATGCTTAGTGGGATTCATTTTATCGATTGTCTTCTTCAAAGCGATATTTGGCGGTCAGTTGGTGAAATCTTCTACGATCCTTAGAAATTCGCTTTAGTTAATATTGTAGCTGCCTCTACATAACGAGGTGGCAATACTGCAGAGTGTCTTCTTTCGGCCTAGGCTTCAGGGCGTACGGGCCTCGAGGTAATCCTCCTTGCCCGGACTGTTGTCCCACGGACAGCCATAGTACACTTAATACCATGTGTAACAAATGTGCATAATTTTGCATTTTATACTTAGATTCCGCAATTTTCTTACCTTTCATTAAGGTTTCGTAGTACTACAAGGAACCCTTATAATTTCATTTTGTCCGTCCGTCCGTCTGTCTGCCCGTAAGTTGGTCCCCCCCTAGCATTTCCAAACTACTAGACGTAGAGACTTGAAATGTTCCACGTTGATAGAACATGCTAAAAACTCATTAGGAAAATTATTCTGAACGAAATCGGACAACAACTTTTGAAGTTTAAATGTGACCTTACTCTAGTCTCCACGTTCTTATTTATTTTGTTACCTAATGTCTCCATAAGACGAGCCTCGATTTAGATTTTGGAATAATGTAGAGAATATTAAAGCTATTCAAAATACATATATTCAAAATAATAAATCACTTACACAAAATAAAAATGACAAAATTAGTCAATAATTAAAACCAAGTGAGCACGAGAACTAAATTAGTTTGCTCAAATCAGCCAACAAATGTGACACGCGACATTTGCTGAGCAGCCGTGGTTGTTATGCTGTTCACTTTCAAAAGAAAGTGAGAAGTACGAAAATTAGAATTAAATTATTTATGTAAAATTACAACGTCAAATAGTGCTACAAAAAAGTTTGAAACAGCTGATTTCTTTTATGTATAAAATTCACAAATATGTGATGTCACACCACGGGGGACGAGGTTTCGAAAATGTGACAACAAGGTCGATAGATTTTAAGATATTTATTTGACGATTATTTCGCTTATTTCGATAAAATAATTTATGAATTTGAACGAATACAAGACAGAAAACGATGATCAAAAGGAAATAAATCTTATTAGCAACTTAACTTTTCTAGAAGATTATTTTTCCTATTGCTTGTTCTTTATTTTATATAATAAGGGGCAAACGGACACCTAAACGCACTTGCCGCACTACGCTACTAAGTCTGTCTGTCTGTCTATTTGTTCCTTATAAGTTCTGAAACAACTAGACCGTTTCTACGGGACTTTCACTGGCAGATATTGGCATATATGGCAAGAAGTATAATTGGCTACGTCAATTTTAGAAAAATTATTAAGGTTACGCAAAAAAATTTAGCAATATCATTGAAATCACGCGGACAAAGTAGTGGGATACATCTAGTGTTAAATATATCAAAACCAGACAGTATGTCTGTGTCAGTATGTTAGTGACATACTAGCGTACTTTTTTCTAATGTCGAAGCGGAAAAAAAATCCGCATACTTAGCATTGTATACTTAGCCTTGCTATGACAAAATAAATGCAAAACAGATTTTTCAATACATAAAAATAATATTATAATTATGTAAACACTTACATGAAAAAAATAAAACAATTTTATTTCCAGCGAACACAAAATACGTAAGCGTTCTTCTTAAGGTCAAAACAAATTGCATTCTTGAATAAGGAATTATTGTCAGTAGCATTATTTTATTATAAAAATGTAGCGGGCCCGACAGACGTTGTCTTGTCCGGTTTACGGTCAGGCGAAAGATCCAGTACAAACGCCATCTATTATGCCCGAGCCAGACAACTCAGTGTCTCTACATTTTTGTCTTTGAAGACTACAAAGTACTACAAAACTTTGCGCAAATACACAAAGTCCCCAGCCACACTACATAATCATTGAAATGATCATTCAAGTGAAGCTATTTCTGGCTCCGGCATTAAAAGTATACCAAAAATGCGACTTGCTCTGCGTTATTTAGTATTTATTAAATATTCCTTTGAATTTTACTTCCTTTCTTTTTTTAAACCTTTCCAGAAATAAAGGGAATATAACAACAGCCAGGAGTCAAATAGGCTTATCCGTTCTTGAGTTATAGCGACACTTAGACCTAATTTAGGCTGCATACCGACAGTAGCGCCACCTATTGGGTCCTATATCTTTGCAAGCCATAATAAGAATTTTTAAAATACAAACACAAATTTTCATCCAAGTCGGTCCAAGATTTAGGAGGAGTAGGGTGACAAAGGCCTGTACAGTACACTGGATTTATATATAATACTAGCTTTGCCCCGCAACTCAGTCCGCGTCCACCCTTATCACTTAGGGGGATGAAAAATAAATGTTGACCGAATATTCAACCATGCACGCAAAATTTCATGAAAATCGGTCGAGCTGTTTCTGAGGAGTTTGGCAACGCACCCCGTGACATGAAAATTTTATATATTAGATAAAGTATAAGTTTCTCGTTTCTTTTCATAATCTTATCTTTAACATTTTGTATCAGTTTCTTTAATTGATAACTTAGAACTTCAAACAGCACCACAAAGCTTGAAAAAGCTTACAACCAAGTTTGTGATAGGAATGGGCGTTAATATAGCGGCTTCGGAGTTCGAACCAGGTTCCTTACAAATCTGTCCTTCTACCGTTGAGGTATTAAGGGCTAAGACACCACGTGCCCGCACAAAAGGAGCCCTACTTAAAACTGCTGTAAATTTGTAGTAGAATAAAAGCTTTTTTTATTTTATTTTTATCATACTTACCACGTAAGATCATATTACCACCTTACCTACCCTATAACATATTAAACATAAAACAATCATTACAATAATACACATACATTGATTCAGTACGATTCAGGTTGCATAATTCAATGCGTGTTTCTTAACACGTGAGCCGCAATTTCTGTAGGTATCACAAAACAATTATATACAAACAAACAAGTACATACGCTCCACTTTTTTTTCTAAACCACCTGATATTACAGTGTTTACACGAAAAAAATCAAGTACATTTTTCATATCGAATGTCCGCAGTGACTAATTACCTCGATTGCCTATTTTGACGACTTTCAAAGGCCTATTTTGTGTGTGCTATTGTTGGCATCTTCTTATTTTAAGGAACTAAAATATTATATTTTTGATTGCATAAAAGTAATGGTCAAAAATTAAAAATAATTGAAGAATTAAAGAATGTGAATTGGGCCGGCGCGAGCGGCCATTCGAGAGGGACAGATAAAATAGTGTTGTGGTAAAAGGGAGTTAGAAATAATTTAATTAAAGTTGTTCTTAAAACGTTTATTTAACAGACGATTAATATTGTGTTTTGTAAATTGATTTTTAGAATTCACTTTAATGCATAAAATAATTCTAACTCGCTTGACCGCGGTCAAGATTGTACTAAGGGAAATTTGAGCCCATGTTTGTACCATTGATAAGCTATTAAATGTCTTGTTTCTGCATTTATTTTGAAGCTTTTGCTAAACAACATAAGTTCGGGACGTAACCCGTAGGTTCTTAACCCGACCTTCTAGATTTTTTTAAAGGATTTATTACGGGATAAATAGTCAGAGATCTGGAAAACGAGTTCTTACGGACATCAGCTCGCCTCCTGTTTAATCCAGGGGGTGGATCTTCCTTTTATCCGTTAACTGGTTAGATTCGCCACGGGTACGCGACCCTGGACTACCCTAGCTGCTGTCTGCTATTGTCACTCCCACTTCACTGTCACTTCCACACCCGAAGTCACTTATGTGAAACCCCTGCTCGTTTGCCCTTGTAACATAATAAAAGGTTTACTATAAAAAGGAAATAAAACCGAGTTATCAAACCTATATTTACATGGTTCGTATTCAAAGTAACGGTAATCACTAGGTTACAAGAATTACTCGCCACTTATTAGCCAATAAGCGGTATGGCTTTATAAAAACTTATCTTGAACGTTTTAAAGGGACATATATTTTAAAGGGACATACATGTGATAAATAACAATCATTATGGACGCACGATACGCTATCCTATAGTTAGGTTATTGATTAAGGGCTATTGTGCAGTCGGTAGTGAGTGGCATATTTTGGTTACTTTGGCGCAGGGCTGTCAAAGTAGATATATGTTTTGTATAAAGTTTGAGTTAAAGAAATATTATTAAAGAATTAGTCATGTACTCAGAATCTGTCTTATTACTTTACTCATCAGCCTACACTTCTATTGCATTATGAAATTATTATTGTTCAGAAATATTTACAATTTTTGAAGAATAATAAGTAAAGATTGTTGGCACATGAGTTTAGGCCAGAAATCTTAAGATTTGTCACATATGCTTATTTAAAGCTATGTTCAAATATTTTATTCTGAATACAACAATATTTGATAATTTTATTATTGCCCGGCGCGCTGATCGATCTACCAACACTATATCAGGTTTATTGGCTACAATACACCTGTCAGTGATGATAGACCGATCCCAATAGAGCAAGACATGACCACTTTCCAAGACTGACGCAGGATTGTAACTGTAGTAGGGGACTTCCTCATCAACAAGACTATATTTCAGAGCAAGTTGTTCATGGATTATCCTGGCTACTTGATTGTGTCTGTGCAAATACTCTCTGTTAGCAAGATGAGAACAGCCGGAAACAATGTGCCTTAGGGATTCCCTATTTTTGTGCCAAATAAAATCCTTTCTTTCTTTTTTTTGTAATGTTGTTTCATTTTTTAATAAAATATAGGTCTCCCGTCTTGGAATCTCCCCGTTTGTACCATATTTTACGGTCCTGAGCACCTTACATCATTAAAATTATTACATTATGTAAATTAGATATAATATCTTAAACTATATATAACAATCGGAAGTCTTCCAGTTAGCTTTTACGACATCGTCATGAAGAAAGGAACGGCATAATAAAATCACATCATGAATTTGCAAATTTGATTGCTCACTTAACGTAGAGATGGACTGAGGGTAGGTAAGACAATAGCCTAACGTCTATGAAAACGATATTTGGAAAACGTCTGGTGTTCTCGTAGAACAAAGAGAACTATATATTGAAATTAGGTGAAAAATTTTAGCGTGATAATATATAGCCTATAGCCTTCCTCGACAAATGGACTATCTAACACTGAAAGATTTTTTTAAAATCGGACCACTAGTTTCTGAGATTAGTGCGTTCAAACACAAACAAACTCTTCAGCTATATATTAGTATAGATTATCAATTTTAAAGATTATCAGTCATTGTCAAGCTATAAATCTGTATTATGTTGAGGCGCGAATATGTCGTAAGAAAAACCATTGCTTCCGTGACCTTACCCGACCGTATTAGATGTTTGTCATTGTTTGGTAAACCTCTGCAGTCTAAGCGGACCCTGATACTTAACCGGGATAACACTAGGAACAAGCAGTTACCGAAGAAACGCTTATCTAAAAGGGTTCCGTATCTGATACGCGATAAATGTATTTGTTAAATAACTTGAAAAGTTATTTTTCGATTATCACGTATATTATCACCAGTAAACCAAATTAAAGGGAACCTATTTTTTTAAATTACAGAAGACAGAAGGGAGAATCCCACTGTAATATTTTATAATAAATTTATTTTAATAAATAAATAAATATATACAGGACTATTTATGACACACGGACGTTTGTTCCTAAGATAGACAATTTAATGCCTGTGATATAGGTAACATCCGCCTGTTATACACAAATAATTTTTTTTAGAAATATATAAATACATACATATGGATAATACACCCAGACTCGAGGTTCGTGTTCCCAGATAAGTTTTACTGAGGACTAGGGTGCGACCGTAAATTATTTAGGAATAATAAATCCAATGAATATATTTTATAATAATATGTCTGTACAATTATATCATATGCACAAACTGTTTGATAATTATTATAGTATAACTTATGCTAAAGAGTTTAGCCCTAATATTCAACAAATAGAGTCGATCAGCAAAGGTTTTTTTAGGTTGGTACATACCCCTAACAAAAAAATTAATAGTTGTACGTTATGTACATATACCATGATATTGGTGGACAGCGGGACTAATGCGTACATTCTCTGTACTGCGTCCCTTGCTAAATATATTTCGCAATGTTTCTTAGTTCAAGTTTTTCGGCAAGTTATTTATTCCTATAATAATAATTTTAAAAAATATTTACTTAAGCAACTAATGGCTCATGAGTGTTAGTAAATTAATAAAAAGGAGCCTCAATATTAAGCCTTCCAAAATAGGAGACAAACAGAAACGATGGGGCACTTGTTGTGCGAGTGCGATGGGCTGGCTAGAATGAAAATGAATCTCTTCGGCGTGAGGAATAAATATGGCAGAAGATTTACAAAAGTTATTTTTGAAGAACATATGAATTTCAAGAGCTTAAATTAAATTTCCGTAGATATCTGCATCTGTATACACACGAAGTAAAATCATTAAAAAAAAAACAACAAGGATATATGTAATTACTCGTCTTAAATTTTTTCCTCCATTCATCGCATGCCGCATAACAGCCGCCTGCGGAGCGGGTATAAATTGCAAATATTATTATTTTTCAGAAACACTCATCTAGAAGTTCAGTGTGTTATAAATTGGTCAAGCTTTAATTTGTACGATTTACATCGTTCGTAGCTACGTTATTATAGACTAGTTAGGCCCGCAACTTCGTCCGCATAAAATTAGGTAAAAAGTAGTTGATACTTAAGCGTGATGTTACATAAGCCTTCCTTGAAAAATGAGCTCTCTAACACTAAAATAATTTTACAAATGGGGGCTGTAGTTCTCGAGATTAGCGCGTTCAAGCAAACAAATAAACAAACTTTTCAGCTTTATATATTAGTATAGAGTATAGATACAGGTGTGCCAAAGATTAAACTGGGGAAAGCGGAGATAAAACTAGCTATTTTATATGCTCCTTTTTTTGTGTTCCGCTAATTTTACCGGTGCGTCTATATTGTAGGTAGATGTGTAAAAATCTACCAATACAAGCGCGTGAAATAATGCTAACTAAATCCATTGGATTTAATACTTTTGTTCCGATTATAACATTAATATTGAGCAGACATCGCTCTTTCACTACAATTATTATCTAACAGAATCGTGTATTAAGCGCACGTCTGATATATAACTTAAAGTGGCTCATTTTGAAATCGCGATTTATTAGAAACGCAATGTTGTGTAATATTATTTCAGCTTGCTACTTGAAATTCATAACCGAACTTATTTAAGAAAGTCAATGGGTCACTGGGTTAGAGTTATGATGCCTAAAGTAGAGTCCGTATCCGCATCGACATCCTATCGTCCAAAACTCAAGTCAAAGTCAAAATCGTTTATTCATATAGACTTTTAGTAAGCACTTTTGAACGTCATATGATAATATATATTTTTTTATTTATTTAATAATTTGGTGATAAAATTTACGACTTAAAAGCTATGTTTACAAGGGTACGATATATCCATTACATATGTCGTATCATTAACCTTATTTCGGAGAAACTTTAAAAGAAGGAGAGGTAAATTCGAAAGATCATGTAAAAATAAAAAAAGCACTATTGATCGATACTTCGGATAGATGATATACATGTAAAACTATTATTTCATGAAACATTCGGCCCGTGTCAAGTTTTTAAAAAAAATACATAAATGCGATTAGTTAATTGACTTATACCAATACCTAAATTCAGACAAGACAACGTCTGTCGGGTCCGCTAGTAAGACATAAACGATGAATATCGAGAGATCAATATTAAGAGTCGCATCTCCTCAGGCAAAAATTATAACGAAGACGATATTGACTGTGTAATATTCAAACCCACGCCTATAAGAGGTAGAGGTAGCAATAGGGCCGGTAGTTAATTACTTTGTTTGAATTTGTCAACCTGCTCACAAGTGGTGTTTACCATCGACGAAGCACCGCCTCGCGCCCCGTGCCGCGTCGACGCCCGTGACTCAGAATTAGGCGCCCACTTTATCGTACCGGCGATCACGACCACAGATCCCGGTCGGTCTAATTAAGGCGTATTACATTTGGGGTGCGAAATGGACGGTGAACCTCGAATAATAACACGCCCACGCTTAATTTTCTAATGTATTATTATCATAAAACAAATCATATTATGCTTTGTGCTACTGATTCGTGGCTAGCGTGGGAGGTGACGTCTCTACGTACTTAATTATTATAATTCAAAAATTAATTTATTTATTAGTTCTGTAAGTACTTCTTCTAAGGTTGTCAAAGGCAAAATCAGAATTTGTATTTAGAGTTAGCATTTAATTGCCTACTAATTGCATTACTGGTAAAATTATTATGTCCCTGTGCTACTAGTTAAAAATTTTGCTAGCAACGCAAAGTTCAATAGTCCGGAACAGTGAGTTTCCGAACGCCTAATTTTTTAACTTAGCACCTAATTAGCATCTATCTAAAAAGCCCACAATTTTAGCATTTTCTAAATGCATATTCCCGACCTTGCGTTGCTAGCGAGACAGCTACTTTTTCTTGTTGCTTACATTCATCAAAAAATATTGAAGACACAATGAATAAAACAACGTCAATAACATCAACAATCATTGCGATATATCTACAATATATAGAGGTTCTAACTAACAACAAAATTAAACATCAAAATAATGTATCGTTTTTGTGTCACAATTAGCAATATCCGTTATTAATTACTTCGGTATAGACAACAGTGCGACCCACTAGTTTCTAAAAATAGCTAAAAGTCAACCAGGTTGACCTTATCTATACTAATTATAAAGCTGAAGAGTTTGTTTGTTTACTTGCTTGAACGCTCTAATTTCAGGAACTACTGGTGCGATTTGAAAATTTTTTCAGTGTTAGATAGCCCATTTATCGACGAAGGCTATATATCATCACGCAAAAATTAAATCTTTTTTTTTTCCTAATTTTACGCGGACGAGTCGCGGGCACACTAATTTAAAAGAACTCTGTCGAATATGATCAAGTTAAGATGAAAAAGAAGAACTATTGGAAAATCTCTATCGATTGCTTTTATTTACAATACGATTATTCGTTTATGCAGTCTATATAACAAACATTTATTATGTAGCGTCGCTCGCTGTCTGGGCCCAGAGCCGAGCTGTACGCCCTTTTCTTAAGGTATTACAGACAGTTTAGTTTTAAGTACGCTTTCTTAGTTATAATAATTGTTTTTACTTTTTGTATTTATGTTTTTTAAACTACGACTGTTTGCCTACCTAATTAGAAATAAATGTATTCTCTTTCTAAATAAATGTATTTCTTTCTTTCTTTCTTTCTAAAGCACTAAAGGTTTCTTCGCAGCGTCCATCACAATATAGACTGTTTATATCCGTTATCAGTTTGAGTCGCTTGTACCAAAGTGTTATATTGTCATCTGGACATTTGTACTTGGCAAATTTTCAAGTTTATACACAAAAGCAATTTAAAATTGAATTCCTGACTAATACCCATATACGAGTTAAAACTTACAAATGTAAGGTAATAAACTGTAGCGAAACCTTCGGTACAATTTTAAAAAGATTGCGTGGACGGAGGAGTTTTTTTGGCACAATTATAGTTTATATAAGGAAGGGTACTTAGGGTTTAAGAAATTATCACTTCTTGAACTATATAATAATAAAACCCTATATCCTCCTTAAACTTTACCTCTTTAACATTGGTAGAGATAATAACAAATATTGCTATTTGTTAGTATTATAAATGAGTATGCAAACTGATTTTTTTTTTGTAACGTCTGATTTATTTAAGGGTCTTCAATCTATTTAAGATTGTGCCAGACTCATCCAAAAAACCTACAAGTCTTACATAACATATAAGTACGCAAGTTATATATTATTTAGAGCCTCAATAGCTCCACGGTACTACACTGTTTTGTGAAAAACCCATGAAACCCTTTATCCAGGACCGCAAGAAGTGGCGTCACTTGGTCTCCGTGGCCAAGATCCAGCTTGGGTCTATGCGCCATCGCAGTAAGTAAGTATGATGATAGAATCGTGCTTTCCACAATATTTTTATTCTCCTATTCCATTAGTTAAGGGAATACGTTTATAAATCTCATATTGCTGTGTGTTGGATAAAATTATGGGCTAACATTTCATTAAAGATACACAATATATGATATGTAGCTATATTATTTACTAGCGACCCACCCAGGATTTTCACGGGTATCGATAAGTTTTTTATAGTAAACGGGACGGCAAAGAGTAGTTTGGCTGTGGTTTTCATGTGGTTTGCAGGTAGCCAGGCAGCTCTACATTACAGCAGAAAAATCTAGTTAAGCTCAACTTCTAAAGTTAACTTATTAAGACATGTTTTATACACCAACATCTGACGTTTAAAAATAATTCTTGGACAAGAATCCTAATCGTTTTATATTTAAAATATTGTTCGATAAACACGAGTCTCCCTTTACCCCGAACCCATCGCTTCCACGTCGGATCGCGCTTGCCCCCATCGTACAATCCAGTAAACTGTTTTCGATGAATATCTCTGTACTGCATTTATGTAAGGTAACTTATATAATAATTTATGTGCATAGAAATTTCAATAGCGCGATGTACAGCTTGAGATTTTGCGACGCAATTCGTCGTAATTTTTGCATGTTTGAAGTGACTCTATATCTGATTCTAAAACATTTATTGATTCCGAGATTTGATTCCAAGATACATATTTTTATTTAAGGCGAAAGCTTGTGTTTTAATTGATTTTTGGTATATAAAATCATTGTAAACTCACCGTAATTCGCAAATTCTTTTGACAGCAACAGCTTTTGCAACGTCCACTTCCCACTTTAGATCGTCCGGTCTACCAACTACAGTGTCCACAAGTAACTCTTGTAAATAGGGAAAACACCGGACCTGACATGAAACAACAGCATTTTCGAGACTCAAAAACAAATAATGGACAATAAAGGGTTCCGTATCTGATACGCGATAAAGGTATTTGTTAAATAACTTCTAAAGTTGTTGTACGATTTCTCTCAAGATAATTGTACGGACGGACAGACGATGTTCAAATTTTACACACAAAAGTATAGTCGATCAAGAAAAGTGGTTTGCCACGCTAAGGTCGAATGTCGTTTGCATGTCAATTAGTTATAAGGATTATTTTTGTTTATTATGCGTTACATTGATTTCTAATAATAAGCCTTAACAAAAGTTTCTTTACCAGAATAGTAAAGTACTTTCTTGTACTCTCAACTATACGCCTATATGTATGTAGTTACGCCTCATTAAATCTACGTAATGAGCGTCCATAAATTCTCGTTTCGTGCAAACCGAGATGATTAAATATAATAAAAACGCCCCATATATATTTATGAAGGAACTCAGATAATCAATTCAAAATTTTACATTTATGTACTCCATTGCAAACGGATTCTACGACAAAAAGTTACTTGACCAAAGTTGTAGATAATGTTATTTGCGACTAAACTATTTTTTTGTGGGATCTATATATTCGTCAAATAAATCATTTGAACCCCTTTTTTTCAATATGGCGGCGTTCCCCGCGTCTTTGTCCACGTAAAGTTAGGTGAAAAATTTTAGCGTGATGATGTATAAAACCGAACGAAACGCGACAACAACACCATCACTAGACGTGACAGCATTGCCGCCACTTCACGCCGATTTCATGTGAAAAAGAGGTACTGGTACTCGGGCGCGCCGGCTCAATTCGGCTACAAGCATGGCGCTACGATTACGATTAATCTAATTACGATTAATATCACAAAGTGACATTAATCGGGTCCCACTATTTTAAGTGCCTTCCGAAACACGGAGGAGGTCGGATATCATATATAAACCAGTGCTAGAATGGGTCACCCATCTATCACCCGGAAGGAAACTTTAATGTGGATTTAGGTCATCCGGATGAGAGATAAACAGATTTATCAATTCAAGTAGAAGATCGCCTATGACGCAGCAGTGCGAAGGAACGATTTGCCACCAAAAAGTCCGTCCGTCCTTCCGTCTGCTGATAAGGTGGTACCCCTCCTTAGCATTTCCAAACTATTAGACGTAGAGGCTAGAAATTTTCTAAGTTGATAGAACATGCTAAAAACTCATTTAAAAAATAATTTTGAACGAAATCGTATAACAACTTATGAAGTTATTTTAAGACACAATTTTGTTTTTGGCAAAATAAGTTTGCTTTTATCTTGTTTGCTTTTGAACCGCAAGTTTCAAAATAGGGGGCATTCGGTATTGCTTTATAGTCTAAGAGTCGGTGGCTAAATCTTCTGACGTAGTTTAAACACTTAATTTTTTTTATATTAAAAGTGGCAAAGGAGCATGTGCTTCTTCACTTAAGTTACTACCGACTTCTTTGCACATTTGCACCACCAGAAGATTCACAGTTGCGTTGCCAGCCTTTAAAAAAGAGTTTATTCCACGATGGGATTGAAGTGGCGGCAATGCTGTCACTTCAAGTGATGGTATTGATGTCGCGTTTCGTTTGGTTTGTGAGACTTCCCGGTGGCCTAATCTCGTCATTTAATGCCGGCAACGCATCCGCCAGCTCGTTTGCCCCTTGTAAAAAAAAAAGAGTGAATTGCAGACGACTTTTTAACTAGAATCTTACCCTGTCTATGAGTCCAGTAATGTGTGAAACATTGGTCTGCCTGCAACACTTGATGGTGGAAAGTCGAGGCTTCACGGAGATGGCTAACGCACAACTCGCACACCAATCGGCTAGCACCAGATTCGTTTACATGTGATAGCTGAAAATCGAAAAAAGCTACCATTAAAAATAAATTCTACATAGTTTTTAGGATTTCAATTTTTTTTATGTCACAAAGGGCAAACTAGCTGGCGGTTCACATAAGCGACAACCGACGCCCATTAGAAGGCTAGCAGATGCGTTGTTGGTCATTAATGACGAGATTCGGCTGCCAGGAAATCTCCCAAACCGTACGAAACGCAACATTAATTCCATCACTTGACGTAACAGCAGTGCTACCACTTCACGCCGATCTTATGTGAGAAAGAGGATGGATGGATAGGATGCCTATAAAAGAAACACAAATTAAAATTAATTGTCTGTTTGTCCCAGGTAATATCTTAGACGGCTGGACCGATTTTGATGAGAATTTTACTGGTAGACAGTTGATTTAGACAGAATAGCCTAGGGTTATTCGCGTTTAGTTAAATAATAAGGATTCCACATCCTCGTCCTTCTTCGTCCTCAAACTGCATAATTATCTAAAGTTCTTAATATAAGCAAAAAATACAGGAATTAATTTACTTACAGAAACTTTAAAACAATCCAAAAGTATATCCCCAAAGACTTCTTTTATGCCTGTATCTGAAATATATGCCGTCGTCATATCCCATATCCCACTGGCTGATAGGCAACATCTACAGACGTCTGGTTTTAATACCCAGTTTGAAACATTATAGTCAACCATTTTTTTTTTATATTAAAAATAGCTCAAATAAATATAACAATATTTATACTAAGCCCCTGATTAATGTACAAACATATTGGAGCATATTATATTACGATAAACTGCACTTATTTTTTCACTCGGTTTAAAAAAATATATAAGTGAATTAATCGCATTCCCCGCTCGGAAAACAAATTCTAACTAGTAATAAATTAACTGACAGGCGACAGCTGATTGAAGACGACGTCTCACGTCATCACACAGTCGGTTTCAGACATTAAAACGTTTTTTATTTCAGTGGACAGCGATACAGACTAGGGATGTACGGAGGATCGATTCCAATTCCGAACTTCCAATTTATTTTTAACATTCGTTTCCGATAAATTTTAATCGGAAATTATAAAAGAAGTCGATGGTCCTAGAGGTTAATGAAGTGGCTGGTCGGCATTGGCCTTTAAGAAATACATTAGACACAGTAAACTCTGCAATGTTTTTATTTAATAAATATAAATTTTTATTTTCTTTATTCATTAAATTCATAAAATTATTGCAGTTCTGTCAACGAATACTACAATCTATGCGCCTCCTCAATTACGTAATTCGACAGACATTTTTAATATACAGACTAGTTACTCCTATATGTAATCTCCATGGTTAGTTTGTCAGCT
>JANCMC010033613.1:47788815-47908215 GCA_024363005.1 Charaxes varanes
TTACGTAATTCGACAGACATTTTTAATATACAGACTAGTTACTCCTATATGTAATCTCCATGGTTAGTTTGTCAGCTCTCAACAGTCAACGTATAAATATTAAATTCATATCATTATTTAAACAATAACACAACGTAATTCTTTATCATTTTTGTATTGAATACCGATTTAGTATTTCTATAATAATTTAAATAGTATAGTAAGAATGCGTAATGTGGAAATAAAAGCAAAAGTTCACGACTTTGAAACAATATGTAAAATAGCAGAAGACCTTAGTGGTGCAGCGCCGGCTTTAATCGAACAAGATGATACATTTTATAAAGTAAACAGCGGGCGATTAAAAATGAGGGTTTATGCTGACCAATCTGCAACTCTTGTTAGATATGATCGTAACGATGAACTGGGTCCAAAAATGAGTGATTACGATCTGGTGGAATTTTCGTCTCTAGACTGCCAAAAAGTTAAAGATTTGGATGATATTTTTAAAAAGTGCTTAGGCATTCGCGGGCGAGTTGTTAAAAAGCGGTAAGTTGATACTGCTATTGTGTTTTCTTTGATGGCTTTATGCTGTATGACTCTTTAAACAAAAAAAAAATTAAACTTTATTGTCAATAAATTATATATTATTTATATACGATATTTTTGCTTAGTAATTTAACTATGCTTGTGTATATATGTTATATGCTGTGAAAAATGATATTATTTACTATGTATTAATTAATTATTCATTTGTTTACAGAAAACTTTACTTGGTTGGTGAAACTCGTATTCATATAGATAAAGTACAGAGTTTGGGTGACTTTATGGAATTGGAAGTTGTACTTCGACCTGAACAGAGCTTAGAGGATGGGCAGCAAATAGCTAAAGATCTGCAAACCAAACTAGGTGTTAAGGATGAGGATTTGATACAGTGTGCCTATATTGATTTGTTGGAAGGCAAATAATCGTAGAGGATTTTACTGGACATTTTTTGGTCACTTCTTTTTAAATTGTTGGGGGTCTACAAAGACAAAACATCAATTGCTATAGGCAACAAAATAAATTTGAATCATTATTTTATGAAAGTTAAAAAAGAAATATAATTTCTATGAAGTGGATAGGGTTTTAAGAGTCCAGTTCATTTTAAATTTGTTTCATTTTTATCTTTTTTATGGTTGTTTCTAAAAATTTATTCGGGGATACTAAATGCGCCCCAAAAAAGACCTGGATTTTACAACCTTGCTACATATATACTGTTAACTAATATGGCACCATCTAACATCTTGCAATAACAGACGGCTGTTACCTATAACACAGGCATTAAGTTGTCTACTTTAGGAACAGACGTCCGTGTGTCATATAGTCTGTAAATATATCTGTATATTTAAAACGTTATTTATTTATTTATTATAACATTTACGTAATATAAATATAAATAATATTTAGTAGCTAGTCCTCGATATACTGTACAGTTAAGTTAGTTTTGGCAAAGGGTCTAAAGATAAAACGCACGTACTCGCCAACTTTGGATGTATTTTTGGAAATCACGTGCGAGGACTTTATAACTAATAAAATATTTTTTTTATTTATATTATTTTTTAGAACCCTAATTTCTATTTCAGCAAATTCTTGAATAGGATGGCCGCCCGCCTGTTTGCCCTTTGTTATATAAATGTAAAAAATATATGTATATAATTATTTATTAAAATTGGTTGTCTATAAGGACAGTTTATGGACACTAATTTAATGTGATAATGTCAAATGTTTAGGCAGATTGCGCTTACTTGTTGTGCAGTCTTTTTTTTTCTTGTGGCTGGACCAAAGGCCCTATAGTTATTTAGATTATCACTATAGATAAATAACGTAGATACCGACTGGAGCGCCATCTGCCGGGCTGATTTGTAAAAGTAAACCATGCGACTTATTTCCCAATGAGTTCCGAGGGAATAGTGTTCCTATTTCAATAAAAGATTAATTAAGAAAAAATGATAAACAGAGAGAAAATTTGTAATAATTATATTTTATAGAGAAGTATTTTCAATAACTGGTATAATTTGTAACTACAATGAGTAATTCCAGTAAATGGAACTAATACGTATATAACATACCACAGACATCCATAATTGGAGTATATTAAAACGAATCCACTCACATGTTCATTTCATTCCTAATTAAAATACAATCCCACTCAAATATATGAAAGTCCGAAAACATGGTCATGGAAAAGGAATATGATTCGTTTTTTTAATAAATATTTGGCTTTCACTATCTCTATTAGCCTTTTAATTGATATTTTAAAGACGACAATTTGTACAATGTAGAATTATTTTGTACTTACCTCAGAAATACAAGATAATCCAACCAAGTACGATATTACGCAAGTAATAGCAATGAATAAGACGAAGGAGGTCGGATATTTGAAATCTAGTGTTGGGATTGGCCATGCATCCTTCACCCGGCCGCGGTAAGAACTACTTAACCCAGCGTTCGACTCAAATGCCAGTCTCTAATTAAACTACAACCTCCTCAAAAGTATAGAAATACTAACCTTCAATATACACAGTATAGTACAAAGTTAGACACTGTTCACGAGACCTTTCCATATTGACTCAAATTGTAATTATGTATATGTATATATATTTATTGAAATTTGGACGCCATGTATTGGTATTGACCTTTGTTCGGCCGATCGATCGATGTAATGGTCATAGTACTTAATTTTGCTGTCGTCGAGTCGTTACTTAGGTACAATAGAATAGTAAGACCTACAATTAACGCAGATTGAACAGCTGATATAGCGTCTATAATAATTATTTTATTTCTTTGTGTATGTGTGAGTGTATGATTTGAACTAAAAATCAAACATTTTAATTTTTTCGGTAAATAGAAAGTATGAATTTATATGACTACGCAACTATTGGTGACACAAACAATGTGCCGGTATAGAACTGGACTAACCCTATCCATTGTTTAACTGCTGTGGATCGTGTATCGTTGGCCCATATGGCTGGTGGACTGTCACTGGAGTGTTGGCTTCGACACATTCGACAGTAATTTCATATAAATGTTCATATGAAATTACTTTTAGGACTGTATTACTTACAAGACATTATTGAAGAATTATGTTTAGACATTGAATAATGATCTTTAATTTTATCTCATAATCTCTGCTTGCTTGTAATTCTAAAAAATGTTGTATACACCTGTAATGGCGCGTCATACTGAACGTCTGTAGCAGATTTTAATGTGTTTTCTCGTTTGCTTATTTCATTTATAATATTCTTTTTTGTTTAATTGAGAGTATTAATTAAGGATGATTGAGGTATTATTTTTTAATGGAGATACAAGAGATAAAAATTTATCGAGATTTTACAACACTGTTATATTTATTTAACATAATTGTGTTATTAAATGATAATTGTGTTACATACATTTTTAAATATTATTATAAAAACGAAAACATTTAAAAATATATAAAAAAATAGATCTCCGCCGGCAGCGGGGGCGAATGAATACGAGGTAAAATCGGTGTAATGCTGCAACCCGAAAGCTACACCACCGAATCCGCCACCAAAGCACAGTAGTTTAGTTTCTCATGCATACTAATTATTTGTTTACTGTTTAGTTTCGTGATATTTTTTTGAACTCGGTTCTCTTATTATTTATAAATAATTTATTGTGTCTAACGGCACTCCAGTATCTATAAGAATTTGACATGGTCATGTCGGAAATTATCTACGGCCTATGACCTAGACCTGACGCCTCGGCCACTGACACGGAGATCGCATGTCACACCAGTCATTTCCCTCCACTTTTACCGAGCTGCTGCTATCCTAGGTTGAATGTTGCATTCAAAGTTTTCTGAAATGTCTATGATACTAACCAAATACTTACAATTATCGCAGATGCTGACTAAACGATCACCGTTTGAATAATACTGAATACTTATTTATTTATTATTTTATTTATTTAAATTTTTTATTTACTTATAAAATATAGTCAGTGCATCATAAACCATAGTCGGTTTTTCTGTGCACTGTTGATTCTTAAACGGTAACGTGGAACAGAGATGTTCACAAAAAAGTGAACACATTTGAGATCAAACGAAGGCGCGATCTGGATTTGAAATGGGAAGAGGTTAAAAACAAACCGCCTTCCAATATAAATTATAATTATGTAAGCAGCGTCCTCAGATGTAGCAACTGTTCAAAAACATTCACTGCTAAAATTGGTTACAATAGTCATGTGTGAACGCATTAGTTACTTACATAAAGAAAAAAAAAGGAACAGAAGATGGTCGCCATCCTCTGTTTCTTTCGTTAAACGGCAAGATTTTTTTTTTCTTTTAAAAAAAGAATATAAGTAATACTTTTTAGATTTGATTAATATTCTTTTTTCCCTTCCTGCTAAGCTTAAATTAAAAGCTTGTATTAGGAGTGATTGCGACAATATCCCAACGGCGGTGGGGTTTGAACCTTACCTTATACCGTTGAGTTATTGAGGCTCTAAATTTTGCCTTAAGCAAGTGTTGCAGTTTTAAAATGTTCGTTCAACGGCCTCAAAGGAATATTATAAAGTAATGATGAATGATAATGAACGAATGATTGCCATCTAGGAAACTTCAAGAACGGAGCATCCTCATTTCTTAAAACTCGATAACGCATCTGCGGTCCCTATAATAGTGCAATTATGTTTTTCTATCTTCAACCTGCGACTTTGTTCTCGTTTCCGTGCCTTTTTTACTTTAAAATTTCTCTGACTTTCATACAAACTTTGAACTTCAATTTCATCCATTTTAAATTTCATTTTCGCGATAAAAAGTAGCCTATGTCCTCCTCCAAGGTCTAATCTATCCCTATACCGAAATTCATCAAAATTGGTTCTGTGGTTTAGGTGTGAAAACTCGTTATATAAAAAACCATATATTTCAGAACTGTACAATGATGCGAAGTAATTAAGTGCACAATATTTGAATGAACGTGTGATTTGTGAACGAATGAATGGAACAGACCGTACATAAAGGCGGCGACAGACTCCGCTTACAGTGTCGAATGGGGAATTTAAGGCTTATGAGAAAAAACTTTCATGATGGCCCCTATTGAAAACTTAGAGAGAGACATGTTTTTCAGCGTCCCGAATAATTATTGCAGATCATACATTTAAAGTTGTATTAATACATTTATAGTTTTGACATTTAATGAGAATTGGTTTCTTGTTACCCTTTTACGACTCAGCTACTTATGAATTGAATGTTTCGTAAAACTAACAAAGCTAGTAGTACCATTGGACAGAAAATATTAAAAAGCGATAGCAAAATCGTTTGATTTATTGTCACAGCATTCGCCTGATTTGCAAGGATATTCCTGCCTCGCCCAACATCTAAACCAAAATCAGGATTCTAATCTTAACTGGTTTTTCATTAGACACGAGTTTGAATTTTGCGTGCAAACAAATTTTCCGATATATTTCTTAACTAGCTGATTCCCACGATTTCTGCGTAAAATTAATATTGTCTTTAGACCTCCTCGATCTGGCCATATCGAAAAATCCTTTTTTAACAGATGTCTACTAACTTTAGCCTACCTCATCATTATATGTCTCGAGGTTTTCGAAATTTCGTGTTATGTTTTATATATATGGATTTAAAACTATTCATTCCAAAAACATAAGGTGGTTCCCTACTCAAATAAGGTTGTTTTATTAGTAATTTATTCAAATATTGTTTGTAACTAAAAACTACGCTAGTTTCAAACTAAAACATTCAAGGAACATACAAAACTTTTGAAGTTACGCGAAACTTTCAGCAAGTTGAATAAGGGATGATATAACACAGAATAGCGTCTGAAAAAGTCCATTACAGTGTCTATCGCCAGAGGCAAAGTAGGCAAGAAAAAACCCCTAATGGTTGATGCAAATGCATGCCTAATTCGTCAGTTCGATTGGTGCTAAGTTTTCGCGCCGCGAGGAGGGTCCACGCAGGCGCCACTTCCCGCCATTTGCTCCCTCCCGGTGATGCCAGTTTTAATAATTTTGCTACGAATTTGGGGAAAACTGTGAGGAAATTATATTTTTTATTATTTGCAACACCTTTTCGCTAGCGAGGGTTGTGTTTAAATTGTTTTAAACGTAAAATGAAATCTCTAGCTTTGGAAAAATATGATTTTCCTCTGATAAAAATTATATATGATTATACTAAATTGTTACTAAGTTACACTTAAATTAACAAAAGATATCATGATTTAGATTTGGTTTAGGAATTTCTTTTTTTATTTTTGTATATGATGGATGTCAAATTGCTGTTATAGTGAATAAAGTAAAACGTATAAATAATAACTCTTTTAATGTAATTCAGTTCAGATGAAAATTTTATTTTACTTTCGTTGTATAAATGGGACTTAATTCTGTTTAATTTTAAACGTAACTTAGTTGGTCCTCTTCGCTCTGGATATTCGTAGTATTCATAAATTTTCCATCCTATTCATTTCCCGTTGAAGTGTGGAAGGAGTGTTTGAAGGTCTGGATGTGAGGAAATAAGAGTCAGTTGAGAGACAGCAAATTTTCTGTTCAGTAATTGAAATATCTTTTGTAATAAAATTTCGTATTAATAACGCGGTGAAAAAAAAACCTTATAAAAGGTATTCGTTCTATTTTTACATTCTAACCGTTTCCATGCAATTAACAGCATGCATGTATGTAAATAAGCTCACGCCAGCTTCTAAATAAAAAAGTTTTCTATTTTCGAATGCGAAAGCCTTGTGACCTATATATGCGAGTATCAAGGGAGTGAACTGTAACAAAGCCTTCAACTACATTTCGGAATAATACCATGTCTCTCTGTATATTTATGTGTTTGTCGTTTGGTATAATAGTTTATTGATATTTTTCAAAGACCGGTGTCGCATTTGCGAGATCTTTTTTAGTGCAGTTCTCAATCTTTAGTCATTTAGGTGAACGGCCTGTCCTTTTGCCGTTTATTATAAAAAAATAGTTCCAAACTTGAAATTTTCCAATTTTCCACGGGTATGGCTCCATCCAGGATGGCATCCCAGCCATCCCGAATGGTCAGTCGTTTTCGCGCCGCCGTTACGAGCGCACGGCCCCAACTAGCGCTCCCCGATTCCGTATCACATGAAATAAAATAATATACAAAATGTGCTCGCCAGTGTCCCAGTTTGTGTTATTTCCATGTGTTAATGTGTTGTTTGTGTTATTCAACCGCTGAACAGCCGGAGAACGTAAGTATTAACGTGTTATTTATTCGTGCATTTTAATGCATTAGGGTCGAATATCGGATTGCGATAATATTTCACGGGACTCTAGGGAATTTTGGTTATTTTTACAGGCATTTGTCGCCAGTTAATATATAGACACATTTGTATGACAGTGATAAAAAAAGTAGAGTCTTTGTTCAATGCGAGTAGACTTAAAGAACTTTTAAAATGTTGACCTTAAAAGTATGGGCTTAAAACATTTCGTTTACATATTTCTACGAAGCTCATTGACAGTAATTAAAGCGTATTGTAAAAATTATAAATTGTCAACGTTAAAGATATTGTTTGTTTAATCTTTCTACAATTAATAATGACGAAATTGTAAACAAAAACTATAAAGACAAAATAAGAACTCTACTGCTCTACTTTTTTAACAAAAGTTATTTTTATCTAGGTGATATTTTAATATTCTTAACCACAAATCTGTTTAATTTTTCTATATAGCAGTCTTTAGAAAAATAGATCTAATATATGCGTAACGAGATGTCTCTACATTATATACTGCTGACACTCGTACAAGCACGGAAAAAAATAATATATAGACTTGTTACAATTTCGGAACTTTTAATACTCTACCTCGTACTCGCTGATGTGTTATGTCTACCACAATAATGAACGTCAATCAAAGTCGAACGTGAAATTTCATGCATGTTGAGGTTTTTTTTTGTAAACTTGTTTTATGATGTTTTAAGCCTCCATAGCTCAATGATAAGAGGCCGGAATGAAGTCTGCAAGGTGTTCTATTCAAAGCTCAACCCGTTACGTGTATCGAATCTAATCTTAACCCAAGCATTTAAAAAGTCTAACTCTATTCTACGGGAAAATTTACCCCAACTCAAACTATACCTAATGTTCTTTTTTTTATTAAAAATATAACAGTTATAATATATGTATCGTAATATTATAACTGTTATATTTTATTTAACGTTATATTGTATTATAAAAAAAATGTATGCGAAAAATTATTTATAGAAACTCTACTCTAAAATTTAATAACATTTAAATCTTAATCCAATAAACACAAACTAACTGTGTCTGCAGAACTATCTATGTACATTAAAAATATGATTCTGGTTGTTTGAAACAAAGGATTTATTATTGTTTTAATTACATTAACACACGATATAAAAAACAGTTAAACGACGTTCGCCGGGACAGCTAGTGTCAAATGTGAAATGGCAAAATAATAAACTCTACATTGGTCGCAAAGTTAAAATTTATTAGCGTCTAAATGCAAATGGTCGTAAAATAATATGTTTGCTGTAATAATAAATTATTAATATTTATGCTTCGTATTTTAATAATTTTATAGCATTTTAAATGTGGACCGATAGTAAAATGAGAAACTAGACACTTTCAGCAAAGGTATATAGAATTCCATTCAGTCTATTTCCAAATTTCGTACACAATATCACCGATATCACGGAATAGCTTTTGTCGATACTCTAGTTTGAGGGGCTTTGGTAGATTTGGTAGAGTCTTTGTTCTACGATCATCTGATCAGAAGATAGTTCACTGAAACAGGAATAAATAAATAATCAAATATAAATATGGATATTTCATTAGCCTTTCTTTCCTGTTTGGCTGTTGTACCGAAGCACTATATAAAAATAAAAAAAATAAAAATCATTTGTTTCCGTAACTTACAGCTTACGTATTACAGCTGGAGAATTCCTTTTAAGTAATTTGCGTTGCCTGTTTAGTATATCAAAATTAAGTGCACATTCTACATAGAAAACTAAAAATTGCCAGGGACTATATGTAGACATTTTTCCCATAGATTGCAACTAAAATCAGTTTTCCTATATCTAGTCGTTCCATGGAAATTCGACCATCATTTATTGAGAGACAAGCACAGTAGCGCATAGGTGCTTACAAATATATCGTGGTATTCATTCGTGTGTTGCAAATCCTGTCTGCCCATATTCTGTCAGAAGGAACGAAATACTATCAGAATGGTATTGTTTAAAGTTTTCAGTAGGGTGGAGTGACTGATTCGAAGGGGAGCTCAAGTCGTCTCTCTCATAGGGTCATTTATATTTTTATAATATGCGTGATGGCAGAAATAGAATAAGTTTAAAATAACGTGCTGGAAAATATTAACACGAAAGTTTTTATGACACGATTAATAACTTTGATATATTTTTATAAGCTCGCCTACAAATAGTTGTTTACTTGCGATTTTAAAGGCCTTTATTTAACTTAGCGTTATTTATTAGTATATGTACTATGTTCTTATTTCTGTAAAATGAAGGATGCGATGATGATGGCGTAGGCATTCTTGTCTTTGTTTGTTTGAAGCTGTCTTTTTTTTATTATTTTAAAAGAACAGGCAAATGCGCAAGCTGTTCGTCTAAGTGCCATAGACATCTGTACCACTAGGAGGTTCGTTTAGACCACTGGGAACCCTCATCTCTTGACGGGACAGCATTGTCGCCATTTCACGCCGATCTTATGTTAGAAAAAAGGGGTACCTACTGGTGTCGGGTTAGTACTTGGACTCAGCCACATCCTTTGAAATTTCGGCAGACCCTGGTACTAAACCGGGGTAAAGCTAGGTAGAAGAAGACCGTAATAATTTCCTATACTGTCTATCTTATATTATTCCTTACAGTATCTGCTACGAGATTGGCCGTAACAAACAGACATAAAAAAAAATTTCTATATCTGTTGTAAATAAAACAATTTCATACTACTAATATTATAAACGCGAAAGTTTGTACGCATGGTACACAGGTATAAGTGTCTGGATATATGTTTTACGCTCTTTCACGGAAAAAATACTGAATGGATTTTAATAAAACTCTACAATAATATAGTTTATTCGTCAAAATAACACACAGGCAATAAATTATAAAGATATTGTGTGAATTGTCCAAAATATAACGATAAATTTCGAGTAAGCAGGTGAAAATTCTGCCATCTGCGAGATATTCTGGCGATGCAAAAACCGTTAGAGTTACACATATATAGTATATTAAGGAAATGTTTATCTTTAATAGTTTTACAAAAGGTAGGTAGGACAGAGTCTGAAACGTCCGCTTGTTACTAATGTAACGGTTACATTATCTGTGATTTAAACCTTAAAGATATATGTATCTATAAAGTACCCAAAGCACCTAAAGAAATTTTCACTTCCAAAATATTAAAAGCTACCAAAAAATAAATAAAGCCACTGTTAATGGGAAAATAATGAAATTCAAATATTTGTTCGGGTTCTTTGAACACAGCTCCCTAAAATTGAGAAGAAATTAAATTAAGTTTAACTGAAAGACAACATTCTTAATATTATAATTGGGGATTTGAACCCTTGATGGATTTGCGGCTTAAAGGAGTAGTGGTTAAGTGGTTATTGGAAGAATCCTGTTTTATTTACGGCTCGTTTTCCCCGCGACGTCTTTCACGTAAAATTAAGTGAAAAAATTAGCGTGATGGAATATAGGCTTTCTTTATAAATGGGATATCTAACACTGAAAGAATTTTTCAAATCTGATCAGTAGTTCCTGGGTTTAGCGCGTTGAAGCAAACAAACTCTTCAGCTTTATATATTAGTATAAGATATAAGATTTGAGGAGGTCGTGACCTAATCAGTGTTCGGCATTTGAGCCGATCGCTTGGTTAAGCTCAGCTCTTGTTGCGACCGGATTAAAGATGGGTGAGCCATTTTAAAACGGTTTATATTTGGCTAGCTGTGCCCCCTACTTGCTAGCTTGCCCGCGTAAAATTAGGTACAAAAATTTGATTCAATTTTAGAGTGTTGATATGTAGCCTATAGCCTTCCTCGATAAATGGGCTATCTAATACTGGAAGAATTTTACAAATTGGACCAGCAGTTCCTGAGTTTATCGCGTTCAAGTAAACAAACAAACTCTTCAGCTTTTTGCATTAAGTATAGATAGCTGAACTCCTCCGTGTTTTGGAAGACAAGTAAAACAATGGGATCAGATTAATCGTGTGGTTGAAGAGATTGTGGGGGTTCCGGGGATTACGTCATATGGTGCCCCCAGCCAAATCCTCTGTAATCTAAGCGGACACTGGTACTAGACCGGGTTAACGCTGGGAAGAAGAAGTAGAATGTAAATATATAGCTATTAGCTTTTTAATCTGTACATTTAAATGAAATTGAAGTGTCTCTCTGTCTGTCTGTATCTGTCTATCTGTCCGTCCCTTTCGGGTAATCTCGAAAATGCCTGGACTGATTTGGACGGGACTTTCACTGGTAGATAACAGATTTTTCATAGGAATAACATAGGCTACTTTGCTTTTTGCTAAATAACTAGGGTTCCGCAAAAATACGATGAAGACGAATAGATGGATGAAGTCGCGAGTTGTAGCTAGTATATAATAATCGGCCAACGGGTAGGCGATTTACGAGTGACTACACACACGGCTAGGGACAACCGAACTAGTGACCGAACCAGGGACAAACGAATAGTTCTGGCCCGTTGGCGCAGTGGGCAGTGACCCTGCCTTCCGGCATTAATACAATATGATAAAATATCCCTTACATTGTAAGCTGAATAACTCGTACCAAAATGTAAACACAGAATACAAAATAACCTTTGTACAGATTAGGATTATTTACTCTTTGATGATATATTATCTGTAATAAATTATCTTAGTTGGAATCGAAACCGGTAAACTTGTGAGGGCATAATGAATTATTATGACATTGACATATTTATTTCGTTATTTAACACACTAAAGCAGATCTCCATTTGTTGTAATATAACAACTAATATTTTAGACACGTAAACCTAGCAATAAATATAATAAGACAAACCTTAGAAAAAAAATAGTTTGTCACAAGGGCTGACAAAACCTCACATAATATGGATGAAAGACATAACATATCACTACGCCGAAGATAGATCATATCATTCCTTCATTATATGTATAATATCAATATATCGTGTACGTATTTATAAACAATATTGAAGTATATAAGTGTGATTTATCAAATAATATGCATTTTTAAGAGTATAAGATTTTTACAATCAACTAAGAGAAAATATAAATTATTACTATAATATCTTTCAATTGATTCAATTTTAGCGTGATGATATCCTATAGCCTTCCTCGATAAATGGGCTATCTAACACTGAAAGAATTTTTCAAATCGAACCAGTGGTTCCTGAGATTAGCCTATTCAAGCAAAAACAAACTCTTCAGCTTTACATATTAGTCTATACTAATATGTAAAGCTGAAGAGTTTGTCTATATCTATATATAGACACTTTTTGATATTTAACACTTCTGTTACTTAAGATCATGCTTTAACGGTGAAGTATCCGCTATTAAGAAAAGTGTGACATTTATGTTTTATAAAAAAATAAATAAAGGCTGAAACCTTCACCGAGCAATCTCCTTTGTTTTGTACTAAGTGACGTTACATTGGCGGAATAAATTATGCCCAGTAGGCATAGATAATCTAATAATAATCTAATTTTGTTTTTTGTAATATGTGTGGGTCCCAGATGCCTGAAAAAAAATAATAAAAAAAAAAAATAAATAAATAAATAGATAAGAGCCATAAACCAAGAATTGAATTGAATACTAACACTCTTTGGTAATTACAATTTTAAAAATAAGAAAATATTCCTACAATGAAACTAAATTCAGTTAATGTTTGAGTTATCTAAAAGTAGTGTATGTAATGTTGTAATTGCGTGGGCGACTGCCTACGGGCGCGGGCATGAGTAACGCGAGGAGTCTTGTATATCTGGCTGAGTAAGCGATGCTAGCGAGGGTTTCCATGTTATTTTAGCTCCGGCCCACGCGCCTCCGAGATCCACCACACCTGCGGCCCAAACCGTAAACACCTGAGTGTTATTCAATCCCGAATCGCCACATTCCTCTTACATAAAGTTTTATAATCGCACCGCTGCTGGAATACGTGATTTATTTTAGAAGATTCTCTTAAGCTTCGATTACAAAAAAACCAAAAATAATTTTAGCTTCTATTATAGATAGTAAGCGGAGTTTAAAAATAAATTTTCATGCACTTGACCTACCGTTTTTTTGTCATGCACTTGCATTATGATAATTAAAGGTACATTGATTTCCATGAAAAAAGATCGCGGACCATACATTCTGATCTGTGGGCGCCAATATTTCATTATGCCGGAGACAAATATAACTTCATTTGAATGATCACTTACTACTTATAATGCCGGAGCCAGACAAAGCTTCATTTGAACGATCATTGCAATGATCATGTAGTGAGGCCGGGGAATTTGTGTAACTTCACAAAGTTTTTTAGAAGTTTGTAGACTTCAAGGACAAAAATGTAGATGAAAGATGGTAATTTACATTATAATTTCTATAATTTTATTATATATATTTTAGGGTTTAAGTGTCATAAATGCGAATATTGCAGCCAAAACAGAACCTTGCCAATTAGCAGACGGCTTGCATCTTTAGCTTCGTCAGAGGTTGATATCATCTGCTGCACTCATAATTAAATTTGTTATTCGTCTTACACCTATTTGATGAGTAACCATGCATATAATATGTTTATATTTACAGTAAATAAATACATATTGTGACGGAACGAGCCGTGGCCAACCGTCAAATTAAAAAAGTTTTTTAGGCGGGAATAGTTAAACGTCAGATGAGTTGGACCCGGATAGACAAAGTATAAAACTTTATTAGATTTCTCGAATAAAACTTGTTTTTGGATATTTTAAGTTTCATTTCTTAAAAATATATTTATCTTATACTAGAGATCGTCCGGCGGTCGAAATTCGGCCACAAATCTTTACATTTCCATACTATATGCTTATTTAAAGGTATATATAGTCGACCAAGAAAGTACTTTACCATTTTGGATGACAGCTCCTACATAAAGAAAATTTAACTAAGGGTTATTGTTAGTAATTAACGTAATGCATAACAAGCAAAAATAAGCCTTTTAACTAATTGACTAATTGAAAACAATTTCTTGGTCGACTATACAAAATCTTTGTACAACGAAATTGTAATATTTGACAATTAATATTTTTACCGTCTACGCTTTGGCACAATCGTATAGAAGAAGGTATAAATGTGTGTGTAAATCTTGAAGATGTTTAGCATCAGTGTGCGTGTGGTTTTATTTTAATAATTTCATATATTTATCATCAATAATATTGGCGTTCGTAAGCCCTCATCTATTGTATAAACTATGATTGTGCCAAATTTCATATTAATCTGTCCGCGCAATTTCCTTTATATATAATTGAAGTCCTTTACATAATGTGATAACAGGAAGACCCTGAACGGGTTCAAAACTATTCGGGCAAATCCGATATATTATCACATTAGCAAATCGCAGTAGTTTACAATTGAGATGGGGATATACTTTCGACGAATCGATGGTGTTGTTGTAGCGTTTCGTTCGGTTTGTGAGACTTCCCGGTGGGCTAAACTCGTCATTAAGGGGTTCTTTCGTTTTTTTTAAAGAAAGAAAGATTATTTTCTACTTCTTATTCATATCAAAGAAACAATCATTTTTAAACCTATGGTCGCACCCACTCCTAATACAAGCTTTTTATTTAAGCTTAGTAGGAGTGGAAAAGGGAATATGAGACATACCTAAAATTATTCCTAATATTAAAAAAAAAAAAGAAAGTCACTTAACGAATGAGTTTATCGCGTATCAGATACGGAACCCTTCAATGTAGGTGTATCTTGACACGCTCTTGGCCATGTTTTATCGGAGTTCATAGTGTTTCACTTTTTTCAGTTTGCTAGTTAGTTGTACGGTGTAATACCGTACCCCTACACATAGAAATATTTATTTGACTTAAATCTGATTTCAGGCAATTTCTGTGTGCTTCATCTCCAAGTACTATCTAAATTCTTTGATAATACACATAATTGCTTTCATTCGTGAAATAATAAAAATGATATAATAAAAATGATAATGATTTTCCATTTTTTTTTAAATACATCTATTAATTGTTATACATATACTAATAAAACAGAGTTTTATACTACAAGGGATAAACTGGCAGGCGGCATACAGCAAATAGTGTTTTAGTTTTTAAGTGAAATCTGCTACCTAAGAAATCTTTCTAGTTTTAGGGAGGACACACTGGCTCCTGAAACACAGCTTAAGCTAGTGCAGGAGTCAGGGACTCATGATATACTTGCATATCAACTTTTGTTTTCTGGATAAAGCTTCTTTAATTAACTTCGATTGGTCTATATTTTATGTTGGCACTAGTAGACCCGGCAGATGCTGTCCTGCCCGAACGTTGGGTTACTTATGATTTACTACATTATACTCTCCTATAATATTGTCCGTCCCGTTCCATAACGGTACACTATTTTTGCATCAATGGCTTATTCAAGTTAAAGATTTTTTGGCGGTTTGTCTGTTGTTGTTCCGTATAATCTCCGAAACGGCTGGACCGGATGAGACTTTCACTGGCAGATGGCTGATTTTACAAGGATTAGCAAAGGCTACTTTGGTTTTAACTAAATAATTAAGGATTGTTACAAAAACTAAATAAACAAAATATTTGATGGCGGCGGTAAAATTGGCGATGAATAGACCGAACTGTTGGTCTCATAATAATGTGAAATTTGACTCTGGAAACTTTTTGATTGACTCACCAGTTGGGTATTTATTTTATACAACTCCATTACTCTCATCAACCATGTATGTGGCACTGAATCATAGGCCTTCTTGTAATCAACGTAAATGTAGCTAAATTCTTTCTGTTTCGACGAACCTGTTGGCATATGGTCATATCTATGAAGAGGAGCTCCTTTGTACCCCGGATTTTAGCCTTACATCCATTTTGAGTAGGAGCCAAAATATTATTAATTGATAGAATCAGGCGTTACTTTGCGGAAATCCATGACATGCATGAGAAGCTAAACTACTTTGCTTTAATAATAGGGACCCACTTTGTTACTTGCCTTCCGAAACACGGAGGCGGTCGGATACTTGAAAATCAGTGTTAGAATTGGTTAACCTTCAACTCAAATGCCGGCCAATAATGAAGCTATATTCAAATTCAAATTATTTATTTCCAACATTAAAAAGTTTACAGCTTCAATATATGTTAGTATTAGTTAGTAAACATTTTAGTCTTATTATCTAAATGTTAGTTTTAATGAAAATAATAGTGTAATAAACAAAGACATAGGTGAGACCGCAGACGACACCATACGGCTGAACCGATTTTTATAAAAAATTGAGCATATTTGGTAGGTCTTTTACTAGCAATTTGTTAAACCCCTAACTGATTAGGATGGCCCACGCAGACAAAGCCGCGGGGTAGTAATTTATAAGTTTTTTTGTCTATAAAAAGACAACGCAGAGCAATATATGGATAATTCACACGGTTTTTATTAATTTTGGAGAGTTGTCCTTAAAAATGGATTTTTATATTTCAGCTCGGAAAAAATTACGGGGAGTAAATTAAGAAATTTCGTGCTTTGGACGTAATATTGATGATGACACGTGTTGCCAATTTATAAAGCAACCCTACTTTACGTAAAAAGTATGTTATTAACTTGCATGATTTTGAAAATCACTATTTATTATTTCTTTAGGACTTTTTTTGTACTTTAAGGCTGTTGACGTTTAGGATTTGATATAAGATTTTTTTTAAAGACTATGTATGTTTTATATATATGGTAATTAATTCGGAATATGACTACGTATGTATAATATATTCCGATTTCGTCACCAACTACTGCGTTAGGAGTGGGTATATGCGTTTTGAAATCTAGGTTTAAGTTACTTGTTGTCTTGTCGTTGTTTTCTTCGTTGAAAGTTTTAGCGAGGTTTTCAGTGCCAATATTTTTGGTGAATTTATGTTTGTCTTTGAAAAAGAATATCCAACTGAGTTTGTTGCTAGAGTTGCCAACCATATTTTACAATAACGTATCCTTCTTTGATTTTATTTATTAGAACAATTTATTTTATTAATTTATGAGAAACAACGACATTTACATACATAACACAAGAAACATTTATTTATTTCTGGCAAATATGGTACGCGACCCTGGAATGCCCTAGCTGCTATTGTCACTCCCCCTATACCGTCCGTGACAGTAGTATCCGCATCCTTTCTCTCCTCTCCGTCTACCTTTATATCCTTTTACTCCATCCCTATCCTGTACTCCTATCTAATCATCTAATTAGAGGTAGCGCCACGCTTGCAGTCCTTTTGGTCTTAGCCGAATTAGGCCTGTGGGTCCAGGTACCAGTAGCTCTTTCTCACACAAAATCGGCGTGTAAAAACTCAAATAGAACTCAAAGATTAATAGACTTGATGTTTGTACAAGTTTCGTCAGTTTGACATGCAAATACATTGGAGTAAATATAACTTAAATTTATCTTAATCAGTATTACATGTAAGGCACTAATATCACTTCATACATAGCTTCATTTGAATGATCATGTAGTGTGGGAACTTTTTGTAGCTGCGCAAAGTTTTGTCGAACTTTGTAGTCTTCAAGGAGAAAACTGTACTGACACTTTGAGCTATGTCGGCATTAAGGAAGCATCTATTTGCAATCCAATTAAAATCCTTTTTTGTACGAATAAATAATTGTGGTAATACTTTAGGTACCATTTCAGAATTTTCAAATATATCCTAGAAGTACGATTAACGCCAGGTCTTCAGCGGCCTTACCTTTTCCCTGTGATTATGGATTGTAGTACATTGTTGCCGATGTGCAGAAAGCGACCAATTGCCGAACGAGTAGAGTTTAAATAGAAGAGTTGGACAATTTTTTCTTAGTGCCGAGGCATAGTGCTTCTCTCAAAAAATGTAAGGAAATAAATCAGAATTGTATAGGAAATTTATTTATATTTAATTAATATTAAATGTTATGATAATTTTGTTCAGTTTCCATAAGGTAAAGGTAACTCAGCCACGCAGCCCAAAAAGCAAAATAATAAATAATAGTAAAAAGTAGTCAAAAGATAACTTGTTTCTACTGTTCGAATTTTAAAAACACGACAATAATAAAATTTCATACATTATTGTAGGCGCGTTTTAAGTTCGAAATTTGAAAAGGACGACAATAATTAAATTTCAAACAACATTTCAGGCGCGTTTTTTTTTTTTAAAGTCAGTATAAGTAAATGGCAAACTTCGCGTATTCTTTTTTCGAAAGTAATGTCACTATTTCATTTTTTAACAAAAAGCAGTTCTTATATATTGTTTTGCGTGATATTAGGTTGAGAGTTGAGATGTAAATTTAAGAGATCACGAGTTATAATAATATAAAGAATAACAAGGCTTTCTTTTATATATGCATGCATTTTAGTATTCATCGTCATATCTTTTAAATATCATGATTAATCAATGACCTCATGTGCCGTCAAAGAAGGTCTTCACGATTAATTGCCTTTAGTCACGTTACTGCATGGATGCATATTGAAAATTGGACTGGAAAGTAAATATAATAACTAGCTAATAACTAGAATTACCTTTATTTTTATATAATTAATTAGATTACCGGTTGCTGTTTCAATTCAAGAAAATTGTAGACAAATTGACGTTATGGGCTATGAAATAGCTTTTAACCTTGTCTTTGACCATAGTTAATTATTTATGTTATATTAAAAAAAACGTACTATATTTAAGATATTTCTAAAATAATAATCTCCCTCCAAATAAACAAAAAGCTTGAGGTGGGAGATGGGATGATCTAGAATTGATAAAAAAATCCATTCAAATTTTGGCTCTGTACCTGGTGAGGTAATAAGGCTATCTGTACTAATATAAAAGGTGAAGAATTTGAGTTTGTTTGAATTCTTGAACACGCTAACCTCAGGAATTACGGAACCGAATTGAAAAATTCTTTCAGTTTTAGATAGCCCATTTATCGAGGAAGGCTATTTGGCTATATATCATCACACTAAAAATTTTCACCTAATTTTATGCGGACGAAGTTGCATGTAACAATTACTTATATATAAATATAGATAGATAGAATAAATAGTCAAAAACTAAACCACAGATTAGTAGAGTTTAACATAATTAAATCATTTGCTCACAATATGGAGCTGCCAGACTAGGGAATACCTTCCTAGTAGTAAGACAAGACTACTAAAAGTCTCAGTGCATAATAGAAATAAATATTCTTTATTGACAGAACAAAATGGTATGATACACGTGTATCCCACCAGCGGCGGATTCGGTGCTGTAGCTTTCGGGTTGCAGCATTACACCGATTTTCCCTCGTATTCATTCGCAGATTAAAGCAAAGTAGTTAGTTTTTCATCCATGACGTTAGAAATGTTGGCGACAACATCAGTGTTACATAGAACTATGTGTATTTTAATAGTGGTATTTGTAGGAAAGTGATGTATACTACACTATTTGGGTTTTATTGGTGCCATTAACTGAAACGTTATTAAACGTCAAAGAGGGTGTTGGTAATTGCACTCGTTCACGGCAATTTCGCCACAAACGCACAGTCAAAGAGTTAATGGAATATAAGCTAATTGGTCGCTACAAAAATGACATCGCAATTTAGCTTGCGGAAGTTTGTCGAGATAATAACACTGTTATTAATATAAATTGTGCTTTAAAGATAAGTCTATGTTTGATTTTAGTCTCTCTTTTAGATATTGATGATAATTGAAGCATAGTCATGTTTTATTAGTCGATTATTACGCCGAGCGCAAAGTGAATCATTGACGTACGGGTGTTATGTTGGTGCACGAGCGAAGGCGAGGGCACTAAATTAACACGTGTGCTTCAATTACTCACTTGTGTAGGTGATAGGTTGGTAGGGTAAGGTGCGTAATCTACTTTCCTTTCAACTACATCGCTGTTTATTTCCATTTTTTAAACTTCTCTTGCACACAACTGTTAGTTTTACAATGGTAAAGAATGTACACTATTTGCTTTGTTTTTTTAAATTTATTTAGTCGATTTTTATTTTCAGCCAGGGCCTTTTTATCCGATGCATATATTTTACATCATACTTATTGGGGGGACTTTAAACCATAATCAAAATTTATACATCATTACTATTTTGGTTTGTTCCGAGCAGAAAAGGCGTACTTTTTGATCGGTTATATAGTGAGTATAACATCACCGCGTAGGCGAAAGAAAAAGTATTTTTTTTACATTTATTGGTGCGACTAACTTCACTGGATCGTCATTAAATGTAGAAGACCTGAAATAGTTAGATGGAAACGTCACAAATTTTACTCCAACCTTCTACCTTATTCTTTCTAGACAATTTATATGAAAAAGTTAATATGTTATATAATGTGAAGTTGGGTTAAATCAATCTTGTAGCACCCCATTTCAGGTTCGTAGCGCTTCGTAGCGGGTGTATTATCCATATGTATGTAATTATATATATCAAAAAAAAAAATTGTGTACAACAGGCGGCTGTTACCTATAACACAGGCAATAAGTTTTCTACCTTAGGAACAGACGTCCGTGTGTCATATAGCCCTGTATATATTTATTCATTTATAATATCTCACACGTTACATAGAAAGTAACTAAGAAACTTTCTCAAAATAACTCAAACCCAAATCGATCTCATAGTTAATTATGAAGACAATCGTTCACACCATTTCACAAACGATAGTTCCTACTTCTTCATGGATATTTCTCCAATGCAAATGTTTGGAACTGTTGGGTCTGTTTGTACCGAAGGGATATGTGTGATGCGCTGGCGATCAAGTTTACTCGCAGTGCCCCGCGCTATAACTAACCTTCGGACTCAAGTAGTTTTAAAGCGAGGAGGTCGTGGCCTAATCAGCGGTCGGCATTTGAGTCGATCACTAAGTTAAATTGCTCTGGCTGCAACCGGGCGATAGATAGGTGACCCATTCTAGAACTGGTTTATATTTGATATCCGACCTCCTCCGTGTGCCTTTATAATTAACTCACTTTAGACCTAAAATGTAATCGGTCATTTATCATTAAGCATGCCGATATGCAATTTAAGCGGACCCTGGTACTAGTTGAGTTTTAATTAGAGGTAGCGCCATGCTTGTAGCCAAGTTGGGCCGGCGCGTCCGAGTACAAGTACCTCTTTCTCACATGAGATCGGCGTGAAGTGGCGGCAATGCTAGTGATGGTGTTGTTGTCGCGTTTCGTTCGGTTTGTGAGACTTCCCGGTGGCCTAAATTCGTCATTAAGGGCCGGCGTGGTACAAAATTTACATTTTGTAGAGCATTTCACAACGAATTTTAAAACGCAATTGTAGAGTTACTGTCGGGGAGGTAAAAATGAAATTCGCCAGAAAGGTACTTTTTAGTCCGCCGTTTGTAGGCGTCCGCTAAAACGGATTTTGGCGAGGGCCAGATTAAGTAGGTCTAAAGCCTCTCGTAAGTTTAATTTTACGACAACGAAGCCGCACGATACAACTAGTTAAGTATATTGTCATGTTGTTTAAAACCGTCCATTTAATTGAACCGACCAATCTCAAATTATAGTCGCAAATAAAAATGAGTCCCTGAAATGTATGCACGTGCATAACTTCCGAACGACTGCCAAATTATATAAATTCTTTTTTGTTGTGTTCGTTATTATTAGGACAAGGTATGTATACTAAAAAAAGAATGGCCCGGCAATTATTCCATTTTTCTCGCCTTAAAATCCATCCTTGGACTTCAACGAACGTTTAAAAAAAAGAATTGGTTAAATTGGTCCAGGCGTTGTTAAGTTATGCGCTTACCAACACATTTTGCGATTCATTTCACTGATCTACCTATCTTATCGATGGATGTATTACTGCTATCAGCACCACCGAAAAGTCAATTATATAGATTTTTTTTCAATATAGTCTTAAAACTTCTTTCTTTTTCTGCCATGACACCACTTTATGTAGGCTCCTTATCTAGCGTTCCACTTTCTTTCCATTCTACCACTTGATGTGCACAATTTACTCCTTTCTTTCTGATTATTTCCATATATTTTTACAAGTACTAGCCATTTAAATTTATCATTAACATTATCTTTAACCTTATGATTAAGATGCAGGATGTTACAGACGGATCGTATTAAAATGGGACAATTCTATGCAACATTGTTACATAGAAGTGTTTTTCCTATCATTGCGTAGAACTTTTTCGATGCTTGTATTCTTTGCCACTACCAGACGATCTCTAGTTTGTAAACTCGTAGTGGTAAAAAATCAAACACACTTTTAAAGACCATTTGAATTTTTAATTTATTTCATCTTGTACCTATTTTCTGTGAGACAGATAAATCGGTTGAGAACGAGGCGCAATAACTAACTTACCTCCACAAAGGTGATAGACGGGTGACCTAACACTAGATTTCATTTATCCGACCTCCTCCGTGTTTCGGAAGGTACGTAAAACATTGGGACCCGATTAATGTCACTAAGTGATATTAGTCGTGAGATATTAAAGATCGTAGGGGATCCGAGGATGACGATAGATGGCAATCGGTCATCTTAACTCGCCCCACAGCCATATCGTCTGCAATCTGTAACTAACCCGACCTTATGGTGAGTATAATATGCGTATTAATACTATTTTAAATTCCTTAAATGGAATAAAATAATTTGACAACTTGAATCCAAAGAAAAACACTAACAAAAACACTATCCAGACCTTTCATTACATAATCAAATATGAGCCATTTATTATACTCACCCTAGTTTGGCGATTTTATCATTAGCTGATTTAGTTTTCAAACTTTCCTTTGTTATGATGAATTGGAACAATCTAATATATGGTTTTAAATGTTCTGTTAGTCGTGTTTGAAGCTAGAGATTGCTTAATATTCGGGACGGTGTTACGATTTTTTACCGATTTTCTAAAACTGGAGGTTCACATTTATACCATTAATTATGGTTCATTAAACCATTTAGCCCAGACACTACGGTAGAAGATGCAGTAGTGTTCCGACCCTTATTCTAACCAATGGCCTACGATTAGCTCACGATACGCATATAAAAAACTTACACTGTTTTTTTTTTAATTAGCCTATAATTTCCCACTGCTGGGCAAAGGCCTCCCCACTCTTAGACCACTCTCCTCTATCTAGAGCTAAACGAATCCACTCCTTTCCCGAAAAGGCGTCCAAGTCGTCCCGCCACCTCTTCCTCGGCCTAGATAAGCAAAACGTTTGTGTTTCATATAGGCGAATGCATTTTCATGTAGGCAATTAAATTTAAACTTTCATACAAATACGCGGATGAAATGTTTTAATTTTTTTTTATTTATATTTAACATTTCCGGTGTAATTAATAATGAGTGCGTTTAACATGAGTATTGTTTGGAATAAATATATAAAATCCATCTTCTTTTTTTTAATGATTTTGATGCTTACAGTTCCACTCTCTCAATTAAGATGAATGTCACCTCTTTAGAATAGCGAAAATACATAAATCCCTAGAACGTGCCAAAGAAATATGCAGACACATATATACTTGAAAAATTTAACCCTCCTTTTGGTGCAGTGGGGTAATAATATTTGAACCTCCATAGCCCCAACAGTAAGAAAGATGTACTGGAATCCGCAAGATACAAGAAGATAATCCTTCTCTTTATATTTTTGAATATAAATTAAAACTATTCTATCTCTATTTAGCATACTATCCTTTATTATTGTATCTAATTAGTCTATATTGTTATTATAAATATTATTATTGTATTTATAGAAATAATAAATATTCAACCCTTCAAATTAAATGACATCTGTCAAAGCAAATTTAATTAATATACTCTGTGTAAAGTATACTCTATACTGCATTAAAAATTGTCTTCCAAGTTTTTGTAACCACCCTCGGCTACCATTAGCTGAAAACATTTTTATCCGCTGAAATCAACAGTTTATTTATTATTTTTTTCTATTTTCACTTATTTAGTATCTGTACCTTTTCACTACACTCCTATTACTACCTAACTATTTCTTCTACACTCAAGGATATCTGGAAGAAAGCTCTTCTAGGGATAAGTTAATCCGCAGCTCACAAATTTTCCTTTTTGTTGTCATGTTTATATTAGTACATAAAAAAACCTGGTTCAAACCTCGGCGCCGCTGAGGTATTGACACGCCCACTCCTAACACAAGCTTTTACCAGTTAGCAAACAGAAAAAAAGGAAGATCCATCCCTGGAGGTAAAAATTTAAGCTTACAAGGAGGAAAACGGGAACCTATTTACATAAAATCTCGAAAACTGTGGTAATTACAAAGACGAAATTGGAAAGTGGGGTAGTTCTTAATGGCAAACATCCGCTAAGAACAGATTTTTCGATAGAGATACATGAAGGTAATAAATGTGTAGGTGCTCTAGCTAGTATATGCGTAAGAAGTAGCGGGAACAGCCAGATCAAGTCTCTATCAGTATGTATATGTAAGTTTCTCTATCTGCCTCTAAATGTTTAAGCACTTGTACACATTAATTAGTTTGTAAGGTTAGTCGTGAACTAAATGCAGCCATCTTTAGACACAGACTTAGTTTAGTTTGCAGTAAGTGTCACGAGAACTTTGCCTAAGTTATATTTGACTTGTGCGAGCAAAGTTTGTGCTGTAACCGCATATCAACAAATTATGACAACATAGACAACTTCAACGGTGTATATGTTATCTTATAATAATAATATTGTTATTATAATATAATAATAAACTTTATTTTAGCTAACAAAAGATGCAAGACCTTTTACTAAGTATGAAGGACCAGTGGCAGGTGGTCTCGCTCTTCCATAATATAATTATGATGAGTTCATTTTCTATCATTACAAGTCTACGTGTGTGTGTGTGTGTCTGTGTGTGTGTGTGTGTGTTCAGTAAAATCAAATATAAAAGAATAGCTATCATAATTTTTTTATCCATTTTCCCTATATACACCATAAATAAACCACATGCAAGAAACCAATTTCCTTAAAAAAGCCTACGCCCACCCTAATAATACTTTTTATAAACAGCGAACAAAATTAGCATCGGTATCATAGACATCTCTACCGTAGCATTTTTCCTCAGTATGTATTTCTTATTCGTCTCCTCCATAACGCCACCGGCATTACGGCTATCGTGATTTATGGCTTATGCAAAAAATGAGAGGATATTTTCTACACCATAATTCAGCCTAGTTGAGATTAGACGCCCAAATAAAGGTTGATATATCAATCTATTTTACGCGCGAATACGTTTTTTATGACCCTATTTTTTTGCGAACGTTACATTGTTGCGGAAAATTTTGGGGCAGGTTAGAAATATTTCTTGTCGTATATATGCGTCGCGTGCACACATAGTTTGTATATTTTGAGGCCTTGACATCTGGAGGAGAGAAAAACGGGCTTAAATCTGTAAAAACCTAGAATCTATCGGGGTATTAAATTCAATCTCCACGTCTATCTCATTATAATAACAATTACCAATTTTATATCCAAAACTGTGCTTTCTGATAGGAATTTCTTACTAGTACTACATCTTAGTGGAACGAATTACCCAAAAAACCTTTTAAGAATGCACACCTATAGATGGAATAGGTGGAAAGGCTTTCGGCGTGGACTATGATAGGCCTCGGATCGTTGACCGCCACTAAGGAAGATCTTCAATCCGGACTAGCTGGAGTTACCCGGGGTGGCTGCACCTTGCCGATGGTTATCGTCGGGAGGTTTATATATTATGATCGTATGTAGAAACTTCGTTAGCGTGAGTTCATTTGCATGGTTATTTCCAGCGTTTGTACCGCGCTCGTGCGCCGTCCGTTCAGCGCCATCTAGTTTGCATGGGTGTATTCACTTTCCACTTTGACAACGTCGTCATTTCATTATTTAGCCGCGGCTACAAACTTCTACCTACCAACTTCTATAAGAAGATGTAAGAATTAATAAATATAACACTGAAATATCTACGGTTTCTAATGCATTTGTCCATGAAAATTGGTGCTCATGAGAATCTCCTGAACGTTTGACCATTTTTAGGGTTCTGTACTACGAGGAACCTTTAGATTTCTTTCCACCCGTCCGTCTGTCTGCCCATAAAGTGGTCCCCCCTAGCATTGCTAAACTATTAGACGTAGAGACTTGACAAACTCATTAGGAAAATTATTTTGGAAGATATTGGACAACAACTTTTGAAGTTATTTAACAAATACGCTTATAGCGTATCAGATACGGAACCCTTCTAAATAATATGTTGTATTTAGGGTAAAAATAACCACCAAACATCCAAATTACCATATGACCGTTATAATGCATTGAAATTTTATGTATTTGATTATTAAAGGTGTAGTGTATAGATGGAGGCGGGTAGTTGTTCATAAGACTATAAATACAGAGACAATCGGTTATGCGGGCAGTTGTGTTACGACCGTTGACTGGGTAACAACAATCATTGTGATCAGTGTGATTACGACGCGTGCATACACCAATTTGGTGAGTTATAATTACAGTAAATATTTAATAATATATCGCAACCGAACGCTTGACTTTGACGCCAACTTTAGGGTAGCCGCACACAGGCCACGCGCCACAGCCATAAAAAGCCGCCACTGGCATATTTCCTTAACCAACCCGTTAATTTTTATAGTTTTGCTCTTTATTAAAACGTTCCGTGTCCTTTATGAACATCAAAGAGTATACGAAAAAAAATTGCGGAATTGGTCGAGGAGTTCTCGAGTTTCCCGCTTAGCAACTTATTTTTATTTATATAGATATAAGAAATGCATTTGTACAAAATTAAAAAAGACGATTCTCTAAAATAAAATTACGAGTAATTTTTGATGCATCCATAGACAAGCTGTGTTAATTTCTAATATAAGTCTTGTGTCAAATATTATGAGTAACATATGAAAAGAATTTTTTTGACCCATTTTCAGTTTCATTTGTGTGTGTGAATTGAGTCAATTTATTCAGCGAATTCAGTTACAATCTTAAACTTTTGTCCCTGGTTTCTGATAGATTTTCTTTGCCTCTAAACACTTAGGTTACCTTGTTCACACAAAAAAAAATACATTACCAAAGGTAGCCTTATATTCCGTGCTTATTTGCTGCCATTTCACCAACCCAATTTCAATTAAAAGTGTTATGTTGAATACAGATATACTATTGACTCTAACTTCATCTTTTAAATTTACTAAGGGCTATAAACATATTGTAGTATTTATTTAAAAATATATATATTTTGTCAGCTTCACTGCATGATAAAGCTAACGTGCTTCTTTTGAGTCAAACATAAGGCAGCTATCTTGAGGAGATTGTCTACGTACAAACAGAAACTTAAAGTTTCAATAAGTTTCTGTTTTAAATCTCATTTAATTAGGAGATAATCACATTACACAATAATTCATAAATTAATTAGAAATCAATATTCTAAAGAGGGGACGTGCCGGTGTACCAGTCTTAACTTATTTTTGCTATTCCATCGATTGAGGACAATTGCGTTCTTGCATTGAGTTTTTGAAAAACTGTTTCAATTTGGACGTGAAAACATACCTTAAAATATTTGAAATGATTATTCCAGTGGTAAAAAATCCTAACCGACGGAAATACATGCGCACACGTACAGGTTTATACCGGATACCAAAGGGGGGGGAAAAAAGAAGGACAATAAAAACATACTTATAAAGTGATGTGAGAAATAGTTACGTGTACTCGGACGCACGGACGGACTGCAAGCGTGGCGCTGCCACTTATTAAATAAATACATAGAAGTAAAGGAAGGGATGGTGTAAAAGGATATAAAGGTAGAGGGAAAGGAGATAAAGGATGCGAATACTACTGTCACAGACGGTGTAGGAGTGGTGACTAAAGCAGCTAGGGTAGACCGGGGTCGCGTACCCGTAGTGGGTCTAAAGAGTGAATAAAAAGTAAAATGGCCAAGAGCGTGTCAAGACACGGGATCCGAGTAAATGTCTCATACAGATAAGAAAATTGCAGAAAAAGGGTATATCTTGTTGATAACATTTATGAACGTACCTAAATAAATCTTAATTTTTTTTAGAACACAAAAATAATTATGTTTTTGTTTTTGAAATTTTGAAAGTATACTTGCAGAACCTATAGGTGACGTAAAACAGTAGAATCCGATTAAAGTCACTGAGTGATATTAGTCGTAAGGTTAAGGGGTAGAGTTCCTTGTAAGAATACGGAACCATAAAAAGGGATTTATTTTTAAGTTACAAACGGACCTAAATAGAAGTAGCGCCACGTTTGTAGTCCTTTAGGTCTTCAGCTGAATTGGGCCGGCGCGTCCGGGTACCAGTACCTCTTTCTCACATACGATCGACCTGAAATGGCAGCAATGCTGTCACATCAAGTGATGGTATTGTTGTCGCGTTTCGTTCGGTTTGTGAGACTTCCCGCTGGCCTAATCTCATCATTTGGCTGGCAAAGTATCTGCTAGCCTCCCTTACGGGCAGACAGACAGACGGACGGACAGAGCGAAATTATAAGGGTTCCTTGTAGTACTACGGAACCCTAAAAAGCAATTAGCAATGCACTCTACTAGCCCACGTAAAATTAATCCCCAATTTAAATGTAAGGTTGACTCAGTATAACCTTTTTTATGCTGGCTGGCCCGTTGGCGCAGTGGGAAGTGACCCTGCCTTCTGCTCCGGGGGTCGTGGGTTCGATTCCCGCCTGGAGTCTGGGTGTATTATCCATATGTATGTATTTATATATTTCGTACCTCTTGCTCACATGAGATCGGTGTGAAGTAGCGGCAATGCTGCTACGTCAATGATGGTGTTGTTGTCGCATTTCGTTCGGTTTGTGAGACTGTCCGGTTCCCTTCCCGTTGGTGGACGTCATTAAAGGCCGGCAACGCATCTGCTAACCTCCTAATCGTGCAGATGTCCATGGATCTCGGTAGTCACTAAGGTGAACCACCTGCTTGTTTGCCCCTTGTAACATATTAAAAAAAAATCGATATTGTGACGGTAGGTACAAAAAAATACATTACGGAATATTTATTTAAGTTAAATCCAAGTGGAAAAATGCTAGAGCCGGGTTACAATCTTCAAGCTGAGAGGCTTCTGGGTAAAATCAAGATACTGGACGATTCGATTAAAGATTTAGACATCAAAATAGATCCACTTCTATTGCCGGAAGCAGCTGTTGATGAGAGCCCCAGGAAAAATATCCATGTGATGAGTGCTTTATAACTGACGCTTATTCATTATTATGCTTTAGTTTATCTGATCTTTTATGTGATAACACGAATTATTATTGTAATAAATACTTAATTTAAAATTTTATTTTTATTTTCCCTTAAATATTTGTTTATTTAAATGTCACCCCCACGACCTTGATGTCCAAAAATCCACTGGTAACACCTAACGATGATGAGGACTCCCTTGAAAAAAATGGTCGCGGAATCCAAACAAATCGCTGTGTTATAAAAGTACCAGCATATTTACTTAAATTGTGAGTTGATTGTCTAAAAAGTGGTGTAATAGTAATTATAGATAGTATCGGCTTTGCGTGTTTCCACTGCTATCGATCGCTGTGTAATTTGTTGCTATCATTATATCTTACTTTGTTTTCTGACATGAATAACGTCGTGTGTTGCTTACAAATAAAAGTTTACTATGAGTGTGTATCCACAAGAGCTGCCCAACCCTGGTCCGGGTTTTAGGAGTCGGAAGAATTGGTTTGCAGAACGGACGACACCAAAGGCTAAAGCCTATCGCGATGGCCCCATATCATTGTTTGCAGCAAGCTTGCGTCACCAGACCACTGAGTTTTTCAATAACTCCACCTTGCACGGAGTTCGGTATATAGCAGAGAAGGATCGGCCGTTTTGTGAGAAGTAAGTTGCTTTACACCTTTCGATATATTCATCGTTAAAGAAATATATATAGCTCTGTATTGAGACCTAGTTGCAGAATACTATTCTTCTTGAAACCACAGTGTATAAAAATGGGGACCATTTTTCGGACATCTACTTTTAATTAGAAATATACACGTAATAAATTACTCGAAGAAAATAATAAATACATAATATTGCTTGCACCAGGATCTGAGGTTTACTATTTGTTTCTTTGTTTCCAGGTTTATGTGGTTCAGTTTTGTAGCGATAGGAGCTGTGACTACATGCATCATCATTGTGAGCTTGTGGGAAAAGTTTCAGACAAATCCTACTATTACTGGTAAGTAAAAAGTTGTCAAACATATCAATCAATCAATCAATCAATCAGCCTTAAACCGTTACTGGGCATAGGCCTCCATTTGTTTCTACAACTCTCCCCTATCGTTCGCAACCCGCATCCAGCCATTGCCCGCCACTCTCTTGTCGACATCCCATCGTGCATTGGGCTGACCTGGATTCAAACAGATGTTTGCTCTAAATAGTATTTCTCTTTGAATTGATTAACAGCAACTATTACCTTAGCACTGGTCCTACCGTTAGTAACGCTAAAACCATAATACGATTAGTTGAACATAATATGTTAAATATTATTTCTTTAGGCCTAGATACAGATTTTCACAATTGGGATGTGCCCTTCCCGGCTGTTACTATATGCGACCAGAATCCGGTTGACGAAGAACTACTTGCAGAGTATATAGAAAAGTAAGTATTCGCTCCTAATCATTTCGGGAAAAAAACAACTATACCTTTGTCTAATATCACATAAAAGAAATGATTTTTAAATTTGCTTTTGCAGGATATGGGGCTCAAATCCGCCGGAAAAGGCTGCAGAAATGTTGCGATGGTTGGCGACGCTTAGCTATCAGTCAATTGCTAAAAGGGCGTCAGAATTTGTAAATGAACATGATCTGATGGGGCACAGCGAAACCGAAGCTCTTGAACCAATATTAAAGCCTAAAGACGCAGTTTTCAGCGTAAGCTCCTCAATATACTCTATATCATTTCATCGCGTCAGTTTAATTCACATATCTACGTTCATTCTTGACTGACTTTATACTAACTCTTTTCTTTGTTTAACCAATATATTACAAACCAATTTTTTACTTATACTGTGTCACAGCATAAGTAAATAAATTATAAAAGTATCTAACCTAATTTGGAGTTCTACAAGGCCCCTATTTTGGGCCTATATTATTCCTGCTTTTTATTTATAAATGATAAAATTTCTGTAGCAACAGTTACATTTGGCAATACTGTTTATATATAATTTAAGACTCGTAAAGTAGTTATCCGCTTAGATGAATGAGAATTTTACTGGAATCAAATGATAGACAGATTTTACGAACTGTCTCTCTTTCTAGCGCACGAATTATTGTTTTTTTAAGGTCGTGAGACACTGCGAGACCTTATTCTACGATTGTGAATTTAAGGGAGATTCAGAGGAATGCTGTGATTTACTCGCCCCGGTGTTCACAGAAATGGGTTTCGGTTACGCTTTTAATTCGAGGCATGCTGAACGTACGTGGCCTTGGTAAGTAATTTGTCATCATGTTATCTTTTATATTGACGAACTTCAAATTAATAATGCAAACAATATAAAGGAGAAAAACTGTCCTTTGTAATTTGTAACCATACTACTGTTGATAAATCAGTTAGTCATTGCTCATTGTACGAGTACAGAGTGAGGCACTGGAACGCCCATTTTTGAAACAGTGATAAAACAAAAAAAAAATGGAGATATCAACTAAGATAAGGTGGTAACAGTCTTTGTATGTTATATATAAAATGCTCATTTCTAAAAATATTTTTACAGGCAAGCTACAACTGATCTGTTTTCGGAGTCCTTTATACACGAAACCGACGCAAAATGGTCGTTCATGTTTAATTCGTTTCGAAACGACACCATAATTGATGTAAGTACTTCAACTATTATCCATATTAACTTGTAATCATTATTTTAATGCCAAAATTAACATTTATCTGAGTAATCAATAAGGGGTCATCCATAAATGAAGCCACATGTGAGGGGGGAGGGGGGACTATCACCCAAATGTGATATTGCGTCTTTCGTCTTTTACCTCTTGGGCCTAATTTTTCAATTGTTAAAGAAAAGTCACCCATAGTTTTCGATTATTACGCAGAAGGGTTATAAACATTTGTCACCAACCCTTATTAGCTCTAATTTACTTAACTTCCTGTGAGACTTGTAGCAATTTGCCTGTTGAGTCAGTGGCCTATTAATCAGGACTTTATGTAAAAATTATTATTCTTATACATAAATAATATGTAAAAATAATTATTCTTATACATAAATAATATGTTTTGAAACCCACAGACACCTTGAGGTTTTTTATAAATGATGTCACACAAAGTTTGGGTTTTTTTTATCTCCACCCGTGATATTAGTCATGAGATTGTGGGGGTTTCGAGGATGTCGTCAGACGGCAGGCGATCATCTTAACTTGTCTCACAGCCACATCTTCCGTAAATTAAGCGATGAAGATGATGCTATATAACGTTATTGAAAGAATTTTCAATATTACCTGAGCTTCAGGATAAATAACGGTCGTGGTGGTGGGAGAGGAAACAGCTGGCGCGGCGAGAGCCGGCATCGCAACCACTTCAGGTCGGAGGCGTTCGTGATCGTGAGCACTGCACGGTGGTATCTCAGACAATTGGGCCGGCGCTTCCTGGTACCAGTACCTCTTTCTCACATGAGATCGGCGTTAAGTGGCGACAATGCTGTCACGTCAAGTGATGGTATTGTTGTCGCGTTTCGTTCGGTTTGTGAGACTTTCCGGTGGTCTAAATTCTTTATTAAAGGCCGGCAACAGACCTACTAGCCTTCTGGTCGTGCAGAAGTCCATGGGCGTCGGTAGGCATTTAAGTGCCTGCTCGTTTGCACCTTGTAACATAAAAAAGATGCTTTTACCTTATGGAACACTTGTTCGAATATGTGGCTGTGGGGTAAGTTACATCCCCGGGATCCCCACAATCACCACAATCCCCCATACTTCCATATAAATGCAATATTTAACTATTTATAGGTTAAGGAGTCAAAAAGAATAACAAAGAAGAAGAGTTATTTTTTTAAAGAATATTAGGAATACTTTTTAGGTATGTCTAATATTCCCTTTTTCCCTTCCTAATAAGCTTAAATTAAAAGCTTGTATTAGGAGTGGGTGCGACGATACCCCAACGGCGATGGGGTTTGAACCGGGTATCTACTTCAAAAATCTACTATTGTGCGATCGACAATGAATTCCTTGCCTCATCGCACAACATGTCTGAGGGCTTCCTTACCACTTCCGATATTTTTGAAATAGCACCACTAAGGGCCCTTTAAAATGTTACCAAGAGCGTGTCAAGACTCGTTTACATAGAAAGGTTCCGTATCTGATACGCGATAAAGGTATTTGTTAAATAACTTCAAAAATCTACTATTGTGCGATCGACAATGAATTCCTTGCCTCATCGCACAACATGTCTGAGGGCTTCCTTACCGGGGATTTTATGCAATCATCTTTTGATTTTAGAACTAGCTGATGTAGACCCAAAGGACATAGTGAATGACTTCTGCACCATGTTGTATACAATTATACAGAGGAGCCCGGATTGCCGCGACAAGTGTGAATTGGTCTATTTTGATGGTAAAGTGGTTTTCCTCATTACAGAATTATTATACAGGGTGTAACAGACATCGTAACACAAACATTGTGATAAGGCTACATTTAATGTCCTAAATAAAATCATAAAATCATTCATCCCGGAGATGAGGGGTCAGACTGTCGTGAAATAACTGCGACTGTCGTGTCTTAACTGCAACTGTCGTGTCGTGATTTCGCCGGCTACAACGACTGTTGAACCCTTTAAAATATCTTAAAAACTGTAGAAAGCCTAACATTTTTATTTTCTCACTTACCATATAGGACTTGCGCTTAGTTTGGCTATAACAAATGTCAGTGTAAAGTCCAAACCCGACATTATACTTGCTGCTGTTTGTAGTTCAGAGTTATTCCGTCAGCACTAAGGAGAAAAGTTATTAAAAATCAATACATGTTTCTACATCTAATAGTTTGGAAATGCTAGAGAGGGACCACCTTGCAAAACACTTTGAAATCCAATTATTCGAAAATGGAAACAAAAAATCCGTGTAAGAAACTTGTCGTTTATTTTAGAAGAGCTATCCAATGATACCCCATACGATGGGCTTGAATGAAAAAAATCAGCTCAACTTCACATGTATGGGAGCCACCGCCAAAATGTAAAATTATTATTTTAAGAAGCCAATAATAAAATCTAGATACAACACATAACTGTACTAAATTTCATGCATATTTATTAAGCTATAAGTTATCTTTTAAAAAAGATATCTAAAGCCATACTAGTAGAATGGGTGAAATCTACCCCTGCCAGAGATTTTCTTTGGCCTGTCCTCATAGGACTGGCCTGATGGCGCAGTGGACAGGGACCCTGCCTTCCGCTCTGGGGTCGTGTGTTCGATTCCCGCCTCGAATCTGGGTGTATTATCCATATGTATGTATTTATATATTTCCAACAAAATTGTGTATAACAGGCGGCTGTTACCTATAACACAGGCATTAAGTTGTCTAGAACCCTAAAACAGACGTGGCTACGGAATATACAAAAGTGGACTGGAATCATATTCACCAGGCAGCAATTTTATCTAGCGCAAGATACCCAAGGATTTTGTCCATTGACAGCCAGCCTTCAGGCATAAAGAGGCATTTTTAGAAGAAGAGTAGACAGAAGCCTACAACAACACTTATATATAAATAATCAATGAAATATCATAAAGAGGCACTTTAAGAAGAAGAGTGTAGGCATAGGCCTACAAAGACACTTGTATTTAAATAATCATATTGCTCTTCGAACTGCTGTTGAAGCTGCACCAAATTGGGTAATTTCATTATTGTTGTGTTCGTTATTGTTAGGACCAGGTTATTTTAATAAAAAAGGAATGGTAAAGCGAAGGCGAAAAGAAAATGAAACGGAACGGGGACAGGAATGCGAACGAGGAATAATGTTATAGGAAGTAATAATGTTCGGACAGGATAGAGGCTGCAAGGTTCGCTAGTGTTGATATTAAAGTGATTTTCCAAAATCAGAAAAGTTATCGATGAAAAGAAGAATTCCAGTTTTAGGAACGAAATATAACATTGATACTTTTTTAAGTACCAGGAAATGAATGAATAAACATAAAATTATTTGACATTTTAGTGATACTAGAGATCAAGGGATTTACGGCAAAGGTTATCATTTTGTGAACAATTCGGAAAGAGTTAAGCAACATAATATTCATGCGATATTGTATTATAATACTAACTACTGGACCACCATGGTGGTCTAGTAGCTAGTATTATCGGGCGGTGGGAGAAGGAGTGGGAGAGTAGTGGGCGTGAGAGAGATCTTTGACCTCTTCAAAAAATTAAGTGAAAAATATTATTTTTACGAACCACACATTATCCGAAGAGTGGTAGCACAAATCAACGGTGTTAGGTTCGTCTGCGCGCTACCAACTTCTGCCTCCACGTATTTCAAAAACTCTTCCGTCTGCTCTACGAATGTTCTGTAGTACTTTTTCAAAATGGCAAAGTGAAATGCTTGCGTTAACATTTTTCTTCGGTGCTGCCATTTTGGACCTTAAAGTTTAAAGAACAAGGATAAATTTGGCAAAAATAGATTGATATAAGTTTGACCAAAACTGTGTATCTTGGTAGCGCCACGCTTGCAATTCGTTCGGCCTGATGGTCTAAGATTGGCGTGAAATGGCGGCAATTCTGTCACGTCAAATGACGGTAGTGTTGTCGCGTTTCGTTCGTTTTGTTAGAGTTTCCGGTGGTCGTAACCACTATTTATAGGGCCGACAACGCGTCTCCGAGCCTTCTCTTGGTGCAGATGTCCGTGGACGACGGTAATCCCCTTACGGCTGCTTGCTTGCCTCTTGTAACATAAAAAAAAATTTTGGGAATGTGGGCCAGACGCTATGCAACTCTAACGTTGCCAAAATCCTAAGGTAGTCTATAGAAAGAAAGAAAGAAAAATTTATAGAGAAAAAAATAATGAATCAATTTATAAACGGCACGCTCTTTTAAGACGAAAGAATTATTCAGCAATGGAACCAGACAAGTAAGAGATTATAATTTACATTCTTAAACTTAATTGCAAACATGTTTCTTACCATTGCTAGTTAAAAGACCTTCTCCCAGCCATGCTCTAAGAAAGTTGTATGGTATACCCTTTTCACCATATCGAACTGAAGACATAAGAATCTGAAAAGAATATACGTTCCAGTATGTGCCAAGGAAAAGAACTTTAGGTATCTGGGGCCACGGTAGTCACTCCCCACGAGGCCCAATCATATATTTTGACTAAGGTCTCTGAAGTTACGACGTGTAGAGTACAAGCGTGTAGAGTTAGAGACGTGGCTCTAAAATATATATGATAACTTTTTGACATTGCGAGCCATATGATCTCCTCGTGGCAAAATTTTACATGAAAATGTTTTTCGTGGGATTAATTATTATAATTCAATGAGTCCAATGCCGCCAATATATAGGCTAATGTCTCCACAGAGTGTGTGACCTCTAACAACCGACCCAAGTTAGTTACAACAAGATCGTGAAACCAGATCGGTAATCTTGAATTAGAGCGGATACTGCTATGTCAGAGTAGATAGTAAATGAATTTTCTAGTAGTGTGACAAATCAGATTGTAACCTATACGTTTTTTACTACTTTTTCTTTATGTAATTCTTTTTATTTTTCCTTCACTGAATAAAAGATGCTATTACGTGCATCAAGAATACCTCAATATCATCTGGATTGTAGATGAAGACTCCTCGAGAATATCCCGCGTGTACCTGACTTAATTCGCCATACTTCTTGTGGTTAGTACGAAGGAATATAAAAAGTTTATCTGCAACAAATATAAGAACTGTCTCTGCCAACAGCCTCGCGTGGCGATCCTCGGTTAGTTAGGCCGTGCCTCGCGCGAGGCAAACGCAGGCGCTGCTTCGCCCGAACGTGCCACGGCCCAAAGCCTCGGCTGCCTCGCGAGGCTTTGCCACTCAAACAGGCTATTTAATAACGTGTAAAGTAAACATTGTAAAGTTGACCCCCTAGATTTTTCTACATTTTTATAATTAGTATTGAAACAAAAGATTCTTCTCAAGTTTAAAAAAAGCAACCTCATAATTGATGAAGGTAGATGTTTGTTCAAATTTTTAGATAGATATCATAATTTGTTTCGAATAGACGAGGTCGTTCCCTTATCTAAGAAGGTCTTATTGTACAATAATTACGTCGTGACATTATTCGTTTGATCTCCAAGTTCGTGTTGAGTGCAAAGTCAAAGTCAAAATTACTTTATTCAATTTAACTTATAATAAGCATTTATGAACGTCAATTATAACGTTTTCATATTTATTAATTTAAATTATAATCAGGAATTTAGTTCGGTTTGTGAAAGTTGCCCGTGGTGTAAAGGCCAGCAACGCATCTGCGAGCCCCTGGTGGTGCAGTCCATGGGCGTCGATAGTCACTTAGATGAGCCGCTAGCCCGTTTTCCCCTTGTAATAAAATAATTTGGTGATTCCACATATACACAGGGCTTTTTGTGGGGGCAGGCGGGGACACGCAGTGCCCCCTAAGGAAATTCCAAAAAAATCGAAAAACTGTCATAGAAACCGAAAAACACGAATGAATTTGAGAATTAAATGGGCACTCGGTTGAAGTCATACTTCTTTTAAATATAAACATTTCTTTTTCTTTCTTCTTTTTTTTTAACATAGAGGCATGGATGGGGAGGGGGTATAGAAGGGGTATAAAAGTTACAACTTTCGGGAATTAGCCTGCCCCTGCTGGCCCTTAATGACGAGTTTAGGCCACCGGGAAGATGATATCCGTGATTACGACCGAGTGCGATTCAATATTTGTTAAAACTCGATTTCAATAATTCAGAGAGCTCACTAACCGTGAAATTCCCGTCAAAATCAGTCCAATCATTGCCGGAGTTCACCCGTTACAAAAACAGAAAGTAAGAACAAAAATTCCAAAATTTATTGTATACGTGTTATGAAATAATGAACAGGTAGTAAATGATAAAATTCTAGCACCCCGGGAGCACCATCAGAAGGGGGTTGGTAAATCAATCAATGATCCATTAATAATTTGGGAATCGAACCCACGATTCGCGGAGCAGAACGCAGGATCACTGCCAGGGCCAGTCAAATATTATATTTATTTGTATTCCTTCGAGGTATATATTTTTCATTATATTCAATTATAATATATTTTTCATTGTTAAGAACTCATCCTAAAAATGTTTTGACAAACATTTTTGCCTGGCATCCGCGTTATAGTAGGAGAGGCAACGATACTAAATTTGTAGTCACTAAAGCGTTGTGTAGATCTATTGGGTTACGTAGATTAGGTGGTTTTCTGGGAAAGGCCCTGTAGAAAAATCCTTGCTTGGCGGATGTCTACTAACTAAACTACCTTACTAAACTAATTATAAACGGATTTTTTGATAGGATCAGGCCAAGATTGTCCAGAGTCTCTTGAAAATTCATGCGGACGAAGTAGCGGGAAACAGCTAGTAGAGGATAATTTTTATGCTGTGACGGAACATAAATTTATTTCTATGCTCAAACAAGACAACGTTTCCAGTGTCCGATTGTAGTGGACAGTTCTAATATTTTCTAACTCCTGCCTCTCTACAGGATCCGACAGTGTGACGTCACGACTCTATAGGAGGCATGGGTTGAGTCATTTAGGTTGGCATGCCCACGGTGCTAATCACGGTGGATCCGCGCCTGGTCGCGACCTAAGATTTGGAAAACGCTGCTTTAAAGATATTAAGATAAGAGCGACGCTGTTATACTAACCGCGATTTGGCGATATGTCTTTTGAGGCCATTTTGCAGTTGCTGCACCAACGCGGTAGCGGCTCGGTGTGCCGCGGCCTTAGTGCGTTGGGTCACCGTGGCGGCCGCCCGGTCGGACGTTCCTCAGTCTCATCATAATGCTTAGGTTTTAAGAAATTAAGTGTTCATATTTTGTGGGGGTTCCATTATTGGGCTCTTAGAAAAACTCGGGCGCGTCAAATTAACATAAGATACTACATCTTGCAGTCTTATTATTTGGCGTTACGAAGTCAGGTTTACCTAAATACCTTGTGAATAAAATCAGTTGGACGCGGAAAAATTCCAAATATACTGCAAGAGCCTCAGTTATACGAATGGCTATTCCGCCGCATTGGAGTACATCATTCAGAGGTTCCTCACCGCTCATCAACATCTGCACCACTAGCAAGTACACAGATGGGTTACGGGCCTTTGAAGAGGGTGCAGAAGAAGAAGAACAATCTACATTGCACCCATGTGAAGCCAGGGTGGGTCGCTAGTTATATTACACTAGCTGTGCCCGCGACTACGTCCGTGTAAAATTAGGTCAATAATTTTAGCATGATGATATATAGCCTTCCTCGAAAAATGGGCTATTTAACACCAAATGGACCAACAGTTTCTGAGATTAGCGCATTTAAGCAAACAAACAAATATATAAATCATTTTAACACTTTAATTTGCCTTGCAATCGTTTTATACGCTTATTATTGGATCAGATCTATGGTAGTATTTGACCATAAATTTTAGTTTAATTTAATAATAAATTTTAGCAACTATTACTAAAATTATTTCTACAATTACATTAAACATTAACTATGATGTGTTATATTTGGTGAGGGCCCGCATGGCGGATGCACCTCGACCCTGTTGGATCTCTAAACATTAACTAAAGTTTGGCATAGACTACACTACCAATCAGTACATTTTCTATATATAGTGACTTCACTTGCGTGAGTAACTGCGGTCGTCATCCGTACAGCGCCATCTAGTTTGCTTTGGTGTAGCTTTTTCCACTTGACATCATTGCCATCTTGCTATGTAGCAGCCGCTACAATTTCATAAAGTATTGCTGAACTAATGTTTTCTTTTCTGTCATATCTGTAGTAGATAATAGATTTAAAGCTTGAATACATAAAATGTCACACTTAAGGACGGATTCGCCGTTATTGAAGAAGGGAACTGGGTGGCTGTACGTCTTCTCGAGAGGGTTCAGCACGCATGTCTGTTACACCTGACCACTTCAACTATATAATCAAAACTATTTTGTACTTTTTACTGGGGATTGCTAAGGTATGTTCATTATTTATTAAAAAGATACTCGGTTTCCTAATGTATTTGTGCTTTCTTCTATCTAGCGTTATTTATTTATTATTTTTTATCCCGGTCTAGTGCCGGAGTCCGCTTAATTGCAGAGGAGACAGCTGTGGAGCGAGTTCATACGACTGCTGTATGACGTCATCCCCAGATGATCAATCATCCCCTAAAAAGACGCATCTCTCGGTCCAAATTATAATAAAAGGCAAAGCCTTTCTGGACAAAATAAAGAATACCTCCGCCGACCGTGACGCAACCGTATAATTAATCATCCGCAGAGAAAAATGCTTTTGTTTTTATCCATCCGTGAAATATAAATTAACATATTCTTAAATCCAACAATGAAGATAAGCTTAAAAGTTGTACAAAAAAAAAAAAAATTATAGACATACCGAATTCAAAATATCAAGGCTATCATTTGTGTGTAAGCAAGGAATAATACAGTTTAAATCCTCCAATAGCTCCTACTATAGCATTAAGAATTATAATAATTATTAATAAATTAATATTAAAATAATATGGGTCTCAACATGCCTACCGCTGGCCAAAAGCCACGTAGCTGGCCAAAAAGCGTTGGCTTTAGATTACAAAGTCAACTTACAAAGTGTACTCCACCGTGCAAAGTGAAGGACATTGAGTTTCCTACTCAACCAGCTTACTGACTGACCCTGGTATAACCCGCGTTAAACGTTAAGAAGAAGATGAAATAAAATAATGAACATGAAGATTTTTGAGACAATATATCCGGAGAATCAGAGGTAGATTAGCTAGAATTAGATAAAGATCTTTTATTACTAAACTGTAATCTAAATACGAACCAACCAAACATATCTAGGGTTGAGACAATTAACGTCCGAAAAATACACAAATGTGAAATAAATTAACTCTGTTAAGTCACACGTTAAAGTTAATCTTTTGTGTCATTTCCTTGCGGAAATGGGGAAAAACATGGGGTGATTGTTTTGCAGAATTTTTGCGAATGAAACATACGTCTTGCACCGGATAACAAATCTTCCGGTATTGTTTTCTCCGATTCCTATTGTAGTCGAACAAATTGTATCGTTTTATTATTTACCAGCTAAAGTCCATTATTGATGATTCACAAAGTCAGGTTTAATATATACTTCTCATCAGAAAAATCGAAACACTTCCGTTTTTTCGACATATATTCCTAAATATAAACATTTTCTGATAATCCGTACAAAACGTAAGCTTGCAAGTGGTTCGATTTTTCTGATGACTATATGTAGTAGGTAGTTGTCTGTCAGAGGAGTATTGAGGAAAAATACTTATAAAGCTATTTAAATACAAATAAAACTAAAGAATCTCACTGCAATGAGTTACTATTAAATAATTATTACTATTAAATAAGACTACTCGTAATGGATTAAATCAGAAGCATAATTTTAACTACGCTTAATTTAATAGAAAAAATAAATAGCAATGTTGAATAATGAGTTTTAACACTATTACCTTCCGAGCATAATAAAGTAGATGACGATTCAAAAGTAAGCGCTAAACAGACTATAGTAATAAAGGGTAACCTTAACTATACAAATCTTGTACATACGAAATTACCTCTAATCTTAGCTCAGTTCCGTGTTGAATCGCTTAGTTGCTCCCTTCAAGCGAATAAGAAGTCAATTCATGTCGTGACAAGACCATTAAGCCAAGTTTTATGTCGTTCTAAAGCTTTTGTTTACGGTTGACAAGCTGAGTCCCGCGGTTTCATATGAATTATGGATTTTGTAATGTATCCGCTTTTTAAAAGATGGCAGTTTCATAAAAATATTGTTGGTCAAGTTAACGCAACGAAGGAGTAATTAATAAATACCAATAGCTGAACCTAAAACAGATGGTGTGGGTGAAATATCCCTTACCTTATAAGCATTGGGAAAGATCCTGATGTATGATTAATAAAGAACACGCCAAAATCTACTATGTAAGTTGTAGTAAAAAAAAAACACATTATCGCTTGGATTTGGAGCTTTATTTAGCTCTCCTATAAACCTATGTTTTTGACATGTCGCTTTGCGGGTATGGACCGTCGAATTATAGTAAAAATTTGACATTTGGTTTGAAAAGAATAAATTCCCTACAACTGTATCCGTTTAAATATATTTATCGAAGAATTTTCGGAACTATAGATAAAGACTAAAAACATTTAGTAAAAATGCGAAAAATAACTCTTCCACACGTTCCAGATACGATAGCAATCAGAGAAAATAGCGGCGATGGCAATATTTTCTGCCACGAGACGAATTGGTTCATTCACCGAAATGGTTCGCGCGTCATTTACTGACACAATCTATGGGTTCCTGTGGTACAAAGGCTCCGGTCAAACGTTAATCGAATATAAATCCAATTTCATCACCATCTTTCATCCAATATTTAAAGTACATATTTACTGTTTTTATTACGTAGACGAATTAATAAAGATTAAAATATTACGGTATGCAATAGTCTTGAGAAACTATAATCTTTTTGACACATTTGTACTATTGGGAACATTATTATGAGCAATGATCCCATTATCACTAAGAATTTGTGTAGACATTTCGTGGAAAAACAATAAACTTTGCTAAAGCAACCAAATGACGGTTATAATAAAGATATACCACAGTAAGGGGTTATTATAGCAATTGGCTATTTTAATTTAAAAAAAAAAAAAAACAGAAAAAGGTATAAAATTTATTGGGGACTATAAATCAGTCCTCGCTACTTACTTTTTAAAGATTATTTCATGTAATTGTTGGCAACGACTACAATTTAATTGACCTCTATGGGAAGTCCAATTTTGAGTAACTATTTCGAACATATCATGTGATATCTCATCGAGAACATGCTTTATTTTGTCTTCTAGTCCTTGAGTCGATGCAGGCTTAACGGCCTAAACTAGAGATTTGAGGTACCGCCACAAGAAAGTACGAAGGCTTCAAATCAGCGGCGAATGCAATTTTCTTAAATGTTGACAATAGGTTCATGGTTTCGTATGCTGTGTGATATGTAGCATCTTGTAAAAATAAGAGGCAATAAATCGTTAGAAATCATTGCATGAAAGCGATCAAAATTGACAACCGTTTTTTATAGAACACTGATTTTAATAACAAAATTCAACGCTGTAATTGTAATTTTTGTAAGTTAATAACAAGTGCAAACAAACTGGACAACTGTGACTGTGATAAATGCTACGAATCACGTTTGATTTATCAAAAAAAAGACCGCTGAAATACCAAACGCTTAAAAGATCAAACAAATGCTATACTTCTGTAGCCTTTTGAATATATCTAGAAATCTTATTTATGTAAAATTTACCTAAGCGTCGTCTCTAAGACCGCATCTAAAAGCATCGCAAACAACATGTAAGTATTTCTAGAAATTTATATTTCTAATGCCGGAGCCAGACATAGCTTCACTTGAATGATCACTTCAATGATCATGTAGTGTGGCCGGGGACTTTATGTAACTGTACACTGAAGAGTTTGTTTGTTTGCTTGAACTCGCTAGTCTCAGGAACTACGGGTTCGAGTTTGATTCCTGCCTCGAGTCTGGTTAGACGTCTGTTTTACACAAAAAATATGTGTCTATAACAGACGTTTGTTACCTATAACGCAGGCATTAAGTTGTCTAACCTAAGAACAGACGTCCGTGTGTCATATAGTTCTGTATATTTATTACATTATTAATTTATATACATAAAATAGCCATAATCAAACCCGTGGTGGACGGAAGGCAGAGTAATTGTCTACTCATATAAACCTTCGTCTTGAATCCATCTGTTTATAATGAAAATTGTGTTAGAATCTGTTATTTAAAAGATCTAAGCGATTCAAGCTTGCATTAAATGAGTTGACTATAGAATTGGTCCTATATTATTACTAGAATTTGATTTGATCTGATCAGTCTGCAGCAATCCGGCGGTAGATAGAGACCTGTCCCCATGACGCACCGCTTTGCCAGATCTTCGCCTACAGATTGAAGAAAAAAGACGTTTAATTCAAGTAGACTGTTACAAGCTCTTTGAATCAATAAAAAATAATAAAAAAATTTAAATGCTTTTCGGTTTTCATCTACTTAAAAAAATATATATGTACGTTAACATTTTGCCTAGTTCATAATTTTTACGCGAGTTATGACATGATTCTTCTCGAATGGTTTGCCTCTAGAACGAGTCGAGTCATAGAAGAGAACGTAGTGCTCTTTATGCTAGAAGCTTCCATCTGCTACCATTAGCTGTTTGGCGCGAGCATAATACGAGGGATTAATTAGAAATATAAATATTTATTCTTTAAATAAGTTTTTAATTCACCACTGGGGAGTCTAGAATCATATACTGAACCCATGGGATGCGTATCCGGTACGATGTCAGATACACCCGGTATTGTTAAAAGCAATTTCCCTAGGATTGACCCTTGTAGAACACCATCAAATAGTATTGCTTATTTTCGATATTATAGTCGTTTCTTTAACTTAGTTTATATGAATTTCTAAATGTTTAAGTTAGACAGTTGCATCTATTAGAAGTATATCATATTAATTGCAAAATGTGTAGAAAGTCAGGAAAAGTAAAATTCTATTTTTGAACTAAAATAGTAGAGCGATTGGTTATAGTGGTATGCGTGACTCACAAACTTTATAATACGGATTATAAAGTTCATTTGTGTCAAAAAAAGTCTGGAAATATCAGATTCCTACAAGTACTTATGAGTTTGATTGTGACTTTTCCTTATCTAATATGTTTGTCGTAACAAACATGTTATGATAATATTAAACAGGACATACGCTGATTTTTTAGGGTTCCGTAGTACTACAAGGAACCCTTACAATTTCGCTCCATCCGTCCGTCTGTCTGCCTGTATAGTTGCTAAAATTAGCAACTGGTAATACCCTAAGACTAACTAACATTTAGTTCTAGGGTAATACCAGCACATGAAATTACGCATACGCATGTAAAAAATTACTCAACTGGCGATAAATCTGATCTTTATAACATAAAAATTAAAGTTTCGTTATTTGCATTCAAGAAACGAAAATCCTAGATTTGTTTTAAATATGAAAAAATTAAGAATGATGTGTGGTGCCATTGCTTTTCGGGGATAAAGGCCTTAGGTCGAGTAATGTGCGATATACAGGTGGTGTTGATAGTATGAGTGATGGGTGTGTGTGTGTTTTGAATAGATGAGTTGTTGAATGTTGGGTTGATGGTTGGGTTGTAGTTGATACTGATAGGACATTTGGTGTCAGTAATTGATGTGTTTCCGATGTCTGTGTTAAGAAGACGGAATCTCCAAGTCCTTTACTTATTATGGTGGAAGAATGTATTGCTGTCTTAACAGACAGACAGTATCAGAGTAACCTGTGATACGTGGATATAATATAATATAATATAATATAATATAATATAATATAATAGCAAGGTAAAATTTTATTGAAATGAAAGTGGAACGGAATGTAGAAATTACTAGACTAGAGCGAACCCCAGTCGAAATGGTCGCACTGGTCAAAATTTATTCAGAAATCTTAAGATTTAAGTACCTTATGCTAATTTAAGTTTTGTTATTCTTTGTACAATGAAGTTTATTTGACAATTTTTCATCATGATAAAACTATTTGCGCTGTAGTGTGGTGCGGGTGACAGTTTCAGTCACGTTTCGTTTCACTCTTGAAAGTTGTTGCGATTTACAAATCAGTATCAGTGTCGCGAGTTCAATGGTTTTTTCCTATCAGAAAAACTGCCTCAGGCGCTTAAAGAAGTTTCCATCTATAAAATCGACCCCAGACTGAGTTGGAACTTGATCGCTGAAGACGGAAGAGTATATGTAAGGCCGGCTCTACCATAGGGCGAACGGAGCAGCCGCTCCAGATGCCAAGTCCCAGGGGTCACTCCAGGCACCAAGTCCTCAGCAAGGGGCGACTCTTTATATGCAATTATTTTAAATATAAATCATAGTGGTGGTAAGAGGGACGTAAATAACACAATCAAAGTGTCAACAAGTGACGATTAATTAAGTCGTATATCTTGCCGCGCCTGTAATCACACTGTTTTCGCTTTTTCTGAAGTTTTTCTAAAGTTCTAGGTGTCGTAGTGTGCTTTTAAATGGGCTTAAAGTTTTCTATACCAATGGGGTTTGTATGAAAAAAGACATTTTACAATCGGACTGGCATTCTTTAGTCATTAGCGCCTATGCAGGAACAAACTCTTAGCATGATTTGACTGGCCCTTTGGCACAGTGGGCAGTAACCGACAACAATACCATCACTTGACGTGACAGCATTGTCGCCACTTCACGCCGATCTAATGTGAGAAAGAGGTACTGGTACCCGGACGCGCCGGCCCAATTCGGCTACAAGGATGGCGCTACCTCTAATTAAATTTGTTGCAGAATTTTGACCCTTCGGCAATCTCTAGTATATAAAGGTATATAATAATACAATTGATATGTATCAATTAAAATAGTTTCGTTACCACATTGTAACTAGTACCACCAAAACCAACCGAACTTCGGAACTGCTCTAGATTGGAACCGGTAAATATCAAACAGCTCAATCCAAAGTTTAGTCTGCTGCTTCCCGGGGGTTCCTTAATAATTCAGTTCACCGCTCTCAACCCCAACTTTATTTACTGGTCAAATAAGTTAGATCATGCAGTTTATTAGGTTTATCTCGATATGATTTGCGAAGAGTTAATTACTTATCAAATCAATGCTGGTCAGAAAAATTCTTCTATGGACCATTTATAGTTCATGACAAACATTTTTTTAGGATTTCGTAGTCCTACAAGAAATCCTTATGGTTTCGACCTTCCTTTCATCTGCCCCCTAGAACTTCCAAAATATTATCCGTAGAGACTTGACATTTTCTATGTTGATAGGACTCGCTAAAAACTCATTAAGAAAATGACTTTGAGCGAAATTGAACCAAACAGCTTTTGAAGTTATTTAACCAATACAGATATCGTGTATCAGATACGGAAATCTTGACCACTTTTTTTAAGCATTTAGAGCTCTTCCTCTCTGAGATAACATGACTTTACTAGTTACGTGTCCAAACAATTCTAAAGTACTAGAAAAGTTTGTGTAGCTACACAAAGTCCCCGGCCACACTACATGATCATTGATACGATCATTCAAATAAAGCTATGTCTGGCTCCGGCGTTATAATTATAACTAACGGTGCATATTGTCGAATAAAGTCCATAGCAGGCGCATTGGTAATCTTGCAGATCTACTATAGAAACATTTCTATATAATATTAAAAAATGAAATAAATAAATAAGTAACTTCCTTGGGATATATATGGAATTCAAAGAACATTTTTCAAGTACACGTATCATTTATTCAACATACTACAATTAAAATAAATTTCCAATGATTACATATCAATGTCAAGATACGCTCGTATGTAATGGTGCCAAAGGGCAAATATGAAATATGCGTTTACTCATTTTATAAAAGGTAATATAAAATTAAAATATCTTCAAGTGAACCATTATTATATCAATAACAGGTCGTTAACTCTTTAATTCCTCCCGTAATGTTGTTAAAACCACCGTCACAAGTTTTTTTTTTTATCGCTGGGAAATGCTTTAGCGCTTTGCCCCGTTCGCAAATGATACCAAGATTTAGGAACATTTGCGAACGGGAGTGTGGGACTCGGTAGCTCTGATAGAATACCTATTAAAACAATCAAAGAAATTGGGCGACAGAAACTCGCTGTCGCATGCCCCTGGATTAAGTATTCTTGGTCGCTCTATGTCCACAATGCCACGAGAGGAGACGCAACTGACGTATTCTTCCTTCTCTTCTTCTCCTTCTAGAGAGAGGAGCAACAGGCGCGTTCTCCACTCACGAGCCTCCTTCAGTGAGATAACGCTTTCATTGAAGGAGGCAACAACCCACTACCCTCCCTCGCGTGCAAGCAAGCGTCACAAGGTACTGAATTTAACTCCACGTCACCTCAATTCGAAATAGACTTTTTACATCTAACTTCCTTACATCTATTATATTCTTTGGTTATATCTACTGGTTATTTGTCTTTTTTTTTATTTATTTTTTTTATTAATCATTGAGTATGGGAAGTTTTATACGCCTTCTAATCGGTATATGCGGTAGATATGTAATGTGTGATAATATATCCTTTTTTTTTTGTACCTAATCCTAGTAGATTTCGGTAAATTTACGAAACAACAGACAATTATAAAAATAATTTCGAATGTTTAACTGCTGTTTACGTGAAAAAATAATATGAACTTAAAAGAAAAAGAGATTTTTATTTTATTGAAATTTACGTAACAGTTCTGCATAGTAAAGTTGATTAACAATATACATTTTGCTTAAACGAAAAAAGATGTCTTCAATTTTAGTATCATGTTTTTAATTTTTTTATTTTTCACGATTTTCTTTAGTCTATGAAGAGTACTTTTCTTACCTCGTACGCTGATGTTTTCTTGATAGTGGCCGTAAGTGTATCCGTTTCCGATTGGCACGACGCTCGAGTTGTTGCATATGAAGCCTTTGATGGGTCCGTTTTTGAACGTCTTATTGGATACAGCCCTCTTTGCTATCGCGTGGCTATTGTTGGCCGACGTTGTCTCTTTGGGGGTGGTCGTGGGTGGTGTGGTAGTTGTTGGGGGCTTGGGGGTCGTTGTGGTCGTGGTTGTCGTTGTGGTCGTCGTTGTGGTGGTGGTCGTCGTGGTCGTGGTGGTCGTAGTGGTCGTCGTGATCGGTGGGAGCGGTTCGTTGTTCGCCACAACCAAAGCATCGATCGAATGGTCGGACATCACATCGGAGTAGGTGTAGTTGAGAGAGAAATCAGTGGTCTGATCGATGTAGTTACAGTCTATGAACCAGTAGGTGATTATGGTGGAGGCGTTATTTTTTAGGAAGATCAGTTCGTTCTCAGGCAGCCTCACGTAGTGGTATACCGATTTGTTAACGGCCACGAAATTGTTCTGTCTCTCTATACTATTTTGACTCAACACTAAATTGCCGTTTAGTGAATCTGTAAACAATGTATGGATAATTTGAACTCAAAATATAGGAAGTCTCATTCTGTTATTTAGACTTACACAATTTATAACTCATAAATACTCGGACCGATATTTTATAACCTTTGACCTTTGAAATATAACTATTTAGCACGAGCAAATTTTTTTTTAGACACACGGATGTCTTTTCTTAAGGTAGACAACTTAATGCCTGTGTTATAAGCAACAGCCGCCTGTTATACACAAATAACTTTTTTTTGGAAAACTATAAATACATACACATAGGACCCAGGTGTAGTAGCGCGCTCTTTATAGTGATCACTAACACTCACCTTCACTGCCAGTGTTCCCTCCCCTGCCTAGCGACATCTGGTATGATCCAACTAGTGAGGCTTAAGATGTCCTTTCTACTAATGAACTTATGATAGCTCTTGACAAGCCAAGGTCTTTTAGTAGGTTGTATAGGGATTTTGTATAGGGGTTGTATAAGTAAATAAATAAAGGTTTGTAATATTTCATCTGATGAGTTTATAAACACCCAGCAGACTAGCGGACCCGGCAGAAAAAATACTAGTTAATAATTTAAGAATTTTCAGAAGATTTCGGATTGAGAATTTTTTTCCACGAGGGATGTGCTTCGAATATTATTACCTACAAAGAGGAGAATGACGTAAAATAAAACGAAAACAGTAATACTTCTTCTTCTATTGATGAGTAAAAGAGATACATTTATTTTTAATAAACGCAGGGTAAATTAAGTAAAAAAAAAAAAATCCAATTTTAACCTATAGCGTTTTTCGATCAATGGGCTATCTAACGCTGAAAGAATTTTCCAAATCAATACTAGATAGGAATTACAGTTTTTATAATGATTTTTGTTCAGTTTCAACACATCAATTGTTGAAAGTATCGACTGCTGATTAGAAACTTGTTAGTTCAATAGTTACAGGGTCGGATTATAACCACTGGGGACCCCAGTTTAATACACGAACCAGCTGAGCTATTTTTGCAACCACTTTTTTATGCTTAATTGGTTAAAAAACGGAAGTGCTAAGGCAAGGCACGATAGTAAAACCCTCAATTAGAGACAATTCTTCTGGAAGTATTCACCAGCTGAATGGGTCCACAAATCTTTACATTTGCACCCTATACGCATATTGAAAGCTATATATAGAGTTTCAATTATTCGTTCAAATATTTGACAAATATTTTTTTTACCGTCCTCATCGTACCGACTACGCTTTGAAGCTTCTTATAGAAAAATGTGTACATGTGTGTATAAATCCTTTGGCGTTGGTGTGCGTGAGGTGTTATTTTAATAATTTAATTTATTTATATTACATATTTTATAAAAGTATTGATAATCGCACACCCTCCTCCGTATAAACTATATTGTTATGACACGCTTATAGAAGGGATCCGTATCTGATGATATTATAGACTTTCGAAAATTGAAAATATGATGTTTATGTCCAAACATCGATGTAGTGTGAAGGCATTAAATGTGTGTGTGTAGTGTGTGTAATATCTTTCTCGCATGTATAATGTGTTTATCTTCTATGTGTAGTGTTTTTTTTTTTATAAATCAGTGTGAGATTGTGTAGGTAGATATCAGAATTTAGTAACATAATAGTGTAAAATAAAGCTTAAATAATAAGAATATCGTATAGTTACAGATATTGCCATCTTCATCCCATGCTTGAGCGCGCAATGTATCGTGAATGGCGCGAAGCTTACGCACTTCGCAGCTCCTTTGATGCAAACGCCGCGCCGACATGCAAAAACAATTGATCGAAGAAATTTTAAAGATTTTTTTCTAGAATCATGTACCGAACCCATGGGATGCGTATCCGGTACGATGTCAGATAAACCCTGTATAAATCAGATATATTATTATAGATTGTAGTTTCTTTTGCTTTAATTTGCTCTATCATTTATAGGTTAACTGGTTTTGCAATGGAAGGGGTAATACATCAGGGTCACATATTATAAATCATCTAGTAAGGGCTAAGCATAAGGAAGCAGCCTTACATCGTGATGGACCATTGGGTGAAACCTTATTGGAATGTTATTCGTGCGGAGCAAGGAATGTATTTGTCCTTGGATTTATACCAGCTAAAGCAGATTCAGTTGTTGTATTGCTTTGTCGGTAAGTAATGTAGACTTTAGTTTATAAGCAGTATAGGTGAGAGCTAAAGAAATACCAGCAAAATCCCTATAAAACAAGTGTGACAATCTGTGACAAGGAAGGGGGGAGGGGCTTAAAAATCGTAAAATTCGTGTGACATAGATTATAGATGACCCCATATGGCGGATTAGCTGCTCAATAACTGGTGATAATGCTGGATTAAAATCCATAAAGACTATTTAATTAATATTATTTATTTATTAGATTTATATATTAGATTAAATTATTTATTTATTAACAGTGGGAACAACAATGCATTCAAAAACATGGGCAAATGAGTATGATTTTTACTTGAAATTGCAGTTGAAACGAAAGCCGCCTGTTATATACAAATATTTTTTTTTTTTTAGAAATATATAATTACATACATATGGATGTAGTGTGGCCGGGGATTTTATGTAGATACGCAAAGTTTTGTATAACTTTGTAGTCTTCAAGGACAACAATGTATAAACACTGAGTAATGTATGTCTAGCGCCGGCATAAGAAAATTATTGCTAAAACAGCTGTAATTATATGGTGAGAATAAAAGTTTAGATTTCTGAGGGACCCAGGCAACATTATGAGACATCTAAGCTTCGCTCAGCATGCATACGTATTTCATTTAGAAAACTCCCTATTCGAGTGCTAAGAAGAAAAAGAAAAGTAAATTTTAGTATTGTTGTCTGCTGTCTATGCAAGTTTCTATAAGTAACAGTCGCTGAGCTTCTTAAAATATTATCTTTCTCTACATTAATAAGTGAAATCAAGCCAAGATTTTAGTTCTTCACCATGGAAACCGGATAAATTTTCGTGGACCCCCGCTTATGAATTTTGCACCCCCATTTTTTGTCACACCAGCGTAGACCCACCGTCGAGTCTCCCATCCTACTGGTACCCGGACGCGCCGGCCCAATTCGGCTACAAGCGTGGCACTACCTCTAATTTAATTGTCTTCAGCCTTACCGATAAATGCGCTATTTAACACCGAAATAATTTTTCAAATCGGCCAATAGTTTTAATTAGACCGATAGGGCGTTCAAGCAAACAAACAATCAAGCTTCAGCTTTATATATTAGTATAGATGTCTTATTCTGATGTATAAACTATGTGTATATTATTCTAAGCTTTTATTAAAATCCATTCAGTAGTTTTTCTTTAAAAGAGCGTATCTTTGACGCTACAGACATACGCATACATCCATGTGTACAAACTTTTACGTTTATAAAATTAGTAGGATAGATACTTTTTGATGCTTAGTCTTTCGTGTAATATATATAAATATAAATGCAGAAATTGCCTATTACTAAATAACAAGACATTAAACGTCAAGACGTCACATAAATCCTAAATGTTTAATTAATAACTGGTTTGCATGAAATACTAAACTACTTTGCGTAAATCTGCGAATGAATACGAAGGAAAATCGATCCAATGCTGCAACTCTAAAGCTACACCACCGAATCCGCCACCAAAGAACAGCACTACACTGACTTTCCGATATGCCTCAATGCACGTTCAGCTTTCACACCGAAGCATCTTCAGAGGATGGACTCTACAAGGGTTATTTGTAGTCTTAATTCAAGCAAAGTAGTTTAGTATTTTAGGCATGTCATGGATTTCCGCAAAGAAACGCCTGATTCTATCAATTAATAACGATTTTTTACACTAGTGAAATATATCGTGGAGAGCATTGTACGGTACGGTACAGTAGACCTTTTACTTGTAAGATTTTTGATATTTTCTTCGATTTAATTCCATCTCGAAAGTCGCTGGTACTCCAAAAGAATATAACAAATCCTGTTTATGGTGAGCAAGATTCCTTTTTTCCTCTTTGTGGAAAAAATTGCGGAGTTTTATGCTTGTGACAAATGAAACTATAAATGTTAATTAAGCTTGCAAGTTTTAATAAAAAGCTCGGTGTTACCTGCCAGGTGAATGTAGCCGCAAGTTCTATTTTATAAGGAATATTAATTTGCTGCCTTTTTTTATAATCTTTATTGTATAATTAAAAAAAAAACAATTGTACAACTAGGTGAGTTTAATGCTGGCATTTTCTACCAGCTTACCTTACCACGGACGTGTTAGAAACAAAGTGCAATGAAATATTTAAGAAAAAAACACTATACCTATTAGAGGTATAAACATAATTAGGACTATAAATACACATTATATAAATATATACTTTATATTTAGCAATGAAGTGTCTTTTTTACTTTTTTTTATCTACTTAGATGCAATAGAATGAAGATAAATGAATACAAACGACAGACAGACTCATTCCAGCTTTTAGGTGTAACCTTTTTCAATGATTTAGTATACCATTCCTCTCGGCGACATGGCTATGATATGAGTCTGTGTGCTTTATAAATAGGTGGGAGACCGTTTTAAAATCTTTTTTAGTCAGATTTTCATCTTTTTCTTAATATCTACAGGAAAATTATATTGATCTGTATATATTTGCCGGAATTGGAACTGGATTGCAAAAGTTGTATGCCATTCCTCTCGCCGACATAGCTGAAATGACTCGGAGCGCTTTAGAAATAGGTGTGAGACGGTTTCATAAAATTTTTATATAGGAATGTCTTGACTACAATCGCTTCCTCCTCCTCATTGGGTCGGTTTCCTCAATGCTGAGGGTTGTGACATCACAAGGCTTTTTATATGCGAATCATTTTACGCTATTTGCGTCTATCTTTTGCTGCATGTTTGGCTCCATGGATAGAGATGTCGAGCGCTGAGCGGTTCTGGTCGGACCAACGTATAGGACAACCCCCGTCTACTTCTTTTGCCTTTGATATAGCCAGATAAAAGAGCTTTTCCAAACTATCACCGGATTTTCTGGAGATGTGGCCGAAGTATTGCAAGATCTTTAATAATATTAATATCCAGAGGAAAATTATACTGCTTTGTATAAATATGACGGAATTGGAGTCGGATTCCAAGAGTTGTATGCCATTCCTCTCGCCGACATAGCTGAAATGAGTCGAAGCGCTTTATTAATAGACGGGAGACCGTCTTACTCGGATTGCAAGAGTCTCCTTACACGAGCTAAACTGTTGGAAACGCGATGCCGTGACGGTACAATGGGTGTAATTTAAAAATGGAAGGAGTATAACGTGGCAGAATATAACGGCACGGATTGTCTATTTTACTGTTTTTTTTTATCTATAGAACAGTACTTGACGAAAGTCGTATCTGACGAAAAAAAATTAATGTAGTAAATTTACAGTTTTTGGATTTTTGCTCCACTTTAAGATTTTATATTCGAGATTCTTGTCTAATTTCATGATTCTAGGTCAATGGGAAGTACCCTATATGTATAAGTTGCTTTTGAAAATATATAGGAAATATGACTTATTAGACCGTAACTTTTAATTGCGTTCACTTACAGCGTTGATTTTTTCACAACTTTAAGGGACCGTAGACTTCCATATTTGGTATTAATTTCAACATTGACAGCTAGACAGGCGGACAACAAAGTGATCCGATAAGGGTTTCTTTCCTTTCTTTTGAAAAGTCAAAATGGGTCATCGTTGACTTAACTGTAGGATAACACTATAGAATTAATTTAATACCAAAAAATATCAGACAATATTTTCAATATGAATAGGATTTGTTAGGTCAAACCTATGCATAAAATATTTACATTAATCTGTGGAGTCTTAGTATAATAGGCACGATGTCAATAATCAGAAATAATTTAGATTATGTGTTTATCTGATAAAATAAGATCATTACTGCAGCGGCTGGCAAGAGAGACTGAGATGAATGTGAGCTGAGGCGAAGCTGAGTCACATATACGTAAGTCCTTCAATGCCTAGTTGCGGCCAAGGCTCGTATAGTACTTTTCTCAAATAATGCGCGGAAATTAAACTAAGTAGTACAATTCAGAACTTTTATTTGAAAAAGTATTTTTTATGATAAAAAGTCAAGCAATAAATTTATCTTGGTGTTATTGCCACTGGAGGTATTTTCCAATCTGTAAGTTTTTTTAATCATTTGACAACACGGTTCACCGACCCTAGATATGCGATTCGCAACAAATAGTATTAATCTCTATTGTTCGAACCGATGATGCTTTGTCTACGTTATTTTATCTAGGCTTAGGAGTATTGTCCGTGTGATATCAGAATTATATTAGAACCTTCAAGAAAATAGCATACTTATTATACAAACACCGGCAACGCATCATGAACTCTATCTTGAGGAAGGTAAAATCAAGTTTTTGCTAACCAGGTGTACTTACATATGACGTTGTCTGTGTCTTTCATTGAATTGATTTATATTTACGAAATACATATTAAACAAACTGACATATTTCAGCATTTTTTTTTAAATTATGTAATATTTAAACCTCTGTTGACTATCCAGAATAATAATTTAGTACGATTTCTTTTAGTGGAAACTACCCTATTGTAGACGAAAAGCCATTTTTTGTCAAATATATTAGAACAATTGTATCATCAGAGGAAGATCCACCCCCTGTGAGTATATATATATAATTATTTTTCGTATATGTTAAATTTTTCCATGAGAAGAAGTTCCGCCCGATCATTGATATGTTAGGTTATGTTATAATTGCTGGTGGCCCGCATATCGGATCGGATTGATAAAATAGGAAAGACAAATTTAGGAATTTCGATTATCGCACATCGAAATCTCAACCTACACCACACAGGGACTCAACCACACAAATAAAAGTTTCAAGAAATTCGATATAGCCGTTTAGGTGTAGTTCAATGACGACGGATTTATTAACCACATCACCGTTTGCAACACATTACTGACCGGGAAATGAGCAGTGTTGCAATCCTGTCGGATAGACCGATACCCCGGCACTTTCTCTTTCATATGTCGTCTTAATTCGTAAAATCTCACTTTCATCTCGCGGTGCTCCGCACAATGTTCACGAAAGAACTTGAACCCTCGACCCCTAACGCTAGAGACGGATTTATTAACCACATCACCGTTTGCAACACATTACTGACCGGGAAATGAGCAGTGTTGCAATCCTGTCGGATACCAGGACGCGTCAGCCCAATTCGGAAACAGACCAAAAGGGCTGCAAGCGTGGTGCTACCTTTAATAAAAGGGGCCATTTCGGTTTGGATACATTAAAGGTGGCAGCTGATTCCTTTGGCAGGAAATTACTTATAAATCGCACGCTTAAGGAGAAGTAAGAGAGAGAGAGAGCAATACTGTTATCCTCGGGACCCCCACAATCTCTACTACTAATATCACTCTGTGACATTAATCGGGATCAACTTTTTCACATGCCTTGCAAAAGATGGAGACAGCCACTTAGCATGTCTTCAGGCCTTGCTTCTACACCAGCCAACCGGTCTCGACATCCGTAGACCCCATTCTCATAAGACAATGATATTGACGAGCTTGCGTGTTTGCGTCTACACGCTGTTTTGTATGTAGCGCTTGTAGCCGACTTGGGCCGGCGCGTTCGGGTACCAGTACCTCTTTCTCACATGAGATCGGCGTGAAATGGCGGCAATGTTGTCACGTCAAGTGATGGTATTGTTGTCGCGTTTAGTTCGGTTTGTGAGACTTCCCGGTGGCTTAACAGGGCATCCTGCAGGGACCTCGGTGCGCCGAGGGTTTAGCCTAATTTCCGTCACCTCAGTGCAAATCTTTCCTTTTCCAGTATCGTTGTGATTAATTATTGAGAAGTTCCTAAAGACTACAATGTTATCAAAAAAAAAAACAAGCAATAGCTTACCTTGGCTACATTTGGGAAAGAACTACTCAGGAACATATAGAACCTCTGCAAATTGCTGAACTTGAACAGATTCTGGCCAGTTTTATAGAATTCGTTGTCCTTGTCCCTAACAGAGTTAACTCGCAGGGAGACAGAAGGTCACCCTGAGTCGACCCCCTTGGGGGTATTACGTCGTGGGTCTCGAAATGCGTGCGTATTTTTATGAATATTATTTATAAGATAAATCCTTATCCTTCCTTACCGCCGCGTCTGTCTGTCTGTTCGTGAGAAACTCAAAAACTGCTCAACGGATTGTCATTCGGTTTTCACTAATCGATAGTGTGATTCTTTAGGAAGGTTTACATGTATAATACATATATATATATTATAGAAGATAAAAGCCGAAATTTAGAAGGATTAGCGTTATCCCGGTCTAGTACCAGCGTCCGCTTCGATTGCAGAGGATATGGCTGTGGGGCGAGTTAAGATGACTGATTGCCATCTGGCGTCATCCTCGGAACCCCCGCGATCTCTACAACGTTACGACTAATGTCACAAATCGTGACCCACTGTTTTACGTGTCTTCCGAAACACGGAGGAGGTCGGATATTAAATGTAAACCAGGGCTAGAATGGGTCACCCATCTAGCAAACGATCGCAGCAAGGGCTACTTCAATCGACTCAAATGCCGGCCACTAGCGTCGCACTACCGGCGCATTAGCGTCTCCCTTGCGGCGCCCTAGCGTTGCACTAACGGCGCATTAGCGTCTTACCAAGAATCGCCCTAGCGTCACCCTAGCGTCGCACTACCGACGCATTAGCGTCTCCCTTTCGGCGCCCTAGCGTTGCACTAACGGCGCATTAGCGTCTTATCAAGAATCGCCCTAGCGTCACCCTAGCGTCGCACTACCGGCGCATTAGCGTCTCCCTTGCGGCGCCCTAGCGTTGCACTAACGGCGCATTAGCGTCTTACCCTCTTAGTATGCGAAATCAAAAGATATAGCTATTAATGTCGCATTTTCCTTATAGGGTTCCTTATAGGGTACTTTCGTTGACTAGAATCATGAAATTTGACAAAGCGAAAAATAATTGCGTAGTAAACTACGTAAACGGCGTACTAAAATAACTTAGTAAAGTTTTACGTGACGGTACGGAACCCTTAGTGCGCACTAAGGGTTCCGTGTCTGTTTTTTACCAGCATACTCTCCAAGTAAAGCGAGCATAAAGTAGTTTTACTTCAAAATAACTTCCACAAGTGCTCATAAAATAGCTAGGTTGAATTAAGAAGTTTTGACGTTAAATAATAGTTACTTTAAATTACTAAATCGTAAATAAACATCCTTACTCGGAATCATTGTCGAGAGTTAAAATATCACAAACAACAGGTGATATTTCCCTACAAGTGGAAACATGTATTGATAAAGTACTGATAAGAAAAGCAAGTCGCCTTTGTGTTCCCATTAATATGCGAAGTCACTATCACCTGATTTAAGCCGTATAATAATTCATATTGAGAGCACGCTATGGAAAGTTACCTATATCATTAAAAACTACTAAGATACTGAGCCAAAGTTACTGATAGTCTGTTGAGGCGGATTCACATTGAAGGATAACGATTGATTCAATTAATTATGGAACAGTATTATGTTTAGTAAAGACTCGTGTGGGAGACCTTAATCTCTAATATCACAATATATTTCTGTCACTTATAATTTCTTCTCCTCGAGCCTCAGATGACTTCGCAGGACGGTGATAAAAATTGTATTAAATATACGTTCTTTAGCCTTTTATCAATACGTTTCATGTGCAATAATGACCTAATATCACAATATCCCTGTGTGAGTACAAACCTGATTTTTTTTTATCTATTATATTAATGCATTAGGACGTGATAGTATTCTGTAACTCTCGGGGATTACCTTATGCGGCCTTTAGACGTGGTCGGGAGAAAGTCTCTATTGTTAGTTTAACATTGGGAATAAATTATTGTATGGTAATTACCTCGTATAAAGGCGGCTTTACACTGAATGAATAACGGATTAACGAGTTTTCTCGTTTGCAATGTAGAGCTGCCCGACTGGGAATTAATCACTATAGAATACCATAGCGTGGAGTATTGTTAGTCGTGAGATTGTAGATTTTTTTTAGACAAGAGGTAAACGGGCAGGCGGTTCACCTAAGTGCCTACCGACGCCCATGGACAACTGCAACACCAGAATGATCGGAGATCGATGCCGGCTTTTGAGAAATGAGTATGCTCTTTTCTTGTGGGGGTTCCGGGGATTACGTCAGAAGGCAGCTGGCCCACAGCCACATCATCTGCAAATTAAGCGGACCCTGGTACTAGACCGGGACAACGCTAGCTAAAAGTCAATGTATTCTAAGATGTGAAAACATGCTTAAAATGTCGTTAATAATCTGATAAAATGTAGTTTTTAACTTTTAACGAATTACTAACGCGTTTAACTACTGTTTACAAAATGATAGAAGGTAAAAGAAGATACGAACGGCTTAGAGATTTTCTAGAAGAGCATACTTATTTCTCAAAGGCCGGCAGCGTATCTGGAGCGTTCAGACAAAACAAGACTTGTTGTAGTACATTTGTCGATGGGCCTTTGCATGTTGTTATATGAAAAAAAATGTCGAAATTCCCATAGAAACTAAAACGTGTGCAGTTGAACAGCTTTCATTTAAAATTTATGACTTGTTCATACAGCGTGAACATTATTTACAACATGAACGTTGATTGCTTTATTTACAGCTAACTTCGAATATAAATAAACATTGGTTCAATTGCTTGATTCATTTGCATATCTATACTAATATTGAAAGTTGAAGAGTTTGTTTGTTTGTGTTCTTGAACTCGCTAATCTCAGGAAGTACTGGTCCGATTTAAAAAAAAACTTCAGTGTTAGCAAGCCCACACCCAAAAAATCCACTGAAAAAACTCAAAATTCAATTTAACATAGCGCCTTTAGACTTTGAGCTGTCTGTAAGATAATCAGTATATATATCATGGAGAATCAATACAAGTCTAGATAAAGTGGGACTTACAACACTTTTTCGATATACCTACTGATATGAGGTTAATTCATCAATGTCAATAAAGGTATCCAGATTTAGAATCAAGCTGATAGCGTACTTTCTTAAGATTACCAAAATCGTTAAATTGCTGTTCAAGATTTTAGGGACTGTTTTTCAATCTGACATATCTTTAAGATCACAGACCACAGAAGGGTGTTTCGTGATAATTCAAATGTCAATTAAAAAATATGTGAGAGCAGATAAATAAAAAATATTTAAAGAAATCACGCGCGGTTTTTCCTAAAAGTTTGAATCACTAATTTTTGTTGCTAATATGAATACACCCTTAAGTTCAAGTCACTAATTTTTTTTTGCCAATTTCAATGCACTCTATAACTTTGAATCACAGTTTTTTATTGCTGATCTGAACGCACTCTGTAATTTGCTTTACGGGTTTTTGCTGTTAGTCTGAATGTACCCTAAGAATGCAATTGAAAAAACAGATATCCTCTCCCACGACGTATTAGACGCAATATATGGGGTATATACGGTGGTAAAATAAACAGAATCTGTCTGTTTATTGAAACTACCGGTGGTTACGACCGCATTAAAATGACAGGCGATGTCATGGCCAAGGTATAGCGGTCATTCAACAAGTTAGAATATTAATAAATTCAAAAAATTAGTGCAGCGATATTTGACAATGTCTTTGTTATTTTGCGATGATTGTCCTAACTACGCTTTGACACTATCTTATAATAAAATGTATACATGTGTGTGTAAATCGTTTTGCATTGGTGTGCATGTAGTTTTTATTCATAATTTGATGTACTTCTAATGCATATTTTATAAAAATATATGCATTCGCACACTATCTTCTGCATAAACATTTTTTTTAAGTAGTACTGAAAGTTTTTGCTTTACGTTTTAATATATAGATTCTATGCAGAAATGAGTCTGTTAGTAGGGCTATACAAGTGGTGTAGCTTTCGGGTTGCAGCATTACACCGATTTTCCCTCGTATTCATTCGTGGATTAGAGCAAAGTAGTTTAGTTTCTCATGCATGTCATGGATTTCCGCAAAGTAATGCCCGATTCTATCAATTAAACAAAAGTCTTTTTTTTAAGTTGTACAGGAATTTTGCTGTATACCCCTTGCTTCTACCTCTACCGCGTATGAGCTGGTTTTGTAACCATTTTTGGTGAGGTTATTGGTTAGGTGATGGTTTTTAGGGATGTTGGTCTCCCAAGAAAACAGTCTACGTTCCTGGATCTATATTCAGGTTATGGGACTGGTACTTACGAGACTTCAGACTGTCTTGCTTGCTTATATCTAAAATAACTTAAAAAATGTAAAGATGTTAAGGAAAATAATACTAGAAATACTTTTAAGCGTTCCCAATACACTTTACCCTTCCAGTTAAGCTTTTTAGTGTTCCGTAGTTTTATCAGGAACACTTAAACATTCACTCTGTCTGTCTGTCTGCAAGGTGGTTCCCTGCATAAGATTTCTCAACTAAGACATGTAGAGAAAATCGTTTGTGGGCGCAAGTACTATACGGTTCTTTAACAAAATTTCAGATGCAACACGAAATCTGTATGTTGATCAATTTGAATGACTTTCATGAGAAGCTAAACTACTTTGCTTTTGCTACACCACCGAATCCGCCACAAAAGCACAGCACTACACTGACTTTCCGATGTGCCTCAGGCACGGATTAAAGCAAAGTAGTTTAGCTTCTCATGCATGTCATGGATTTCCGCATAGTAACGCCTGATTCTATCAATTATTTAAATGACTTTTTTATGAGTTTTGTTACAGTTTATTTCTTAAGCAAACGCTTAAGTTATAAACTGTAATATATAATATACATTTAATGACTACTTCTCAAAGCTCATCGGTATTGAAATGAGCTGTTGCCATATTATGAGAATATTAATCAATGGTTGTGTATATTTTAGAGTCCTTGTACAGTGTTGCATGTCTTATGAGGGAGCCAGACATAACTACATTAGAATGATCATTGCAATGATCGTGTAGTGTGGCCGGCTACTACAAAAATGTACAAGCAGTTTGGGCTATGTTGATGAGCGAAATAGGTATATTTGCCTGTCACAGGCCAGGACTAAAGTGAGAAGGGAAAAGGGACCATCATCGTGCGTTCACGCTAGTATGTTCAGGCGTTCCGTACATAATTAGTTAAGTTTCTCGTAATATCACGTAGTAGTTAATGAATATTTAAATTTAATGTAATTATTAAAAAAAACGAAAAAAATTTCGTCATATAGGATCATCAAACATTAGGTCCCCGAGTATCGTAAGTGTTTCACCAGTCAACCTGTATATTTAAAAAATAACAACCGCTTCAGTCGGTCGAAACTCAATTTTTGTAGTCTCTTCTGTCTGGCATGCTACTTTGTCATTATCGTAGTTTTCAACATTTTCGTTAGTGTCATTGTTGTTATGGTCATTTCTCGTCTCTCCGATTATATATCGCCCAAATGGTCAGAGGTAGCCGTTTGATGAATCACATCAAACGGCTATCTCAGTTCATACGTTTTAATACCTACATGCGTAGCTTTATTGACGAGTTTTTTTACAAAGCACAATCTGCCGTGGCATTTTAAAGGTGATTCATTACTACTTTCTAAGACCTTGGCTGGGGAATGGACTCCTTACTTCCACAGGTAAAGTTTGTTAACATTTTCGACAAGTTCTCTGGCTTAAACGAACCTCCAGGGAAGTGTAGACGGTTCGGTCCTCAAGTCAAGTCAAGTCAACCGGAATCAAAGAAAAATCTAATACTTCAAAGGAATAAATATTCATTTTAAAGAACTTAATACGATAGGCGGTGATCACAAAATAAACACATTTTTAAAAAGAAATCTACATATTATGGTTCATGCAATAATTAGGATATTCCAAATAGCAAAGTTGAATCCATATTCACTTCCTATTCGGTTTACTTCAGCTCCATATTTGCCTCAGCTAGCATCAGGATACTGGGACTGGACATATAGAGCGACGTTCAGTTTCGCGGTCACTTGGACGAGAAGGCTAAAATTAGCATCTAAGAAGCTTGGCGTCCACAACAGGGACAGGGGCCTCAAATGGAGTACTGCTGTCAGCTTTGGACGGGGCCCCTCAATATCAGCTGCTTCTGTTAGACCGCATATAACGTAAAGCGACTCGCAAAGGCCCCCTTCTCGGTTCACTTTCCTCTTTCTTGGGTCCATCTCATCCACAACTTCCTCGCAAGGGTATCCAAATCATACTATGATAATTGTAGAGTCTTTTTACAGAGTATTTATTTTTGGTGTGTAGCATGGATATACATATATATGCCTATATACTGTTCTTCTTTTAGTACTCATACGGCGCGTGGCGACGTGTCACCACACTACGCCGCGTTAGCGGACTATCCGAGGCATTAGGTGCCATTATAATATTGTTTATTAAAAGTATATTTATTGCTGATGTCTCATTTCACGTTGCCTGAAACAAATAGTTTTATTAAAGATATGCCCGTGTTGGAAGAATCTTGATTACACAATCTATTCTATATATCGCACGCTTGATAGTAAAGCGAACTAACTCAAACAAGATGGTTTTTTTACAGTGGCGTAGCTTGTCTTAAAGTGGCCCTATATCAAAATGTATTAAGGGGGCCAAAAAGTTGCCAACTCGGGCGCCCGCTTACTCCGAAAAAAAAAAAAAGATTTCTGACTCTTGTAATTTTTTTAACAACACACACACACTCACGCACACGCATATTATATTCTATCTATGGCAGCTCTTAAAAAATAGTTAAAATTGTAAGTTAAACGTAAAGAAAATCTGTTTTTGGCTTATGGTAGTCTTAATTAGTCTAAGTTTCTTTCGTTTATATAAAATAAGCTGTGGATTTTTGTTTAATAAAAAAAAAGAATTTTTCAAATTGGACCAGTAGTTCCGGAGATAGATTGAGATTAGCGTGTTCAAGCAAACAAACAAATAAACAAACTCTTTGGTTTTATATATTAGTATAGATAATTGTATAAATTAGAAAAAAAACCAGTCAAAGTCATGGTCATCATGGACCAGGTTAAATTGGTTATTTTCGGTGAAAAAGATACAAAACAAGACATACTTCAAAAGAGATACAATGTTAAAATTTTAATCAACTTAAAGGATTCGTTCCGCCTATAAAATTTTAATCTCATACGGATATCCGCAATGAAAATCTAATTATTTCGCTTCTGTGTATATAAACTTAATTAAGACAACAGCCGACACAGCACAAAACAGTAAAAATTCAATTATGCTTTAACCAATTTGCTCAATATACGGCTCAAATAAGGTTCTTAATTACGGAACATGAAAGTGTTCTAAGACGGAACCGAACTTCAAAGGGGAGCATGTATTGAGGTAAAGGAGAGCTCACACGGACCACAAAACATTTTTTTCATGTAGAATAAGTATTTCATTAATCAAACTTCTAATTACCATAAATTTTAATATCACTGATGACTTTTAAGATGTAAGACAATATTTATAAGTAAATGCCGTCGAAAACAACAAATTATTATAATTTTTTTATGTAGTAGTATTAATTCATTAACATTTTTTAAAATATATTTTAACAATTTTCCTTTTAATAAAGTTTGTAAATAAAATCTATATCGAAATAGTCTAATTGAAATAAATTACTTTTACATCACATATTTTACTTTATGCAACTCTCGTGCTTAATTTTATCATCAACCACGCTGAACTTTCCTTAACAACCATTACAACAAACCTTACACTTATTTGTCGGACAAACGAGAATATTAAGCAGACATTGTACTGTGTATGGTATACATACGCAATTTATTGTGAATGTTATATTATAAATATGTATATCATCGGCAGACCACCAACACGATGGCGCGACGACATCGTAAAGGCAGCGGACAAGAAATGTATGCACTGGCAAACAGCAGAAGTAAATTGCGTGCTCATGTAGAGGCGCAAGTCCAGCAGTGTATTGAGGATGATAATGATATATATATTGTTTATATGAAACTTGTTTAACATAATTATATTTCTTGTCAGCCACGTAGGTGGGGCTGAGCTCACAGCTGAAAATCAGCGCTTTGAATTATGATTTGCTACGTTACATGTTTGCACATAGTTTAGGGCACATGCTGGGCTGTTTTTAAGGCCCATTCTCTAATAAAATACAGATAGCACAATATAATGAGAGCATGATATTAATTAAATTTTAAGCTGTTTGTGATACTTACAAAGTAATTCATTTTACAGTTGTATACCATTCCTAGCATTCTTTTAAAAGAAAAAAAAAACAACTGTTTCTCAAAGTGGCCCGTGTGAATGATACCAACACAACGAATACGAACTGACAAAATGTTAACTCGGCATGAATTATGAGCTCTTCCCCGGCTGCCCCGGGGAAATTAAAGTGTCTTGTTGCAACTTTAAGACGCCCAGGTACATGCAGTTGCTGTTGAGGAAACAGTACATAAATACTCTTTTCTCTCTGCCTTTTGCAAATTGAAAAGTGTTCTGTAGTTCTGATCAAAAGAATGGAGATGAATTATATAGGGCTACGTGTATTGTAAGGGGTCGTGCATAAATAACATCGCACGTTAAAGGGGCTAGGGTACCACCAATATGACATAGCGACAGCGGGTAGTAAGGGTCAAAAACGTTGTGACGTCACAATATGTTAAAAATTTAAAATATACAAAAAAAATTGAAGTGATGTTTACTTTTCATTATTTATAATACATGCATAAAATAGAAAAATATTCGATATCACATCATTTTTCAAAAATGTGACAACCTGTGATAAAGTGGGGGGAGGGGTGTTAAAATTTGTAAAATTAGTGATTTATGGACGATTCCTAATGACAATTTCGGGCACGTTGTATAGATGCAATTCAACCATATGCACTACTCAGGTAAAGTGCGTTCAGTCTAAAAATGCACCCTCCACTAAATTCCGTTATTTTAAAATGTAAAAGTAAATATGCATTGCATCGCTTGTCTCTGTGTAAGCAGCGATGCCTAAAAGACAATGATGTTGATGACCGTATTGCGTCTTCACACTATTTCGCATGCAGAGGTGAAAACTTTGGAGGGGCATGCATTTTTAGACTTAATGCACTCTACCTTTCAAACACTCAATAAGTAAAAAAAAATTGAAATAGGCACATATTATTAAAAAAAATCCATGCAATTTAATTTAACATTTCACACTAATAGGTGGCATAACAAACGGCGCACATAAGGCAGGTAACGAAGCTGGTAAAAATTCAGCAATCCAATTACAATTAGACGCCGAGATCGAGCAGAGTCAGCATAAAGTATTTATACACACGAGCGAAGGTTCGTCGAGTCAACAAATGAGGGTAGTCTAGAAACTGAGCCGGCATATCTGTACTGAGCATAGACATAGCATCACTAGACTGCGCATTCGATTAAATTCATGTTTCAATAATAGAAAGAGACATAAATAAAGTTACGGTATAGTTGTCTTTATTATTACCGTACAGTAGGACAAAGATAGCTATACCCTAGATCAGAGGCTGTCCCTTTCTAAATTGGAAACAACGTTACAATACAGAATGTATATAAACCGTGCAGTCTAATATTACAATGTCTATGGCACTGAGACTCTTGGGAAATAATTGCTCGCCTGATTGCAGCCGCATGGAATTTTTGCTCTCCACGTATTGTACTGAAGCAGTTTCCTTTATTTGTTTTGTTTCTTATAAAATTTTTCATATATTTTCTTAGAATTATTACTCAGTCGCAAGACTTTTAAGAATCTTTAAATGATTATTCTATAGATTCTGAAGAACTCCAAGCATGACCTAAATAATTTATATCGAACAGTTAAATGGTCAAGTAAAAAAAATGACGTGTAAAAGTTTAATATCATCACCATTGCCCGCTGCTGGGCATATATATGCCACCCTTTGCTTCTGCCCTTCTCCCTTATCCCTTACCAATCTCATTCAGCTATCTCCCGCTACTCTCTTTATATCATCCGCCCATCGAGCCAGCTCTTGGCAAACTGCACATATGTTTCCCACACTTAAGAAATCAGACAAGAGCATACTCATTTCCAACTGAGCATTGGCAACAAACTGAGCAATTCCTGAACAACTGAGCATTTCCAACAATTTAACAGAAAGAAAGAATTCGTTGTCACTCTACACAATTCTGCGACAAATGCGTTCGTCTCCAGCCCAAACGATACGCTCGTGATCAACGATTGTCACGCGGGTTAACGTCACCTCTTGGTGAATTATGTGTCGTCTGACCTTGGATAAACCATTCGTAAGTTTACATGAACCGAAATTTTGACGATGGTGTTTTTTCAAGGTGCAAAGTGGCCAAACGAGCAGGCAGCAGGCACCGAAGTGCCTACCGGCAGAATGTTTAAGGTGTGACGTTAAAGTCAGTGCCCGATACAGTTCAATGCTGGTGTCCTTATATTCTAGGATAGGATATTATATTGGTGGATATTCTAGGTAGCTGACCAGCCTTATGGACCTGTGATAAAAACGTGTAGGTTCCGCCAGATTCAGACACCGACATAGGTCACTGGTTACTATAATACACCCAGACCCTAGGTGGGAATCGTGCCCATCTCTCAAATGTAGCGGATGTGGCTGTGGTGCGAGTTAAGATGACCGACTGCCATATTAGGCCATGCCTGGAACCTCCAAATTCTCTACAATTTAAATCACGACTAGTATCGCTCAGTGACATTATCACGAAGAGCTTAGCGATTTCGAAAATGAACGTGTCCCTATGGATTAGAGTCTATTCTTTCCACCGTCGCGTCGAGATGAGAGCAGTGCCTGCCTAAGTTAAATTTTAGGATGGATCGATGGTCCGATTTTAGACTGCATAAACCGTGACCTGTAACGCTGTCGAGGCCGATAGGGCCAACAGCAGAAAACACACAAACAAGAACACACACACACAGCTGACCTGACACAAGCTTGAAATTTAAGTTTAGTACGAGGGGAAACGGGACTATTAGACATACCTAAAGAGTAGTACTACTACTTCCTAGCGTTATCCCGGTTAAGTACCAGGGTCCGCTTAGATTGCAGAGGATTTGGATGATTGAGATGGCCGGGAGGGGAGGGGTGTTAAGACCGCTTTGGTTTAAGGGCCCTTCGTGGATGCCTTCCTGACGGTTCCTCCATTCCTGAATTTCAATGCAAATGCTCGCAAGAGGGAGGTTCGAATCTAGATTCAACTGGTGTAGGAAATAAATAACACACACAACACCTGCACACGGAAGGATTTGATGGCTGCATCAGATAGAGCGATAGATGTGGCTCTTTCTGTACCGCTAAAAACTACAAATTTTATAAACGGCTGGCCCGTTGGCGCAGTGGGCAGTGACCCTGCCTTCTGCTCCGGGGGTGGGACCAAAAGACTGCAAGCGTGACGCTACCTGTAATTAAAGTTCCTCTAAGTATTTGTGTAAGTATGTTCGTTACCTATTAATAGCTGTACAGATTTTGATAAGGTTTTTATACTATCCTTACATTAGTCAATCCGGTGTATTTATAAAGGTCGATAACAATCGGACTAGTTATTTGAAAGATTTTTGGTCTGTTTTGTAATATTTTTTCTTACAAATATTGTTATTAATACAGCTTATACGCGATAGAGGTAGGAGCAAGGGGTATACCAGCAAAATTCGTAAGCTTTTTCTTAATATGTACAATTTATTTTACCATTTTTTTAACTGAATACAGTGTAATATCATTATTACTATCTGTGCCACTGCGATTTTAAATCAGAAACGAATTCCTCAATATTTTTACATCAAACCGCAATGTAAATAGAATTTAAAAGTACGTAACAGGGGTAGCGTGGCGCGGGTCGTGGACTTGATTTGCGCGTCAACATTTGCAATTCAAGTTAATAAAATAACAGTTACAATAAAAAATCAAAATAAAATTTGATTTAAAGGAAGCCATCCCCAAGACCGTTTCCCTTCGAGGTGTCCAATTGAGCTGGCACGAGAAAGTCAAATACCTAGGTGTTACTTTCGACAAGCATCTCACATTTAAACAGCACATAGCGAAAGCCCGAAATAAAGCGGCCTATGTGCTGGGAAGACTATACCCGATGGTATGCGCAAAAATCAAAATGAGACTTAGAAATAAGGTCACATTGTACAAGACCTGCATACGGCCACTCACTTAGGGCTGCACTCTCAAGCAACCCGACTCTGAGGAGTGTCCCTCTGCTTATAGCATGAGCCTAAGAACTGCTAGCGCCATCTATGTTTCGGATAGGGTACTAATCCTCCTATAACTTTGCTTATAGGAACTTCTTGCGCCATACACTCATCTGATGAAGGTAAAAGGAAAGCAGCTCCGTGTAAAAATACCCCTGGCGTTCAACCACTGGCTCAAAGTTCCTAAAGATAAGCTACACTACATCGTCGAGTGTGTTCAAACGTTCCACCTTGGAACTATTTTGTAAGTACTTATTTTATTTGTTTTTTTTTTACTTTTAAAAGGTGAAGGGGATGGAGGAAGGAGGATGGGATTAATGCTAATGGACGGAATAAGAGAGGGAAGGAGGGGTGGCGGGGTATAGAGAGGAAAGGAGGTGGTGGCGTGAAAGGAGGGGGTAAACTCTAGTCGTGCGTCGGAGCTACACACACATTTTTTTTTCTTATGTGAGAGATACAATTTATTATTTTTTTGTGAAGGGAAGTAATAGAGGAAGGTTCTGCCGGTGGGCGCGAGTGCGGCGCCACGCTGCAGCGAGCGACGTGCGCGGTGACCGAGCTGAGCTGGTCGGTAGGCGAGTGGTCGGTGTGCGCGCCGCACCGCGCCCTGTGTGGCCGCGCCATTATCAACAGGACCGTCGCGTAAGTTGACACAAATTCCAACACATTTTTTCTTCCAAAAATTCTTTTTCTCCTCTGTTATTTGATATCTCTCTTCAACTCCGCTTGTTTTCTATGTATATATGTTTGGAAATCATTTAGAGTTAAAAGTCATTAAATAGCGATTCCAATTCTTTACCCGAGGTAAAGTTGGTTTGATTCATTTTAATTAGGTAAAAATAATACATTTTAATCAGGTGTATGGACGCTGAAGGCAACCAGTTTCAAGACACGTCCTGCGAGACATCAGGGGCGGGCCCCGCGCCCACCCGGGACGCGACCTGCCGCGCGCCCTGCCCCGCGGACTGTGTCGTCAGCGCCTGGTCTGAGTGGAGCCCGTGTGAGCAGGTTAGTCGACTAGTTTCTTCATGCCATTGGAATATGTGGGCCGATATGTTCAGAGAGACAGGGAGTGGCGTTTTTATTCCCTTACCTACAACTGCCTGACTGGAGACAGAAAACCTCAGGTAACCAAATTCGCGTAATGTACGTTAGCAATTACAAATATTGAGTTTAATCTAATCGTATTTCATTCTGCAAATAGACTCAACGAGCTTAATTAGTATTCCCTAATCTCTTTGATGGTATTTGCGAAACGTTGTACACTATTTAAACTAGTTAACACTTGTCATCATCGGTCGCCAACCAACTAACTGACTGCTAAATTGCTATCCCCTAACTTAGCTAATAGCGGCAACCAATCAGGACTCAGCTCCTAAAAGAAGTTACCTGAATCACTTCGAGTAAGTTTGCCTATAGTTCATTGGGAAGAGGAATACGTGGTTGAATACTATGGGTTATTTGCAACCGTTAGTATGCTAGGACTCAAAATTGTTCGTAATTCAAGACGATATATTACATACTTAGTTTTTCTTTCTGCGTAGACGAAGTGGGGCGGCCGGCGCGACAGGACGCGCGTGGTGCTGCGCGCGGCCGACGAGGGCGGCGCCCCATGCCCGCACCTGGTGGCGGCAGAGCCCTGCGCGCCACACTCCTACTCGTGGCATATCGCGCCCTGGGACGACTGTCAGCCGTTGGGTAACCCACAATCTTTATTTCTTTACAGCGCCTTTTTAAATGATGAGTCTATTATATTAATGACCGAAGCGAAATTTTTTTTTTTACCATTACAAACAAAGCATCATTTCAATGATCATGTAGTGTGGCCGGGGACTTTGTGTAACATCACAAAGTTTTGTAGCACTTTGTAAACTTCAAGGTCAAAAATGTACAAACACTTTGAGCTATGTCTGGTCATTAATACATTAAATTATTATATAAAACCTCACGCACACCAATGTCTATTGATTTACACACACATGTATAAGTATTTTGCAAAATAGCAATTTGACAATTATTGTGATTAAATTGTCGGTGTATTGTAAATAACAATACTGTACATAGCTTTATATAAGCGGTACATACAAATCAACACTATACGGTACATTACAAATTCAAAGATTTGTGGCAGAATTTCGACCAGCCGGCCATCTCTGGTATTTATTATTCGCACATTGTATAATAATATTTGAAAATTTTGACACCAGTAGAAAGTAATGTCAAAAAATTGTATTTATATTATTTTATGATTGTAAACTGAAATGAACAGTCAGTGCACATAAGTAATAAACTCCTTATGGTGTTAATTTTTTTTTTCGTTTGTTTTATGTCTTCCAGGAGGTTCACCATGTGGGGAAGGAACCAAGAAAAGATCTGTTCGTTGCCTTCGCAGTGACGGTGTTTTTGTCAATGACTCTTACTGTCCCGTAAGTATAATAAATGTCAATTATAATTTCATTAAGCGTTAAATTATTTATAGTTATTAAGATAACGTTGCAAAGTTGATTTGCATATCACTCCCTTGTTACAATTAATTATTAGTTTATTTCTAAAAGATATATAGCCTAATATTTTGAAAGCCTTTTTATTTTAAACTTTTACGAGATTTTCGCTTTTTAATTATTTTTAACTTACCGGTCCTCAATTGGACCACTTGAACCTTCCTATTAATCCCTTTACTAGTTATTTAATTCAACAAACATTTATTGGTAATTTTAATTCGCACCTCTTTTCTTCGTAAGTTTTTCTAAATTAAAAAGCTGCAAAGTTAAAGTATGATTGGGCTAGATATGTCTGCCGCAGGGGTTGATTTTTGTTCCAAAATCAACACTTTAAGGACCCCAGATCGGAAATGACCTCGCGTCAGCCCAGGAATGCGGCGGAGGAATGACTTGGATAGTTATAATAGAGATTGGCAGTGTATAGCCTTAGATAGAACCATATGGAAATAGGATGCAGTGTGAAAAAATATGCTCTAAATAATAATAAAAAAAACGAGCGTGCTTTAGAGCACACGACTGATGTAAAGCGTTTGTAGCAAATAACCAATTAAACACAATATTAATTTATAAAATTCTTCAAGAAAGGAATGAAATCGCCTCTCCCGATCACATTTTTCGTAACACTCACTACACACACTCACCGCCTTACTCTCCAAGTCAAGCCTGCGTAAAGAAGTTTTAATTCAATAAGTTCTTCTAAATTACTTTTAGGACCTCCTAAAATTTTAGTGTTTGCTTATGTAGAATGCCACGGCATCAGAGGCTAGAGAGTCATGGTGCTACGTGCCGTGCGGTGTGGACTGCGAAGTGGGCGAGTGGGGCGCGTGGGACTCCTCCGCGTGCTCCTGTGGGGACGCGTCCACGGCACGACACATGCGGCGTATTAGGTTGCTACATTAACTAGCTATTAACAGCGATTTTTTCATAATAATCAATGATTTTTCCATAATAGATTTTGGAATCTTATATTGCACCTATTAACTCTATTAAAAATTAATTTTACGTCATAATGCCGAACCCTTAGGTCCATCATGCCTCCCCATTGCTTGATCTGCGCTACCGCTTTCACGTTCGCCTCAGGCGGAACGTGACAATGAGTCATGCTTTTTAAGGTTCTGTAGTACAACAAGGATTCTTTAAAGAATCACTCAGTCCGTCCATCCGTCTAGTTGTCTGCCCTTACTAACTTCTACAATTTGAACATAAATGCATGAAATTTGGTAAAGTTATGTGTAGGGTATATTTTATTTTGGGAATATTAAAATAATAATAATTTTTAATTTTGGGGATGGTCTCCATACATGTGAAGTCATCCAACCCCCAGCGTGTGGAGTATCATTGGTTAGCTCTTTTCCAACTATTAAATGTAAAAACTTGTAATTTATCACGTTGATATGACTTGTTAAAAACTTATTAGGAAAATTATTTTAAACGAAATTTTCATATGAGGTATAAAAAAATTTGAGAAAAACTTGTGACATATACAATAACAGTTTAAAATTTTATTTTATTGCGCAGGCAACATCTGACAGCGGCAGTGTGGCCCGGCCGAGCGTGTCCGCCCACGGAGCAAAGGGCGCCGTGCCCCAGGGAGCCTTGTCTGCGTCTAGTGGCTAGGCCTCTCCTGGGATGTCACGTTCAGGTCGATATTTTATCATTCACTCATCCATATATACATATATACAATTTTCACGCTTACGTCGCTTTGAGTTCCAATTGTAAAATTCAATATTTGCAATTGGACCCGGTAGGTGAGGCTTTAGATGTTTGATCTTAATATTCGGTTTAATCAAAAATCTCAACTGTTAATGTTCATTAATTATTCTTGAATCCGCCCTCCCGATCAAAAACTAGATCTAGCCTTATACTCCTACGCGGTATTAGTAGAATTATTAGATAAAATAATTATTTTAAAATTAAACTATGAATTTTGTAGTTCTTCTGTATGCATACACAACAGTTTCCCATAAAAACTTATTGGTTAATTTTATAAAATAACCCTTAGAAAGTTTCGTTCATATATTTTTTGTAACATTTGTTTATTTAAAAATAATTAACAGGAACACAGATAACTAAGAATTAGGTTAACGAAGACAACTGAAAATGTTAAAACTCACCTCCTGAAACATAGAACTAAAACAATGTTCCAGCTAAACATAATTTGTTATTATAAATTATATATAAAAATTTATACGAGACTCATAAATTCAATTCTTAAAAACTAATTGTGAGATTGTGTATGTAGTGTGAATGAACTTGTAAATTTTTAAAAGTAAGTTTGTGTGAGACTGAGTGTGCGTATAATGAACGTGTGAGTGTGTAAATTAGTGAAAGTGTGTTATTGAGTGTGTTTTAAATTATATTTGCATCTTGACAATGTTTATGCTGGACAGTGTGACGGGTCCATTTGTCAAAATAATGACGTGGTCCCGATTGCTCCGTATATAAGTGGGTATGGTGTGCGCAGACGTCGTCGGGCGAGGAGGCCGACAACGCGTGCGGTTGGGGCGTGAAGCTGTCGCACGCGCGCTGCGAGCTCACCAGCGTCACGGACGAGCCCGCGTCCGACGCCTACCTGGAGCCCTGGCGCTGCGCCACCGCCCTGCCCGGGCGTATCGTGGCCCCGCCGTTGCACCATCAAGTACAATAATAATATCTATATATTTTTTTATATTACAAGGAGCAAACGGACTACCGACTCCCATTGACATCTGCACTACCAAAAGGCTCGCAGAGGCGTTGCCAGCCTTTAGGCCTTAAAAGAGGGGTTTAGGCCACCGGGAACTCTCATAAACCGAATGAAATGCGAAAACAATACCATCCCTTGACGTGACAGTATTGTCGCCACTTCACGCCCGTCTTATGTAGGAAAGTGGTACTGGAACCCCCAATACAACCAACTAAAAGAAATATAAACATGGCGCTACCTCTAATGACGATGAATGTATCTTTATTGTGAAAAACTTAACCTACGTACATTTAATATTGATACCTATTAAACACTTTTCATTCCATAAAAAAATCTATAAACAATATTCAGTGACTGGAGACTAAAATGGCTCCGATAAGCATCCATCCTAGTAGGCATTAGTAAACGTCTGTGACAGGAAGCTCTTCCATATCCCTAAATAAAGTTACTCGTTTATAATGTCGCCAAAATTTTATACATAGGTATCTCTACGTATTATAAAACAAAGTTCCTTCCCGTACTTGTGCGCGTAGATCTTATAAACAAGAGGACCCGTGGGAAGCTGGGGCGGGTCCCTAGTTTATTTATTAAAAAATGGTTTCACCCTCTAACACTAGTATCATCAAATATTAGTACTACTTTAATTTGATAAACAGGAAGACGAAGATTGTGAGGTGGAATGCGGTTGCAAGGAGTCCGAGCTGGGGCAGCCCGGCCCGTGGGGCTCTTGGGGCCCTTGCCGCGGGGGCACGAGGTCCCGCACCCGGCAGCTGCTCGTACCACCGCGAAAGGCTTGTAGGACTTGCTCCAGGTGATAAAACTAACATTATGCCGGCGCCAGACATTGCTTCATTTCGATGATCATTTCAATGATTATGTAGTGTGGCCGGGGGCTTTGTGTAGTTGGGCAAGGTTTTGTAGAACTTTGTAGTCTTTAAGGACAAAAATGTACAAACACGTTGAGCTATGTTTAGCTCCGGCATTATACGTGCACATTGATATCAAAATTTAATCCGTCATGCTATTTTCGTTTTAGTACGCCAGGCATATTAGATTATTGTACCTAGAATATTGTGCTCAAGCTGTCCCTGAAATTCTATAGGGTCCAACCAGATCTCCATATAGTATAATTAAGTCGAACGTATGTATAATGTATATCGTGGGTACTCGGTATAAGGAAATAAACATCATGTATTCTACATGAGAAGCTACACAACTTTGCTTAAACAAAAAGTAGTTGTGTTTTTTATGCATGTCGTGGATACCCGCAAAGTATCCCGATTCTATCAATTATCACGTGTTCCAGTTGTACTTCTTCTTTTTCCTAGCGTTATCCGTTTAGATTGCAAGGGATGTGGGTGAGGTAGTTAAGGTGACCGATCACCATCTGACGTCATCCTTTGAACCTCGACGATCACTACAACCTCAGGACTAGTATCACTGAGTGACATTAGTCGGATCCCACTGTATTGCGTGCCTTGGATTGGGATAGATTAGGTCTCATATCAAATATAAACCAGCGTTAGAATGGGTCACTCATCTATCACCTGATCGCAGCAGGAGCTACTTGAGGTAGGTAAGCTAGGATGACATAGCGATCGCCTTAAATCAAGCCACTGATTAGGCCACCACCTCCCCTTCTCGCTTCTCTCCTATATTTGTACTACTAACATAATAAATGTTTTAAATTTTAATTTATTTTTATTTTATTCGGAAGTCAATCGGTACAAAATCATATGGAATACATATTGGTAACATAGTAACCCATTAACATATCTTCACAATTAACTACAATATACATCTTGTAAAACACACACACATATAACAATTACGTTTACAATTTAGAAAACGTTATTTTTATGAGATACCCTATACTTAGCCGCTAAAAAACACATCACTTAATTTAAGTTTAAGTGTTGATACGCTGTCATTGAATATATCAATGATAAATTTGACAGATATATCGTTGTCATTCCCACACGCACGAATTTTATGTTTTTTTTTTTATATTATTAATTTAATTTTATATTTTTTATGTTTAACCTTTGTCTAAATCTTCTATTAAAATAGCAGTATGTGTCGCAGATACGTAACCATCGAGTGGGCGAACTGCACCGGGGAAGCGGACGAGGTCCCCGACCTGTTGGCCGTGGAGCCGCGCGAGGACAAGCGGCGCGGCGGGCTCGGCCGCGAGCGCGACCGGGACGTGTACCACGACGGGTACATCGGTAATTGCACATCAATTCATTTTATATTAAGACAAAAAGCAATCGAGTGTGCTTTAGACCACACGACTGAAGTAAAACTTCTTCTATATATGTATAGCAGAAAGAAAGAAAACTTTTATTTCGCGCAAATTAACACTGTAAACAAACAGAATTACAAATATACCTAAAAATGCCTTATATATAAAATCTGTGTCATAATGTTATTCACCATACTCCTCCGAAACGGTTTGACCGATTTTTGTATGCATATTCACTGTATATGCATATCAGAAATAATCAAGAAATCACCGTTCGCGTTACATTCACCGGCTTACACTTTAAGTCAAACGTGCCTAAGGAAGTTTTACTTCCAAAAATATTTAGAATACTTTCGCGCAAAAGATTACACGCTTAAAAAAATCGTCTTCATAAAATTAATCTAAGGTAAGCTCTGGGCGCACAAATGTACTGAAAAGTGATGAAAAATTGGTAATAAGAAAATCTAATATATATTACGAGCTTTTGAAGTGAAAACACCTTTAGGCGCGCGTTGGGCATTTTTCCAGATGGGGTCCCGATGACATAATCGGAATATAGTGCGTTTGCCAAAACAACGGGTCTAATCAGTTGTAAAAATAATATTTTGGTGAAGTTATCATTAAATCATATATATAAATTAAAACATTCAATATTCTGCGATACCGTGAGTGATATAAAAAAAATCGCAGTACGTATTTTTGTGTAAGGTGGAAAAGAAACTAGCTTGCGAACAATCGTTCTTAATTATACGACCACGACGTTATATGTTTACGTATGTAGGTATATACATGGAACAGTAACGGGTAACCTTTTTCGCTCGTTTATTTATTATTGAGTTAGATTGGAAACGTCCCCACTGAACGGAAATGTCAATTGGAACTGTAAACACTTGGAAATTGAAAACGGTTTGCTTTGGAAAAATATCAGGGTTTCATTTTATATACCGTTAGCAATCATAGAAATATGTTTAGACAACGGTAGCAATATGGACAAGAACGCCCCAAGCCATGCCATACATTCGACTGATTACTTTATTATTACTTATTACAACGACAAAGATGTATGGTTTGCCTCATTTTAAAACTTTACGGCGTTCTGTCGCGAAATAACAAGTACGACCCAGCACAGATTTCGATCGGTCCATTTAAACCGTCGATGTATCGAGGCCCCGCTTTCAATTTAAAAGAGGAACACGATAAATAAACAATGAGCAACGATTTACGTGTTGACCTGCCTGTGACCCGCGCGGCCCGTGACCCGTTTCCCACAGCCAGCCTCAGCAACAATGCCCTGACACATCCGCTCCCTGTCTCCGAGTATTAAAAAAAAAATAACACAAAAGGCAAACGGGCAGGCTGTTAACCTGATTATGAATTACGACTGATGCGCATTGCCAACTGCAAATAACATATATCCAAATTTTTTTATTAAAAAAAAAACTAATTAAGGCCCGCGTTCATTGATGGTCTTGTTTTAATTACATGGTTTTGAATTTTCTGTAAAGAACGCTAATTCATTAAGGCCCGTTCCGTCATATTACCGCATAACGCTGCGGTGTGGGGTATTCGACATCGGAGTTCGGACTAATCATTGTATGAGAAGCAAAGACCATTCTAGACCCTACTCGTACCATTACACATGTTGTTATTGGTTTACCTTAATATCACGGTAATGGACCTTAAGCCTTCAGAATTCGTTTATATAAAATCATAATCGGCCTTTACATCTGCTACAGATGATTGTTTACGTACGCAGTATACACTTCCCGTCGATAGTTGCGCAAATCAATTCTGGATTGGCAGGACCGGCCACGACTTTCGGCAGACGAATTTCGCGGGAGGACTAAGCATTGTACTATTGAGTCACAGTTTCTAGTTAGTTTCGTTTTAACGTCTTAAGTACCATTACGAAATTTCGTATATAACGTTGTCCGACAATATACGATATAGACAAAGACATAAGGACAGGCTACCGATATGGAGTCTACATTAAAGCGAGCCAAGTTGCGCGTTCGGCGTTGTTTTAGTAGAGATAGATGGTAGAAATATGGTTGCATAGGCACCGCTATCCGATGCACACAAACAACGGGCGCATTCCAGCCCTTGTTAGGCACTATCGACCCTCGCATGCCGCAACCAGTCGTCCAGAGTTTATTACGGCTGCTCGGTGGATAGGAGGTAAGGTGTTTTAGACCTGTATTATATATACACTACTGTAGTTCCTGTTTTATACACTGACTCGTGATTAACATAGGAATACTCAAAAATGATATTTGAATTTTATTGTACTACGGATAATGCCAAATTCTATATTTTACTGATTAATTATCCAAAATTAATGAGTAATAGTTTTTGCTAATTTGAAGCCGATAAAATTTAACATCTGTTTAACTTATGGAATTATGTTTAAAGTGTGCAAAATTATTTCTAACTACGTATAATTTATTTTGCTAGTATTTAAAGTTAATTAATCTGTTTCCTTTGGTTTAACGTTTGTTGGTTCTAAAGTTAATACTTCAGAGGTTATTTCCAAGGGATATTCCGCGTACTAAGCGGCTAATAAGTTTCCGTTTGCAATAAGTCGCAAAGTTTCGCCTTTAATTGTGTTATTTCTTCTTAAAGTAAGTTGTGAGTTCTTGTAAGTTTGTTATTATTAACATTTTTTTATGTTACATGGGGTAAACAACCAGGCGATAAATGTCTACCGACTGCACCGTTCGCAGATATGTTACCGGCCTTTAAATAAGGGTTGAGGCCACTGGGACCAACAGAACGAAACAGAACGAAAGGCGACTACAATAACAATCACTTGACGTGACGTGATAGCATTGTCGCCGCTTCACGCCGATCTTATGTGAGGAAGAGGTACTGGTAACCGGACGCACTGTTCCAATTCGGCATCAGATCAAAGGACTGCAAGGGTGGCGCTACCTCTAATTAATTATTTGAAACCCAAAGCATTTAACCGATCCTAATACAATTTTGTAAATACGTTTTTAGGGAGGAGAAATAGAAATAAGATGGGAACGAGGACACGAGCAAAGACGCCGAAAATTTTAGTAAAATGATTAAGTCCATGTTTAATAATCTATACGATTGTGATGATACTTTCCATGGCTGGTAGCAGACCTTATAAGGAATAACATAGGCCACTTCTATTTTAGCAAAGGATTCACACTGCATTCTATGGAAAATTCCAAAAAATAAAAAACTATGCTGACAAAGACGCGTGTTTAGAATAGTATGAGTATAGAAATAACTTAAGCCCAATTACTTGTACTGGAATATTTCGCACGTTTATAAGACGTGGTACAGTGTAGTTAATGTTGATAGCTGTATGAGCTATGTACGAGTATATGGGTGTATTGTTCGTATTGGTATGTACATGCATATATTATACGTACGTATATGAGCGCATAGCACACTTGACACCGCACCAAGTCCTTGTGCCAGTTGTGCTGTTTGCTCGAGATTGATGTCGAGGGTAGCTAGCAGGTGGCAGAATTTTTTCCTACTCACTTTACATTTATCGTTATATTTTGGACAATTCACACATTACCTTCCAACATATATTACACAAAAAAAAATGTTACTAAATTTCCTGGACATCATCATCCTGGGCAGTATTGCAGTCCACTGCTGGACATAGGCCTCTCCCAAATCGCGCCATTTCACCCTGTCTTCGGCTTAACGCATCCAACATCTGCCAGCGAGCTGTACTGTACGCAATTTCAATTATATTCCCATTAGGCAAAATGTTACAAGCAGCCAATAAAACCACATTCTTGTTACTTTCCTAAGTGTGCCGGTGACAAATTATACGTCGTATTAAGTGAAGGCTTGTCACATTTTCGAAAGCCCCTCCCCGTCGATGTGACTTCCTACGTTTTTAATTTTAATGCACGTATTATAAACAATTAAAAGGAACAGACAGTTTCATTTTCTATTTCAATTTTTTTTTCAATTTTGAATGTGACGTCACAAAACTTTTGATCCGCCCTAATTAATTTTACATAAAATACATTTAAAATTGTCGGAATGACATCAATTTAGCGGAAGATATCCTTTGCAAATTCTGAGTCATAATTAATCATAAAGCCAGTATTACTATTTATGAGCCCAAACTGAATGCGGTTGTATTGTTTCATAACGGAGTTCCTATGGCCTTCTTCCAGCTCAATCATCATATCAGTTCCATGTCATCATAATATTGCATTGTCTCTCAATTGGATATACATATCTGCTCCAAAATTAAGTAGTAAGATATTTTTTTTTAGATTCTGCCCGAACAAACATGCGTTCCAAGTTAAATAGAATCTTTTAATAATGGGAGTCGATTTGCAGTAATTCACGTCATTGGGGGTCCGATTTAAAAAATTCTATCAGTTTCAGAGTTTATATGCCTTAAATAAGAAAACTTTATTATTACTATTATAGTTAGTTTAAGTATAATTTTACGCGGACGACCCTACCCTTAAAAGAAGGTTCCTGTCACCTCGAATTGAACATTAATGTTTTGTTATTATGCTAGAGCCAGACATAGCTCAAACTGTTTGTAGATTTTTGTCTTTGGAGTCCACAAATTTCTACGAAACTCTGTGCAGTTACACAAAGTCCCCGGCCACAGTACATGATCATTTCAATGATCATTCAAATGAAGCTAAGTCTGGCACTTCGGAGCCATTCTGCTCATCTTGCGCATCGTAGGAGCCGATAAGCTGCTGATCACGGGAAATATCAACCAACTTCCGTTTATCGAAAGAGACAGTCTCTTCAGGACTATATATCATCGCCCATACCATTTGTCGGACATCACCGAAGAGCTGTTGTGCACGCACAGATGCCCCGTAGACGTGACGTACCTGCAAGAGATCTACGATCGCATCTACTCATCCAGCAAAGTAGGCTCCTTTATCTTCAAATATTGCTCACGGAGGATCTTCTGTTTATACTAGATAGACGCAAAACGCTCATATTTATCCGTCCATCTGTCGTCCCCCCCCCTTTGATATCCAAATTATACGATGTAGAAATTTACGATTTTACATGTTGATAGGACATGCTAAAGACTCACTAATAAAATTATTTTGAGTGAAACTGACAACCAATTTGAAGTTTTTTAACAAATATCTTTATCACCAGATACGGTACCTTTCTATATATGAGTGTTTTGACACGCTCTTGCTAGTTTACCCCTTCAGCTGAATCTTTCTTAGCGTCAACGGGTCGGCGTGAAGTGACGGCAATGCTGTCACGTCAAGCGATGGTATTGTTGACGCGTTTCGTTCGGTTTGTGAGACATCCCGGCGGCCTAAACTCGTCATTAAAGGCCGGCAACGCATCTGCAAGCCTTCTGGCCGTGCAGATATCCATGGCGTAGGTAGGCACTTGTGTGCCTGTTGCCTGCTCGTTTGTCCCTTGTAACATAAAAAGAATATATATATGATACCTATGTATAACAAAACACCGATTAAATTATTGGTCATCTCCGAAACGGCTGCGATTATTAATTATAATACTTAGTTTTTGTTGTTTTATGTTGTCGGTGATCGGTACTCAAACTTCTAGTAGGTGCGAACGTCCTTTTTTTTATTTATTATTATTTTAGTTAATTGGTATGTATTATAATATGAAATGCATCAAACATGCATTTTATTGAAAGATTTTAAGTGTCAACCTGTTTATCACCATATTTTGCGTAAATTATTCATAAATAAGACGCATCAATTTTTAGCAAAATGACTTATATGACATAACCTCCTGGAAGGGTTCTTACAAACCTATCGAGAATGTTCGTCCTAGTCCTCCTGTGTTTTTCAAAAAACGTCAAATGTTATTTCCAATTTAAAAAAAACGAGAAACCCTTTTTCCACTTATTTCATATTTAGGATGAAAATATTTGTCCTAGGCCCACCACGAGGCAAGTCTTTATCGTGTCACGGTTTTAATCAGCACGGTATTTCTAGAAGTCGAATTTTCGACTTGAACAGTTTAAAATGTTCGTGCCAGGGTCTCAAGTTTCCCAATGTACGTGCGGTCACAAGCTTATGTGCATGTCATTGAAACTCTCGTCGAAACGGTGTTATGAGGACTTTTTATATTTCCTTTATAATGATGTTTCCAACAACCCTACCAATTTTTAAATGTATGCAAATTAATGCAAACCGAATGCCTAAATTGACTTGAGTATTAATTATTACCTGCTTCTGGCGACTTTGCTTACGTTCATCTAAATTTTAAGTTGTATGTGGTAGATTTTAAGTTCCCTTTTTGAACCCGAATATCGTGTATGCAAAGTACAGGTGACATTGCGCCCGTGAACTAGACGCGAGGGTTCAACATCTCTGTGGAATCAGTTACGAGTAGAATGGAGTGTTCCATTCTTTTTGCGAAACGATATGACATTAAAAGTAAATAGTAAAGTTGGTACTTACAAATACATAATGCTTAAGTTAAAGCACGTACATATGTGCGTTAATGATAGCTATGTCGTGGATAAGTTAAGGTGTCAGGCGATCACTATGCGATCCCCATGCGATCGCCTGGCACCTCCTGGTCTTTTTTCTATATACTTGTAACAGTGTGGTGACTCGTTGCTACGCCTAATATTTCTTTCCCCTTCCATTTTTTCAAGGATCAGGTCTTGGAATATATTTCGAGTATAATTCTATAAATAACCCGTCGTTCATGTCGGTCTCGATGATAAAACAACAATAACACTTACACTATGCCGTAAAATCCCCGATTTTATAGTCACCAATTTTGAGGGCATTTAGCGACATTTCGATACAAAAAACACCAGAATAGATGATCCGGACAAGTACTAGTGTTACGCCAATTGATGTCATTGTCATCAATACTAGACAAATCATTGGGTACAATGTGTTTTTTTGGGGCGCCATTGTGCGGAGGCCGTGCAGTTTGGTTTGCGTTTGTTGTACGATGGAGATCGTCGCCGTAGATTGTATTTTGACATTTTCATCCCGTTCCGCCGTTTCGCCGTCGGCTAATCGTTCGGAAACTATCCGACAATACCCCCCGGGCCTATCTGACAAATCTCATTGTTGTGTCCTTGTGTTATAAGTAAGCGAGCGCCGCAAAACGATCTCTCTCTGTCTGCTAAATCCTATAACGGTCACAATAGACGTATTTAGTTTAATTTAAGTTTTTTTAATAACAAATTCCATTTTGCCTACCATTAGTATAACCTTAGTACGATAAAAAGACCTAGGCAACCCAATCTAAAGTTCACTTCTTAAAGTTTAAGTTACATTTAAGATTTTACTGACATTTGTGACTAACATGTGGACAAGGATCTTTTTATAACTAACTTCATCTCGGTCTAGTATAAGGGTTCGCTTAAATTGCAGAGGATGTTGCTGTGGAGCGAGTACAGATGACCAACTGTCATCTGACGTCATCCCTGGAACCCACACAACCTCTACAACCTCACGACTAATAACATTCAGTGGCATTAATCGGGACCCACTGCTTTACGTGTCTTCCGAATCACGGAGGAGTTCGGATATTTCTGCTTATACATATATTTGATAATTGTTTTTAGCAAATAATTTGTATTTGACCAGAGCTTAAGTTATGCTCTGGGACCTCAATAATGAAGATATAGGGTTACGCCGGCTTGAAGTGACCTCTGGTCACCGATTTTATGCACTTTTGCCGAACAGAGAATCTTCTTGCGAATTGCATGGCATTGAAGTATAGGAATCGTGAACGAAGCCGCGCAAAACAGCCAGTAAAACACACGTAATAGTATTAATACCTGTCCTTCAAAGGGTACTGTATTACATCCCCACAAAAAAGGTAGTTTTGTCGTATGAATTTGTCACACACAGCTCGCCCGAGGGGATTTTCGGATTATGACTCTGTCGCATTAGCAAAAAACGTTCCGTCTTGCTGTCAACGGCACGTCTTGAGCTTGACAGGTCTGTTTATGGTAAATCGTATTGTACGAAATTGTAACTCAATCCTTTATGCGAAAAAAGCAATGATGGTAACCGACTTTCCAAAGCGGGAGGTTGTCGATACCGATGATAGTTCTGAAGATGCAAGTACTTGTGTTTTCTTAGAGAATTTTACATTGGGGCCACTCGTGATCAATTATGGAACTAATTAACATTTTTTAGTATTTTTCAATCTTTTGGCTTTTAGTTTCTTTTTTTCTTTTTTGACTGGCCCGTTGGCGCAGTGGTCAGTGACCCTGCCTTCCGCTCCGGAGGTCGTGTGTTCGATTCCCATCTTGAGTCTGGGTGTATTATCTATATGTATATATTTATATATTTAAAAAATATATATATTTGTGTATAACAGATATATGTTGCCTATAACACAGGCATTAAGTTGTCTACCTTAGGAACAGGCGCCCGTGTGTCATATAGTCTTGTATATATTTATTATTTATTTCTTCCTTTAAATAAGAAGAAAAAAAACAAACAGAATTGATATCGGTTCAGCCGTTTTCGAGTTTTACTGAGAGTAACAAACGATTCATTTTTTTTATAGTTGTACCGCACGTCTTAGTTCGCGTGAGCCCCCTTTATCACTTAGTAAGATGAAAAAAGATAGTAGCTGATTCTCAGACCTGCTGAATATGCACATAAAATTTCATAAAAATCGGTCAAGCCGTTTCGGAGGAGTATGGTACTGGTAATGGAGTACTAACATTGTGACATGCGAATTTTATATATAAAATATAGATAGATAGATATAAAATATAGATAGATATAGCAATTACATGGGTTTTTTAAAGCAATTTATATTGGGGGCACTCGTGAACAATGAGCCAAGCAGATTATTTCCTCAGCCACTCTGGGGGCTCACTGGGGACAATACGGAGGGCCCCGGGTCCCTTTCAAGTGTGACTGACGTGTAGGGCCTCGTCCAATTTCCGGTAGAGCCGACCTGATGGGTACCACAACGATTGTACTCTATAACTCGTGTTCCGTAAAGGTTATAGTGGTAAAAAATATTTTTTGGCTTTATTGCTATGGCGGTTTCATCTAATAAGTCAGTTTTAATAGTTACATACCTATATAGATACCTCTTACGCAAATTGTTGCAACCCCAAATTCCCAACTAAACAGTAGAGCGTTACAAACGTGTAAATTGAAATAAAATCGTCATTATTTAACATATTTGTGCATCCAATTATATATTCAATCCCGACGATTACTTTATTGTGTGCAAAAATATATGAAAAAGTGACTCTCATATTAAAATTTACCTGTTTGTAACGTTCTAATGTAAAGCTGGGAATTTGGGGTTACAACCGCTCTTTTTTTTTTTGAAATATCGTTTATTCTTCGAACAAATGAGAATAACAGTGGTATACGAGGTTGGGCCAATTTGTTTTTATAAAATGAGGTATAAAATTAACTGTGTATCTTACATTTTTCATACCATATCCGCTGTTTCGCTAATAAGGCCAATAGATTTCGCACCACAAATCACATTGCGATGTCTCACTATCCGTTTTTCGCCGTAACATCGTCATTTCACCCGCCAACTTGATAAATGATTGATAAATTATGTATTATGATAGCGGGGATGGGGATAGCGTTAGGGCTGCCACGTACCCGCTGTAGTAAGGAGGCAGATCGCTTGCGCATAATGGAGGCAATGTATTATCTATATGTATGTATTAATATATTTCTACAAAAAAAAATATATTTGGGGATCCAAGTGAGACCCGCACTGAGATTAAATATCGATGGACATATTTAGTATCAGTGCGATTTTACATGAACAATTTAATTAAGTTGTATTGTCATATTATTTTGTAGAATAAATTTTAATTTGCTCCGTTCGGGAGTTCTGTTCGGGGCTATTCATACAAGTTAGTTAATCGAGTCATCTGTAAAATCTGGATGTGTATGCACCAAAATCAGTTGTGTAAGTAAATTAGTCTTCTAATCACTTTAGATTATCTCTCTCCAGTTGTCTTCGAAGATATAAAGGAGGCATGAGCTTAAACGGTAGTCGACATTTGAGTCGATCACTAGGTTAAGAAGTTCTTACCGCGGTCCGGTGATAGAGGTTTACCCATTCTTATAATGATTTTCAAATATCCGACCTCATCCGCGGTTTGGAAGGTACGTAAAACAATGGGACCCGATTAATGTCACTGAGTGATATTAGTCGTGAGATTTTGAGGTGTTTAACTTAACGTTTGAGCCATAGTTTTTAAAATAATAATACATACTGTTAATGAGTTATATTTTTGCATAACACACTGAAACTTGAGGCGGGAATGGAATCCGCTACCCCAGAAGGGAAAGCATAGTCGCTGCCTATTGAGCTACCGGGCTAGTTTATATTATAAGGGTGAGGAAAGCGAACCCTAAGACTGTACCACAAACGGAGCAGTTTCATGGTACACTTTACTGAAGATCTATCACGTCCATAGATTTGTGATTTATCATGGTAATTTAACTTCATATCTAGATCTGTCCCTCTTTACAAGTAATTCCTTGCAAATCATATATTTGTAGATTCCTGGTCGTGCAGATGTACTCCTGTCTTTCTAATTAGAGGTAGCGTCATGCTTGTAGCCAAATTGGGCCGGCGCTTCCGGATACCAGTACCTCTTTCTCACATGAGATCGGCGTGAAGTGGCGGCAATGCTGTCTCATGTCTAGTGATGGTGTTGTTATCGCGTTTCGTTCGGTTTGTGAGACTTTCCGGTGGCCTAAACTCGTCATTAAGACCGGCAACGTATCTGCTAGACTCATCGATCCCTCCACCACTATTTCAGTCCACACTTGTCAAAATATGTTATGTTAATGTCCCTGTTGTTGTTATGCAAGAATATATGGAAGTTATTTTTGTATTCCTCAGAAGCAGTACTTTATTTAAAGTAGAGTTTGTAACATAATCAGTGACCGGCATTTCAGTCAATCACTAGGTTAAGCTGTTCTTACCGCGGCCGGGTGATAGATGGGTGACCTATTCTAATACTAGGTTTTCACAAATCCGGCCTCCTCTGTGTTTCGGAAGGCAAGTAGCGCTGATACTGTGGCGCTGGTTGCTGATACTGCGGTTTCGGTTGCTGATATTGTGGCGCTGGTTGCTGGTATTGCGACGGCGGTTGCTGATTCTGCAATGGAGTTGGCTGCGGCTGGAAATGAATCGGTCATCAAAGTCAGTTCGTAAACGGCAAAGTAAAATTGTCTAAAATGCATACAAAACATATATACAGACGAATGGAAAACCTCATTTTTGAAGTCGGTTTAAAGAGCGTTGAATGACCTTGACGAGTTCGAACAAATCTATATAAATTGTGGAGGTGAAACCACACATTATCGTTACAGTCTATTTCAGTATACTACGCAGATGTCCATGGGCGCCGGTAGGCACTTAGGTGCCTGCTGCCTGCTCGTTTGGCCCCTTGTAAAATAAAAAAAATACTAAACTGGGATCATATCCTGTGGATTTAGTATATCTATACTTCTATACTAATATATAAATCTGGAGATCCAATTTACAAATATTTTTCAGTGTTAGATTTCACTGTTTTTATTTTATCAGCGTCACCTATTATTAAATATTTTATCTTAGGTGGCCACATCGTTAATAAATTAGATGCAGGTGGGCCACATTATTAAGAAATTCGATGTAGGCGAGCCACAGGTGTAAAATATTTTATTTTGCAAATAGATGTCTAGTTTTTTATTGATGTAGGCAGACATTGTAAGCGTTATGAAAAATGCATTACACTCGTGTTATGTAGTTAAATATTATTGAATTGATTGTCATTTTCACATGATTGTCACAAAACAGCCGCGGGCCACAAAAAGAGGCCGCGGGCCAAATGTGGTCCTTGGGTCGCGCGTTGCCGTCGTTCTTCAATAACAGCAGTACAGCGTATTATGCGTCATAACGCGCAACATTACTCGTTCCCCTTCCTTAGCATCGTTTCACACAATTGGCTCGTAATCGCGTAGCTTTAGGATATCTGCCATTAAGCCACAATCTTTCATTGATGGACATGATTGCTTTTGAGTTATTATTGATAATTATAATTGCGTCATCTTCTGCCTTGAATTATCCCGGTCTAGTACCAGGGTCCGCTTAGGTTGCTGGGGATGTGGCTGTGGGGCGAGTTAAGATACCCATTTTAATATTAGCTGATGTCAAAGCATAATCATGACGACTGTATGTTATATTAATTGTCAAAGAGATATTTCATTGTGATGAAAGCATGTGATACACAAATAAAAGCTTTTGGCCGTATTTTGACCAGCTAGCAATCTGTAGCGCTGTTAAATTTTCATTGCCTTGAAGGATGTATCTGTAATTTTTTATAAACTTGATTTGTGAAGAATAAAACTTTTGTTACTCTGGATAACTTTTTATTTAAATCTAATACCTACTGATCTAAGAATAATAAATAAGGGAGTTATTATGATTTGTTTTTAATTTGATCTTGACAACACTGTTGTTGGCCGGGTTTACCTTCATCTGGTATTGCATTCTGATTGAAAGGTATATTATCTAATTTAATAGTATCTTCTGTAATCCTTGCCTCTGTAAAATATGTTATATATTAATCCATAATATATCTAGCAATAAACAATGAGGGTATATAAATTTTTTCTCACTTGAAAGATGGACTATGATTATGGGTCATATAGTTTGACAATTTTATTTAAATCAAAATACATCTTTTAATCTGCCTAGCAATTATTTACTCATGTTTGTCATGTCATTTGAAATTTTAATGAGTCCTATGACATTATATAATCTGAAATTTGCTTTTTTTTCTGTGGTTCTTGCTGTTGGCCCTATTAGCCTCAACAGAATCTCTGCAAGGTGGGGAGGGGGGGGGAGATGGACCTGAATGAAAAATGTCCACCAACTACATAGAAAATTACTTATAAAATGACTTAACTTGTAAAACCACTTTCAATCCCAAATTATCTCTGATGCTCTGCTCAGTATTTTAATTTAAGTACTTTTTTCAAACTAGCATAAAATGTTCATAATTTACTTATTACAATGATATTAATATTAATTACCAAATACTCCTGGTTTCACTTCTTTGGCTTGAATAACCTGGGTTCTTAACTCTTTCTCAACATCTTCCCCAAATTTTATCATCTGGAAATTATAATCAAAATGTATAATTAGTGTTTATAATCCACTCTGTAAGAAAAATGAGAATAGACTTTTTTTTATTCTTATCAATAAGTAAAGAAAGGAAAAAGGATTTATTAATAGTATCATTGACAATTATAGAGGCTTTTTGTGCTTAAGTGGCAAAAAGGCTCTTGACTTAGCCTTAATGCTGCAGACATAATCAGTAACGCTGATATCCTGTGTGTAAAAATATATCTGCTGTGATACTGTCTACTCATTAATCTTCATAATATATTACTTACAGCTCTAATAGCTTCTTCATTTTGTACATGTTTGTTTTTAACGAATTCCTCATTAATTTTCGCTCTAGCAGCAGCTAATGCCCTCTCATCGCCCTCAAAAACTTTCATTCTCGTTCTGTGTAATTTTTTGAAATTTTGTAGCACCTATAAAATAGAAGTCAAATACGAAAAATGTTCCTTGGCAGAAAAATAATTAAAATTCAAACGATTGCGTTTTTTAAAAATTGCTTAAAATAGTTATAAAAATAGAAATTATCAAACACTAAAAATATTTAGTTATATTATTATGAAATATTAAAACTCTTATTACCGTCCTTCTTATAGAACTCATTTTACTATCATTATATCTTTTGATATCTGTCGTAAGTCATACTCATAATTTTAAAAAAAATGTATTTTGAGCACAAATTATAAATGGGATTGGCTCGTAGGATACAGTTCAATAGTCAATTTGATATCTGATGATTACTGAAGTCCGAATTTTTGGTCTGAACTCTGACAAGTGACAAATGACATTTCCACTGGTGCTACTAAAGTGACAACTGACAACTGTCTTAATAGTGATGAGCATTTTCCAATGGAAGATCATTGATGTTTCAATATAAAAGTTTTTCATTCATTAAAAATGAAGCTTCATCAAAAGGGTCGTACATCAATCAAAGTGGTTTGGTTCATTTGTCATTTTCTATATCTTTGTTAACTCAGACCTAACAGTGCTTTGTTACCTTTTCTGCAATGCAATGGATCAAATACCTGCACATACTGATTTGAGTGCCTGGAACTGGAACTTGTAATAAAGATGTAGGCTTAAGAGATCTGTGATCTATTCAATCTCATTTCTTTGATTAATATCCTACAAAATACTAAAAATAGTATTTTATATTTATCATCGAAATAATAAAAATTATTTCGATGATAAATAGAGAGAGGAGAATTAAGACGATATAAAAAGAGATGATGAAAGTACCTTCAGTTTTAACAAAAAAATATAATGCCGTCGCCAGACGTAACTCAAAGCGCTTGTATATTTTTGTTCTTGAAGACCACAAAGTTCTTGTGACAAAAAAAAACTTTGCGCAGATACACAAGACTCTCGATCAAAATACATGATTATTAAAATGATCATACAAATAAAGCTACGTCCGGCGCCGGCCAAAAGTTAGCACTTAGCAGATGATTTCTGCAGTATGAAATACAAAGAGAGCGTAAATTTTTCAACATGATACTAATCTGTGCTTTTTAATAAGTCTAACAGAAACAGATAAAAATTTGCGACTTGCGTTACTTGTCTCGCAAAGTCTCAAAGCTCAAAGAGTATTAACTATTATTAATTACCTCGTAAGTTGTTTCGTGGTCGTATTTGCAGCTCATTGTTTTTTGCCAGTTAGTATATTTGTTGTGTTAATTGTTTATATACGATAATTCTAATTTCGTAAACATTTATTGATAGCTATTCGTATATTCATTTTAATTTCTTTTCGGAAAGTAAATTATAAGTTTGTGATTGTTTGTAATTTGTGACTGGTGTACTTATGATTCCTAAGTGCCTAGTATCATTTACTGTCACTAATTATACAACCTTACTGTCAAGTAGTTCTGTCTAGCATGGTTGTGGTTCTATCGGTCCAAGCATTAAATTTTTTATTTGATTTTTTTTTCTAGTTTCTCAACTTCCACCACAGGCTAAATGCCCGTGCCATTAGGAAGTACTATAATAAATAAAATAATAATAAAAATCTTTATTACAGAAATTTCTTTCCTACTCCACACAATGGGCTTGAACGAAAAATAAACTTCAACTCGATTTCACATGTATGGAAGCCACCACACAACCACACCCAAAATGTAAAATAGTTATTATTTTAAGATGCTAAAAACAAAATCTATATGCAACACATAACTGTTCCAAATTTCACGCATTTATGTTCATGATTATAGAAGCTAGTTATCACAGGTGGACGGACGGACAGACTCAGCGAAACTATAAGGGTTCCCTGTAGTACGGAACCCTGAAAAAGAGAGATATTTTCTTAAATGGGTTAAAAAACCAGCTTATACGCGGTAGAGTTGGAACAAGGGGTGTACGAGCAAAATCCCTGTTCAACCTACTAAAAGATCTTGGCTTGTCAAGAACTATCATAAGTTTATTATTAGAAAAGACATCTAAAGCTGCACTAGTAGGATCATACCAGATTTGGCTAGGCAGGGGAGGGAACACTGGAGTGAAGGTGAGTGTTAGTGATCACTATAAAGAGCACACTCTTAAACCACAAGTCCCGGGCACTGCTATGGTTCCTTCCTCTGGTGAATCCATTAATTGAAATAAAAATTAATATAGTCATTATATAAACGATACATTCTTACTATAGGATATATACATATCCTTCTCTTATTGCTTCTAGTAGAAGAATAATTAAAAAAATATATATAAATTCTTGTACTTAGCCTTGTCTCGATCTAGTTCGAATAACACGAAGGTTTGATATTTGAAAAATCACTGTAAAAATGGTTCACCCATCTATCATCCGGCCACAGCTATTCGGAAATAAAGAAATCTGAATTTGATTTAAAATAAAAATATTTTTATCATAGATTCCACTGAGATATCTTCATGCCCTTTTTAACACCATACTGAAGTCACATATTGAAGAGGGGGGTAGGGTATCACTAAAATGTGACATTGTGCGAATTGTCAATGGGCAGGGGGGCACAGCTTTGTGACGTCACACGTCAAAATTAAAAAAAATGAAAAGGAAAGAAAAAATATTGACACTGCTGTTTTATTATAATTATTTACAATACATGAATAAATCTGAAAAATATATCAAGGGCTTCAAATAAAAGACATGGTGGGGTGGGGGTGGGGTTGTCGTATTTTGTCACAATGATATGCAAGAAGGTAAGTAATAATTTATAGCTGTGAAACGGAACAACTATAAGTGCATTCACAATCACACTACCTACTGAGGTTATCAAGCACGATACAAATATAATGACCTCATGATTGAATGAAAGATATTACTTACTTACTGGAGCTGCTTAGCAACCCAAAATAAGTTTTGATTTCCGACAAGATTTCGTGCCATTTGTCTCGGTCCTGTGGTGTCTCTTGCCAGTTTGGAAAGAAATATTTTGAGTAAAATCTAGGCGTCGCCACGCCAGCAGATGGTCTGATGGTTTCATACCCAAGATATATCTACGTACATTTCCAAGAAGTATACTTAAACAACTATTTTATTTATTAAGCCTGGGCTGCTAAGCTGGGCTATTTGGCTAGGCATTTTTCCATGGGCATCAGTAGCCATTCAGGTGAACCACGTGCCCGTTTGCCCCTTGCAGTATTAAAGAATAATAAACCTGTGTTTCTTTATTTCTTTCAGCTTGATGAAATCCACTGCTCAACACAATTCTCCCCAAGGATTGTGGACTTCGGCCCGCATGTGACCCGCAACCCCTTCTTTTGTGGCCCGCGACTGTTTTGTAAATGGCCGTCTAAATCACATAAATGGATAATAATTAAATGAAACAATCGCAAAGTTTTGTTTTAATGTACTAAAATTTTGCATTTTTAATATCGCTTATAAAATGTACTAGATAAATAGTTAACTAGAACCCCTATGCACAAATAACTATTTTACAAGTGTGGCCCGCCATCTTCAGATTTCCTTAAGTTGTGGCCCGCCTACATCTCATTTCTTAGCCGGCTGCGGTAAGAGCTACTTATCTTAGCGATCGACTTAAATGCCAACCACTGATTAGGCCACGACCTCCTCATGTGTTCGTTCACCAGTTTATCTTTTTTGCGTTTGTTTACTAGAGTAACAGCTACCTAAAAATATAGGTACGAGAAGTTATTTTTTAGTTCAAGAAGGGCTTAAAGGGATTTCCCATTAGTTTTCCACGCTCGCATTCTTTTGGTCTGCAGCTGAATTGGACCTGCGCAGCCGGGTACCAGTACCTCTTTCTCACATAAGATAATTCTCACCTCCATTTAAAAATATAAAATATGTGCCGCCAAAGGCCTCTCCCCGCCCGTACCACTCCTTACGGTCTTGAGCCAATCTGGACCAGGGTCGACCCGCGACAGATATTATGTCATCGACCCATCTGGTTGCTGGACGACCAAAGCTCCGTTTTCCAGTCCTCAGCCACCACTCCAGTCACGGCCTACTCCACCTGTCTTCACTTGATCGGGCCACCCGCCACAAGCCAGTTATCCCTGTGGTAACTTTTCTGGCACCTCTTGCTAAAAAATCTTCAAAAGTGAAGCCCACATTTAGGCCAAGAACCGTCACTTTGTGGCTCGCGTATGTTTCCTAACTGGCAATCTATTCCTAATAAATAACTGTTAATGTTTTTTTTTATTATGTAATAAAAAAAAAACAATGTAGTGTTACAAGAGTGTGAAATTTTGTCGTGTTGAACTAACATTTAGCATTTTTAATATTCCTTACAATGTGTACCTACAAAAAGATAATGAGGCACTTATTGTCAAATAAAATTATTTTACAGGTGTGGCCCGCCTACATCTTAAAAATATATATTTTAAAAACTGAATTAGAAAATAAAAACAAGTAATGCACATGTTAAATTCTTATTCAATTACTTTCTTTTTATTAGGAATTTATAATTAACTTTAGAATACCTTGCTGCAGCTGCTGACAAAAATAATTGATGTGCAAAATAGTAGTGCAATTATTTGAAAAAACAATTTATTTTAAATTGTTTTACGGTAGATTATTGCACCGAGCGCAAAGTGAGTCATTATGTTAGTGCTAGAATGAATGTGAGGTTACTAAATAACACAAGCGCATTATTTACTTACATCAGGAAGGTGCGTTATACTTTTTTTCAACTACATCACTGTCTATTTCCATTTATTAATATTTTCTTGCTAAATATAAAGTATCAAAGTTGGTATAGAATGTAGAATTAGCCTTCTTTTTTTCAGTTTTCATTCAGTCGATTTTTATTTTCGGCTCGTATCTTTTTGAACCAATGCATACATTTTATATGAAACTTAATGGGAGATATTAATCCTCTGTAGTAAATTTAAATGAAAATAAAAATAGTGCAGTTAAATGAAATTTCATAGAACATTACTGCACTGTTTTGGTTCTAACCAGAAATGTAGTCCTTTGTGATCGGTTATGTAGTGATTAATGATAACATTACTGTGTTGGAATAAAAATATATTTCCAATAATTTAGTGACACTGCCTATATTTGACATTATTTTGATATAGTTGAGTTATGGTTTTTCTTGACATTTTTATTTCTTTACAATCTTTTGAGGTATAGAATATGCTAAGAATCTAACCAAGTAATATTCTACAATGTGAGAAGGTCAGGTGCTGTGTTGTGTAGCAATAGAGCTGCGTTGTCTGCTGCAGAGCACCAAGCATCAAGACGTTGCGCCAGGGCTCCTGCACCAGCACGACCAAGGGCTCTTGCTCGGACCCATGTCACTGTTACTGTTTCACTGACCTGGAAATACACATATCCCTCCAGAATCGATGTATGCATGTAGCATGTATACTAAATTTTATTTAAAATATTATTAAAGAGATAAATATAAGTAGAATTCACAATGATAATTATTATAAAGAAAACCAATTATCTCTTCTGTCAAACAAACTGACACACAGTAAATTAGATTTTCATTAGCTTCATTGTACTACAAGTTGGCCATTTATAATAAATATAACAGGATGAAAATAAATTTGCTGTCAATTTGAAGGAGTGTTTGTTTGTTAAAACAAAGTTACAGAAACAAAAGTATTTGTACTTGATCAATGTGCCCTCGGATCAGTTTGTCAGCAAGTGCCTTCATAACAAGCAGCTCTACATCTGCAGGGGGCACGCGCGCTTCACGAGCTATTTCCGCGAACGTCAAGCGTCTTTGAGCAGATGTCCGATTAAACGACATCTGAAAAACCATTTTTTTAAAATTAATTAAATTAATAAAAGAGCAATTGAAATAACTACAGAACCTTACTTAAAAAATATTTTATTGAACAACTTGTATAAGCATAATACTAATGAGTTTGCTTTTGCGAATACTGCATGTATTATTGTTGCATACCCACAATTTCATTTTGATAATCTTTAAACATACATATTTAAAGCTAAAATTAAGATGCACTGTACAATATATCATATAGTTTTGAATAAATTATACTTTTTTATAAAAGTTATTGTATAAGAATCAGCAGTTCACAGAAAAACCGACTGGTTTATGTTGCACTGAGTAAATTTTATAAGTAAAATTGTCTCTAAATAAACATTTTAATAATAAAATAATAATAATTAATATCATGTAAATAATAGAACATGGATTACTTCTTTTTTCTATGTAATGCTCTTAGAGAAGTCTATTATATACTATATTTTCAACATTTTTTAGCTAGATTTGGATTGTATTAACACAAATAAATATAGTTACTCTAGTTAATTTTTTTTGATGTTGACCAGGAGGCAAGCAGATGCGTTACCAGCCTTTAATAACAAGTTTAAGCCACTGGGAAGTCTGACAAACCGAATGAAACGCGACAATATCATCAATTGACGTAACAACATTGCCGCTACTTCACGCCAATCTTATGTAAGAAAGAGGTACTGGGTCCCGGATGAAATACCTCTAATTAAACATTTATTTGTATTGTCACACAGTTAAAATTCTTGGTTTAATATTATTTATTTTATTATACTCCATAAAAATTGAGGCCTTCCAAAAAATTTATTAGCATAAGGACTGAGTACAACAGGCCAGATTCAATCGAATGGATGGAAGCACTCTACTGTGATGTGTCCCACCAAGAGTATGAACATTTAACAGATAAAAAATATCAAACAAAAAATGGCTTATTGTGAAATTAACAGATTGCCATGATGCACAAAAACAACAAAAAAAAATAAATAAATAAATAAGGACTGAGTAGTGCAATCTTTACACTGCATAGAATAGTATTGGTCCAAGTTGCAATTATAACTAACCTCCATAAGGCATAATATAGCAATTTTCTGTCTTAGCTGACGATCTGCTCTATGAAGTTCTTGGTGTGGAGACTGTGCCCTGCAATTATTGTATTAACAAAAGTTACATTATGAACAAGAAATATTTTATTATACTACAACTTAAATTGAATAAATAGATCTAGAGAGAACGATATAAACTCACCTAATTTTCTCAAATGCCACCACATCTCCTGCCGCAACAGCTTTAACAAGATCGCAGGCCCACGCATCTGGTGTGCCTTCCAGTGACTCAAGTATTGGATGGGCTAACTAAAAGTTGTAAGAAATGGAGATTGTATAACTAATTGCAGTATATTGGGTAGCCAACAGGTCGATCGAGACTATCCATCACACATCATCGTGTATCATTTTTCACAAGCCACTCTGTCACTAATATGAGAAAATAGTTACTAATAATAATTTTCAGTTTTGTTATCCCTCTTTATTATAAAAAATATTACATAATTTGAGACGAATTTCTTAGCATTCCATGGATTCACCGTGCGGGTGCCGGGTCCATCGCGTTGCAGAGGAAGGAACCTCATCATCCTTGCGTATGGCATCCTGCATGGATCATAATTTCAAGTCCAGATTCCCCAATCACCCCACCCGTTGACGCTGTGAAGGTCACTCTGACCAACAGCATTACACGATCAGAAAAAAAAAAAAAATCCCCAATCACGCCACTGCTGCTGTTGTCAAAGAGTGCAGCTCAGATATGTCGTCAGAGAGATGATGGAGTGGGCACATGTTCACCACATGCGACAGGGTTTGATCTGGTGCTCCGCAGTCACATTGTGGTGAATCTATTAGTCCTCACATAACTGTATCACCTACTCGCTTCCGAGGCTCGTAGGGTCACGGATCGCTACAAGGTGGAAGGAAGCAATACATTTTGCTCACCGATAGACATTATGTTATTGAATTACTTTTAAATATGAAGTTTGGGACTGTTTGCAGTGCGTTCGCATCTGCTCCTCGAGATATTTTTTGCTCAGCGCATATTGTGCGGAGATTTTAAATGTGGGCGCTTAATTATAGTGCATTTTTATGAAGATAATGTAATATAATCTGCCCGACAAACAATTGCGACACGGAACGAGTTAAGATGACCGATTGCCATCTGACGTCATCCACGGAAACCCCACGATTTCTAAAACCTTACGATTAAAATCACAAAGTGACATTAATCGGGTCCCAATGTTTTACGTGCCCTCCAAAAACACAGAGGAGGTCGGATATCAAAAACCAGTGCTAGAATGGGTTATCTATCTGTCACCCGATCGCAGCCAGAACCCAACTTAACTTAGCGATCGACTCAAATGCCAACCACTGATTAGGTATTGGCAGGTTGCAATTGCAGCAGTATAATGTTCCTTAGCTTATTTAGATGTAAGTCAGAAAGGGCACCCAGAAGGTATCCCATTTCAAGTCTATTTGGGCCAAACTTTTTTACATATTTGATCGTTGTGTTATCCTTTCAAATCTATAATATTCTAATACAGCCAGACGTAGCTCAAAGTGTTTGTACATTTTTGTCCTTGAAGACTGCAAAGTTATGCAAAACTTTGCGCAGGCACACTACATGATCATTCAAACGAAGCTATGTCTGGCTCCGGCGTAACAAAGTGTGTTGTTAGTCAATAATCCTTGTAAAATATAGCATGGGGTATAAACTCCAGTCGTGCGCTGGAGTTGACACTTACAATTTTTTCTATTTAATCATATTTTGTTTCAAAACAAATAATAATTTTGTTTTTTATTTTTTTATAAAACCTCCATAAAAATTAGGTTCCCAATATGGTAGACGATGAAGACGTGAGATAAATATATGTATGCATTGGGAGGAAAGCATTAAGTCTGCCTATTTACGTTAGTGCTTTTACAATGTGTCGCCACAGATTCGGAGATGGGAGATATCGCCTCAATGGCCGACTGTTATGGCGCGACGACGGTTAGTATATGGCGCAAATCATAAGCGAAATAATGGGTATCATGCGTTGTCAAACGGTTTGAATTTAACAGCCTAAAGTTGAAAACTGCAAGCTATGTTTAATAATAATGAAGACTAAAATAATTTTAAAATGTAAACTCTGTCAGACTGTGTCGTACTGTGTCGTGCTATATCACACAGTGTCACGTTGTGGTATTCTGTGTTACACTGCATCATACTGTCTCACACTATGTTATTCTGTGTCACGCTCTGGACCCAGTGCCCCAATCTTAAATACAAACCAGCCGTGGCATTATCCCCCGAAGACCATGTGGCCGCTTACACTCGTCACCTCAGGGACCAGCTGCAACGGTACGGGAACCAAGTACTGTTAAATTTGGTGAGTGCCATGAAAGTCCTACAATCCTATAGGGGATCCTCCATAAATATATTACGTCACACGCTACGGGGGAAGGGTAGGGAGGTGGGGGGAGGGGCATCCTTCTTTGCCTTTAAACATTCCCTGAAATATGGCAAATGTAATAAAAATAATTTACATATAAAGAAATGTGTTTTCTTTCTTTCTTATATTTGACTGGTCCGTTGGTGCAGTAGGCAGTGACCCTGCATTCCGCTCCGGGGGTCATGGGTTTGATTTCCGCCTCGAGTCTGGGTGTATTATCTATATGTATATATTTACATATTTCTACAAATAAAAATATTTTTGTGTATAACAGGCGTCTGTTACCTATAACATAGACATAAAGTTGTCTACCTTAGGCACAGAAGTCCGTATGTCCGTATATAGTCTTGTATATATTTATGATTAATGTCACCTTGTGATATTAGTCGCAAGGTTGTAGAGATCGTGGGGGTTCCGAGGATGACGTCAGATGGCAGTCGGTCATCTTAACTCGACCCATAGCTACATCCTCTCCAATTAAAGCGAGTCCTAGAACTTGACCGGGATAACGCTAGATAGAAGAAGATGAGTTTTCTATGTATATATATATATATATTATTTTTTTTATTTTTTTTTTATGTTACAAGGGGGCAGACGAGCAGGCAGCAGGCACCGAAGTGCCTACCGCCGCCCATGGAGAGTCGTAGTCTAGGACAATAACTAAGTGGTCGCCTAGTCTAGGCTCGAGAAATCCAGATCGTCCCATGGCAAGATGGATGGGCGATTAAGGACTGATTATAATGATAACAATGCTCAAATAGCAAACTGCCTTTTTTTTTTTTTAAATTGTACGTGTATTAATAAGAAAGCCTAGATTATGCTGGAGCCAGACAGCTTCATTTGAATGAACACGTAGTGGGGCCGGGGACTTTGTGCAGTTGCGCAAAATTTGTAGTACTTTGTAGTCTTCAAGGAGTATTTCCTAAACTATTAAAATAAGTAGTGCTGAGTAATTAAACAACTGTTACTACCTCTATCTGTGTTTTCTTACACTTGAATGACTAGATTTGCAAGTAAATAATATCTAGTACATATTTATCAACTATCAGATCAGATATTTGATAAGCGATAGATTAATTTACTTGCTTAGATATTTATCTGTTATGTTGAATTAAAAAAAGTTGTCAAGACCAGTAGTAAAAAGATTAAAAAAACATATTTATTAAAGAATTTCATTATCAATTCAACTGCAATTTAAAACAAAATATGACACATTTATAATTAAATTACTAACATTTGCATTTTATTTATCTTTTAATACATCTTATTTACTAGATTTGAATGCTTACAAGAACTTATACTTAGATTAAAAACATATATATAAGAACCTAGAACATTTTAGTTCACAAAAATACTTCCAAAAAGATCTTCTTCAAAAACATTTATTTGCAAATATATGTACCGATCTAATAATACATCAGGAAGGACTTAACCAAAAAATGATTCATCATAAGTTCCATGTAGTTATAGGTGCTTTGCATCATCACACAAGCAATCACATTCATTGTATTCCAACATTGCTTTAAAAAAAAATTAACATCAAAAGATTTACCTCGTTGGTATCCTTGCAGTCGTAAAAATGTATTCACCAGCAGCAAATGCTGAAAAAATAACTGGAAAGGTGGCCAAAAGCGCAGTAGCCAATTGATACTTCCCGAACTGGCCCACATCATTTATTAGAATCGTATCTAGATCTACCCTTTTATATTCATCTTTTGCAGCTTCAATTTTTTCTTCGTTAGTCATTTTTACAATCTGACTGTACACTCTTTTGTACACCTACGTGTACAGTACAACGTTTACATCTGAAATAATGGTTTACGACTACCAATTTAAAAATTACTAAATATTGCTCATTGATAATTTAATATTTATTATTTAAAGTTCCTTATCTAAATATCGCATCTACATTATTATCCTTAATCGATCTATCAAAAAAAGCGACGATTAAATCTTATTTATTGGGCTCTCTAAAAGAAGACTATAAAGATAGTCCACGCTAATCAGTTACCATTTGATGGGATAAAAGACGAAAAATTTTTATTATATCAAATCTATAAATGAAAAAACGTAATAAGCGAACCGAATACCTCACGTGTTTAAAAGAACAACGTGTTTAGAGTGCTGGTGGGAATGCATCTCTTTTGAAATGCCCCTAAAATATTCTCAGAGACACTTGTGCATTATTTCAATTGTTTTAATGTTACAAGGGGCAAACGGGCATGTGGTTCACCTAAGTGACTACCGACACCCGTGGACATCTGAACCACCAGGAGGCACACAGGTGTTTGGACCAACAAAAAGTGTTTGGGCCACCGGAAACTCGCACAAACCGAACAAAACGCGACAGCAATACCATCACTTGAAGTAACAGCTTAGCCGCGATTTCACGCCGATTGTATGCTGAATAGAGGTATTGGTACCCGGACGCGCCGGCCCAATACGGCTGTAGACAAAAAGACAGCAAGCATGACGCTACCTATACTTAAAATTTATCCATTAATATAATGTGCAATTCCACAGAGTAGTATATTCACCCAACTTTGTTGGTATTTTCAGCATATCTTAACCATGAATGTCAGTATATTTAACGAATATAATTAATGGTGAAGCAAGATCTATAAAAGTATTTTTATCATTAATTTAATAAAGTTAACAAAGATAATAAAATTTATCATTCGGTTCTAAATCGCGAAACTGCGAGTGCTTTTGTGGTTAAATATTGTAACTACATTAATAGTTTATTTAAGAAAATTAGATGATACAACATGCAACTAGTCACCATGGCTAGAGATACCAAATTTACAGAAAAAGTAAGTAAGCTCATAGACTTCGCAGTTGTAATTCAAGAACTATATTTTATCGAATAAACTACGAATTTTTTACATCATTTTCATTGACTTTATTACTATCATGTCGCATTTATTTAGTACTACAGATCTTCCTATTATCTAAATTCGCCCGCTAACCTTTTTGCCCACAATGACATATATTATTCTGTTAACAGAAAATTAAAATTTGACAATTAATGTAACATACGGCTGTCACGATTACGCTTTGACATCATCCAATACATGTGTGTGTAAATTGTTTGGCATTGGTGTGCGCATGATTTCAATTTAATGTATTACTATTGTATGTTTTTTTTTATATATAAGTAATCGCACATCTTCTCTATAGGAACTACAAGTGTGCCCAACTTCACACTTATCATACGTCTGCGCAGTTTTCCCAAAATGGTACGTAAAGTTTACGCTTCAACTAATCATATGTTAATAAGCATAAGTTTACAATTTAAAAAAAAAACAGTCGAAACCATTATAATTTTTATCAACCTACGAGTATTATCTACCCGCTGACCTCATGTATAATTATTTATTTTATCTTATTTCATGGAAACGAACAATTTTTAAAATTTTATCTTATCACTTTGTACCCCTTAACGTGCTAAGTACGTGACTTCCAGTCGACAGTCGTGACAATATAAATATTGGCACTTGTAAGATTTATCTGCGGATAATGAGAAGGTCGTGGCCTAATCAGTGGTCGGCATTTGAGTCGATCGCTGGGTTAAGTAGCTCTTGTCGCCACGGGGTAATCGATGGTTGACCCATTTTAACACTAATTTATATTTAATATTCGACCTCCTCCGTGTTTTGGAAGGCACATAAAACAGTGGGACCCGATAAAAGTCTCTAAGTGGTACTGCAGTCGTGAGGTTGTAGAGATCGTGGGGCTTCCATGATGACGTCAGATGGCTATCGGTCATCTTAACTGGCCCCACAGCCACATACTTTGCAATCTAAGGACCCTGGTACTAGACGGAAATAACGTAAGGAAGAAGAAGAATAATAATAATAAATTTTGGCTTGAGGTCTCGCTCCGCTGCCGGTGGACAACTATTTTTTATATATTTTTAAATGTTTTTATTTTTATATTAATAAAACATTGCATCAAAATTCGTTTCGTCGCCAAAGTTTAGTGACGTGCACACCTAGTATATTGAAGTTGTAAAAAATTAACATCGGCATTAGGATAATGGTCACCCTATCGCAAGAAAATATTTGAAGACCCACACGCTTAAGACATACGTGGGCGGCCCGAGCACGTATCTTCGGAGCGAATATCTGTAAAAATACATCTTGGTTTTCACAACATATGTACATAAAGAGTACTACACACCCTACAAACCTACACCTGGTTCGAGAATCCGAGGCTCGTGACCCTGCCTTCCGCTCCGGGGTCGTAGGTTCGATTCCCGCCTGTGTCTGGGTGTATTATCTATGTATATGTATGTGTTTATATATTTCTACAAAAAAAATGTGTATAACAAGCATCTGTGACGTATAATACAGGCATTAAGTTGTCAACCTTAGGAACAGACGCCTTAAATTTCGAATTTGTAGTGTAAACAGGCAAAGGCTCTTAAGTACAACATACTTAGAACACACATGTCCGTCATCACGTCCATGTTCTATAACAACAGATAATTTATTGAAGCCAGACATAGTTTCATTTGAATGATCATTTCAATGATCATGTAGTGTGGCCGGGGACTTTGTGTAGCTGCACAAAGTTTTGTATTACTTTGTAGTCTTCAAATCAAAAACATGTACAAACACTTTGAGCTATGTCTGGGTCCGGCATTACATGATTTGCATAATGTTTATAAAAATTTACGTTTACACTAATTGCACATCACTGAGTTTGTTGCGAGCTCTTCTCAGTGCTGCGCTTTGGAACCCTTGTAAATTTAGCTCAAGTCGACTTTTTCTGGTAGTGGGGCTCTAATCGATAGTGCGACGCTAGTGCGACGGTTCGTGCGACGCTAATGCGTCGGTAGTGTGACGCTAGGGCGTAGCTAGGGCGACACTAATGCGTTAGTAGTGTGACGCTAGGGTGACGGTTAGTGAGACGCTAACGCGCCGGTAGTACGACGCTTGGAGAGACGTGAATGCGCCGGTAGTGCGACGCTAGGTTAACGTTAGGGCGACGCTTGGTGAGACGTCATAAACAAGAAACGGGTTTACATAACTACAACACTTCCAGATCATTTTCAGCCCTTGATTACCCACTGCTGGGCATACTCCCTTTGCTTCTGACACTCTCCCCTATCTCTGGCCAATCTTATTCAGCCTCCACCTGCCGCTCACCTTACATCATCCTCCCATCAAGATATCTTTTATATATATCTTTTATATCTATGGTATATGGTCTCAAATGACATAGATATTTCCACTTGGGTAAATCACATCGGATGCCTTAAAAAGTTACGATACAGGTAGCGCCACGCGTGCAGCCCTTTTTGAATGCAGCCGAATTAGGCCCGAACATTTGGTAAGCCGGTGTTACAACGGGTCACCCATCCATCATCCGTCCGCGGTCAAAACTGCTTAACCTAGCGATCGAATCAAATGCCGGCTACTGATTAGGCAACGACCTTCTAAAATGCTATCGAGATAATATGACACATATATAACGTATATGTGACCGCGCACTCGACCTCTAATGCCGCACCAAATGTTTGTCATAGCCCAATAACAGCATGTAATGTCATCGTCTTGATACATTATGCATGTTGTACAAATAGTGCGACAGGTTTGTAAGAGAGGACGTTGAGATCCATCTCTGCCGGTCAAAATAAAAAAAAAGCTTTGTGACGGGACTAGTCAAAATTACAAATGAAACTGAAGTTTTCTTTGAATCATTTATAATTCATTCCGAAAATTGAAAAGTATGTGACGTCTCCTCAAGGGGGAGGGATTTTCGGAAATGTGACATGCATGGGAGGGTAGTTGAAAAATCGTAGAATTTACGACACCTTGAATTTGTTGTTTGCTCTACTCAGATGTAAGATGTGTTTTTGTTTTTTAGAGTTCCAGCGGCCACTCCAGGCGCCATGTCACTTCACTTCAGCTAGGGGCGATTTTTATTATACGATTATTTGAAATATATTTTATATTTGAAAATATAAACAGGGCAGGTAAGGTAGGCTCAATAGTTGGATCTAGCTCCATCCTAAAATTTACCTCGGGCCCGCCCTGTTCTTCAGTATTGTGATGTTCATGATACTGCAATAATTTATTTGCATGTAAATTACAAGCAGTAGCCATCTATAAGGGCTACACCACATTACTTCATATCCGTAACATAAAAGAGGTCGAGGACGGAGCCGCGCGCGCCGGGCCTGCCCTTGCGACCGAAGGCGGTGATGGGATCGGGCACCAGACTCGGCCGCGGCACGTACGGCACCAGCTCCCAGTCGCCCATCCGCTGCAAGCGGAGAAGTCGCCGTTAGTGGGGCGGTCGCGCCTCCAGGCGCGGCTATATTTGGCGCGCACGGTAGCTCCGCTTTCCGATACTCATCTCTCGATTCGACCTGACCCACTTTGCGGGGCGCTACCGCGACGGCCTATCGGGCCCTACGTCGCTAAAACCATTGTGGGTTGAAACTCTGCAACAAGATTCTACTGCGCAAAGCGCAGAAAATCATTGCTGTCTGATCAATATGTCCGAACCGTACAGTGTCGTACACCGCAGCAACTCTGCTAGCAAGAGACCCTCCCTGGCATCTTCATGCTCGTATTCTCGCTGCTGCCTACCACCTCCGAGTAATTACACAGTCAACCGAAGGGTCGCCACATGATACATCCTGATTTGAAACGGGAATCGAACCCACGACCCCTGGAGCGGAAGGCAGGGTCACTGACCAAAATATACACAAAACCAGATCAGTCAGTATATAGAGGATCAGAAAAATGTTACCCCTAATAATAAATAAGTGTAAACTTAAAAAAATAACTTAATTCTAATGTCTAAAGATAAAGGCACAAATTACTAGTAATAATATGTGATGACATTACAGGATCATGCGTTTACAACTTATCTCATCAATATTGTTGGTATGCTTGGTTTGTACCACTCGGTCATATGAAGACCAGAATTTAGAGGATGATGACTTTGCTGAATTTGAGCAATTTGAGACTGATGATGACATTGCTGACTCTGGTAAGGTTAAATTTGATAACTTATATTTATTAAATATAGATGATTTAGTTTCAAAATAAATAAGTATATAAAACTATATGACACACGGACGTTTGTTCCTAAGGTAGACAACTTAGATAATAATAAATAAATATATAGGACTATTTGATACAAGGACCTCTGTGTTCCTACGGTACACAACTTAGTGCCTGTGTTATAGGTAACAGTCGCCTGTTATACACAAACAATTTTTTGGAAACATATACATAAATACATACATAATACACCCAGACTTGAGGCAGGAATCGAACTGCCCCAACAGGCCAGTCAGTCCTATATTTATTTATAACAACAAATTTTTATACATATAAAATAATTCAGTCAACCTGCAAAAAGGTTTGTTGATGGGATCTGCTCTCTTAATACATTAAAAACTTAAAATAAAATTATTATTGATTTTTCTTTTATTTCTATTTAACACTAAACTAAATGTAACTGAAAATTATTCATGTACTCATAATTATGATATATATAAAGAGGGTATAGTTTATATATATAATAAATATATGTAAAACATATTTGAATTGTATATACAGGAGTAGTTATGTATCATTATATAGATTCAAGTACTTTTTTTTTAATATGAACTTTTCTAAAGATAGGATAAGTGATTATTATGAGTTTATTTTTAAGTGCATATTGTAGGGCTAGATATCTGTACTTGTGTCTGTACTTTCACAGATAAATTAATATATAAAGCTGAAGAGTATATTTGTTTGTTTACTTGAATGTGTTAATCTCAGAAACTACTGGTTTGATTTAAAAAAAATTTTAGTATTAGATAGCCCATTATGGAGGAAGGCTGTAGGCTATATATAATCACACTAAATGTTTTTACCAAATTTTATGCAGAAGAAGTTGGTAACAGCTAGTTTTTTATAAGTAAATGATATTTTATATGAATAATAGTAACATGAGAATTTCTATTCAGATTTTGGTGAAGAAGACTTGCCACCGTTAAAACCGAAAATGTCACCAAATAAAGATCAATTTGAAACAATCGGTGACATAGAGGATGATATTATAGTTGAGGTATTAATTTACATATTTATTTTTTTATTTATCTATTTAAAATTAATTTATACAGCAAGTTCTATGTATATAATTTCATATTCAAAAACCTCTCATTAGTTTGTGGGGATATGAATATTCTTCAATATGCGATTATACAAAACAACGCAGCTATTAAGAAAAGTGACTTTTCACCGTGCAACTCTTTAGCAAACGACAAGCCCGGTTTTATGCCTCCGTAGGTCCGAGCATATACAGACTGATTTTTTGAAGTCATAACATCAATGCATTTCATTTTGTATATTAATTATTTATTTTTTAAATATTATTAGGTTATTTGATTTAAGTTGTAAAGGAATTTATTTAATACGCTTTTAATATTGTTATTATTAATAAAGTCTCGTAACTTAAATAACATTGTAATATTAGATAACGTCTTAATAATTATTTTATAAGAAATTCTCCTTCTTCCTAGTGTTATCCTGGTCTAGTACCAGGATCCTCTAAGATTGCAAAGAATGTGCCAGTAGAGCAAGCTACGATGACTGACTACCAGCTGACTTCCGATCACTGGAACTGCCACAATGTATATATATTCTCAGGACCTATATCACTCAGTAACATTAATCGTGACCCACTGTTTTACGTGACTTTCGACATGATCCGGCGGATAGTTCCGACGGAGATGGTCGGATATTTAATGAATCAGTGTTACAATTGCTCACCCAAGTAACCTGGCCATGGTAAGGATTACTAAACCTAGCGGTCAACTCAGATGCCAACAATTAATTTCTTATGAAATTATTCATTAAAATATGCAGAAGTTATACTTCTACACTAGTTAAAACTTGGTGAATGATGAATTTATAAATATTAAGAGAGATTGTTTTTGTATTGGAATGTATAAAAGTACTGAAAAAAATTACATGTTTGTAGGATGAAGATAATGAGTTTGAACACTTCCAAGATCCTGAGGAGTTTGAAGGATTTCAAGATGCCTCTCCGAAATCATCAGAGCAACCTAAAATAACAATATCTAAGGTATTAAATTGAGGTGACTGCGGTCAAGCGCTTGCCTAACTCCAATAAAAAAAAAAACAAAAAAAATTTTTTTTGATTTTTGGCTATTAAACATAATTTTTGGCTATTAAAATCATAATTAATACTAAGTCTTCGCTGTTCTATTCTTTAATGTGATACCACTGATCTTTCCAAACCCATTAAAAATTTTTTTAGTTAAAAAGTTTTAATAAATATAATAACTATAGTTACACCTTATCTATACTAATATATAAAGCTGCAGAGTTTGTTTGTTTGTTTGCTTGAATGCGCTAATCTCAGGAACTACTGGACCAATTTGAAAAATTCTTTCAGTGTTAGATAGCTCATTTATCGAGGAAAGTTATAGGCTATATATCATCATGCTAAAATTAAAATTTTTTGTTTCTTTACCTAATTTTATGTGGACGAAGTCGTGGGCACAGTAAGTCAAACATAAAAATAGAGAAGGTGTAATGAAATAATATGGGCTTAGTTGTAGAAAAGAAAAGTATATAAGAATTGAACCATGATTTTTATTATGTAATAATTTTTTTCTCAGCTTACAAAAAAAACTTTAAACTTTAATTTTCTTTTTTCTTTGAAACTTTTTGCAAATTTGAATTTTTCGAAAGATTTTCAAAGATTTTGATTGTAATAGAAAAGGTAAAAAGGTCCATACCCTGAAGTGGCGACAAGGCTGTAACGTCAAGTGATAGTATTGTTGTCGAGTTTCGTTCGGTTTATGAGATTTGCCGGTGGACTAAATCCCTATGTAAAGGCCGGCAACGCATCTGCGAGCCTTCTAGTCGGTCTATAGTCAAATATCGCCTGCTCATTCGCCCCTTGTAACCGAGGTTAATATGTAACAGGCTCAATCAGATTGTCACTCATTCACATTTAATCGAAATAAATCATCGTATGTTCTATAGGATTCAAATCTGGGCTTTGCGCGGGCCACTCCAACTTTTGAATACCTACCTCCGAAAGGTACTCACGTTATCACGGTTACTCACGCAACGTGCTGTATGCGGTCGTGCATTATGTTGCATTAGCAAGAAATTTTCACTTCCGATGAGCCTTAAAGGATCTGATCGACGTACCGACTGGCTAAAAGTCTATCTTCTATCACAACTAACTCTGTACGTGCGTCTGCACTTAACCCTCCTCAAACCATAACAGATACCCCGTAAAAACCAGTAGAGAGAAAATAATATTAAATATTATTATTATATTATATATTATTAAAAATAATAAGTTGGTTTATCAAAAGTGAAGTATTAATTATTTAAGACATGATGAAACTGCCTTAGTTTTTTCGATTGTTAAATACAATATAGTAATCTTAGAATGAATTAACTCGAGTTATAATGATTAACTATCAAATACGATTTAACATAGTTTAAAATCAGACGGGCAAAATCCAACAATTTCCATGAAGCTCTTTTCGCTGCTTCCAATCCTTAATCTAAATGGATATGGAGCTCCCAAAGATCTTTTTCCACTGCATCCATCCATACTTGGGATACGTAACTATGCAATTTATTACTTCTTTAATTTGTATTCAACTGTTTTAATATGCTAATACACTATATCAAGTCTTGATTAACTTTTTTGTAAATAAAATTGATTGATTTGTCGGCGTTAATATTAAATTATAGTCCATTAACACTGTTTAAGGAACACTAAGGTTAGTAAGTGCATAATTCAAGTAATTTTAGTTCACCACTCAACTACGAATAAAATTGATTCAATGCCTTTGTAATTGGCATTTTATAATTTATAAATTATAATCTTGTGATTAATAATTTTTATAATGTTTCTGTAAAATCTTAGATAGGTAAAAATGTTTTTCTGTGATTTGAATATTTGGACTTCCAATAATTAAAAAATATATATATATATATATATATATACACACACACACACACACACACACGTTTTAAAAATGTAATATTACTTTTTATATTACTATACCCTACATATAGATAACTAAAATTAAAAAGTACTAAATTCATAACCATTAATAAGTTATTCAACAAATACGTTTATCGCGTATCAGATACGGAACCCTTCATAAGCATGTCTTGACACGCTCTCGGCCACTTTTTAAGAATGTGTAACATTTCATAATTCTTAATACAACTTAATTGACTGGCCCGTTGGCGCAGTTGGCAGTGACCCTGCCTTTCGCTCCGGGGGTCGTGGGTTCGATTTCCACCTCGAGTCGGGGTGTATTATCTACATGTATGTATTTATATATTTCTAAAAAAAAATATTTGTGTATAACAGGCGTCTGTTATCTGAAACGAACCCACGACCCCCGGAGAAGAAGGCAAGGTCACTGCCCACTGCGCCAACGGACCAGCCAATAGATATAAAATGTATAGATTTTTAGACTTATCATGAGGCTTCTTTATTTGTTAACTTTATTCCCACTTTATTTTTCCAGATAGTCCTGCATTTTTTTTGGATTTCAATGTGTATCATCAATATACCATGTGCCTTCAGGGCATATGAAAGAATGATCGTAATTCCGGACGTGTGCGCCAATGAGAGTGCGTTCGGAAAGTTTTAAACTGTCGGGTGCCACTGTTTTACGTGCCTTCCGAAACACTGAGGAGGTCGAATATCAAATATAAACCAGTGTTAGAATGGGTCACCCATCTATCACTCGGTCGTAGCAAGAGCTTATTAAACCTAGCGATGGACTCAAATGCTGACCTTTGATTAGGCCACGACCTACTCGGAATGTATATCTCATAAAGTGTGCATAACTTTGATATTTTTTCAAACAGGCCGACAATGGTACAAGCCAAAAAGTGTGGCTGGACTACATTCTGGTAATAGCGAAGCCAGTACATACAAATTGATAATACACCCAGACTCGAGGCGGGAATCGAATCCACGTCACCCGGAGCGGGTGGCAGGGTCACTGCCCACTGCGCCGACGAGCCAGTCATAGGTCAGGACAATTGTATACGGGGATAGATTATATAATTTGTGTGCGGTATATACGGTTACCTCGATTTACGAGAAGTGAAAGATTTATTTCTAGACGTGGTGATAGCAGGTGGTCTAGGGCAGCATTTACCAGCGAACAAAAAATATGGGTGTATGGCAATAGGAAAGTGGTGGAATATCATATCATAATTATTCCTCATAATATCTAAGGCTGATCTTAAAAGCTATATAGTAAAATCTAACATAGTTTGGAAAGTCCAAAGTGCATGCCTGATATTTTCTAAATATTACGAGCCATCAGCTATACATATCGCCATTGGCGTTAAGCGCCATCTCTTATAAGAATATTCATCATAGCTTACGGTACTGTATTAATCCGCTATGTGGTATGTCCAACTGAAATTTAGTTTTTCTTTAATTTTAAATAAATTATATCGTGTAACACACTAATTTTCAATAGGAAACAGCACGTTGAAATTCTGAAAGCAATAAAAATAAAACACTAACGTAATAAATTGACTGTTTCGACAGTGATCGTGCCTGATCCACACACACAGATATCCGACCGTCTAAGGACATACTTTTCAATCAGTTTCTTCTAATAAAATAAATGTCCTTCCCAAGTAACAAAAGTGTTAAAACACGACTTTTATGTCAATCTGTGTGTATTTACATTTATCAATAAGTGCAGTCAAAGGATTATTAGTTCACGAAATTGCTTGATTTTGATTAAGTGAGAACACACCCCACGCTTTGCGTTATGAGGCGTGCAATATATAGATTTAATTAAGCAAAAAGAAAGTTAAATGTATCTATTTACAAATTAAATTTTTAATCTAATTGAAACCTATTGCCATCAGGGAAAAACATTTATAATTTTTAATGCTTAAATTTGTTATTAAAAACTGTTTTTATAGTAATAAATAAAAAAAATCTCCGATTGTATTAAACTGTGAGCTTAAATTTACATTATTTACGAATAAAATAATAAGGCTCGCAAAATTATACAGTTGAAAAACTAAATACAAAACCAGAACAGTGTTTAACTGCTAGAAATTATGCCAGGAAATAAAATTTGCGTACCGAACAACCGCAGACTATGACAGACATGAATGTGGGACAGCGTTAAATTCATAAAGGAAAATAGCTGATGAATTTAACGTGTTCCACAGTTGAAGATGACGCAAACAGCGTCCGAGATGCCGTCCACGGTCCACATTCATGTCACGTCATTTGATCGCACTGGATGCGATGTGAATTATTCATACGAAACGTCTATTTTACATCATTGTGCGGATGTGCAGGGCTGTGTAAGGCGAAGGTATTTCTGTTATGTTAACTTGGCTGTTGTCAGTAAATATGAAAATGCTTTCCGCAGTTTACATTCACGTGGAAAGCAGTAACTCCGTCCATGATCATTTTGGGACTAGTAAAGAAGGGATTTAGGAAGTAAGTCCAGGAACAAAGGCATGTCCATAAACTCATACTTCAAAATTTGCATTTACTTTATCCCAAACCGCAATATGAATTAAATGAGTTAGTTACACGGCTGTGAGTTACCATTCAGAACCACCAGAAATTTGCCGTTCTAAAATTAATATATCAAGTCTTTGTATGATCTTTATTAACAGCTATGCACCTTTTTCATCATATTACTTCGCAGTTGTTAAGCAAGAATATCTAGTACCATTTAGTACGTAATATGCCAAAGCAGCTTAGTACATTTTATCGCAAAATTAACTCCAAAACTGCTAAAATAATCCGATTTGTTATTCGTATAAAACAGAGTCGCAGACGCGATCCACATTCATGTCACGTAATTTGATTATAGTGTGTGTGATGTGAATTATTCATATAATGAAACGTCCGTTTTACACTACTGCGCGAATTTTTTACGTTATGTCAAAGCAATATTAATACATTCCTAACATTTTTATATACTTATATTGTAAACTAGCGGTTTAGCAAATTGTTGTCTTGTACATATAAAACCAGCAGTGCGCAACTTTGTCCGCGAAATTGTGGTTAAAAATATAAATTCAACTTTAACGTGATCATAATATTATATAGCCTTTCTCAATAGATGGGCTAGTTTAGGCTAAACACTGAAGGAATTTTTCAAATCGGACCAGTAGTTCCTGAGATTAGCGCCTTCAAGCAAACGAACTCTTCAGCTTTATATATTAGTATAAAGTAAGAAGAGAATATTAAGTTGAAAGGAAGAAAAGGTTCATGAATATTTACTGCAATTGAAAAGGAACAAGACGTCCCAGTAAACATTGGAAGTAATTAGAAAGAAAATGAAAAGCATAAATGATGTACCGTTTTATTTAGTAGTAGTTATAAACAAACTATAGCATGACCATGTTTTTGGTACAATAAAAGTAATAAAAGTATTCCTAGTGATCGTCTTAAAACACGAAAGAGAAACAAAAGGAAAGCTAATTTAGAATATAAACTAAAAAGGAACGTGACAGTATATTTGCTTTAATACTTTAATCATTAAAAGTCACTTATGTAGAGATTATTATCATCTTCTTCTTCTTCCTAGCGTTATCCCGGTCTAGTAACAGTGTCCGCTTAGATTGCAGAGGATGTGGCTGTTGGAGGAGTTAAGATCACCGATTGCCATCTGACGTCATGCATCCCCCAGATCTCTATAACTTTACGACTAATATCACAATATGGCATCATCAGAAATCACCATCTTCATCATGGATCACAATTTCAAGTCCAGTTCCCTCAACCAAGCTTCTGCTGCTGGTGTAAAATAATGCAACTCAGATATGCTACCAGGGAGAAGACGGAGTGGACACTTGTTCACCACATGTGACAAGGTCTGATCTGGTGCTCCTAAGTCACAGAGAGAGAGAGAGAGACGAATTTCTTAGCATTCCATGAATTCACCGTGCGGGTGCCGGGTCCATCGAATTGCAGAGGAAAAAACCATAGCAGTGACCAGGACTTGTGACCCAGGTATAGGTTTAAGAGCGCGCTCTTTATAGTGATCACTAACACTCACCTCACCTCACTCACCTCTCTCACACTCACTCACTGCCAGTATTCCCTCCCCTGCCTAGCCAAATCCGGTATAATGCTGGTAATCCGGCTTTAGACGTCCTTTCTTATACTGAACTTATGAGAGTTCTTGACAAGGCAAGGTGTTTTATTAGGTTGTACAGGGATTTTGCTGGTATACCTTGGCATGGATCCAATAATGAAAATATTGATTAAGAATTTAAGAATGACCTCTCAATACCTAGTCTAGGATATGCCGATTACATCTCTATAGACAACTTTATAGTTGCATAATTACTCAATACACTACAACAAGTTTAGACAAATCTATATTTGTCTATACTTGTGCGTGCTACCAAGTCTTCTTTATATTTATGTAACAAGGCAAACAAACATATAGTCTATTTGACGCTAAGCGACCACTGTAGCATATAGACGCTACATTCATGCTTTCTAGCATAAGCCGTCTACACCGTATAAAAGTAAAAGGTTATTGCTAGGAATTGACAGCGTGAAGTACTTTTTCGATGACATAATAATTCAGGGATCCTCGGAAGAACAATTATTTCACAGATTAATAACAGTATTACAGAAATTAAAAACAATAACTAAAGAGTGAACAAAGAAAAGTGCAATTTCTTCAAACGAAGCATAAATTACCTGGGACATACTATAGTATAACGGAACGAGCTGTGGCCAACTGTCAAATTAAAAAAGTTTTTTAGGCGGTAATAGGTTCTCATAATACAACCTGTATTTTGAGAACTACCTTCCGTAATGAAGAAACAATTTTAGAAAATTTATTTAAAAATACTGTTAAACAAAAATTAACATAATAATTTGTGTGTGCGCGTGCGTGTATGCGTACCTACGTGCGTGATTTTATGTAAATTAAAAAAAAAAAATAAAAGACATTAAGCCTTTGTTTAGACACGGCGGGGATCGCACCATCTGTATCCGCGCGGGTTTCTCATCGCAAGATCGTGTTTTCAGACGGCGGGGCGGATTGAGCCTTCCACGAAATGCTGCAGTCTTATGAACAGGAGGAACGTTAATGTCAGAATAATTCTACTGTACGTGTGTATGTCACTGAACTCCTAAAAGGCTGGACCGATTTGAATGCGTTTGGGTGGCACCTTGGATGGTTTAGGTTCAAAAATGAGAGCGGCAGATAGCACTGCATTCGGTATCCAGGTTACCTTTAAATCGAATTTTACGTCCGGGCAAGACAACGTCTGCCGAGCCCGCTAGTAAGTGTAAATTTTTTGCGATACGGACAGGTGGTTTACAATTTATCTAACAATTACTTCTGATGTTTACGCAGTGGCCAGTGAGCTGGCTGATATTGAAAATGCTTGGTAGGTGTACTTTAGTTACTTTCAAGTGTTATGTCATATGGTATTGGGTAATGTTAATATTCACTTTTTATTACTCTTAGTGCCGATGGCGTTTAAAATGTTTGTGTTTATGCACTTGTAACGGTTTTTTTTAAACGAATTGCTTAAGTTAAACCTGGTTAGGGTCTGATACCCCACATTCCACTACAGCAGCATAAAGTATTTTGGGTGGTACACATTTAGATAGTTAACTGTGAATATTTGTCGATAAGTAACTAGAATAAATGTCTGTTTGGCGGTCTTACTAACTATAAAGTTACCTCCTTGCACGTCCACGTTTTCATCATTCTGCGTCCCGCGGTTTTCGAGATTTAGTGTTAGATGGCTTTTCGCTTTTATATATATGTTGTAAGATGGAATTTAACATATTGGTACACATTTAGATAGTTAACTGTGAATATTTGTCGATAAGTAACTAGAATAAATGTCTGTTTGGCGGTCTTACTCATCTATCGTGTCCTTCCTACCCTGCCACCTATACGCGGGAGGATCTGAGGCTCTAACATGAACATTTCGAACCGTTAGAGTCAAAGATTTGACTTTGAAAATATTCGTGCTGGGCCCACATCGGACCATCCTCAGTTTCAACGCGGGTTGCATCAGCATTTATTAAAAACGTGACATGATTGAATCGTGAAAACTTGCCTCCTGTTGGCCTAGCCCGAATTTTTTCATCCTAGTTGTGCGTTCGTGCGGGTTGCAATATAAACTGTCTCTTAATTACGTATATGAACATACATCTATACCTCCCACGTAAGTTGTTGTAACCCCATTTTCCCAGCTTTACAGTAGAGCATTACAAACAACTAAATTGTAATATAACAGACAGCGTTTAATATGTTATTGCATACAATAATGTAAACGTTATTTCTGAATATATAATCGTATACACAAATGTGTTGTGTGCATAATGACAATTGTATTTAAATTTACACGTTTGTAACGCTAGAGCGTTCCCTCCCAAATCCCACAATTCCAAATCCCGAATTCCCAACTTCCCAACAGTTCCCTTGCTGTATAGTCTTTTATATAAGAAGTTCTAAAATGTATTTTTAAAGCATGTTTATAATAATTCCAAATATATAAATATACACAAGGGAATGCATCTACCAGCGCATTTCGTCACTGGTCTTTTTGTGTTTCTACACAAGAACGGACAGTTTTTCTTCTACCTAGAAATGACCCCAACCGCTTAAATTGCAGAGGATGTGGCTGTGGAGCGAGTTATGATGACCGATTGCCGTCTGGCGTCATCCGCGGAACCCCCATAATCTCTACGGTTTGTGAGACTTCCCAGCGGCCTAAACTTGTCATTAAAGGCCGCTAACGCATCTGCCTGTCCACTGGTCGTGCAGATGTCTATGGGCGTCAGTAGGCGCTTAGACTGTCTGCTGCCTGCTCGTTTGCCTCTTGTAACAAAAAAAAAACAAAAAGTTACAAAAGATGCTTATAAGTAGGTGGAAAATATTTTTTTTTCTTTTATGTTACAAGGGGGATATGTTTATATTTATTAAAAACTGTAAAACAATATTTGTACAAATATTTATGTGAGTATGGCAAATATCTATGGTTTTATACGAGTATATGCACTACACTTTTAAACGAAGAAAACGTATATGGGCTCGAAAGCTTTTTAATGCCACATACCCAAACTTAAACTTTTTATCTATTATTAACATACCATATAAAAATAATTAAAAGCAACTGTGGTTTTCTTGGTTATGTGATGTCCCATCAAGGGGGAGGGTGTTTCTAAAATGTGACAACCTGTGACAAGGATGGGGAGGAGATAAAAAATTGTAAAATTCATGTGACGTAATGTCATTCATTCAATCAAATAAATTGCTTTAATATCCCTCTAAGTTTGTCAATTTGACGATGGAAAACACTTAATACTTGGCATGATGGACAATTGCATTAAAATGAATTACAGGTAGGTGCTAAAGTATCCCTTAAACTGAACAACAAACCAGCAGTTTGGAAATTAGACGATACAGTGGAAGAAGCGTGGGCGGGGACCAATGATGATGAATTAATTGACTCAGATGTATTACTTGATGAAGATGACCTGAAGAGGCCCGACCAACAGTCTTTAAGAGGTTTGTTTTTTAAATACTATCTTCTTCCTAGTGTTATTCTGGTCTAGTACCTGCGTCTGCTTAGATGGCAGAGGTTGTGGCGGTGGACAAGTTAAGATGACCAACTGTTGTTTGTTATCATCCCTGGCACCCCCACAATCTCTACAATCTCATGACTAATATCACTCAGTGACATTAATCGAAACCCACTGTTTTATGTGCCTTCGGAAACATGGCGGAGGTAGAATAATTGATAACCTGTGTTAGTATTGGTCACACATCTATCACCCGGCCACAGTAAGAGCTACTTAACTCTGTGATTGACTTAAATGCCGGTCACTGATTAATATATGACCTCTTAAACAATAACTGTGTAATAAATGAAGTTTTGAATACTAATTTTATAAAAAGGTTTTATATGGGTGATTTTTTTAAGCGTTTGGTTTTTCAGCACTCTGTTTTTGATAAATCATGTGTGATTCATGAAACATATCAAAGTCTGGTTTCTAAATGGCAAAGACTGGTTTATAATCCCCAATAAATTTTTTTTCAATTTTTGTGTCATTAAATAAAAAACCAAATGCTTAAAAGAACTCTATCGTTTTCAAATAATTAAGAACTTATTCTTTTTCAACAGTTTCACAGCTTATCAATTATAATATTCATTGTCGAATTAGTGTTACGAGTAAGCATAATTGATTAAAATACAGAATTTTGACCTTACGTAGAAATTGTACTGGATTGCCTTGGATATAAAAAAATATAATATCTTACATTTGCTTCCTTCGTTGTACCTTTAAGTCTTTCACTCTTAAACTTTATATAATTTTAATAAATCTAATTATTTTAAAATTTATTCCTGTAGTTCTAAACAGTATTTACCATTTAGAACTTCCTTAATTTTTTGTTTGTTGGACTCTTAGCCATTCAATAAACGTTAAAAAATAACTGTTAAAGTAACCGTTATAATAACCGTTATAGAATAAACATTGAAATTGAAAAAAAGTGAATATAAACAAAATTCAAAACACATTGTTGTTGTCTTATCGTTATCTTACATCGTCTTATACAATACCATCGCTTCTTTTTTAATTTTATTAATATCTATATAGAATGATAAACAGACAGTTGAGGTTTTGTGTTCCAAATGGTGGTAACATCACTCGTTGAGGTTTTGTGTTCCGAG